>JAOPSE010000408.1:0-645254 GCA_029449295.1 Zea luxurians | reverse complement strand
GGGAAATGGCGGATGTGTGTAGACTACACTGGTCTCAACAAAGCATGTCCGAAGGTTCCCTACCCTCTACCTCGCATCGATCAAATCGTGGATTCCACTGCTGGGTGTGAAACCCTGTCTTTCCTCGATGCCTACTCAGGGTATCATCAAATCAAGATGAAAGAGTCCGACCAGCTCGCGACTTCTTTCATCACGCCCTTCGCATGTACTGTTATGTCACCATGCCGTTCGGTTTGAGGAACGCGGGTGCAACGTACCAGCGGTGCATGAACCATGTGTTCGGCGAACACATCGGTCGCACGGTCGAGGCCTACGTCGATGACATCGTAGTCAAGACAAGGAAAGCCTCGGACCTTCTCTCCGACCTTGAAGTGACATTCCGGTGTCTCAAGGCGAAGGGCGTCAAGCTCAATCCCGAGAAGTGTGTCTTCGGGGTGCCCCGAGGCATGCTCCTGGGATTCATCGTCTCCGAGCGGGCATCGAAGCCAACCCGGAGAAGATCGCAGCCATCACCAGCATGGGGCCCATCAAGGACTTGAAAGGCGTACAGAGGGTCATGGGATGTCTCGCGGCCTTGAGCCGTTTCATCTCGCGCCTCGGCGAAAGAGGCCTTGCCCCTGTACCGTCTCTTAAGGAAGGCCGAGTGCTTCACTTGGACTCCCGAGGCCGAGGAAGCTCTCGGGAACCTGAAGGCGCTCCTCACCCAGGCGCCCGTCTTGGTACCCCCAGCTAATGGAGAAGCCCTCTTGGTCTACGTCGCCGCTACCACTCAGGTGGTTAGCGCCGCGATCGTGGTTGAAAGGCAAGAAGAGGGGCATGCATTGCCCATTCAGAGGCCAGTCTACTTCGTCAGCGAGGGTGCTGTCCGAAACCAAGATCCGCTACCCACAAGTCCAGAAGCTGCTGTATGCAGTGATCCTGACGAGGCAAAAAGCTGCGACATTACTTCGAGTCTCATCCGGTGACTGTGGTGTCATCCTTCCCCCTGGGGGAGATCATCCAGTGCCGAGAGGCCTCGGGACGGATCGCAAAGTGGGCGGTGGAAATCATGGGCGAGACAATCTAGTTCGCCCCTCGGAAGGCCATCAAGTCCCAGGTACTGGCTGACTTCGTAGCCGAATGGGTCGGACACCCAGTTGCCGACAGCTCCGATCCAACCGGAGCTCTGGACCATGTTTTTCGAACGGGTCGCTGATGAAGACGGGAGCCGGCGCAGGCCTGCTCTTCGTCTCGCCCCCTCGGGAAACACCTGCGCTACGTGCTACGCCTCCATTTCCCGGCGGTCCAACAATGTGGCTGAGTACGAAGCTCTGATCAACGGATTGCGAATCGCCATCGAGCTAGGGGTCCGACGCCTCGACGCTCGCGGCGACTCGCAGCTCGTCATCGACCAAGTCATGAAGAACTCCCACTGCCGCGACCCGAAGATGGAGGCCTACTGTGATGAGGTTCGACGCCTGGAAGACAAGTTCTACGGGCTCGAGCTTAACCACATCGCCCGGCGCTACAACGAGACTGCGGACGAGCTGGCAAAGATAGCCTCGGGGCGAACGACGGTTCCCCCGGACGTCTTCTCCCGGGATCTGCACCAACCCTTCGTCAAGATCAGCGACACGCCCGAGCCCGAGGCGCCCTCGGCCCCGTCCGAGGTGACCTCGGCCCAGCCCGAGCCATCCTCGGTTCAGCCCGAGGAATCCTCGGCCCCCGAGGGTGAGGCACTGCGCATCGAGGAGGAGCGGAGCGGGGTCACGCCTGATCGAGATTGGCAGACCCCGTACCTGCAATATCTCCGCCAAGGAGAGCTGCCCCCTCGACCGAGCCGAGGCTCGGCGGGTAGCGCGACGCGCCAAGTCATTCGTCTTGCTGGGCGATGAGAAGGAGCTCTACCACCGCAGCCCCTCGGGCATCCTCCAGCGATGCATCTCCATCGCCGAAGGTCAGGAACTCCTGCAGGAGATACACTCGGGGGCTTGCAGCCATCATGCAGCGCCTCGAGCCCTCGTCGGGAACGCTTTCCGGCAAGGCTTCTACTGGCCGACGGCGGTGGCTGACGCCACTAGAATTGTCCGCACCTGCGAAGGGTGCCAATTCTATGCGAAGCAGACCCGCCTGCCCGCTCAGGCTCTGCAGACGATACCCATCACCTGGCCCTTCGCTGTGTGGGGTCTGGACCTCATCGGCCCTCTGCAGAAGGCGCCCAGGGGCTACACGCACCTGCTGGTCGCCGTCGACAAATTCTCCAAGTGGATCGAGGTCTGACCCCCTAAACAGCATCAGGTCCGAGCAGGCGGTGGCGTTCTTCACCAACATCATCCATCGCTTCGGGGTCCCGAACTCCATCATCACCGACAACGGCACCCAGTTCACCGGCAAAAAATTCTTGGATTTTTGCGAGGATCACAACATCCGGGTGGACTGGGCTGCCGTAGCTCATCCCATGTCAAATGGGCAAGTAGAGCGTGCCAACGGCATGATTCTACAAGGGCTCAAGCCTCGGATTTACAATGACCTCAACAAGTTCGGCAAGCGATGGATGAAGGAACTCCCCTCGGTGGTCTGGAGCCTGAGGACGACGCCGAGCAGAGCCACGGGTTTCACGCCGTTTCTTCCTGGTCTACGGGGCCGAGGCCGTCTTGCCCACGGACCTGGAATACGGCTCCCCGAGGACGAGAGCCTACGACGATCAAAGCAACCAAGCTAGCCGAGAAGACTTGCTGGACCAGCTGGAAGAGGCTCGGGACAGGGCCTTACTACACTCGGCGCGGTATCAGCAGTCCCTGCGACGCTACCACGCCCGAGGGGTCCGACCCCGAGACCTCCAGGTGGGCGACCTGGTGCTTCGGCTGCGGCAAGATGCCCGAGGGAGGCACAAGCTCACGCCCCCCTGGGAGGGGCCATTGGTCATCGCCAAAGTTCTGAAGCCCGGAACGTACAAGCTGGCCAAACAATCAAGGCGAGGTCTACGGCAACGCTTGGAACATCCAACAGCTACGTCGCTTCTACCCTTAAGATGTTTCCAAGTTGTTCATATACCTCTCACCCACGCAAAGTTTAGTCAACAAGGAAGGGTCGGCCTCGCCTCGGCAAAGCCCGACCCTCCCTCGGGGGCTAAAAGGGGGAAAACCCCCTCTGCGTCCAAAATTTTCCTCGAAAAAAATCTCTTTTACCAGAATATCTTTCGTGCTTTTTGACTACTTCGAAAAGTGGGTCCTGGAAACGACGGGGTACACGTAAGCAGTCAAGGCTGACCGAGCCGAGGGACTCCTACGCCTCCGGGATACGGATACCTCACTCATCACCTTCTGCGATAAGTAACTCGCGTTCGGATAAGGTGACTCCGCGGATCGAACATGTCTTTACGTTCGGAAGCCCTTCTGTCGAAGCAATTCTTCAAGTCTTCTCGACCGAGTCGGTGATAGGGCCTCATGGACGAGTGAAAGTGCGCGTAAGCGGCAAGGCCGACCGAGCCGAGGGACTCCCACGCCTCCGGGATACGGATACCTCACTCCTCACCTTCCGCGAGAAGCAACTTTCGCTCGCGCAAACATCCCTGTTACCGACAAAAAGTCCAGATACTCGAAACAAGAGGAAAAGAGACGCAGCTTTACAATGCAGCAAGGGGTGTGTGTTCTAGCCTCGACGGCCGCACAAAGCACACACTACAAGATAATCTGATCCTGCAGGCTCGGGTCTTGACGCTGGAAGGGGGCAGCAACACCCTCGGCATCGACGGCACCTTCGGCGAGGCCCGACCTAGCCTCGGACGGCGACGCGGTCCGAGGGTCTCCGCTCCGAAGGACGACGTCATCACCACGCCCGGGCAATCGCTGTCAGGGACTTCTCCGGGAATCCAGCCCGAGCAGGCGGCTCGGCCGGCCACCTCCGGGGCCTCGGCCAACCACCTTCCAGGGGCGCCGGCCCGGTCCGAAGCCTCGGCTGATCAACTCCAGCGTCGATCCTGCCAATGGACAACCCGGCTAGCCTCCGGCCGACCAGGTTTCATTTTCGAGCCAACTCCACCTCTGCTCATGCTGATATCGCTACCCCTGGCCTCGGCTCGTCGAAGAGCGGCCGAGGGGTCTCTTTAACTAAGCTAGAGGAGCCTCGGGCAGCAGGGCCGACCGAGCCGAGGGACTCCTACGCCTCCGGGATACGGATACCTCACTCGTCACCTTGATACGAGGCAACTCACGCTTGGTGAAGCGGTTCAGATAATCGGCAGACGAGTCTTAGTGCTCGAAAATGAGGAAAAAATACGGCTCTGTGCCGACGTTACATACATGTTCGGGCCCCGAAAGCCGAAATGAACAAAAAACCCGGCACTCGAAGTGCCATTACAAACGGAACTCTGGTTCCCCCTCCGCAGGTACGAGCAACCCCACTCGACAGGGGCGGGCCTGCGGGGCTGCAGAAGACTGACGGGCGGCTCGCCGCCGCCCGCTCTGGCCACGACGACGACGGCCCCCACTCCGGATGGCCGAACTACAGCAGCGCAGGCCTCAGGGTAGGCGCCGCTGCAGTCTTGCCCCCGCCCACGCCGACGCTCGAGGGGCGAGGACAAGTACAAAGAGTCGGAGGCCCGAAGCACGGATGGTGGCGGTAATCCCGTCGGCGACGGGGACTTCTCGGGCCGCCTCCGCCTCGGCACCAACGGCAGGAGCATCAGCCTACCGGCAGATCCCCACTCAAGTCCTCCCAGATGAGCGGGGGCACCGGCCTCCGCGTAAAGGCGCCGCCCCGGTGCAAAAGGCAGGACCACCCCAGAACACGAACGCCGCCCTAGCAGCGCGCGGCGTCTAGGGTGGTCCTCCCGTGTACACGGCGCGGCAGCCGCCCCCCCGACAGAAGGGGCCGCCGAGAGCCAAGCCAGCGGACCCGACACGCTGGAGGTGACGACGCCCTCCGTCGATCCACCCCACGTTGTCGAAGTCCGGGCCGCCCGCAGGGCCAGTGGGCGCCCTCTCCCTCGAATGTTGCGGGAGAGGATGACCCACGAACCCGTGCGGGAGGTAGAGCGCCGGCTCAGTCCGGCACCCACCCCAGCGAGGATGATGAACATCCTTGAAGCTGAGGGTGGGACCAAGATCGCAGCCCGGTTTGCTCCTCCCCACCCAGGAGCTGGTGGTCACCGTCTCGGGTGACCCCCAGCGGAGGGGAGCAACCGGGCTGCCTGATGAAAATCCTTGAAGCCAAACGATGGCTGAAAGGTACCAACTCCCACGGAGTTGCGTTCCTCCAACGATGAGGCGAAAAAGACGGCGGATATCCCCCATCCGGGGGCTTGGAAGGTGGAAAGACACGATGCATAAGGGAGGAAGAAGACATGGTCGCCTTACGAAAGGGGTCGCCCTCCTTTTAAAGGCGACTCTCCCTGCTTACGCCCCCAACCGTCACGGGCTGAGTCTTCTCCAACACGCCTCCAAAGCCCTCCCCTGCGGCGTGGGGGCTGGGTCCCGCATGTCATGCAGACTGGCTCCGAGCAGAAGAAGCCAAACCGCCGCGCGCGGCGCACGCAACCACCCAGCGGTTACAAGTGACCCTCCACTTTTGCCCAGGCCAACGGGCGAAAGGGGCAGGCAGCCATGCAGGCGGCATGCAACCACGCCAAGTGGCCGCGCCTCTCCGACTCCTAACCTGCCAGCACGGAGACCCAAGCCCACGCGTCGCGCGACCGGCGCGCCGGATGCTGCATGCAAGCAACTGTACCACTTGCGCCACCACCGCACCTCCTCGATTGCGGAACCGATACCGCGACCCGAGGCGACCCAGCGCGCGACCCAGCAGCGCCAGCCTGATGCAGCGGTCAAACACGGTCAAAAGTGGGCCGGCAGTAATGACGGTGGCAGGCGCGCCGGGAGCAGCGGTCACGCCGTCGGCCAAGCTCAAGTCCCATCCGGAGGCAGCGAGAGAACCCCCTCTCACGGCGTGAAGACGACGCGCCCGTGACCCGTCCCTCGAACGGCTCGCGCTACGCGCAACGGCAGCCTCGCCAACTACTCGCCCCGTCGCATTAACTCCGCGGCTGGACAGGCGGCGCTTCTGGCAGGAGCAGCTGGCGACGCTTCGCCTTCGCCAAAACGACCACACCAAAAAAGGTACGCCGCGTCGTTCAATTTCGTATCCTTTTTTCCCTTTTTCCTCTTTCTCTATCTCTTGCAACAGGGACCGGGAAAGGGGATACCCCCAAAGGGATCCTTCCCCGTGAAGGAACTAGGCTCCGAGCCTCCTTACTGATCAGGGGTTCGAAGGCTGGCCCCCCGAAGGGTTCAACAGCCGCCTCAGATCGCGTGGGCCCGACACCCACTACTGGTCAGAGGTTCGAAGGTCGGCCTCCCGAAAGGTTCCACGGCCGCCTCAGGCTACTCGGGCTCCGCGCCCATTACTGATCAGGGGTTCGAAGGCTGGCCCCCCGAAGGGTTCACAGTCGTCTCAGACACCGAGCGAGGGATGACCAGGGGTACGTTCGATACATAACCAAGGCTCGGGCTGCGCTCCCGAGGTACCCTAGGACATTTCCGAGACCAGCGGGAACGATCCTGTAACGGAATCCCATCGGAGGGAGGCAACGAGCCCTCGGACCCCGTCGCCAGGGGACCGGGTCCGGCAGATCACCCGCAGGTACTTTTGGGCGTGCCTCCGGGCCCCTAGCCGACCCCCAACGAACGGGGCACGGACGTCCACTCGGATTACCCGCTTGCAGCTCACCGGAGACACCATGTTCGGTGCCCATCGAGGGTAACATGGCGCTCTCCCACCCTCCTCCTTGCGGAAAGGCGACGTAGGGGCGTATGTAAAAAAGCCGAGTCTGTCCCTGATCGCCCTCTCGCCCTGTGCGGAGGCTCGGGGGCTGCTCTCGCAAACCCGGCTCCGGCCAAACCGTTGACAGCGTCAACATACCAGCCCGAGAACTTGGGCCCCGACAGTGCACTCGGGCTACGGCCTGTTCGCATGAGGGAACCACCAGACCAGCCGAAGCATTACGCAAGGCATTAAGACCTCGAAGGAGTGAAACCACTCCTCCGAGGCCTCGGGGGCTACACCCGGCGGGTGCGCTCGCGCGCACCCACCGGAACAAAATGCAACCGAGAAAGGCTGGTCCCCTTGCAAAAAAGTGCGACGAAAGCCTCCAAGCGAGTGCTAACACTCCCTTCGAGGCTCGGGGGCTACTGTCGGGGACCATAATTAGGGGTACCCTCAAGACGCCTAATTCTCAGCTGGTAACCCCCATCAGCATAAAGCTGCAGAGGCCTGATGGGTGCGATTAAGTCAGGGATCGGTCCATACGAGCGACTTGATCACGCCTCGCCCGAGCCTAGCCTCGGGCAAGGGCAGCCGACCCTGAGGTGTTTTCCGTCTCGCCCGAGGCCCCCCCTTTTTTTACGGCAGACGCACCTCCGGCTCGCCCGAGGCCTTGCCTTCGATAAGAAGCAAACCTGACTAAATCGCCGCGCCGACCGACCAAGTCACAGGGGCATTTAACGCAAAGAGTGAGACCGACGGGCAGCCAGGCCTTGCCAAAGGCGCCATAGGAAGCTCCGCCCGACCCAGGGCTCGGACTCGGGCTAAGGCCCACGGAAGACGGCGAACTCCGCTCCGCCCGACCCAGGGCTCGGACTCGGGCTAAGGCCCCGGAAGACGGCGAACTCCGCTCCGCCCGACCCAGGGCTCGGACTCGGGCTAAGGCCCCGGAAGACGGCGAACTCCGCTCCGCCCGACCCAGGGCTCGGACTCGGGCTAAGGCCCCGGAAGACGGCGAACTCCGCTCCGCTCGACCCAGGGCTCGGACTCGGGCTAAGGCCCCGGAAGACGACGAACTCCGCTCCGCCCGACCTAGGGCTCTGACTCCGCCCTGGCCTCTGCCGAACGACCTCCGCCTCGCCCGACCCAGGAGCTCGGGCTCGGCCTCGGCCATGGAAGACAGACTCGGCCTCGGAGGAGCCCCCACGTCGCCCGACCTAGGGCACAAGTCCGCCACGTCAACAGGAAGCGCCATCATCACCCTACCCCGAGCCGACTTGGGCCGCAGAGAACAAGACCGACGTCCCATCTGGCTAGCTCCGCCAGATAGGCAATGATGGCGCCCCGCTAGACCATGACGACGGCGGCTCTCAGCACCCTTACGGAAGCGGGGGGGACGTCAGCGAGAGCCCAACTATTCCGACAGCTGTCCCTCCACCAGGCTCCGTTACTCCTCCGACAGCCACGACACCACACCAGCTGGGTGCCAAGTTCTCTCCGGCTGCCACATTGGCATGTACCCAGGGCACTAGCTCTCCCCCGCTAGACACGTAGCACTCTGCTGCATCCCCATTGTACGCCTGGATCCTCTCCTTGCGCCTATAAAAGGAAGGACCAGGGCCTTCTTAGAGAAGGTTGGCCCCCGCGGGAACGAGGGCAGGGGCAGGCGCTCTCTCGGGGCCGCTCGCTCCCCTCACCCGCGTGGACGCTTGTAACCCCCTACTGCAAGCGCACCCGACCTGGGCACGGGACGAACACGAAGGCCGCGGGATCTCCGCCTCCCTCACGACCCGGCTCCGGCCACATCGCTCTCCCCCCTTCGCGCTCGCCCACGCGCTCGACCCATCTGGGCTGGGGCACGCGGCACACTCACTCGTCGGCTTAGGGACCCCCCGGTCTCAAAACGCCGACACTATGATTCATGGTCATCTAGTGTACTAAATGCTTTTAGAACTCTAGATCCTCGATTAGAACAAATTATAGACAAGAGTATCTTCCCTCCTAGTTATAATGGAAAAATTATCTCCGAGGAGGATCAAAGATGTTTTCGCTTAAACTACCTAGCTTTTGACATCTTAGGCAATTCTCTTAGCAAAGAAGATTATTGTGCCTTCATATCAAATTATGACGAATCAATCCATGATGCTCATGATATTTGGACTAGAATTAAAAGCAAATTTAATGAGTCCAAACATGATAGTTCATTTTGTGCTTCTACTTCCTTTGGTCTTTGTGATACTAACCCTTGCAAGGAAGAAGAAGAAAATGAACGATGGAGACCAAACGATGAATCCACCTCTCCAAGAGGTTTGTCTTCCCATTTCGATTCCCACATATGTTGTGTGGCTAATGAAAATGATAGCGGAAGGACAAATGAGGATGAGGAGGAAGAGAGAAGCTTCTTGGAACTCTACGCTCGCCTAAGCCAAGAAGATAAGGCGGTCATGCTCAAACTTCTAGAAAGAGCGAGAGAGCAAAGCGAAGCTCGTCAAAGGCTAGAAGATATTCTCTCCATGAAAATGCTACACTTTGACGAGTTGACTAAAGAACATGAGGAGCTAAAGTGCTCTCATGTTGATTTGGTCCAAAGGTATGAAACTATTTCAATTGAGCAAGATAAAGCTTTACATTGTATCGCTCAATTAGTAAATAGAAATGCCTTGCTTAAGGACCAAGTAGAAAAGCTAAAAGTTGAAAATCTAGCTTTTCAAGAAAAATATGATATGCTCCTATGTTCTCATGAAAATCTTATGGATGATCATATCATATTAAATATTGCTCATGAGGTTGTGATAGAAAACTTAAAATCCCAACAACCTCACTCATGCACATGTATTCAAATTGATACTATATTACCATGTGCTAATGCTTGTTGTCCGTCGACAAGCAAATCTTCTTTTGAGCTAGAACTTGCAGGAACAACTGATGATACATATCAAAAGCTCAAGGAAGAAAATGAGAGGCTAAAAATGAGCTTGACACAACTAAAAGGGAAGTGCATTGCTCAACCTTCTCAAGATAACCGTGATCACATGGTGAAGAAGCTTGAGACGGGAACAACCGTGGCATGCAATACATCCCTTGAAGAAAATGTCAAGGATTTGAGGATTGCCAAGAGGAAGAAACAAAAGATGAAATTCAACACTTCCTCCAAAAGTCTCAACCACGCCTCCACAAAAGGTAACATCCAAGGTAATGATCAAGCCACACTTCACATTAAGAGGTGTAGTGAATGCTTTGAAGAGGGGCACCTGATTAGGTCATGTCCCTACATTAAAAATGGCTTGATTATTAACAAGGATGATAGACTTTGTTTTAAATGCTCCAAGAAGGGACACTTGCTTAGATCTTGTCCCCATTTAAAACAAAAAGGCATAGGGTTAGAAAAGAAAGTTTTTACTAACCATGTAGCAGGCAACAAAAAAGGAAAGAAGAAAACTTCAAAACTTGAAAAACGCCTATGCTACACATGCCGAAAGAAGGGACATCAATGCAAGGATTGTCCCATTGGTAACAATTCCACTCCTAGCTTGTCAATTAATTCTTATGTAACTAGGCAACCCAAAATTGCAACTTGTGCTAGAAAGGTAATGAGTTTACCTAATGCTAACACAAAGGACTTTTGGGTTCCTAGATCTTTGTTGACTAACCGTGATGGACCCATCAAGCGATGGGTACCAAAATATGCTTGACAAGCTTTGTAGGAGAAGGAGATGATATGAAGACTTGGGGTGCTTGAGAGAGTCCATTCAATTCTTATCACTCAAGCTATCAATCTTCAATGATCTATATACATGATTGACCCAAGGTTATTTTTTAAATTGCTATGTCTTAAACTCATATCATCTCGAGGAAGATATTGATGTTGTAGGAAATAAAGAGTTATCATGTGCCAAAAATCAAGGCCTACAACATGAAGAAAAGTCAAAGGATGGTAACTTCTATGCTTTTAAGTGCAAGTATTTTAAACTATCATTTCTTATGTGTCTTGTGTAGTCACATAGAAATATACAGCACTTCAAATATCTTTAAATTTTATTTACCATTCTTTGAAGAATTTCCTCTCATATGGTAGATTGCATACTCATCATTTCCATCCTATGACAATCTACATGCTTTAAATTGTTGGAAGTACCACATGGCATGTTTTTCGCTAAATTATTCTATTATTGCCATGTTTCTAGATATAGAGAGATATTTCAAAAAGAACAAGGTGTTATGTAAGGAATTCAAATCCTTAGGACACTTATAAAAGGAAAACTCTCTCTATAACTAGAATAGTGAGACTATTGATTTTATTTAAGTAACCCAAGTAGTCTCACTTGTAGAGAATAAGTTTCTCTTTGGAAGCGTGTAATCTAACACGAAAAGAAAAATCAATCCAATGTTTTATGATGTATTTCTACTTGCTCAAATTGGATATGATTCTTTCACATTTATTGCTTTCCAAATCATGAATTAGATTTATTCCTAATCTCAAAGGATTATTTATGCTTGTTTTATGAGTTAAAATTGAGCATAACATCATCTATGGATAATCTAGTTCATGCTATGAAGTTTCCATGTTTTAGTAATCTAGCTTGTCATTCCTTATAAAAAATGGTTACAAAAATGGAAACTAGTGCTTGTGTTACTAACAAAGTATCTCTTGAGCCTACTTATGAATATCCAAAAGAGAAAGTGCACAAGCCTCATGGGTTGCTCTTCACCCAAAGGAAGAAAGGTAAAAGCAAAGGTATGGGAACTCATCTTCTTAATCAAGTTTAGTTCCCATCTCGATGGGTATTTAATCTAAATTATCATAATCTACCCTTGTGAGGAATAGATTCTTTATTGGACCTAAATTAACTAAGTGTGCATTCAATATCATTTTCATAAATGCGTTTGTCCATTAGAATCTAATTCATGCCTTTGCTATATCCATTCTCATATTGATGCGCTTATAAGTCATGATAATAAATTCAATGTGAAGAAGTAAAATTCCTATGATTGATCAAAAATGTTTTAAAAGGTGCATATTCCTCTGTCTCAAATGAAATGCACTAATGTTAAGGATTTTTTACTTCATGTCTGTGTGACTTATGAATGATGAATTGTTTATATTTCCTATCTAAAAGAAATCATCATCTATCATATGCTCCCTTGTGCTATTAACATCTTTCTTGAGTATTTTCAATAAGTTTGAAAGGAAAAAGAAACAACTACAAAGGGAGGACACTCAAATGAAAGAGGAAGACATCAAGAACAACAACACCTACTTGGATAGCAAGATCCTCAAAACAATCAATGGTGTGGTTGTAAGCATTCTAAACCTTTTTTATTATGAGAATACCAGGCCTAAGTTGTTTATTGCAAATTTCATGAGCCTTGATCAAGATGTATAATGCTTCTCCCTATTTGTCTTTAAAGTAAATGCATCCGTTCAATTCAAATACTTGATGCATATCTCTAGGGGGAGCCTCTATCTACATCTTGATTGCGTTGAGACTATTGCTTTATCTCAGTTATTTCATATAGTCTCTTGCATGAGAATGAGTTTCTCATGAAGTATGCTACTATTTTTAAATTCTTGTCTTTCACTCTAAAGTAGCATATTTGCTGGATTCTCCTACTCTAAGCTTAATTGATAATTTATTGTGTATGTTGTTCTCTTGATCACATCTGTTATTTGTTTGATCATAGAATGAATTCTTCAATCATGCTTCTTAGTGCCGCATATACTATCAATCAATATCTCTTGACATGCACTAAGTTAAAAGGAGAATTCATGATACATTTATGCAACTTGTGATCCATTTGATATATGCTAATAATAACTTGAAAAGATCAATAGTTGTAGAACTCTCTCTTGTGCAAAATATTTCCATATATTGTCATTAAGAATAGGTCTTAAGCATCTAAGACTAAGGACAAAGCACAATGAAGAGAGCGTCCCTATGTAAAGGTACAAAAAGGTAAAACTATCTCCATTCATTTACATATGTACCTAAATCTTCCTTTTGTATACATTCCGTGCATATCTTGTATAGAAGGAAGAGAAAGCATGTCCATGCATTTTACCTGCTTCATATCTAGTTTAACCTCTTAAATATTTTCATTCATGCATTTATGCATCCTTGTTAAAACTAGATGAAGTGGTTTTATTGTCAAAGAGCTTAAAGCTTAACCTTGTAACGAGGATAAGCTACCTTTGTTTCAAAGGTGGAAGGTCCTTAAGTCTCTTTGAAATCTTTAAGGGTAAATGCTTAAAATGTTTGCAACATGCTTTCATAAGTGCATAAACTGTCATGAGCATCACACTTATTCTACGACACAATGCACTTCACATTCTGTATGATATAGATATGTTCTCATTAACCTAATTATGTGCAATTGGCATTTAAGGCCAAAATATATGTTCCTCTCCATGCACATATTTAGGGGGAGCAATCTATATTATATAGAATTATGATCATGCTTAATTTGACATATCCTTTTGATCATATCTCTTTTATGTCTATGACTAATGTGTTTTCAAGTATATTCTGATGCTTAGTCATAGGATTGAAAGGGAAATGGAGTATTTGGCAAAGACGACGCTTCCACTCAACTCCATCGGTATTATCCACTCTTTGCTGGTATTCCACATAGTTCTTCACTTTGGTATAATCTTCACTCATATCTCTATTTCAATTGAATATTTCAATTGTTTGCCAAAGGGGGAGAGAAAGAGAAGGGCTTATATCTCACTCAAAGTATCTGTTTTTGGCGATTCATGCCAAAGGGGGAGAAAGTATGAGCCCAAAGCAAAAGGACCGCACCACCACCCACACCACCACCCTAATTTTACCCTAATTTTAAAAAACTAATGATTTTCAATTGGTAAATTTCAAATTGGTATCTTATTGTGTTCAAAAGGGGGTGAAAGTAGTATTTTCAAAATTGATATCTTAAAACCCTCTTGAACACTAAGAGGAGAATTTATTGAGGGGGAGTTTTGTTTAGTCAAAGGAAAAGCATTTGAAACAAGGGGAGAAAATCTCAAATCTTGAAAATGCTTCGCAAAATCTTATTCATTTACCTTTGACTATTTTGCAAAAGGACTTTGAAAAGGATTTACAAAAAGAATTTGCAAAAACAAAACATGTGGTGCAAGCGTGGTCCAAAATGTTGAAAATGAAAAGGAAACAATCCATGCATATCTTATGATATATAGATTGGTTTAATTCCAAGCAACCTTTGCACATATATTATGTAAACTAGTTCAATTATGCACTTACATATTTGCTTTGGTTTGTGTTGGCATCAATCACCAAAAAGGGGGAGATTGAAAGGGAAATAGGGTCAAACCTTTTCCTAGTTGATTTTGGTGGTTGAATTGCCCAACACAAATAATTGGACTAACTAGTTTGTTCAAGATTATATTCTACAGGTGCAAAAGGTTCAACACAAACCAATCAAAAGAACAAGTTAGGTCTCAAGAGAAAGGAGCAAGAAGGAAACCGAAGGCTGCCCTGGTCTGGCGCACCGGACAGTGTCCGGTGCACCAGGGTGCTTCAGCTCGAACTCTTCACCTTCGGGTTTCTCAGGCGCCGCTCCGCTATAATTCATCGGACATGTCCGGTGCACACCGGACTGTCCGGTGTACCAGCGGAGCAACGGCTACCTGCGCGCAACGGTCGACTCTGCAAAGTGAACAGTGCAAATCAGATGTCAGAGCAGACGGTCAAAGGGGCATCGGACTGTCCGGTGTCGCACCGGACTGTCCGGTGCCACATGAGGACAAAGCCTCCAACGGTCGACCAGCTCCAAGACCTAACGGGAGGATGACGTGGCGGCGCACCGGACACTGTCCGGTGGCGCACCGGACTGTCCGGTGCGCCCTTCACCAGCTGACTTCATCAACGGCTAGTTTTTGGTTGGTGGCTATAAATACCACCCCAACCGGCCACTTCAAGGTGTGGGAGCCCAAGCAACATTCCAAGTCATCTAGTTGACATACTCAAGCCCTCCCAACCACATATATTCATTGATCCATCCTATACACAAGATTTAGACCACTACAACCAACACAAGTGCCACAAAAGAGAGAGCAAGCAATTGAGAGCTACTCAATTGAGTTTAGCCCTAGCGCCTTGTGAGATTCATTGAGAGATAGTGTGTGCTACATCTTTGTGTTCATTTGTGCGTGGAGTATTGACTCCCATCGAACTTCCTCCAAAGTTTTGGAGGCTTGTAAAAGCTAGCAAGAGACACCAAAGAGTGTGGTGGTCCTTGTGGGATCGAGAGTGATCCTTGAGAAGAAGAAGAGCTCGCCGATCCTTGTGTGATCGGGGGAGAGAGGGAAAGGGTTGAAAAAGACCCGTCCTTAAGTGGACTCCTCAACGGGGACTAGGCCTTCGAGGGCCGAACCTCGGTAAAACAAATCACCCGTGTCCATTGTGTTTATTGCTTGTGATTTGTTTGTTTTCCCTTGCTCTAAGTTTTCTTGCACCATTATTTGCTAATATCATTTGGTGTTGCTTCAAGTTAAATTCCCATTTAGTGAAGCAACACGTTGCAAGAAAGAACTTGTCCTAGTGCTCTTCTCATCTAAGGCTTCTTGCTTTGTTATTCTATAACTTATTAGTTGTATTGATTTATCTCTCTCGCATTATTTAGCAATACTCTTTCCAAGCAAGAACTTAGTTTGTATACTCCTATATTTGTATATCTTGTTCTAACCACTAATCAAGGGATCTAGTTGGGGGATAAAGTTTTAATTTTCAGGTTTCACCGATCCACCACCCCCCCTCTAGGCGACTTTCAGGTGTCAGTCCACTCAGCCAGGAAGTCTGCCAAGACCTAGGATTTTATGGCCTTCCGAGGAGCGAATGATAGCGTCTCGCCCATAAGTTCCACCGCCCACTTTGCTATCCTACCCGAGGCCTCACGGCACTGGATGATCTCCCCCAAGGGGAAGGATGACACCACAGTCACCGGATGAGACTCGAAGTAGTGTCGCAACTTTTGTCGTGTCAGAATCACTGCATAGAGCAGCTTCTAAATCTGTGGGTAGCGGACTTTGGTCTCGGAAAGCACTTCGCTGATGAAGTAGACTGGCCTCTAGACGAGCAGTGCATGCCCTTCTTCTTGTCTCTCGACTACGATCGCGGCGCTGACCACCTGAGTGGTCGTGGCTACGTAGATCAAGAGGGCTTCTCCTGCAGCGGGGGCACCAGGATGGGTGTATTTGTAAGGAGCGCCTTAAGGTTCCCGAGGGCTTCCTCGGCCTCGGGGGTCCAAGTGAAGCGCTCGGCCTTCCTTAAGAGGAGGTACAGAGGCAAGCCTTTCTTGCCAAGGCGTGAAATGAAGCGGTTCAGCGCCGCAAGGCATCCCATGACCCTCTGTACTCCTTTCAAATCTTTGATCGGTCCCATGTTGGTGATGGCCGTGATTTTCTCCGGATTGGCCTCGATGCCCCGCTCGGAGACGATGAATCCCAGGAGCATGCCTCGGGGGACTCCGAAGACACACTTCTTGGGATTGAGTTTCACGCCTTTCGCTCTCAGACACTTGAATGTCGTTTCAAGGTCAGAGAGGAGGTCAGAGGCTTTCTTCGTCTTGACAACGATGTCATCGACGTAAGCCTCGACCGTTCCGCCGATGTGTTCTCCGAACATGTGGTTCATGCACCTCTAGTAGGTGGCGCCTGCATTCCTCAAACCGAACGACATTGTAGTGTAACAGTACATGCCAAAAGGTGTGATGAAAGAAGTCGCGAGCTGGTCGGACTCTTTCATCTTGATTTGGTGATAGCCTGAGTAGGCATCGAGGAATGACAGGGTTTCGCACCCAGCAGTGGAGTCCACGATTTGATCGATGCGAGGTAGAGGGTAGGGAACTTTCGGACATGCTTTGTTTAGACCAGTGTAGTCTACACACATCCTCCATTTCCCATCCTTCTTCCTTACAAGAATAGGGTTAGCTAACCATTCAGGATGGAATACCTCTTTGATGAACCCTGCCACGAGTAGCTTGTGGATCTCTTCGCCTATGGCCCTGCGCTTTTCTTCGTCAAAACGGCGCAGGGTTTGCTTCACGGGTTGGGCTCCAGCTCTGATGTCCAGTGAGTGCTCGGCGACATCCCTTGGTATGCCAGGCATGTCCGAGGGACTCCATGCAAAGACTTCGGCGTTCGCATGGAGAAAGTCGACGAGCACTGCTTCCTATTTGGGGTCGAGCTCGGAGCCGATCCGGACTTTCTTGCTGGCGTCTTTGCTGGGGTTGAGAGAGACGGACTTGACCGCCTCGACTGGTTCGAAGTTGCCGGCGTGCCGCTTCGCGTCGGGCGCCTCCTTGGAGAGGTGTTCCAGGTCGGCGATGAGGGCCTCGGACTCGGCGAGGGTCTCAACGTACTCCACGCACTCCACGTCGCATTCGTACGTGTGCCGGTACGTGGATCCGACGGTGATGATCCCGTTCGGGCCCGACATCTTGAGCTTGAGGTAGGTGTAGTTGGGGACGGCCATGAACTTGGCGTAGCATGGTCTTCCCAACACCGCATGGTAGGTTCCTCGGAACCCGACGACCTCGAAGGTGAGAGCTTCCTTTCGGAAGTTGGAGGGAGTCCCGAAGCAAACGGGTAAGTCGATCCGTCTGAGGGGCAGGATTCGCTTTTCGGGCGCGATCCCGTGGAAGGGTGCCGCACCGGGCCGGACCTCGGACCTATCAACCCCCAAGAGTTCCAGGGTCTCGGCGTAGATGATGTTAAGGCTGCTGCCCCCGTCCATGAGGACTTTGGAGAGCCTAACATTGCCGATGATCGGATCGACGACGAGCGGGTACCTTCCTGGGCTTGCCATGAAGTCGGGGTGGTCGCCTCGGTTAAAGGTGATAGGCTTGTCGGACCAGTCTAGGTAGACTGGTGCTGCCACCTTCACCAAGCAGACCTCCTGGCGCTCCTGCTTGCGGTGCCGAGCCAAGGCATTCGCCGCCTGCCTGCCGTAGATCATGAAGCAGTTGTGGACCTCCGGGAACTCCTCTTCCTTACCGCCCTCCTTCTTGTTGTTGTCATGGCCCTTGCCATCTTCCGCCGGAAGCCCGGTCTTATGGAAGTAGCGCCGGAACATGACACATTCTTCGAGGGTGTGCTTGACGGGCCCCTGGTGATAGGGGCACGGCTCCTTGAGCATCTTGTCGAACGCGCTGGCCCCTCCTGGAGGTTTTCGAGGGTTCCTGTGCTCGGCCGCAGCGATGAGATTCGCGTCAGCGGCGTCGCACTTCGCTTGCGACTTGTTCTTGGTCTTCTTCTTCGTGCCCCACTGGGCGGACGCCACGGGATCATCTTTCTTCGGCTCTCCCTGAGGCTGCTTGTCCTTTCGGAAGATGGCTTCGACCGCCTCCTGACCCGAGGCGAACTTGGTGGCGACGTCCATCAGTTCGCTCGCATGGGTGGGAGTCTTGCGCCCTAGTTTGCTCACCAGGTCTCGGCAAGTGGTGTCGGCAAGGAAAGCCCCGATGACATCCGAGTCGGTGACGTTGGGTAGCTCAGTGCGCTGCTTCAAAAACCGCCGGATGTACTCTCGGAGGGACTCCCCTGGCTGCTGGCGGCAGCTTCGGAGATCCCACAAGTTCCCAGGGCGCACGTACGTGCCTTGGAAGTTTCCCGCGAAAGCCTTGACTAGATCGTCCCAGTCGGAGATCTGCGCAGGAGGCAGATGCTTCAACCAGGCTCGGGCAGCGTCGGAGAGGAAGAGGGGTAGATTACGGATGATGAGGTTGTCATCATCCGCCCCTCCCAACTGGCATGCCAGTCGGTAGTCCGTGAGCCACAGCTCCGGCCTCGTCTCCCTCGAGTACTTGGTGATGGTAGTCAGGGCTCGGAAACGGGTAGGGAACGGCGCCCGTCGTATGGCCCGGCTGAAGACCCACGGATCGGGTGGTTCGAGCGAAGGACTGCGATCCTCCTCGCTGTTGCAGCGTCCCCCACGCCTGGGATGGTAGCCTCGGTGCACCTTCTCGTCGAGGCGGGCTCAATGGTCGAGATGGTGGTGCTTATTGCCGAGGCGATCCCGGGCGGCAGGCGCCTCATCCCGCGTGCGCTCGGGATGGACCGAGGCTTCCCGAATGCGTCAGGAGGACACCGCGTGATGCTCCGAGGGGTCAGCTCGCCTCCGGGAGGCGGAGCTCTCGGCTCGTCGAACTGCGGCGCCTTCTAAGAGATCCTTGAGTTCGCACTGGATACGTCGTCCCTTGGTGGTGGATGGCTCCGGCATGGCTCGAAGTAGCATCGCCGCTGCAGCTAGGTCCTGGCCGGACCCGCTGACGGCCGGGGGCAGCGCTGCCCTGGCATTGTCGACGATGCGGCGCTGGACGTCTTGGGCCCGATGACAGGCTCCTCCAGCGAGTGTTCAGCCTGCCCACTCATGTTCGATGTTCTGCCGGAGCTGCACAAGCCGGCCTGCTTCCCCGTCGACCCGGGCCTGCATCTCACGCATTTGCTCGAGCTGTATGTCCTAACCCTCGCAGGGACTAGGACCATAGCTAGCTCCCGCAGGATGTCAACGCGAGATGCGGGCCTAGGGGGATCGTCAACCTCCGACATACCGAGGTGGTTGCCTTCGTTGTGATCTCCCTGATCGACGTGGAAACATTCACGACTTGGGCCGTAACCTTCGTCGTCAAGGTCATGGCCATCGTCAGAACAACCGGAGAGGCAATGGACACATGCGGACATGAAGTCCCGCATGGCACCGGGGTCATTGAGGCCAGAGAAATCCCAACCGGAGTCAGGGTCGTCCTCTTCCTCGGAACCCGCCGGTCCGAAGGTTGAGACGGCTGTCAGTCGGTCCCAGGTCGACCACATGTGGTACCCCGGAAGGCTTGGATACGCCTTTACAAAAGCGCTCACCGTAGCGGGGTCGCTAGGTGGATCGAAGCTGAATTGAAAGGGTACGGGATGGAAAACGGACGGTACCTCTTGGTCGATGGACAGTGGTGAAGTCGCGTCGGGGGTGGAGCACACCGTCATCTCAGGTACGAGGGTGTCGCCCAGCAGATCCCTTGCGAGGGTGCTAGCGTTATCAGTCCGCTTGGGGCTGACACGTTGCGGGGAAGTGACACCCGCCGTCGTCTCAGGTGTGAGGACAATGCCTGACATGTCCCCTGGGGGAGTGTCGGCGTCGTCGACTCGCTCTGGTGCTACAGCCGACAAGGTGCCGCCTCCTGCGTGGCCATGGTTGCCCCGTCTCCGCCTGCTCCCGGCGAGGAGGGTGGCGAGGACGACCGGAGTGCTCCTCTTCTGCCGCGAGGAGATGCTGTCGCCGAGCTCGCCGCCGCTGGGCGAGTCGAAGACCATCGTTGTCGTCGCGCCGCGGGGGGAGGAGTACCATGTCGTAGCTGCCGTCAAGGGACATGAACTCGAGACTCCCGAAGCGGAGCACCGTCCCGAGCTAAAGAGGTTGCTGAAGACTCCACATCTGGAACTCAACGGGAAGGTGTTCGTTAACACGCAGCAGGCCCCTACCTAGCGCGCCAACTGTCGGCATTTCGGACCCGGGGGGGTCCCTGGACCGACGAGTGAGATTGTCGCTGCGTGCCCCTGCCCAGATGGGTTGACGCCGGATGGAACACAAGATGTGGGGCAAGCCTTGTATTATCCTGCACCAGGGTGCTGCTCGTAGTAGGGGTTACAAGCACGTCGCGAGAGGGAGAGAGAGAGAGGGAGCCCGTTCGTCTGCTCCTTCCCCGCGGGAACCCTCTTCCAGGATGGCCCTGGACCTTCCTTTTATAGACGTAAGGAGAGGGTCTAGATGTACAATGGGGGGTGTAGCTATGCGCTAACGTGTCCGGCAGAGAGATGTCTAAGCCTTGTGTACATGCCAACGTGGCTGTTGGGGGAGAGCTTGAGCCCTATACACGTGATAGCGTGGCCGTCGGAGGAGCGCCGGAGTCCTGTAGGAGCACAACTGGCAGTGCGGCAAGGTTCCTGCTGACGTCTCCTTGCTGCCGTAAGGGGTTGAGAGCCACCGGCGTCATGGTGCACGCGGGGCACCATCATTACCCGTCGTCGGGGTAAGCCAGATGGGACGCCGGTCTTGTTCCTTATAGCCTGAGCTGGCTAGGGATAGAGTAATGATGTATCCCCTGTTGGCGCGGTCGGTCCGAGCCCAAGGTCGGGCGAGGCGGAGACTTCTCTTGAGGCCGAGGCCGGGGTCGGGCGAGGACGTGATTCCTCCCAAGACCGAGGTCGAGGCCGAGTCCAGGGGTCGGGCGAGGCGGAGACCTCCTTCCGAGGCTGGAGCCTGAGGTCGGGCGAGGTGGAGCCCTCCTCCCGAGTCCGGAGCCTGAGGTCGGGCGAGGCGGAGCTTCCTGTTGCGCCCGAGGCCAAACTCGGTGGTTGATCGTGACTTGTTGTCAGTCTTCGCCTGGGTGGTTGGCACGACAGTCGGAGCGGGGCGAGCGACGCTGTTTTCCCGTCACATCGGTCAGTAAAGAAGAGGGGCGAAGTGACTGCGGTCACTTCGGCCTGGCCGACTGAGGCGCGTGTGTCAGGATACGGCGTCAGGCGTCCCCTGCATTGAATGCGCCTGCGAAGCGGTCGGTTGGTGAGGCGGTCTGGCCAAGGTTGCTTCACAACGAAGCCTGCCCGAGCCGGGCTTCGGGAGAGCTAAGGGGGTGCCTGCTGCTTGAGGCGGCCCTCGGGCGAGGCGTGAACTCGTCTGGGACTACTGCTTCAGCCCGAGGCTGGGCTCGGTTGAGGTGGCGTCCCTTGGGTAGATGAAGCCTTGACTTGAACCGCGCCCGTCAGTTGGTCTGAGGGTGTTTACCAGCCGTGATCAGGAGTGTTGGGGTATCCCTAATTATGGTACCCGACAATACAGTATGCAGACGACACCCTCATTATCTCGGAGGCTTCACCACACCGCATGGCGCTAGACACCTTCTCCACCTCCTTGGGACTCCACTTCAACTATGAGAACAACACTCTTGTCCATATTCATGTTGCAGCACATCAGACAATTCACCTCACCTCCATCCTGAACTGTCGCTTGGAAGGCTTCCCGCAAACATACCTCGACCTCCCTCTGTCCACCTCGCTCCAAACTGATGCTAGACAAGTACTCCCTTTCTAATCTCACAAACTGTAAACGGCTGCTGACGGTCCTTTGCCGACCGTCGTATTTCGGCGAGATCTTGACACTCGGCAATGCCCCCTTTGCCGAGCGCCAGTGTATGCCGAGTGTTTTGTACTCTGCAAAGGAGGTATGTGCCGAGTGCCTTTGTTCGCTGAGAGTGTCCGATAAATTGTGCCGGACACTCGATAAAAGAGTCTAATCTAATTCTGATAGTGTAAAGAGATGCCCGTAGCTTATTTTGTTTCTACATGACCCTATAAAAGGTGCTCGATCGACATGATTCGAATAGTAGATTAGACGGGGCGCGTTGCTTATGAAGTCAATCAGCGGAAGGATTGCGCACTTATAGCCGGATTAAGGACGAAGCAAAATCATGGAAGGTGTATGAGAGTTACGTGGCGGCCCCACAGACAGCGTCCGGGCGCAGCTGGCCCCCACCGTTGCCCCCATCAGGCTGTTTTTTAAATGGCGGTTAGTTGGCAGGCGTGGACCACGGACGTAGGTCTCCTGGCCCCACCGTCGGCGGCTCGGCGCCAGCTGGGACTGGGAGTCTGGGAGGCAGGCAACTAGTCTAGTCGTACTAGTACTGCTAGCGCTCGCTTCCCCGCCGGCCGCTGTTGGACACGCACGCCTATGCTATGCTATTGCTATGCATCGGTCCATCGTTTCGTTTGCACAATCTGGAGGCATCATGTCATATACACTGGCCATCCTGCCAACTGCCATCGCCAGGTATTGTAAACACTACTGGTACAGTAGTAAGCACACGTACGCTCATGGCGCGGCACAGGTGGGGGTGGGGTGGAGGAGCAATCAGCAGGCGGGGGGAGAGAATCTGTCGGAACGAACTAACGATCGAAACAGTGACGCTGCAACCGCCACCAGGCACCAGCCAGCTAGCTATCTAACCGATCGAGCGACGACCGACGGGCGAGCGAGCGAGGATCGCTCATCGGTCGCTGCTTCACTAGCTCGTCGGCGGGGATCGCCCGCCTCTCGCTCTCTCCTCTCGTCTCGTCTTTCTAGCTGCGACTGTGTACTATACTAGTCCGCATCCGCACACTAGCCAGTAGTTGTCCAATTCTCCAAGTGTGGTTCAGAGGAGCTCTAGCAGTACCTCACGCGGAGTATATGAGCGAGTGTTGGCACTGGCGCTGTCTGTCTATCCGCCTCCTCAGCCCGAAAAGGTGCTATGGCCCTGAGCTCTCCTCCCTCGCCCTGCCGCAAAGGTGCGTGCGTCGTCGCTGCCGACGCTGCTAGCGTTTGCTGCGTCCGTCTCCTTCGCTTCCTTTTCCCTTCCCCCTAGCTCCCTCGGCTCTGCTGCTTTGCCTTGCGCGCCTTTGTACTATTTTACTCCGCCTTTCGATTCTGCGCTGAGCTTTTCATCTCCAGTGTAGTGTAACGTACGTCAAGCCATCCATCCATCCATCGGCAGTTCGGCACCCGGCCAGCCGGCGGGCGCGCTGGGCTGCCCGCGGCTACACGTACGTCGTAGTCCCGCTCCCGCCTCGCCCGCCCCGGTCGTCCCGGCCACAACTACACATAGACACACATGGCGCATGATGAGCCAGGTTTCGCGTACGCGGACTACTTCGCGGCGGCGGCCGGCGCCGTGGCGACGTTCGTGCCGGAGGTGGACGTCGGCGGCGGCGGAGGCGGCGGCGGTGAGGAGGGTCTTCACCTCTACGGCCTGCAGCCGCACCACCAGCAGCCCGGGGTGGAGATGTACGGGGCCAGGGGCCACATGCCGCCGGCCGCGATGATGGCGGCGCACGGCGGCAAGGCCGCGCTCGGTCTCGACGTCGCTTCGCCCGTCGCCGGCGGGCACTTCGGCGACGACCACCTCCGGCAGGGTCTCCAGGCGCCGCTGTCGCTGTCGCTCCACGACGACGGGACCGCCGACGCCGCGCCGCTGGCGCTGCACCACCACCACCACCACCATCTCGGCGGCGGCGGCGGCGGCGGCGTACCGCAGGCGCAGCAGCACCAGCCGCCGGGGGCGTGGCCACAGCCGCAGCAGCAGGGCGCGTGGCACCTGCGCGGCTCCAGGTTCCTGCGCCCGACGCAGCAGCTGCTGCAGGAATTCTGCACCCTGCCCGTGGACACCGTCACCAGCACGCCCGCGAAGCCAGCGAGCGTGGAGGACGGCGTCGGCTCCTCGTCCTCGGCGGCCTCGTCGGCGCAGATAATCCAGGCCATGGATGCGGCCGAGCTGCAGAGGCTCAAGGCCAAGCTCTACGCCATGCTCCAAGAGGTCCTCCTCTTTCTCCGCTCGCTCATCACTCGCCATGCCTCTCAAACCCTCTCTCAGGCAGCAACAGCAGGCGCGCACAGGCCACATGTCCAGCAGCAGGATCAGGAGCCCTTGCTACTTGTCCTTGGAAATCTGAAAAGATGCATGCAACTGGGAGTTCAGTTATGGCTTGTCTGAAGACACCTACTGGCCTCCTGGGAAAACCTTTCTGGGGCCTTGCCATCTGCTTTTGGAAACCTCCATTCCTTAGCCTCCAGGTGTAGCAACGCATCTGTACAGGGTAACCTGTAGGCTGCACCGCTGTAGGCTCCCGCAGACCAGCAGGGCCGTGCCATGACCCCATCACCCTGCATCTGCAGCTCCAGATCTCTGCATAGCTAGCTAGCACTGCTCGGCTGCTCCATTACTAGTCTACTCTCTCTCCTCCTATCTTCACTTCTTCAGTCGGTGCCCATCTCCTGCTCCCTCTCACATTTACCCTGCTTGCTGTTCCAGTACGTATATGCTGCACGGCTGTACAGTGCGATTCATTTGGTAGGTGCAGCTAGCCAGAGTCACTGCACTATAGTCAAAGTCGAGTACTTACACGAGTATACCAGCAGACAGCTACAGTGTCATCAATCCGGGAAGCTAGCTGTTGCCGTTTGTGATCGATCGAGAGCTTGGTTCCTTTGCATGGCATGGCATGGCGTCCAATATGGTTGGTGGTGCTCTCCCTAACTTTAACGGTGACGTACGACGATGCAGGTGGAGAGAAGGTACCGGAGGTACCGGGAGCAGATGAGGGCCGTGGCGGGGTCCTTCGAGGCGGTGGCCGGGGAGCGGGCGGCGGCGGCGTACACGAGGCTGGCGCAGCGGACGATATCCAGGCACTTCCGGAGCGTGAGGGACGGAGTGGCGGCGCAGCTGCAGGCGGTGCGCCGGGCGCTCGGCGAGAAGGACGCGGACGACGGCGGCGTCCCGGCGGCGGCCGGGATGTTGGCCAAGGGGGAGACCACGCCCAGGCTGCGGGTCATCGACCAGTGCCTGCGCCAGCACCGGGCGTACCAGACCGGCGTCGTCCTCGAGAGCCAGCCGTGGAGACCGCAGCGCGGGCTGCCGGAGCGCGCCGTCTCCATCCTCCGGGCGTGGATGTTCGAGCACTTCTTGCACCCGTAATGTCATCGTTCCAAACTCTTGCTGCTTCCATTCCGCTCAGTAAATTTGCACGCTTTTGTGTAGAGAGATTTTGATATTTGCCATTAGCAAGAAACAGGTTTATAAAATTGCCATCAGGCCCACATTTCATAGACCCAGCTGGACCCACAATTCATAGACACAGTGGTAATTATAACAGGAAGACAATATTGTGAGTGGCAAAAATCCAATTATCTCTTTTGTGTATAGGATTGGGGCCCAAGTTAAGATATGTTCGCGCGCCCGGTGCCTAAACACCCATCCAAGACAAGTCGTACCGCCCTAAGAGCATCTCCAACAACAAACCCTAAAATAGAGTCCTAAAATTTGAAATAGGACCATATTTAGAATGTTTAGGGTCTCAAAAGAAATGTTTACTCCAATAGTCAGACCTTAAATAATGCTATTTAGGAAATAAATCATGATATTAGGAAATATATGGTTGGAGATTAAGTGGAAATGAGGATAGGGCTCCAGTATATGATGAGTACTATATTTAGGACCCGAGAGACCGAGCCCTATAACCATTTGATGAAATTTTATAAAATAGGGCCGCTGTTGGAAGGATGTTTTATGGTTTTGAGCCCTATATTTAAAATAGAACCATGTTTAGAGCCTCTCTTGGAGATGCTCTAACAAACTAAAGAGGCTAGCAATCATCCATGTGAATCGTGCTAGCTTCTCCTAAAAATAGTGCTTCGCGTTCTTCGTCGTCCCAAATTATAAAACTAAAGCGATCAAGCTTTTATAAATATATGCACAACTTTTAGTATGCATTTAAATATATATTATATCTGAATAAATAATAAATATAATATATCTAAAAAAATAATTTTATAATTTGAAATGAAGGAAGTAACATTTTACCCCGTGCTCTGTTATATATGACACCATTAATTCTGAGCCATATACATTTTATTTCCATTGAAGATCGACATATAATTATATGATTTTTTTTCATAACTTAATACAACAAATGAATTACTACTCCCGTTCTTTTTCTACTTGACAATTTGAACATGTCTGGTGTGTCTCATGCACGCCTTTTTACCATTTCATTTTTAACCATTGTTGTTCAAATGCATCAAAATATATTTGATGAAGCCTTTTTCATGTTTTTCCAATGCATTGGATACAAATCTATCAATGCAAGTAGTATGTTCTACTCTTGTGAATAATATGCGATTAAAGTTTGTGAAATTAAAATTTTGCCTATATAAAATATGCCTACAATTATGGGATGGAAGGAGTATGTGAGAATGGATGGAGTACCTTATTAGTGATCTATTACTATTCTTCAACACTAAAGGTAATATCATGTGTCAAGGACAGTTCTGGGATGCTATACTTTGCGCTTATGTACTCCTAGTTAGTTATCCCCATAGATATATGCTAATTGCCTGGTTGCAATACTATTTTCTCACTATATTAGCATCCCCAACTGAAACAATATAAGATACCATTACATGGTTATATATGGTGCTTTAATTAGGAGCCAGCCGTAATATCCATGGATAAATCATATCGGGACGTACGGTACTCTATTTCTTTCTCAATACAATAATTAATGTAATAATGTGCGTCATTGATCAAGAAACTGACTTGTTAAGCATAGCTAGCAGTCCAGTTGCCAATGAGTATTGTTCTTCCTCCATTATACCGTTACAATGTCTGCATCAAATATATACCACACTTGTCTTGTACGAATATTCCCGTGTAGCACCAATATGTGCAGTCTGCATCATATCAATATCGATCTCTAGATATCGTGTATATAGCAAATATATATACATGTTGCATTACATTGCTTGCTCATGGATTCTTTCTTTCCAAACTGCACACGCTAGCTAGCATATATATACATCATCCTATCCTATACGATATGGAAAACAAATAGTAACTAACACACCTAGCTGGTATATCCTCTCATCCAGGTATCCAAGCGACGTGGACAAGCACATCCTGGCGCGCCAGACGGGCCTGTCACGCAGCCAAGTACGCATACGCTTGCTTGCTTCCTTCTTCTATATCTAATTTTGCCACATCAACTCTCCAACAAAGTCCGTACAGATTAATGCTAACCTGTTCCTGTCTAGCAACTAGCTAGATGCCGCTCACTCACAATCATTTTGCCTAGCTTATTTGCATAGCTAAGCATCATATCTGCATTTGCGATGCTGTCGTACGATGGCACACGTACGCATCGGCCGGCGCGCGCTGTGGGTGCCCCGTCGATCGGGTACCACGTCGGAGTCG
Organism: Zea luxurians; assembly: GCA_029449295.1. NCBI lineage: Eukaryota > Viridiplantae > Streptophyta > Magnoliopsida > Poales > Poaceae > Zea > Zea luxurians. The sequence goes on along the minus strand of JAOPSE010000408.1, from coordinate 617,732 downwards.
TGCGCGCGCGCGTCTGCATGCCCTCTCTATCGTGCTAGAAGAAGGGAAAGAGTCTTATCAACCGCTCTCTGTTGCGCGCCCACCGCGCGCGTGCGCGCACTGGCAGGTCTCCAACTGGTTCATCAACGCGAGGGTTAGGCTGTGGAAGCCGATGGTGGAGGAGATGTACTCGGAGGAGATGAAGGACCCCAAGGAGGGCGCCTGCAGTAACGCGAACAACAGCGTGAACACTGGCGCCGGCTACGCCTCCGAGGAGCTAGGGCAGGCGCCGCTGGGCCTGGGGCACGGGGGCGCCTGTGGCGTGGACGAGCAGAAGCCCACGCGGGCGCAGCTGGTCCACGACGCCGGGTCGCTAGCCTCAGTCGTCAGCATCGGCAGCAGCAGGGACCAGCAGCAGATCAGCAGCATCAACTTCCGCATGATGGACCACCTCGACTTCGACGCGTACAGCGGCGACGGCGGGCCAGCAGCTGGGTTCGGTGGTGCTGGTGCTTCCGGCGGCGTGTCGCTCACGCTCGGGCTGCAGCAGCACGCCGACGGCGACCCCCACGGCGGCGTCAACATCGCGTTCGCCGCGGCTCCGTCCGCCGCGCACGAGTTCCTGTTCATGGCAGGCGGCGGCGAGCATCAGATGGTCGCGGCTGGCGCCGTGCACCCGTCGTCCCACGGCCACGGTCAGTTCGCCGCCAGCATGCAAGGCGACGGCGCCGGTGTGGCCTCCTCGCACTACCACCGGGGCCTCAGCGCCGCCACTGGGTTCCAGCTCCTCCATGACCTGGCCGGCTGATCGCATTAGCATGGCAAGGGACGGACCCTCTGATGACTAGGCCGATCGAGCTCTTTAATTGGCTTTGGAGGTTCACGCGGCCGGTTGACGGGGATGTGCCAACAGCAGCAGCTAGCCGGATGGCATTGGCATGAGCGCATGGCGCTCGCGCAGCTTGCGCGCTTCGGATTTTTGTAGGGTTTAGATTCCTCTCGCTTCAATTCTTGGCACGGTGTCTCTGTCTACATGTGTATCTGTATCGCTTCGGAGAATGCCATTATCTGCCATGGACATGGACGTCTCTTGCTCCGCGCGAACACTAGCATCTAGATCCAAGAATTTTTATAAAATTTACTCCCTAAATCATCATATAAAAAGTCATATGAGTAAAAATTATTTTCTATATTTTTATATCCTTCAACAGTTTTTTAATATTTGGTACGTATATTCTAGATATTTATCCTCAGAAATCTGAAGTAAAGAATCACTATATATTTGAAGATCTAGTTAAAGAGGCTACAGGTGTCGGGGATATGATCCTGGTCCCTGGAGCCCGTCGGTCAGCAAGCACACCGAGGAAAATGCCTCTGTCCACTGAGGTCCGTTGGTCAGCCGGGGGAGATAGACAACGCCTACCGTGAAAGAACCCGCTCCGAACAAACCCTCCGACGCCGAGCCTAGGGTTGGGCATGGCAGAACTGGACATGAGGTCAGGTGTAGCGAAGGTAAACCACTCGAGTGTATCCTGCACCTGACTTAAGGTCGACCCATCATAAATAACCGGCCACATTAAATTGTGCCTGGCGCCGAGCCACAGGAGGGACATTGGTCAGCCTCCTACTCATAACCTACGAACCTCTTGAGCCGTAGAGCAATCATGACCTACGAATCCCTCATGATGCAGTGCATTTATGGCCCGCGCCTCCCCCAGCCGACGGTGCACTCATGACCTATTGGGACTAGGCCTAAGTGCGCAGGCCACTGGCAGGGCGCAACACGACGAGTCGTGCCGAGCCCCAGGCTACAAATACCGGGCGTCAGTATAGCCCAAATGATGACGCCCAGGCCCACGCTGCTCGCCATCCGTAATAAAGAATACGGGGCAACCAGACGACCAGCACACATGCCTCTACCCCACAGTAAGAACGGGACCTTCACTAGGTGGCTCCTTCCTAAGGAAGCCACCGCTTGTCGACCCCCTTTCTTAGCCTATAAAAGGAAGAGGTCATCCCCTGCACGCAAGGACAGACCCCAGGGAAGCAAACACATAGAAGACCGACAAACAGGAGGAGGACCTGGAGGCCAGAGCCTCGTCGCCAAGCCAAGACTTAGCCTTCACCTTGTAACCACCTCCACCACGAACAAGAGACTTGAGAGCCTCTTCTCCCTCTGTTGCCTTGATTTTAACCCCTACTAAGAGCTTTGATCATCAATGGTATTAGGAGCACAAGCCATCGATGATTAGATGTAGGGACGTTGTGCCCGAACCAATATAGATCTTGCGCACATCGTCCGGAGCCCGGAACACGCACAATAAATTTAGTTGTCGGAATGATGTTCTAATACCGACAGTTGGCACGCCATGTAGGGGACTTGCGCATTCCACGACGAGGTTTTCCAAACTTCGGATGGCCAACAATGACGGCAACGCGATCTGGACCCCTAGAACGGCCATCCGTTTTAGGAGTCTGGATTTTGTCGTCAATAATGAAGGGAAATGACCAGGGCCCCGGAGGCTTCGGTCCCTTCGACGACGGACTTACCTAACATTACCAGAGGTTTCGGCGACCTCCGGGTCGGTCCCCTCGGGAGGAGTGTGGGCCACAAGGCTCACCACAACTCGCTCGTGCCGTGGTCGTAGGGGTATTGCACCCCGTCCCTGATTCATTCCTGGACATCCTCGTATTAGGATCGGAGGATGGACTCTCATCCAAGAGTGCCTCGCAGCCAACATGGCAAGAGATCACTTTCCCCGCACAGGAAGCCTAGGGAGAACTTATCCCGGTGTTATGATATGTGCCACGTCGTTCGCTCCACCCCAGGTGTTGGGGGCTTTCGTACTCCGAAGGTCCTCAAAAAACGAAATCTAACAAAACCTTCAAAGTGTAGTATATGAACAGGTACCTTCAGACTTAGGCTAAAAGCATGATCGCGACGAAGGTCGGAGTTGCTCCGAAGCTACGCACGGGGGATCTTCGGCTAAATGGCGGAGAAAGGAACCGACTTAAAGGGGAAAAGGCTATCTAGTCCTCATAGAGTTGACTATTAGTTAATAATGAATGTAAATGGCATGAATGTAATTTCTCACAGGCTGCGTCCTGTGCCTATAAATAGATGAACAGTTCCGCCGTACTGTTCACGCTGACTGGTATTCGTTCGCGCGTCACGCTTGGACTTTTACCTTCTGTCAAATCGAAGGTACAAATGTAGTTCAATATTGTTTCTGTTTATCTATGTTAATAAAAAGAAAATATATTAATGATGTCATATGATTATTCATGGTCTTATATATTTCATACGCTTCTTCTTTCATTAATATACACTGCGATGATGAAGGTATGTCCTTCATGACCTTCGTCTGAAGATCATTATATCCTAAGGGAAATAATGCTTCGAAGGACGAAGGACATTAACCTTTAACATTATGTGTTGCCTTGTTCTTAACTCATAGCATTTGAGAACAAGTCCCCAACATTGGCGCCCACCTTCGGTGAACTTTTTTGACCACCTTCGACAAGTACTGACCTACGTCATGCCGCCGAAGAAAGCTTCAGCGCTAGGGGCTGCTGCACTGCAGCCACTGGACACAAATCAGGAGATTCTTTCTCTTCGAGAGGCTCGAAGCCAGAAGAGAAAGGCCACCAGTCCAACACTCCAAGAGGAGTTGGACTAAGAGATCAGGGACATGGAAATCATCCATCAACAAGTACAAAGGAAGAAGGAGAAGATGGCCCGGCTGGCTGACCTTCAAAGGAAGATTGACGAAGCTACTGAAGAAGTGCTCAAGATGAACAAAACCGAAGGCCCCAACACAGGGAGCTTCATCAGAAAGGCTTATTCAATGAAGATGGATGGTATGATGATTTAAATCATGATACCTTTACTTTTGATGATGCTTCTCCCTTGGCAGCAGAACTGCAGGCTACTCCATGGCCCCCATCATACAAGCCACCCCAGGTTCCCATGTATGATGGACATTCAGATCCAAAGCAGTTTCTCATGAGCTACGAAGCAACTATATCTCCGTATGGAGGCAATACTGCAGTTATGGCGAAGTCCTTCGTCATGGCAGTCTGGAATGTAGCCCAAACATGGTATTCTTCTCTTCGGCCAGGGACGATCACATCGTGGCAAAAGCTTAAGGACATGTTGGTTACCCATTTCCAAGGTTTTCAAACGAAGTCGGTTACAGCTCAGGCTCTATTCCAATGCACATAAGACCACGAAGAGTACCTTCAGGCATATGTATGAAAGTTCTTGCGATTAAGGGCACAAGCACCTACGGTGCCCAATGAGATTGTCATTGAGGCCATGATCAAAGGTCTTTGCCCAGGACCTACCGCTCAATATTTCGCCAGAAAGCCCCCACAAACTCTAGAGAAGTTGCTTCAAAAGATGGACGAATACATTCGGGCTGACAATGACTTCCGTCAAAGAAGGGAGGAAGCTTACAGATTCTCTGAAATGACCAGGGGCTTCAGAGAAAGAATCCACCCGAGGCATGTCAGGTCAATTCATAACTCCACTCAGAATGATGACAAAGGAAGTCAGCTGCAGAGGCTACAGTATACCTCACAATCTTCGGGGCAGCAACAAAGCTCTTTCCGGTCGCCAGCTCCAAGAGGCAGAGGCGCCAGGGGCTTCGGAGGAAGATATGGGGATCAACCCAGGAAGATCTATTGCTTATTTTGTGGTGAAGACAAGGGCCATACTACAAGAATGTGCCAAATCACTATCCAAAAGCAGAGGGAGATTGCAGAAGCCGAAGCTCGGCAGAATCAACCGAAGTAGGTCTTGCACACTGCTTCATGTCATTCACCCTACATACCAGAATATGTGGGTAATCACTCTGTAGCTTCTGTTGCTTTGGCTAGTCAGCCATAAGCTTCTTGGCCACAGCTTCCACCTCTGCCACCACTACAACCTACCTATTCACGGGGTCAGCAGCCAGAAGGGAGCTAGCACACCCAGCAGAAGAGGGATTTTAGGGAGGAATCCGAAGCCCGCACAGTCAACAGTACTGTGCCGGAGTCAAAGCACATCTATTGAGAGATATCCTACATTCTGAAGCACTTTTTACTCTATGCCACTTTGTTTTTTTAATAAAGGACAAGTAATGCAAATCTAGTTTTAATTCTTTGTAATAGTTTCGCTTCTGTTAAAATGAAATATATCTTCTTCATAGATTTACGAAGCTCGAAAATGGCCAAAGCTTAAAAAGTCGTTCCTAAGGGAGCGCAGCATAAGCCTTGCTGAAGCCACAGAAAGTCGTTCCCAAGGGAGCGCAGAGTAAGTTTTTTGCTCAAAAGTCGTTCCTAAGGGAACGCAGAGCCAAATACCGCCGAAATATAAGGCGAAGCGCGAAAAGTCAACGCGAAAAATACCGCCGAAATATAAGGCGAAGCGCGAAAAGTCAACGTGAAAAATATCGCAGAAATAGAAGGCGAAGAAGTTCAAAAGCCGTTCCTAAGGGGATGCAGAACTTACACCGAAAAATAAACAGTGAAGCCGAAAAATAAATGGCAAAGAGATTCTGATCGTTCCTAAGGGGACGCAGAGATGGTGTGTTCCAGTGTGGGTGTGTGGGTGTGTATCTTCGGCATTAGCATTATCTTTTGCATCATATCATCACATCATCTCGCATATCATCACATCATACATCATATTTCACCAATGACACAAATTGAATACAAAGTCGATCTTCGGAGACTACTTTATAAAAAATGAAAGCGTGCTAAGGCACAAAGTTGAGAAATACAGCTTCGTCAGTTCTAATGCCAAAGAAAGGATCCTTTGCTTACAAAGATGGGATGTTTTTACGAAGCAAGGATATTTTTTCCGAAGCGCGAATTTTCTTCTTTACGAAGCATGAAAAGAAGGGAAGGTGTTTTTTCGCTGAAGGCTCAAAAAGCGGTATGTATATAAAGTTTCATGCCTCACAAAGAACTGAATTACAAAAAAATTACATATTAGATTCAAAAACATACACATCGAGCATCGCAATCTTGATACAGCAAAGTTACATTGATCATCTAAAAATGTTTTTACAAACAAGTACTAGTCCTCTCTCAGGACCTTCTCCGCAACTTCATTTGGCAGCTTGTTAACAACTTCGTCAACAATAGATTCGGCTACATTGATGATATCTATTGCTTCTTTCATTTCCAGGTCAGCAGGGGGTCGAACGGTTTTGGTGGAGGATATAGTTCAGCTACAATAGAAAAAATTAATCAGTTCGAAGTCACAAAAACAAATGACAAAGCTAGATGCCGCGAAATAATACCTATGCGCCTCTCACGCTCTGCAGCTTCTTCAGCTTGCTTAGCTTGAATTCGGGCCTCATGCATGTCTTTCTCGCTTTTCTTCATTATTTCGTGAGCCATTTCGCGTCCGCCATTGGCCCAGATGTCAGTATAGAATTTTCCACCCATTAAGCTTGCTTCGGCTGATAGATCCTTTGTAACATCCACGGAGAAGGCAGCTTCGGCCTGAGCCGGGGTTTTGACATGTTCGCAACCAGCCTTCTCCAAGATAGTTGAAATTCCTCTCGCACCAAAAAATGCACAGACATCCCTGTGATCACTCAAAATTTCTTCAAAAGCTTCGGCCTCTCCGCTCATCCATTCTATAACACCTTCAGGGCCACCTTGGATAAAGTTATCTTCATTTGAATAGGCGCCCACGTTGGTGAAGCTAGCCTTTATTTTCTCCACGCAGCCCAGGGATTTTTTGAAGCATCTTTCTTTGGACGCGCGGAGTTCTTCGACTGTTTTTTCTCGATAATTTCTTCAATATTCACTAATATCTCGGTTGGCCTCTGCGAGACCACACTTCTCTTTGCTTTTGGCCAGTTATTTTCGAAGGTCTTCAATCTCATTCTTTTGAATTTTAGCTTGAGCCCTGAAACTAGCTTCGTCTTCTTTTACTTTGTCCACCAATGAAAGTAGAATCTTGTCTTTTCTGCGGCTTCGTTCCTAAGTCTGATAACCTCCGTTTGAAGGTTGTTGAGAGCTATAGTGCAGCTCTCGTCTTTAGCATTCTTTTACGCCCTTAGGGCGTTACTAAGTATCAATCCCTACAAGAAAGCTTAAAAGGATTAACATAAGAATAAAAAGATTTCATTCCAGAGTCTATAAGTTTCAAAATTCGCAACTTCATTACTTTCAGACTGTTGTATGCAAGACTATCTGCTAGATCATCCTTCGTCATGGCACAGAGGCCAGCTTCAAGCTTTGGAAAACCCATACTTCTGGCCATCTCCCGGCAGACGGATAATTCTTTATTGTCTGGAAGGCAGTACAGGAAATCATCTTCGTCCGTGCCATTAAACACTAAGGCCCCCTTTGGATACTTTAGTTCTCGGGCATAGTGTTTAGCCTCAAAAATTTCTTCTTCGGATAATTTCTTTCCCGAAGCATGTCGAATGACATAATCAAGGTCTTCGGAGAGTGCTTCAGGGGCAAATGATTCGACCTCTTTGGTCGCACTCTTCTCAAAAGCTATATTAATATCTGGAGTTATTCCTTCGACCTTCTGCTCGGTGGCGGTAAGCTTCGTCTCAGCAGGCATCATGGGTTCTGCCCCAGCTTCAGTCTGGGTCAGTATAGTCTCGACTTCTAGTTGCTTGGTATCAGACTTGGATTGCATCGTGATAGCTTTAGCAACCTTCTCTACGGGAGCAGGGCCTATACAATCCATCATTTCCAAAACATCTAATACATTTACCATCCTCCTCCTCTCAGGAGTCACGACAGAACTCTTTTGTGCCTTCAGCGCTGTGGCTTCTGTCGAAGGACTTAAAATCCCTGGCATCTTTTTCACCTCTTCAGTTGTTGACCTGTCAGCCTTTTCTTTGTCAACCTTCGTTTCAACTGGTTCAACCGAGGGTGCCTTCGGCATTGTAGCCGGTTCTTCAGCCTTCTGTGCTGTAGCAGATCCTCTTGATTCAGCAGCCGAAGAGGCCTCCACCCCAAACTCAGGCACCACGGCCGGTTCAATGTAACGTGGCCGGTGGGTAAGTACCTTCATCTTTTTGTCCGCAGCCTTCGGCGCAGGATCAGCCGGGGCGGCCTGAGCAATAGCTTTCCTCTTCTTCCCTTAACCCCGCACCGGGTAGTGGTAGTCGGGGTAGACGAAGCCAATGGCGTCAAAAACTCCGTTTATTCTCTTTTTTTCCCGACCTCCGAAGGCTGTAGACAGCGCATTATCTTCTGCCTTGGAGTATGATCCAAATAGTTCATCACTTGTAACTTCGATGCATTTCAACCAATCATCGTTTGGTTCATCGAATTTATCCCCATATCTAAATGTATATTTCAGCTGGACCAGTTCACCTTCGTTAGATTTGGAAATAGTTTCTTTCGGCATTTCCTAGCTCTCTACAAGCGGCCATACTCTGAATGTTATATGCTCTTGAATTAAATCTCTGGTACCAATGAAGAAGCAGACAGTACCAAACGCCTTTTGACACGCTTCGGCGGCTTCATCAATTTCAACCTTCGGCCTTCGAAGGCCGAAGCGGGACCATATGGGGCGCATGATAACATCTTTAATGTCCTCCCTCGCTGACAAGTCGTTCTTCACATAAAACCATTCTTCCATCCAATTTCCAGGCCATCTCTTTCGAAATGTCGGCACAGGGTGACTGGCATTGGGACGGGCGATAAACCCATAACAACCGAAGTTGTTATGATACTGTTCTTTTCCCATGGCCTTTGTCTCGTACAAAAGTTCGTGCATGCTACAGAAGCACTTCGCACTTAGTTCTATCCCTTGGCTTCTTGCTGCCCAAACGAAGATTCCTATCCTCAATATAGCTTCGGGGATCAGCTGGTGAAGAAAAACTTGGTAGGTCTTCAAAACTTCAACTACAAACTTACTCAGCGGAAACCGAAGCCCAGCTTTGAAGAAGCTTCGGAAAATCACAACTTCGTTTTCCTCAGGGGCCGGGACGTTGTTGTTTTCGCCAGCCCTCACAATAGACATATCTCGAAAGTATTTTCTCCTCATATTTTCGAGGTGACTTTGCTTAATGGAAGGTTTTCCGAAAACTGTATGGCTTGGTCTCCAGGGTCGATCCTCAGAATCTTCGCCACCACTTTCTGCATCATAACTGTCACTGTCACCAGTATCCTCGGACGGGCCCTCCAGTATCTCCTTAGTAATCTTTTCTGTATTTGTTTTTGCCATTGACTCGATAAATCCAGCAATGTAAGGATCCACAACCTTCTTCTCCTCAAAAAGCTTCTCCTTTTCGGCAAGCTTCGTCTCAGCGGCAACCTTCTTGTCCTGAGACATTCTTTCCTTCAGAGATGATGAAAATGTGTCTTTCAAGCCGAAGCTTAAAAAGCTTTGAAAAACTAGCAAGTGTTAGTGAGCAACAGCTATGAAATTGAGAAAATAAAGCAAATGGCACAGACAGTGTACCAAATGAGGGTGGTGCGAGCTCTTATTTATACGCTTGACGCGCTCTAAGCCAAGGGGCCCCGCCTGTCATTGACTGTTGCTATTCTAGCAAAGGGAAGGTGTTTTTTCGGACCTTCGGCTTAAGGCCTTCGTCCATATCGCAGTCTGAATTTGTTATCTTAAACAAATTAATACTGCGAGGGGCTACTGTTGGGGGCCTTCGTCCTCTGAAGGTCCTCAAAAAACGAAATCTAACAAATCCTTCCAAGTGTAGTATATGAACAGGTACCTTTGGACTCGGGCTAAAAGCATGATCGCGACGAAGGTCGGAGTTGCTCCGAAGCTACGCACGGGGGAGCTTTGGCTAAATGGCAGAGAAAGGAACTGACTTAAAGGGGAAAAGGCTATCTAGTCCTCATAGAGTTGACTATTAGTTAACAATGAATGTAAAGGGCATGAATGTAATTTCTAACAGGCTGTGTCCTGTGCCTATAAATAGATGAACAGTTCTCCCGTACTGTTCACGCTGACTGGTATTTGTTCGCGTGTCACGCTTGGACTTTTACCTTCTGTCAAAACCGAAGGTACAAATATAGTTCAATATTGTTTCTGTTTATCTATGTTAATAAAAAGAAAATATATTAATGATGTCATATGATTATTCATGTTGTCTTATATATTTCATACGCTTCTTCTTTCATTAATATACACTGCGATGATGAAGGTATGTCCTTCATGACCTTCGTCTGAAGATCATTATATCCTAAGAGAAATAATGCTTCGAAGGACGAAGGACATTAACCTTTAACATTATGTGTTGCCTTGTTCTTAACTCATAGCATTTGAGAACAAGTCCCCAACACCAGGTCAACTAGCTTCCTTAGGACCCTCCATTGGACCCGAGCCTTTTGTGGACCAGCCAGCACCCCACAACCGAGAGGTAGGGCAGGTCACAATGGAGGACAGGGTGGTAACACCTAGTTGTAGGGCGAAGGCACACCACGATGATGAACGTCTATCACTGTTTGGTTACGGTAGGGGCGGATCACCACGTTTACCTCGAGCAAGGCAAAACGTCGCAGCCACGCGCGACGCTTCTGGATGAACTCCCCAAAGCGGATACACGAAGCAAGCGAAAAAACCCACTAGGAAATCCAAGATCTTCTCGGCCTCGATGTGCGGCAGCAGGTCTAGAGCTCGATGTCTCGATGTCACGAACCGAAAACTAGGGGACATGTGTTGCCACCAAATGCTGACTAGATTGGTTCAACAATATTGGTCGATGAGCTCAACAGCAAGAAGCTATTCAACCTTTGAAATAAGATAGGACTAACAAGTTGTGTATCTATTGCTAGATCCCATTTAGGTAGAATTGGTTAGGGAGTGTTTATCACTTCATGTCTATAGATTATAAAATGTATATTTTATGATAATAATAAATAGAAGGTGGACATTCACCCAAGCAGCATGTGCTTCTCATTCCTCGTCACATCGTCACCCCTTTTCTAAGGGTTTTCCAAGGTAAGCATCATGCTGACCTGATTCGTGTTCTTGTGCATGATCATTGGCTTACAACTACAGATGTTCCTATGGTCGCCAACATGATACATATTATAGATTGGATGTAGGTAATGCAAGCCACCGATGACTGGATGTAGGGACGTTCTACCCAAACAATTATAAATCTTGCGCCCACTGCGCACACCGTTCGGAGCCTGAAACACGTACAATAAATTTACTTGTCAAAGCGAGGTTCGAAACGCCGATAACGATACAAAGTAAGTATGAATCATATGCAAAGACCAACTCTTATAAGCGTCTACAAATGTGTCGATGGATCGTCATGATAGACAATCTAATGCCTTGATGGAGCATTCGTTAGTGCAAGTTGATAATATAATAATATTATGTTGTGCACATATATTATATATGATTATGCCCTAATCAAACAACAGCGATGCATATCATTCCATTTACTCTTATGTGTCATACTCATGAAGCATCATGCATCTAAAAGGTGATGCATGCTCTCAGGAGGTCAATCTAGAGGATACCCAAACTATTGAGGTTGTTAATGAGCCATCAACCGAGCAAGATCAAGGTAGGCCCTTAAGTATCCCTTTCTTTTCTAAATGCATAATATGATTATGGCGGATGTCTTGCATTTTATGTTACTATATTACTATGTTGAGCTCTAATACCTTGATTGATATTGTACCACTCAAATGTTGTTTGTTTACTTTTCTTTACTAGTTTACTCATGCTTAGCTTGCTTAGATGGTAAAATTCAAGTTGATGGCAGATTTCTTATTGCTCGTATGTTTTAGGATATCATTATACACTAAAGCAAAATAAATGGATTATGAGCTAAAACTAGACCAAGGTAATGAGGTCAATGTTGGTGAATGGTCGATGAGAGGTTGGACCATGGCAAGACAGGTGAATGTCGTGGATGGAATAGCTTGCTAACCAGTTACGAACCATGCATATATGAAAGTAAGTCATGAACATAAAAGCCACTTGACGTATATGGGTGTGACAAGTTAAGTATCTAATTGTGACTTATCTAATTATGGATTCAAAAGCGAAGGTGATGCTAGGTAGATGAGATGTCCTACCTAGGAACATGTCAAACTATCCATGGACATTCTTGGTAGAATTGGAAAAAAGATTAAGACATCAAAGTATCCCTTATGTATTGATGGGTCATATGGGCGAAATCCATTATCTAATTTGGTGGGGTTAATGTGTACCCCTATGCAGAGTTTCTTTTGTCAAATTCTATGAGTTTTGTACTTCTAGGTGCAGACTAGATGGCTCGAAATAATGGTGCAACAATGTTACAAAGAAGTCTACTTGTTCATTTTTGTTGACATGAATTTTGATGCCTTCACCCGCACCATCACTAACATCTGACATAATAGGACCAACTTAGGGGCACTAGTGTTGTGTCTCGCGTACCATATTTATTCTCTCAACATTCATATTTTGTCCCTCTGTATGCATATTTCATCCCTCAACGAGAATACTTTTTTGAAGGATACTTGGCTTGACATTGGTGTTCGTTAGGTTGCCAATTGCGTAAGGTACTAAACTATCACTCTTAATGTTTCATCCAAATCAAGTAATTCTTTGTAAAACCTCGGTGAAAAAATGAGAAATGATTTATTATGCATGATTAGTTAAAATAATGTTTTTGTTAGTTACATATGGACAATACATGTGCTTCTTCTATGTGCATCAGTGCATGCATGTCTCCTGACGACATAAATGAACCTATGAACATATGACCGATATAATGATAATCTTGATAAATTATATCCATCTTTCCATCATGAATTGTAAAAAAATCATAATGATAGTGTGTAATTAAATTTATGTATTTAAAATTATTATAATTATTTTAATAAACTTAAAAACCATTATCTTATCTATAGAGTGTTATTTCATAGAATCTAGGAAGAATTTTAGAAAATTAAACAACTATGTTTTTTTAATAATTGTGCAATTTATATCTTACATACTTTCATAATTCCAACACATTATAATCGCTAATAAATAATTTACAGTATTCTTATGATAAATTAATAATCTATTTAACAGATAAATTCACAATCAAAATCTAGATACCAATATTCCCTAGTATTTTTATGCATTTACATGTATGCATAAACTATGAAATTGATGATTGATGAGAAGAAACATAATAAACCAACTAATTTAAAACTTATGAGAGAATTATGAAATCATAGATCTAAAATTACTGTCATTCTTTCTCTCTCCTCAAATACAACTATGAAATACTAGATCTAATATTGTTGTCTCAGATTGAGAAGGATTATGCAAAAATATCTGAGAGACATTAATTAATATTTTTTGGTGACCTCCCTCAAATAATTGAAGAACAAGACCTCATTAGCCTTGTATTTTACTACCTCCGTTTTTATTTATTTAATGTTACGTCGCACAGTTTAACTTTACACTAACACCCGACATATAAAAACGAACGGAGGAGCCTCTAATTGAAGGTTTCTAGTCTTTTTTTACTTACGATTCACTAAGCCAACCACAAGTATAAGAGGGTGTTTGAATGCATTAAAACTAATATTTAGTTGGCTAAAAATTGGTAGTGGAATTAGCTAACTAATAAATAGTTACCTAACTATTAACTAATTTACCAAAAAATAGCTAATAGTTGAACTATTAACTAAGGTGTTTGGATGTCTTAACTAATTTTAGCCACTAACTATTAGCTCTAGTGCATTCAAACACCCCCTAAAACAAAGACACTGATGGATGGCTCAAAACAACCGCCAACATATATTTTCATAAAAAAATAGTCATTGTAAATGGTTGCTCCTTATCTGGCAGTTTTTAGCTTAGATTCACGTATTACTTCTTGTTAAAAGCCACTAGGAATTGGAGCTCCCTCTGCGCTTCACGCTCGCACCCTCTCCGCCCGACCGACGCGTGGCCCGCGCTATTGGTGTTCTCGGCTTCTCGCACGTCGCACTGACAACACAGTACACCACTGTCCACTGCTTTGGTTTTTTCTCTCCGCTCCACGTGAACATTCTCTCTCTTGTATTATTGAAGCGGGCAAGCAGCACTCTCAATTGACTCATCCGCACATATCCTTTCTCTTTCCCCATTGCCTGCATCCAGTCGTGCAAAGCAGGTAGAGCGGAGGTCCTGCGAGCGGAGCCGTAGCACGTGGCCATCCGGTGAGCTAGGACCTCTGTGGGAGACGGATATCCTCCGGGTCCACCGAAAGGATGAAAGACCTCACGAAAGGCCCGTGGGCCCAATAATTCGCAAGGTCATTCCTTCGTGGGCCTGAGGAGGAACGTCTAGTGAAGCGGTTTGACACAAGGTCGGATCGGCGCAGGCCCAGACGGCCCGACGGGTTTGAATTACGATCACAACAGAGACCCGACCTTCCCGCGCAGGGGCCTCATACATCGGAACGAGGCAGGGGAAGGTCGGCTGGATTATAGGAAGATAGACTCGGTCGGTTTACTATTACTTAGGCTCGCATTATTATCATATCCACATGTAACGCCCCAAGGTCAAGTATATATGGCCTAGGAGGCACCCCCTCGAAAGCATCTCACTACTTAGCCATCTGCCCGGTTCTCTACGTCCTCAACACTAGAGAGCCTCCTTGTAACCCACCACATAAAGTACTCACACCAGGACGTAGTGTGTTACGCATCTCAAAGCGACCGAACCTGTACAAAACTGTCCACCGTCTCTCGTGCATTAGCACGAACCATTGAGCTACAATCGGTAACACCGTCCTACTCCAAAAAGCACCTCAAGGGGTAACCCCGGGTGCGCGGTCGGACCCAAAACACCGACAGTTGGCACGCCAGGTAGGGGGTGTGTTACTGATCCAAGCTAGCTCAATGGTCGTCACTTTCGAGCACAAGATTGTCCTCCGCCCCGGGTCCATGTTCTGCTTCGGAACCTTTTCGTCCGTAGCAGATGAAGAAGGAACTCCACATCGCATCGCGGATCCGCCGGAGAGAAAAATTTCCTCAAAAATCTCTAGGAAAGTCGGAACGAAACAGGAAAAAGCGCAACCTCCAGCGCTCCGAGCAAAGACCACCTTCAGCAAGCTAGGAGCCGAGGGTCCGTCTACCCAGAGAACTCCGTTGTCCACCTCTCCGACGGAAGCATGGACACGAATCACAAGGAAAAAGGAAGCGAATGAGGTAAAGGATTATCAAACCGCTCTTTTAGTACCTCTGTCCTCAAAGGAGAACAGAAAGAGGCTCGTCACAACGACAGTTCCATTCTACCCCGACGTCCTCTTCATCGGGAGAGTGGAGTCACCCCCAGTCTCCGACGATGAACCAACCGCGCCTGGGGAAGAACCTCCTCAGCGGGAATCCCACCGACGAAGGAACCGACACCGAAATATTCGGCGACATCACGAGGCCGGAGAGCGGGACCCAGCGCAGCCCGTATCACGAGTCGAGGTCTCGGAGATAGGAGAAACTCTAGAAGAACGGATCTTCAAGGAAAGGAGGAATTCCCGACGACGTGACCGTCGACAAGCTCAAGAGCAGGCTGAGCAGGAAGCGAGGCAACGTTGGGAAAATCCACTTTTCAGACGCAACCTGAACCCTGACTTCGCCCGAGCCATGAACACACCGAGAGAAGTTGGTGGAGTATTGGCTTGGATAGCCGATGGCCTCCCCCGGACTCCAGACGCCGAGGGCTATCGGCGGCTGTTCACTCGGGCGGCCAACCACCTTCTACCTCTCGCTCATCCGCCGAGCGACCTACGACACGCCATCAACAGTCGGCAAGACGCATGGAGCTCCATCAACGCCTCGCGCGAACGACGACATGAGAACGAGATCCGGCGCCGGGAAGAATATGATCGGGATCATGGCATTCCTGCGTGGAGTTAGGCCACCAGAACTGAGTCGGCAATGGCTTCGACTAGTGGCACAGCCCTGGGACGGTCGAGGCACCACGACGACAACTCCCCTCCCCGGGACAGGCATCAACATCGACGACAGGAGGACACATGTGGAGTATCAGCACTCACTCCGCAACTTAGGGCCATTCAATGGCCCCCAAACTTCAAAGTCTCCAACGTCGATAAGTATGAGCCTAAGCAGGATCCGGGAGGCTGGCTGGCCGTCTACACCACCGCCGCTCGAGCCGCTGGGGCAACCGAAGACATGATGATCGCGTACTTGCCTATCGTTCTCGGGCAGGATGCACTGCAATGGCTGCGACACCTACCTCGACACTACATCGACGACTGGAGCGATTTCAGTCGCCGCTTCACCGCTAACTTCCAATCTCTCTCCGACAAACCGGCGCAGCCATGGGACCTCAAATCCGTCAAGCGCCGAGGGGATGAGACTCTCCGGTCATATCTCAAAAGATTTCAGACCATGAGGAATCGTATCCCCAAGGTCGCAGAAGCAGCAGTGATCGAAGACTTCTACCAGGGATCTAATGACTCGGCCTTCGTCCGCGCCATACTGTAGAAGGCGCCGACTCCCTCCGAGCAGCTGTTCCGGGAAGCCGACCTCTACATCACCGCCGACGAACGAGCTTAGGACCTCATCGGAGGAACAAATCCAACGCCGGCGGCACCGCGATGCGACACGAACCAACAACCCGACAAACATTGGGAAAAGAGGCCTCGTGAAGAAGTCCACGCCGCCGGACCACCCGCCTCTCGTGCCCGAGGAAGGCCTCGCGGAAGCGAACGCACGCTGGACGACATCCTCGATGCCCAGTGCCCATACCACAAGGACATGCACCACACCCTCCAGAACTGCAGAGACTTCAAGCATTCCGTGGGGAACGACCGACCCTTCCAACCTCTGCCTCCTCCCCCGCCATGAGGAGGACCTGGAGAACCTCGACAGCCCCAATAGCGGGAGGAGGGGGGAGGCAGAGCCTTCCCTCGTGTCGACAGAGAAGTCAACGTCATCTTCGGTGGACATGGGTCGCAAGAAAGCAAAAGGCAACAAAAGCTCAACGACCGTCAGATATTGGTGGCAACCACTAGTCCTCCCGCCCCGTATCGATGGTCCAAACACCCGATCACCTTCACCCGGGCAGATCAGTAGCTCAACTTCGACCACCCGGGCAAGTACCCGCTCCTTGTTGATCCGGTGATCCGAGAGAGTAGGGTAAAGAAGGTATTAGTGGACGGGGGAAGCAGCATCAACGTCACCTTCCCCCGAACGCTTCAAGGCTTGGGGGTTCCCCTCAAAGAGCTCCATGAGTCAGACACTCCTTTCTTCGACATCGTGCCGACTGAAGGAGAATATCCACTGGGACACATCTACATGTCGGTCACCTTCGGAACTCCGAAAAACTACAGAACCGAGTTCCTGAGGTTCGAGGTGGCAAACTTCGACTGCGGGTACAACGCCATCATCAGCAGGCCAGGGTTGGCGAAGTTCATGGCCATTCCACACTATACGTACATGATATTCAAAATGCTAGGACCACAAGGAATCATAACTGTGCGCGCTGACTTCCAAGGCGCCACAAAATGTTTCCGAGTGGCCATTCAGGCAGCCCTCACCACCAAACCATCGGCGACTTCTCCTACGCAGGCGATCTCAAAGCCTGAGGAAAACCTCACGGTACCCGCGAATGAAGCTCAAGCCATGACCTCTATGCGGCCGACCGAAGAAACCAAGAGAATCAACCTCGGGTTCGCCGATGAGCGCAAGACAGCCATCATCAGTTCCAGCCTGGATGACAAATAGGAAGGCGCGCTCGTCCAGTTCCTGCAAGATAACCGAGACGTATTCGCGTGGCAACCTGCAAATATGCCGGGAGTCCCAAGAGAACTGGCCGAGCACAAATTGAAGGTCTACCCCCAAGCGAGGCCGATCCGACAAAAATTACATCGCTTCACGCCTGACAAGAGAGAAGCCATCCGAGCAGAGTTGGCTCGCTTGGTCGCGGCCGAATTCATTAGAGAAGTGTTACACCCCGAGTGGTTAGCAAATCCTGTTCTTGTACTCAAAAAGAATAAAGTGGATTGGCGCATGTGCGTCGATTATACGGATCTCAACAAGCACTGTCTGAAGGATCCCTTCGAACTTCCTAGAATAGACCAGGTGGTAGACTCAACCACCAGATGTTCTATTTTATCCTTCTTGGATTGCTACTCCAGGTATCATCAGATCAGCCTGGCAGAATAAGACGAGGAAAAAACAGTATTCATCACCCCGTTCGGGGCCTTCTGCTATACTTCCATGTCGTTTGGCCTCAAAAACGCTGGAGCGACTTACCAGAGGGCTATTCAGACATTCTTAGCCGACCACTGGGGCAAGCATGTGGAAGCTTATGTGGATGATGTGGTGATCAAGACAGAAAACTCAAAAAAAATTCATTGAAGATTTACAGCTGGTCTTCAATAGTCTACGACAATATTGATGGAAGCTTAATCCTGAAAAATGCATCTTCAGAGTACCGACAGGAAAATTGCTCGGGTTCATTGTCAGCCACCGAGGAATTGAGGCCAATCCAGAAAAGATCGAAGCTATCATGAGAATGGAAGCACCACGATCACAGAAGAAGGTACAAAGACTTACCGGATGCATGGCAGCCCTAAGCAGGTTCATATCAAGGCTGGGAGAGAAAGGCCTACCGTTCTATAAGTTGCTCAAGAAGGTAGACAAATTCCAGTGGACTTCAGAGGCTCAAGAAGCTCTAGACGCACTGAAGAAATTCCTAACAACACCACCAGTGCTAAAACCGCCGCGCTGAGCCACGCCGAATCAACCGGCTGAAGATCTGTTGTTATTTATCTCTTGCACGACTCACGTGGTGAGCACCGCGTTAGTAGTCGAGCGAGCGGAAGAAGGACACACGTACCCAGTGCAACATCCTGTCTATTTCATCAGTGAAGTCCTGGGTCCCTCGAAGAAGAAATACTCTCAAGTTCAGAAGCTATTGTATGCAGTACTTCTAACTGCACGCAAGCTCCGTCACTACTTCGACGATCACAAAGTCATAGTAGTCACTAGATTTCCAATAGGGGATATTCTCCACAATAAAGAAGCCATCGGAAGAATAGCCAAGTGGGCCTATGAACTGGGAGCTCATGACATTGAATTTCGACCTCGCACCGCAATCAAGACTCAAGCACTAGTTGACTTCGTATCAGAGTGGACCGAGCAACAAGTGCTAGATAACCCGGAAACCACAGAAGTATGGTGAATGTATTTCGATGTCTCGTTGAAGCTACAGGGGGCAGGTGCAGGGATCCTTTTCATTGCACCTGGAGGTGAACAACTCAAATATGCTCTTCAATTGCTATTCCCAGCGTCCAACAATGCGGCAGAATACGAAGCTTTGATTCATGGACTGAACATTGCCATATCACCGGGCATCAAGAGACTGATGGTATATGGGGATACTCTGGTGGTCATAAGTCAGATAAACAAAGAATGGGACTGCTCGAATGATTCCATGGGGAAATACTGCATTGCCGTCCGAAAGCTTGAAGACAAGTTTGAAGGTTTGGAATTTCATCATGTGGAGAGAGACCGCAACACGGCAGCTGATGCATTGTCCAAACTAGGATCGAGTCGGACTCAGGTCCCGCCTAGAGTTTTTGTCCAAGAAGTACTGCACCCGAGCATTTCACTAGATCGGGTAGAAGAACGCAATATTTTGAGCCAATCGGAGTCAGATCCTGATGACTGGAGGGAGCCAATCATCAGGTACATAAAGAATGAGGAAGAACCGGATGACAAAAATGTAGCAGAGCGCATTGCAAGGCAGTCAGCTCATTATACTCTCATTGGGGAAACACTATACAGAAGAGGCGCATCAGGAGTCCTCATGAAATGCATTCTTTCGGCTAAAGGGAAGCAACTGCTAGATGAGGTCCATGCTGGGCAATGCGGGATACACGTAGCATCAAGGACTCTGGTTGGGAAGGTCTTTAGGTCTGGTTTCTACTGGCCAACGGCAAAAATGATGCAGCCGAGTTAGTCCAGAGATGTGAAGCCTGTCAGTACTTATCAAAACAACAGCATCTACCAGCACAGCAACTGCAAACCATACCTGTAACCTGGCCGTTCGTGTGTTGGGGACTGGATATGATTGGACCTTTCAAGAAAGCTCAAGGAGGATACACTCATGTACTGGTCGCTATCGACAAATTCACTAAATGGATAGAGTTCAAACCCATTGCTTCTCTAACTTTAGCTAAGGCAGTGGAATTCAGACAAGACATAATATTCAGGTTCGGGATACCAAATAGCATCATAACCGACCTGGGATCCAATTTCACAAGCTCAGAGTTCTTCGATTTCTGCGAACAAAGAAGCATTCAGATCAAATATGCCTCGGTGGCGCACCCAAGAGCCAACGGGCAAGTAGAAAGAGCCAACGGGATGATATTGGAAGCGCTCAGAAAGAAAGTCTTCGACAAAAATAAAAAGTTTGCAGGAAAGTGGATCAGAGAGTTGCCATATGTCGTCTGGAGCCTGAGAACTCAACATAGCCAAGCTTTGCATGGAAACACTCCTTTCTTTATGGTCTATGGTTTGGAGGCAGTGCTACCCGCTAATCTCAAGTTTGGAGCACCTAGATTAATCTTTGAAAACATAGCAGAAGCTGAGGCTACTAGGCTGGAGGATGTTGAATACTAGAAGAAGAACGATTGAATACGGTGATTCAGTCAGCCCGGTATCAGCAAACTCTGAGGCGCTATCATGATAAGGCCATACGACATCGATCCTTCGCAGTGGGAGATCTCGTCCTCCGCCGAATTCTAATGGGGGAGGGGCGGCACAAATTGTCACCACTATGGGAAGGGCCATTCATGGTAGCGGAAGTCACTCGGCCTGGCTCGTATCGTCTTACTCAAATGGACGGCACGGAAATTGGGAACTCATGGAATATAGAACATCTCAGGAAGTTTTACCCCTAGCTATATTTCAAAAGCTATGGGGACGGCCTAGTATTCTATAAACTGGGAAATATATCATCAATAAAAAGACTTCGTTCTCAAAGGCACTCCAATTGTTTACTACCAACCTGCATGCTTACTTAACTTAGGGTGACCACTATACCCTACTAACGGAGCAATCGACTTAAGTCGGTGACGACTTAAGGCGGTGTGACATGCTCACGCATAACTCAGGGTGACCACTATACCCTACTAACGGAGCAATCGACTTAAGTCAGCAACAACTTAAGGCGGTGTGACATGCTCACGCTTACTTAACTCAGGGTGACCACTATACCCTACCAACAGAGCAATCAACTTAAGTCGGCGACGACTTAAGGCGGTGTGACATGCTCACGCGTAACTCAGGGTTGACCACTATACCCTACCAACGGAGCAATCGACTTAAGTCGGCGACGACTTAAGGCGGTGTGACATGCTCACGCGTAACTCAGGGTGACCACTATACCCTACTAACGGAGCAATCGACTTAAGTCAGCAACGACTTAAGGCGGTGTGACATGCTCACGCTTACTAAACTCAGGGTGACCACTATACCCTACTAACGGAGCAATCGACTTAAGTTGGCGATAACTTAAGGCGGTGTGACACGCTCACGTGCAACTTAGGGTGACCACTATACCCTACTAACAGAGCAGTCAGTTTAAATCGGTAGCGACTTAAATCGACATGGCTCACTCGCGTACCTATGACATTCTGCTTAGGAAACACAAGCACGTTGTCGATTACTCATCTCAAGGCAATCTCTATGCCTCACGAAATAAGAGGAAATTTCAAAATCATCACACTACATTTACTTCTGCAATTGTAGCTACTGCTGAATTCTAACGACAGGAAAATAATAATGGCTTCCAGTACTGAAAACACATCCCGACAGAACATTCGAGCACACTAACCGCATGCACAAGGCATTCAGTGTTTCTACTTGGTAATGTTTTTCTCAGGAGCGACTGATGAAGAGGGGCGACTCAAAGAATCAGGAGCAACATTCACATCTGCAACTATGTCGTCAGGAACAATCACACCGGGTCTCCTCATCAAGATTCGCCCCGCACGAATGGCTTTGTCCATAGCTCTATCGCGCTGGGCCCTCAAAGTAGCGGAAA
Organism: Zea luxurians; assembly: GCA_029449295.1. NCBI lineage: Eukaryota > Viridiplantae > Streptophyta > Magnoliopsida > Poales > Poaceae > Zea > Zea luxurians. The sequence continues at coordinate 595,756 of JAOPSE010000408.1, read as the reverse complement.
TGTCTTTAGCAGCCTTGACAGCCAGCCGAGCAGCTTCTAGCTTCTGGACGACTGATCTCTTGGAAGCATGCAGATCCTTGATGATAGAATCTTTGCTTGACACCAACTGCCTAAGACGAATCATATTTTCCAGGGACTCTTGCAGCTTATAATGATGATTATCCAAGTCCTCCATGGTGAAACGATGGCTCCTCTCCAAGATAGTCAAAGAGTTGCTGGCATCACGATACAACCTGTCAAGGTTGTCACGAGAAGTTGCAAGGGCACGATTTTCCTCCTGCAGACAAGAATCGGTTCTCCAACGTCAAGCAAGCATTAAGAACACAGCAGAGAAAGTCAAGTAAAGCTTAATTCATCGGCCACCTTTTCAGAGCCAAGCTGAGCATTGAGACTGGAATTCAGCATGTTGGCATCATTCAGAGAAGCAGAAACCCGGGCCAAGTCCGTCTGACCTTGAGAATATTTCTCTTCAAGATCAGAGTATCGCCAGACCATATCTAACAAGAAACAGTCAAACAAGGGTATTCAGCCAAAAAGCCGATCAGTCAAGTAGCCAAGGAAAAAACAAAGAGCACTAACCAACATTCGCCATCTCCAAATCAGATACCCGCTGCTGAAGCAGCACTAGATTCCAATGTGTTAGAGATAGAGCTCCTCCTGGGATAGAGGCAACCTGCGATCTCAGCTGACCAGCCATCTCGTCAACCAACGCCTGACATTGAAAACAAATGAGTGTAAGAATAGTATTTCACCCGGAGTATAGTCAGGTCAGGGAAAACCAAATTACCTGGAGATTGGAGAAGAACGAAGGAACCCCCAAATCATGGGAATTCAGTTGGTGACTTGATGAAGGATTACCAACCGAAGCAATCTGCAGAGCATCAGTGGGGACCAATTCAGCGTCACCAGCAGAAATCAAAACTCTATCATCAGGTGCGCTGGCCTCTAAGGCGACCTCCTGATTCGAAGCTTGTGCTGCTATGCAACCAAAATGTGGAGGAGAAGACCCGACGTGAACATCCATAGAAGTATGAGAAGGAGAACCCGCTCGGACACCCTCGGGGCTGGGCCATAGCTCGCGCTGCCCACCCGAGCCGGATCATCACCGGCAACACCCTCGGGGGCTGGGTAAATGCAAGCGCCATCCTTGGGGACCGAGTTATCTGTATCAGCCACCTCTAAGGCTGAAAGATTTTCAACCACCTCCATGGGAACAGAGCAATCCAGATCAGCCGCTTGGCTCTTAAAACCGCGCTCCAAGGTCGATGAGGCACGAGACGCTGCTCGGGATAACTCTAACCCGACAGCAGGCACATCAGCACAAACTTCCATCGTTCCACCATCTACCGGCTCCGACAACAGATCTTCAGGGACCATATCTTCGAGAGTCTGATCAAAATTTGCCAGAGACAATTCTTGCAGACCAACGAGAGCAGACAAAGTTGGAGAAGGAATACCACTACTCTCCCCACTGGTTATATAGCGCCGACTGTTCTTCCGAATTAAGGGGATTTCCTCCTCCTCCTCATCTTCATCAATATTACAGATAGTACACCCATTAGGGTCAGCATCATCAAGGTTACACCCATTGGGGTCAGCATCATCAAGGTCACACCCATTGGGGTCAGCATCAGTCGGGTCACACCCATTGGTTTCAGCTTCAGTAAAAGTCGGTACTGGCACTTCCCCGGCAGCAGGAGCAGAAGGGCTGGCATCCTGATTCAAGCACGACACTCGCCGAAGCCATCTCTTTTTCTTTTTCTTCCCCTCAGCAGGAGAAGTTGGATGATTGGTTCGACGAGGACGCTTTGGGCGAATACTATCAGATCTTTGAATGTCCAAAGTTTTTCCAGACTCTGGGATGGATGCTACATCTAGTGTTTCAGCAGGGACCGAATCAGAGGAATCCTCAGCCAACATGTCCAGCATGGCACTTATTTCTGCGTCGCTCGGATTTAAGGGCATCTCAAAATGAACCTGCCTCTCATCATCGGGTGTTGGGGGCCTTCGTCCTCCGAAGGTCCTCAAAAACATGATTTGACAATGTTTTCCAAGTGGATTATGTGAACAGGTATCTTCGGACTCAGAATTATGAACATAAAGCACGGTCAGGACGAAGCCTGAACCAGATGAAGGACGAGCTGATTACCAAGCTCTACGAAGGTGCACAGCCGAAGCTGTGTGCAAGGAAGCTTCGTCGCGATAGCGGAAAGGGGGAACCGACTTAAAGATGAAAAGACTACGTGGGCCTTGACAGATTTCCATAAGTCGTTAACAAATGTAATGGACATGGATGTAATTTTACGTGGGCTGCGTCCCGCGTCTATAAATAGATGAACAGTACTCCCGTACTGTTCACGCTGACTTTGGCATTTGCGTCACGCTTGTACTTTTTACCTTCTCTCAAGACCGAAGGTACATTTGTAATTTGTAATCATTTCTATTTCTCTGTGTTAATAAAATAGAAATGATTCTATGATTTACATTTCATGTTTTGTATGAATCCTTCGTTATTACTTGTTATATTTACGAAGGTATGTCTCTTGTGACCTTCGTCCGGAACTCATTATTCCCGAAGGGGAATAATGTTTGATAGGACGAAGGGTCTTAACATTTAACACTTTTTATGTTGCCTTGTTCTTAATCCGAAGCATTTGAGAACAAGTCCCCAACATTGGCGCCCACCTCCGGTGAACTCACTTCCACTTCGAGTTTTTTTGAACACCTTCGGAAGCTATAGACCTTCGCTATGGCACCGAAGAAAGCTTCAGCGGCTGGGGCTGCAGCACTGCAACCGCTGGACCACAACCAGGAGACCGTCTCTCTTCGGGAGGCCCGAAGCCAGAAGAGAAAGGCCGTCAGCCCGACGCTTCAGGAGGAAGAGCTAGACCAAGAAATCAGGGATATGGAGATCCTACATCAACAGGTGCAAAGGAAGAAGGAGAAGATGGTCCGGCTAGCTGAGTTGCAACGGCAGATAGACGAAGCTTCTGAGGAAGTCCGCCATCTTACCCATGATGAGCAAAACAGAAGGCCTCAGCAGAAAGACCTTCATCAGGAGGACTTCGTCAACGAAGATGACTGGTATGACAATTTCCATCAGGGAAATTTTGTTTTCGATGATGCTTCTCCTTTGTCTGCTGAGCTGCAGGCTACACCTTGGCCTCCATCCTATAAGCCACCCCAGCTTCCCATGTTCGACGGCCACTCAGACCCGAAGCAGTTCTTGATGAGCTACGAAGCAACAGTGTCTTCGTATGGGGGCAATGCTGCAGTCATGGCGAAGTCTTTCGTCATGGCCGTCAGGAATGTTGCTCAGACCTGGTACTCCTCCCTTCGACCAGGAACGATCACCTCATGGCAGAAGCTGAAGGATATGTTGTTAACCAGCTTTCAAGGATTTCAGACGAAGCCGGTCACTGCTCAAGCCTTGTTCCAGTGCACTCAGGACCATGAAGAATACCTTCAGGCGTATGTCAGAAGGTTCTTGCGTTTGAGGGCGCAGGCTCCAACGGTGCCCAATGAAATTGTCATCGAAGCCATGATCAAGGGGCTTCGTCCTGGACCTGCAGCTCAATACTTTGCTAGGAAGCCTCCTCAGACTTTGGAGAAGCTGCTCCAAAAGATGGATGAGTACATTCGGGCTGATAATGACTTTCGCCAAAGAAGGGAGGAGGCCTTCAGATTTTCTGAGATGACCAGGGGCTTCGGGGGAAGATTCTATCCGAGGCATGTCAGGTCCATTCACAACTCCACTCAAAATGATGACAAGGGGAGTCAGCAGAACAGGCCGCAGTGCTCCTCACAGGCTTCGGGGGCAGCAGCAAACTTTCTTTCGGCCACCAGCTCCAAGAGGCAGAGGCGCCAGGGGCTTCGGCGGGCGATTTGGAGATCAACCAAGGAGGACATTTTGCTTATTCTGCGGTGAGAACAAGGGCCATACCACCAGGATGTGCCATGTTACCATCCAGAAACAGAAGGAGCTAGCAGAAGCTGCAGCGCAACAGGGACAGCCGAAGCAGGTCATGCATACTGCTTCGTATCATCAGCCTTACATCCCGGAGTACGTGGGCAACCACCCTGCAGTCTCCGTAGCTTCGGCAAGTCAACCTCAAGCTTCATGGCAACAGCCCCCGCCTCCACCTCCGCTGCAACAAGGCCAGCAGCCAGAAGGGAGCCAATATGTTGCGCACCAAAGGGATCTCAGAGAGCAATCTGAAGCCCGTACAGTCAACAGTACTGTGCCGGAGTCGAAGCACATTTATTGACAAAATATCCTACTTTGATAGCAGTCTTTTCCGTTTAAGTTCTGTTTTCGGTGTAATAAAGAACATTTCAGTTTTCATATAATAGTTTCGTGGTTGGTTATCAGGAAAACCTATCTTCTCTACAGGCTTAAGTTGCTGAAGCTTAAAAATTTGCGGTAACAAGGAGGACCTTCGGATTATTAAAAATCCTTCGAAGCAACAAAAAGTCGCTCTAAGGAGCGCAGAGTAAGTTGCCGAAGTTACAAAAAGCCGTTCCAAAGGGAGCGCAGTGTAAGTTTTTTGCTCCAAAGACGTTCCTAAGGGAATGCAGAGCATACAGCGAAAAGTCAACGCTGATACCGTCTAAGTAAAAGGCGAAGAAGCTCCAAAGACGTTCCTAAGGGAATGCAGAGCTTATACCGTCTAAGTGAAAGGCGAAGAAGCTCCAAAGACGTTCCTAAGGGAATGCAGAGCTTACGAATATATTTTGTGTGTATCTTCGGAACAAATGTCATTTGCATAACATAACATCATCACATCATTTTGCATAACATAAGCATCATACATCATATTGCATTTGGCAAAAGAAGGGGACACAGTATCAACCTTCGAAAGGACGCTTTGAGATAGTGAAAATTGTGTAAAGTCACGAGGGAATATAATGATAATCTTCGGAATACAGCTTCGGAGAATATTTTTACGAAGCATGGACGAGCTTCATCAGAGCAATATCGAAATTGTATAGCTTCAGAGAATGTTTTCATGAAGTATGAATGTGCTTCATCAGAATAATTTTAACGGAGAATGTCTTCTTCACGAAGCATGAAAAGAAGGGAAGGTGTTTTTTCGCCGAAGGCTCAAAAATGGTATGTATGTAGAGTTTCATGCATCGTAAAGAATTGAATAATGAAAAGAACTTGTATATTACATTTGAATGTACAAAATGTTACATAGATCACACTTTAAATGTTTTTTCTACATAGCATCTAGTCTTCTCTTAATACTGCTTCGGCGGCTTCATTTAGAAGTTGATCAACAACTTTGTTCATGATAGTTTCGGCCATTTGTTTAATTTCATCGTCCCCTTTTGTGTGGGGGTCGGCAGTCGATCCAGCAGTTTCTGAGGGAAGAGAACATTTCTTCATTACTATTACAAACCTTGAGCAAAGTTTGAAATAAAAATTACAACACAATAAGAGCGACTAATTGGTACCTAATTGCCTTTCGGGCTCTGTACTTCTTTCGGCAGCTTCTGCCACTTTCCTGGCATCATGGATGCCTTTTTCGCTCCTTTGGATGATTTCTTGCGCCATTCCTCGGCCGCCGTCGTTCCAGATATCAGTAAAAAATTTGCCACCAACCACGCTTGCTTCGGCCGAGGGGTCCTTGATGTCTTCGGAAGATAAGGCAGCTTCGGACTGAGCTAAAAATTTTACATGCCCGCAACCTTTCTTCTCTAAGACAGAAGCAATTCCTCTGGCGCCCGAGAAAGCGCAGATGTCGCCACGACTGCTCAGGATCTCCTCGAAGGCCTCTGCTTCGTGACTAATCCATTCCAGTGGACCTTCGGGATTGCCTCGAGAGAAATTCTCTTCGCTGGAAAAGGCGCCCACGCTGGCGAAGCTGGTTTTAATTTTATTCACGCATTCTACAGATTTAACATAACAGTTCCTCTGAGAAGCACGAAGCTCTTTAACACTTAACTCCAATTTGCTGACCATATAATCACTAAGTTCTCGTTTCGTTTCCTCAAGCGCACGTTCCTCTTTGGCTCTAGTTAGCTGTTTCTGAAGATCTTTAATTTCACGTTTTTGAGCTTCGGCCTGGGCCTTTGAAGCAGCTTCGTCCTTCTTCACTTTATCTACCAGTGTAAGCAGAATTTTATCCTTTTCCAAAGCTTCGTTTCTCAGTTTGATAACTTCGGAGCGTAAATTGTTAAACGCAATGTCATAGCTTTCATCTTCGGCGCTTTTTTGGGCTCTTAATGCGTTGCTCAGAATCAAGCCCTATATGAAAAAGAATTCATATAAGAATAAAGGAATGAATTACGCATTAAAAAGTTTTTTCAAACGCTTAATTTCCATACCTTTAGGCTATTGTATGCAAGACTGTCTGCGAGATCCTCTTTCGTCATGGCGCATAATCCAGCTTCGAGTTTCGGGAACCCCATGCTTCTAGCCATTTCCCGGCACACGGATAATTCTTTATTGTCTGGGAGGCAGTACAGGAAATCATCTTCGTTTGTCCCATTAAATACTACTGCCCCCTTCGGATACTTCAACTCTCTAGCATAGTGATTTGCTTCATAGATTTCTTCTTCAGACAGTTTCTTCCCCGAAGCATGCCGCACGATGTAATCGCGTATGCTGGAGGGAGCTTCGGGGGCGGCAGTGTCAATTTCTTCAACTAAAGCTGGTTCTGATATTTTCTCGGATTGTTCCTTGGCGGGCTCTGAAGGCCCAGCTTCAGCTTCAACTTTAGCTTCAGCTTCAGCTTGTTGTTTCGAAGCTTCCATAGATGCCTCAGCGAGTTCAACAGACTCCTTTGCGGTTGTGCTTGAAGACTTAATTGTCTCCAAGACATCCAGCACGTTCACCATTCTTTTTCTTCTTGGGGTCACCAATGGGCCCTTCTGATTTTTTGTTGTGTCGACATTTGTTGGACTTAAAATTTCTGATGTTTTTGGCCCTTCAATCTTCGGTTTTTCTACTGCTGAAGGCGCTTCAGTCTTCTCTTCTATCTTCGGCACTGGAGCTGGTTCTGTAGCTTCAGAGGCCAAAGAAACTTCACCAATGAATTCTGGCACTGTGGCCGGCTCAATAAAGCGTGTCCGATGGGTGAGCACCTTCATCTTTTTTCTTTGAGGCGCTGGCTCACTAGGGGCACTCGTGGTAGCTTCTGTCGCAGGAGAAGTATTTTTCCTTTTGCGACCCAATACCGGATAGTGGTAGTCAGGGTACATAAACCCGACTGCGTCAAACACACGGTTGAGCCTTTTCTTCTTTCGGCCTCCGAAGGCTGCTGATAGCGCAGTATTTTCGGCCTTCGAATATGCCCCAAGTAGTTCATCACTTAATGTTTCAATGCTTTTCAGCCACTCATCATCAGGTTCAACAAATTTATCTGCATATTTGAATGTGTATTTCAGTCTGACCAGTCCGCCTTCGTCGGACTCTTTAATGGTCTCCTTCGGCATTTCCCATTTTTCTGCAAGTGGCCATACCCTGAAGGCAATGTGCTCTTGGACCAAGTCCCTTGTCCCAATGAAAGAGCAGACTATGCCGAAGGCTCTTTGGCATTCCTCGGCTGCTTCGTCCATTTCAACCTTCGGCCTTCGAAGTCCGAAGCGTTGCCAGATGGGGCGCATAATGATACTCTTGACATTTTCTTGCGCTGTTAAGTCATTTTTTACATAGAACCATTCAGTCATCCAGGCTCCAGGCCATCTTTTCCGAAAGGTTGGCACAGGGCGGCTTGACCCGGAGCGGGCACCGAAGCTGTAGCACCCAAAATTATTGTGATATTGTTCTTTTCCCCACGGCTTCGTCTCATATAACAGTTCATGAATGTTGCAAAAACTTTTAGCATTTGGTTCTAAACCTTGGCTTCTTGCAGCCCAGACAAATATCCCCATTCTTATGATAGCTTCAGGAGTAAGTTGATGAAGGTAGACTTGAAATGTTTTCAGTACCTCAATAACAAAGTTGCTCAGGGGGAATCGAAGTCCAGCTTTGAGAAAGCTTCGGAAGATTACAACTTCATCTTCTTCGGGGGTGGGAGAAGTCTTTTCTCCAGTGTCAGCCCTCACAATAGATATATCTCGAAAATACCGCCCCCTCATATTATCAATATGACTCTGCTTGATAGTGGTCTTCCCGAAAACCGTGTGACTTGGCCGCCATGGTCGATCTTCGGCCTCTTCTCCACCACTTTCCACATCATAGCTGTCGCTGTCATCAGTATCTTCGGACAAACCTTCGAGAATCTCTTTGGTGATTTTCTCTGTATTGGTCTCCGCCATCGCAATAAGGAACCCCAGATTCTTCTCTTCCTCGAGACTCAGCTTCGTATCAGCAGGAATCTTCTTACCTTCAGACATCTTCGGAAACGCTAAAAAACTGCTCTCGAGGCCGAAGCTTCAAAATCAAAAAGACCAGCAAATCCTAAAGCACAAGAGCTAAAAATTTAGTGGACCGAAGCAGATGGCAAGTATGCGTACCAAATGAGTTCGCGATGTGATCTTATTTATACGCCCAGGGCGTTGAAAATTGAAAGACCCCGCTTGTCAGTGAATGTTGCTATTCTAGCAAAGGGAAGGTGTTTTTTCGGACCTTCGGCTCAAGGCCTTCGTCCAAATCGCAATCTGAATTTAATATTAACAAATTAATATTGCGAGGGGCTACTGTTGGGGGCCTTCGTCCTCCGAAGGTCCTCAAAAACATGATTTGACAATGTTTTCCAAGTGGATTATGTGAACAGGTATCTTCGGACTCAGAATTATGAACATAAAGCACGGTCAGGACGAAGCCTGAACCAGATGAAGGACGAGCTGATTACCAAGCTCTACGAAGGTGCACAGCCGAAGCTGTGTGCAAGGAAGCTTCGTCGCGATAGCGGAAAGGGGGAACCGACTTAAAGATGAAAAGACTACGTGGGCCTTGACAGATTTCCATAAGTCGTTAACAAATGTAATGGACATGGATGTAATTTTACGTGGGCTGCGTCCCGCGTCTATAAATAGATGAACAGTACTCCCGTACTGTTCACGCTGACTTTGGCATTTGCGTCACGCTTGTACTTTTTACCTTCTCTCAAGACCGAAGGTACATTTGTAATTTGTAATCATTTCTATTTCTCTGTGTTAATAAAATAGAAATGATTCTATGATTTACATTTCATGTTTTGTATGAATCCTTCGTTATTACTTGTTATATTTACGAAGGTATGTCTCTTGTGACCTTCGTCCGGAACTCATTATTCCCGAAGGGGAATAATGTTTGATAGGACGAAGGGTCTTAACATTTAACACTTTTTATGTTGCCTTGTTCTTAATCCGAAGCATTTGAGAACAAGTCCCCAACATTGGGGATTTCACCAAGCGAAGCAACCAAAGCCTCAACCTCTTCGGGAGAGGGTCGCTGAGAGAAGTAGCAGTGAGGGCGCTAAGCAGGTGTCAAGTTAATTGGTCTGAGAGCCAAGCCAGCTTTCAAGTAGTAAAAAGCAGGCATTAAAGTAGCACTCTAAGGCCCAAACCACTGTCACCGGCAGGAGGATTTGACACAAAACTGATGAAAGCCTTGGAAGGAGGCAGACTCCATGCTGAATATGCAACAGGAGCACCGATATTCGACACCTTGCCTCTAAGAATCATTTCAAGCCGGCTTACCAGATCCACAGCAGGAATCCTTCTGTTGGTAACCCGGGTCGAGTCAATGATGCCACGATACAAATAAGCTGGATACGCTCTGTCTTTCAATGGCTAAATGTTCTTAAAAACAAAATCGGCGACCACAACCTCAGCAGTCAGACCCTTCTCCTTCAACAATCCAACCTCGGCAAGTAGAACCATGGCCTTAGCGATCTCCAAGTCTGTGGGGGATTCAGTCCAACTTGGAGCGTGAACATCTGGCTGTCTCCCTGACCGAGGGGGGAGGGAATTCCTGTGATTCTCTATGATAAACCATTCCAGGCGCTATCCTTTGATGCTGTCCTTGAGTGGGATGTCGAGATACTCGGTTTTCCTCCCACGACGCATCTCCAAACTCGCACCCCCCACGAGCTGGTGTTGTCCCCCGGCCATCCCAGGCCAACAGTGATACAAGTATTTCCACAAGCCGAAATGTGGCGGAATACCAAGGTAGGCTTCACACAAATGAACAAAAACGAAAACTTGCAAAATAGATTTGGGATTCAGATGGGTCAGATTCAAATGATAGAAATCAAGGAGACCGCAGAAGAAAGGAGAAATAGGAAGAGCAAGGCCGCGGATGAGAAAAGGAATATAGATAACGGACTCGTGGGTGTCCTCTGTCGGAACAGTGACCCCGTGGCAGATCCGCCAAGAACACAGTTCCTTTAGAGGAAGAACTCTGACGGAGACAAGGTGAAGAAGGTCGAACTCAGAAACAACAGACATGTGGTTACCTGTGAAAGGCAACTGGCTATTGGGATCGATGGGAGGAATGGTTGCGGCAGACGAACTCTGAGTCTTCCGCTTGGGTGCCATCTCAATCTTGTTGGCAAGCGGGACGGAAACAATATCGCAAGAAAGCAGAGAAGGTCTGAATGCAGAAAAGCAAGACTAGGGCTCAGAATACAGAGGCATGCGATGGCGTAGTACAAACGGGGTTTTCCCGGGCCAGATGCCATTTCTAAAAAGTGCCCAGTCATCACCCAGCTGTTATTTCTAAAACGCTAGCGTGCCATGTCATCACTCGGCCGTTATTTCCAAAACGACCGACGTAGCCCAATATAGCTCAGCTGTTATTTCTAAAAACGCTGACATTACCAGTCTTCACTCGGCCGTTGTTTCCAAAGCAGCCGACGTAGCCCGTTATCACTCGGCTGTTATCTCTAAAACACCGATGTCACCAGTAACCGCTCGGTCGTTATTTCTAAAACGTCGACTTGGCCCGTTATCACTCGGCTGTTACCTCTAAAACGCTGACGTCGCAAAAAAGGAAAAACCGCTCGGTTACCACCTCTGAAAATACTAACAGTAAATCAGCCGTTTTTTCTCTACGAATATGCAGGCAAATCTAAAATGCGACTCGACAATTCTAAAGTCGATTAGTCAAGCATTACATCTAAGAACAATAGCTACATTAAGCATAAATACGATCGACCGATCGACGGGAAAAGAAGTGACGGGAAAGCAAAGGAACACACACAGAATGGGACGAAATCTTCTTCATTATAAAGGAGGGGAAGTATTACCAAACTTAAAAAACCAACTCATTATGAGTCGGTCTTCTTCCCACTGTTCTATACTACTAACTACTACTACACTACATTTCGCTACACTATACTACTAACTACTACTACATTATTTGACTAATACTACTTCTACTACTAATCTATACTAACATTTAAAACCAATGGCGCCTAGCCACTGGCCTTGTTGCCGCCCTTGCTGCCGCCCTCGCCGCCACCTTCGCCGTCGTCGCCCTCGCCCTCGCCCTCGCCGCCCTCGCCGCCCCCCTCGGACAAGTCCGAGGAGTTCTCCTCGTCCGAGGAGACCTCCGACTCATCTGAGCCCTCGAGCCCGGCGCGCTCGACGGCCCGGATGTAGGTCCATACCTCTGCGGCGATCCCCTGGGAGTCATCTGAATCATCAGATGACGCCGGGGGAGAGGCATGTACCGGCAAGCCCTCTGACTCGGAGGAGAACTCCTCCTCCGAGTACTCCGAGTCGCCAAAGTCCTCCGAGGGAGGAGTCGGCTCGCGTTTCCGCTTATCGCCGGAATGGTGTGAAGAACTCCCACCTTTCTTGCTCTTACCCATGGTGGAATAGAAGGGAAGTGAAGAGAGTAAGCAACAAGCGACAGTAAGAGATGTGAAGATACCGGAGAAGCAAGCACACTATTTATAGAAGAAGAAGGCAACCGCTCACCTCCTACCACGACCACTGAACAGTCGCAAAAATTCAATATGCAATTCAAACCGTCTGGAAACACGTCAGGCGGCTGGCGCCGTTCCACGTGACACGACACCCATTGGGACTCCAGTCAACTGCTTGGGCGATATGATTACACCCACGGTCACGTCAAGTTACTACTCAGAAGCAGTTTGCTAAACGCTCAGCGCACCAAGCCGTCCCCTGCCAACACCCATTGGGGGGGACGTCCAGGAATTTTCAATAGATTTTCCCAAGCAGTCACATCCCTATAGTATACGCAATGAATACCTCAAGACAGAAGGAAGATATCAACAGAGATCAGAGGAAAACCAAATATACCCAATGAGGTACAAGTCTAATCAACAGAAGCATTAAAGCACGAAGTGATATGAAGACTAGCCAAAGGCCATCTACCGAACGTCCAATCAGTTGCAGATCAAATAAATTGCAAGACCTAACAAGATATGGGTAGGTCGCGTGCTCGATTTCAAAGACAAAAATGAATGCTGACCTCTAAAGCATAATGTTGATGATATAGTGCTGATCTCTAAAGCATTCGACAAAAGGAAAGGATGATTTCTGAAAAACAGCGTGAGATGAAGACCTTCGAGTGGATTATTTTCAGAAATCCACTCGAAGCTCGGGGGCTACACCCAATGAATTTTGAAGTTCTAAAGAGCAAAATGCTGACCTCTAAAGCATAAACCCGAGACAGAACACCAAATTTTAAGGAATAAATAGCGGATGAAGACAATAAAAGATCGTTTTTACCGGATCACTCAGAGTTCAGAAGCAGTGGCCCGATAGACTTATTTTCAAGGCATTCCTTATCAAAATCAAAAAACTGCAAGCTGGACCTAGGATCTTTGGGTCGGTTATTTCAAAATCAACCCAAAGATCAGGGGCTTGTGGGGGACGGATATCCCCCGGGTCCACCGAAAGGATGAAAGACCTCACGAAAGGCCCGTGGGCCCAATAATTCGCAAGGTCATTCCTTCGTGGGCCTGAGGAGGAACATCTAGTGAAGCAGTTTGACACAAGGTCGGATCGGCGCAGGCCCAGATGGCCCGACGGGTTTGAATTGCGACCATAACAGAGACCCGACCTTCCCGCATAGGGGCCTCATACATCAGAACGAGGCAGGGGAAGGTCGGCTGGATTATAGGAAGATAGTCTCAGTCGGTTTACTATTACTTAGGCTCACATTGTTATCATATCCACATGTAACGCCCCACGGTCAAGTATATAAGGCCTAGGAGGCACCCCCTCGAAAGCATTTCACTACTTAGCCATCTGCCCGGTTCTCTACGTCCTCAACACTAGAGAGCCTCCTTGTAACCCACCACATAAAGTACTCACGCCAGGACATAGGGTGTTACGCATCTCAAAGCGGCCCGAACCTGTACAAAACTGTCCACCGTCTCTCGTGCATTAGCACGAACCATCGAGCTACAATCGGTAACACCATCCTACTCCAAAAAGCACCTCAAGGGGCAACCCCGAGTGCGCGGTCGGACCCAAAACACCGACAACCTCAGCAAGCGAAGCCCTGCCCCTTAGTCAAATGCCTCTATGAACAAAGCTGTATCCTCTCCCTCTCACTCCCCTCCCCAACCTCTCTCCCGTCTTGCTCACTCAGTCACTCCGAAGCACCTCCCTCTCCTAAGTCCCATCCAATTCCCACCGCGCTGCGCCGCCTCGCTTTCTCACTCTCTCCCTCAGCAGCCGTCGCGCTCCCCACCATCGTGGTGCGGCCTATCCTTGACGTCTTCCGCTCCGACAACGCCGATGCCACCGTTGCCTCTGGCTCGCTCTCCTGCTCCAAAAGATTGTGTCCCTCACGGGCCAGGCGCTCAGGGAGGTCATCGACGTCGTCGCTAGCTATCGGATCGAGGTCAGGGCTCAGCCCGCCCAAGGAGGACATGCTCATGAGGATGTTGCAGGTGGTCGTTGCATGCCTCCATGTACCCGCCACGACTGCTCTCAAGGACCAATGTGTCGCAGTCGCCGTCCATGAGCCAGCCACGTCGTCCACCTCCGAAGGGGCAGCCACGGGCAGAGTGCACAGGTGCACCATCTGCCACAAGGAGTTCCTGACCGGCCAGGCGCTCGGCGGGCACAAGAGGAAGCACTACGATGGAGGCGCCGCGGCGGCCGAGACGTCCGAGGTGGGGAGCTCCAGGAACGGAAGCTCCGCTGATAGTCGCCTAGAGGGGGGTGAATAGGTGGAATCTAAAATTTACAAACTTTAAGCACAACTATAAGCCGGGGTTAGCGTTAGAAATAAAATCGAGTCTGAAAAGAGAGGGCGAAAACAAATCACAAGCAAATGACAAGAGTGACACAGTGATTTGTTTTACCGAGGTTCGGTTCTTGCAAACCTACTCCCCGTTGAGGTGGTCACAAAGACCGGGTCTCTTTCAACCCTTTCCCTCTCTCAAACGGTCACCAAGACCGAGTGAGCTTCTCTTCTCAATCAATTGAGACACTTAGTCCCCACAAGGATCACCACACAATTGGTGTCTCTTGCCTTGATTACAAATGACTTGGAAATAAGAAATGGGGAAGAAGAAAAGCGATCCAAGCGCAATAACTTAAATAAACACAAATATCTCTCTCTCACTAGTCACTAATTGTTTGGAGTGATTCCGGACTTGGGAGAGGATTTGATCTCTTGTTTGTGTCTTGGAGTGAAGTCTAGAGCTCTTGTATTGAATGCAATGGCTGAAAACTTGGATGCCTTGAAGTGTGGTGGTTGGGGGTATTTATAGCCCCAACCACCAAAATGGTTGTTGGTGGAGGCTGCTGTCAACGGGCGCACCGGACAGTCTGGTGCACCAGCCACGTCACCCATCCGTTAGGGTTCCACCGTTGGAGCTTCTGACAACTGGGCCATCGGACAGTCCGGTGGTGCACCGGACAGTCACTGTTCACTGTCCAGTGCGCCTTCTGGCGCCTGCTCTGACTCTGCGCGCGCAGTCCGCACTGTTCACTGTTCACTTTTTGAGAGCACCTAGATGGGGGGGGGTGAATAGGTGATCCTGTAAAATTCAACAACTAATAGCCACAAAACTTGGTTAAGTGTTAGAATGATAAAACCAAGTGGCTATATAGCGAGCTCTTGCGAATCACAATAATCACACAGAAAAGCAATCACAAGAGACACGCGAGTTATACCGTGGTTCGGCCAAGTAATACTTGCCTACTTCCACGTTGTGGCGTCCCAATGGACGAGGGTTGCACTCAACCCCTTTCAAGTGATCCAATGATCAACTTGAATACCACGGTGTTCTTCTTTCTTATAGTTTCTCCCGTTTGCGAGGAATCTCCACAACTTGGAGCCTCTCACCCTTACAATTGATGATCACAAAGAAGCACAGAAGTAAGGGAGGGGAGAGCAACGCACACAAGACTCAAAACGAGAGCACAATCACACACACAAGTCACAACTTGAGCTCTAAGTTCAACACACGGAGTTCTCAACTCGAGAGGAGCTCAAATTGCTAGCACAGAGAATCAAATGCATGGGAGTGGAGTCTGGATGCTTAGGAATGATCAAAGAATGCTTGGATTACTCCTCCATGCGCCTAGGGGTCCCTTTTATAGCCCCAAGACAGCTAGGAGCCATTGGAGGCAACTTTGGAAGGCAAATCTTGCCTTCTGTCGGGTGGCGCACTGGACAGTCCGGTGCGCCACCGGACAGTCCCTGTAGCTGTCCGGTGCGCGATCTCCTTCCTTTTCTGGCGCATCCGACCGTTGTGGATTTACGGCAGTTGGCACACCGGACACTGTCTGGTGCACACCGGACAGTCCGGTGCCCCCTGCCGACCGTTGGCGCGCCATCGCGTCGCGCGTGGATTACACGGCCGACTTTTGGCGCAGTCGACCGTTGACTCACCGGACAGTCCGGTGCCCCACCGGACAGTCCAGTTAATTTTAGCTTTATGCCATTGAACTCTTCCTGAGAGCGACGACTTCGCCGCAGTCGACTCACCGGACAGTCCGGTGAATTATAGCCGTACGCCGCCATCGAGTCCCGAGAGTGGCCTGTTCACCGGAGGCTGGTCTGGCGCACCGGACAGTCCGGTGCACCCAGATCGAGCAGGCTCATTTCCAATTGCTTTTCTCCTGTTTCTAGCACTTAGACACAATACATTAGTCCTCAAATCGATGTACTAAGTCTAGAAACGTACCTTGTAATATGATTTGTACTTCTTCACTCTTTGGCACAAATTAGCACTTAGAAGAAATGTGTTGGACACTTAATCACCAAAACACTTTAGAAATGGCCCAAGGGCACATTTCCCTTTCAATCTCCCCCTTTTTGGTGATTTATGCCAACACATCAAAAAGCAACCAAAAGAAGTGCAACATCAATGCAATTGAGAACAAGAATTGTTTTTGATTCAAATTTGGCATATTTGGATCATTCTTTGCCACCACTTGGTTTGTTTTGCAAATCAAATTCAATTTCCTATCTCTAAGTCAAACACACTTGTTGAGGCATAAAGAGAGGTATTCCAAGAGAAATTGATCAAAGATCCAAAAACTCACCTTTTTTCCCATAATCAACCATTCTCCCCACAAGAGACAAACTTTTGACAATAAGAGACAATAAGAGTATTTTGACAAATCAAAAAGTTCTAACTCTACTCTTTTTGAAATTTCACAAGTGGTAGCTGATCCATTTACTTTGGCCTTAATTTCTCCCCCTTTGGTATTAAGCACCAAAACAGGATCATTCTTGGCCCTTTAACCCCATTGCCTCACCAAAATTGTCAATTACGAGCAATAAGGCAATAAGAGCATAGATATGAAATTGGAGGTATTACCGGAGTGCAGTGGAAGTCTTTGCATGGTCCAAGTTCACCTTTCCCTTTCAATCCACTTTTGAGACTAAATCAAGAACTCAAACACAAAGGTTAGTCTCAAAGTGTCAAGTTGTAGCATGCCTCCCCCTAAATAAGTGCATCACTTTACAAATGGACTTGTGAGGTCCGGGGATCATGTTTACAACTTGAGCACCACAAATGAACAAAACAAGATTGAAATGCATAATTACATGATCAAAGGCATAAAACACATGTATGCTATAGATCAATCCAAGTTACGTGAATCTAAGACATTTAGCTCACTACGCAACCTGCAAAACCTTTTCTCATCTAAAGGCTTGGTGAAGATATCGGCTAGTTGGTTTTCGGTGTTAATATGGTACACCTCGATATCCCCCTTTTGCAGGTGGTCTCTCAGGAAGTGATGCCGGATGTCTATGTGCTTAGTGCGGCTGTGTTCAACAGGATTATCCGCCATGCGGATTGCACTCTCATTGTCACATAGGTGTGGGACTTTGCTCAGATTGTAGCCAAAGTCCCGGAGGGTTTGCCTCATCCAAAGTAGTTGCACACAACACTGTCCTGCAGCAACATACTCAGCCTCAGCGGTGGATAGGGCAACGGAAGTTTGTTTCTTTGAACTCCAAGACACCAGGGACCTTCCTAGGAATTGACACGTCCTTGATGTACTCTTCCTATCAACCTTGCACCCGGCATAATCGGAGTCTGAATATCCAATCAAGTCAAAGGTAGACCCCTTTGGATACTAGATCCCGAAGCAAGGCGTAGCAACTAAATATCTAAGAATCCGCTTAACGGCCATAAGGTGACATTCCCTTGGGTCGGATTGATATCTAGCACACATGCATACACTAAGCATAATATCCGGTCTACTAGCACATAATTAAAGCAAGGAACCTATCATAGACCAGTATGCCTTTTGATCAACGGACTTACCTCCTTTGTTGAGATCGACATGTCCGTCAGTTCCCATTGGTGTCTTTGCGGGCTTGGCGTCCTTCATCCCAAACCGCTTGAGCAAGTCTTGCATGTACTTTGTTTGAGAGATGAAGGTGCCGTCCTTGAGTTGCTTCACTTGGAACCCAAGGAAGTAGTTCAACTCGCCCATCATTGACATCTCAAACGTTTGTGTCGTCACCCTGCTAAACTCCTCACAAGACTTTTGGTTAGTAGAACCAAATATTATGTCATCGACATAAATTTGGCACACAAATAGGTCACCATCACAAGTCTTAGTGAAAAGAGTTGGATCGGCTTTCCCAACCTTAAAAGCATTAGCAATTAGGAAATCTCTAAGGCATTCATACCATGCTCTTGGGGCTTGCTTAAGTCCATAGAGCGCCTTAGAGAGCTTACACACGTGGTCGGGGTACCGTTCATCCTCAAAGCTAGGGGGTTGCTCCACGTACACCCCCTCCTTGATTGGCCCGTTGAGGAAAGCGCTCTTCACATCCATTTGGAACAACCTGAAAGAGTGGTGAGCGGCATAGGCTAATAGAATGCGAATAGACTCTAGCCTAGCCACAGGAGCAAAAGTCTCCTTGAAATCCAAACCTGCGACTTGGGCATAACCTTTTGCCACAAGTCGAGCCTTGTTTCGTGTCACCACCCTGTGCTCGTCTTGCTTGTTGCGGAACACCCACTTGGTTCCCACAACGTTTTGCTTGGGACGTGGCACTAGGGTCCAAACTCCATTTCTCTTGAAGTTATTGAGCTCTTCCTGCATGGCCAACACCCAGTCCAGATCTAGCAAGGCCTCTTCTACCCTGAAAGGCTCAATAGAAGAGACAAACGAGTAATGCTCACAAAAGTTAGCTAATCTTGAGCGAGTGGTTACTCCCTTGCTTATATCACCCAAAATCTGGTCGACTGGATGATTCCTTTGAATCGTCGCTTGGACTTGAGTTGGAGGGGCCCGTGGTGCTTCTTCCTCCAAAACTTGTTCTTCTTGTGCTCCCCCTTGATCACACGCCTCCTCTTAAGGAACCTATTCATCATCTTGACTTGGGGGATGCACCATCGTTGAGGAAGAAGGTTGATCTTGCTCTTGGTGTTCCTGTGGTCGCACATCTCCAATCGTCATGGTGCGAATTGCGTCCGTTGGAACATCATCTTCATCTACATCATCAAGATCAACTTGCTCTCTTGGAGAGCCATTAGTTTCATCAAATACAACGTCGCTAGAGACTTCAACCAAACCCGATGATTTGTTGAAGACTCTATACGCCTTTGTATTTGAGTCATAACCTAGCAAAAACCCTTCTACAGCTTTGGGAGCAAATTTGGAATTTCTACCTTTCTTCACTAGAATATAACATTTACTCCCAAATACACGAAAGTATGAAACGTTGGGTTTGTTACCGATTAGAAGTTCATACGAGGTCTTCTTGAGGAGGCGATGAAAGTAGACCCGGTTTATGGCGTGGCAAGCTGTGTTCACAGCTTCCGACCAAAACCGCTCGGGTGTCTTGAATTCTCCAAGCGTCGTCCTCGCCATGTCTATAAGCGTCCTGTTCTTCCTCTCTACCACACCGTTTTGCTATGGTGTGTAGGGAGTGGAGAACTTGTGCTTGATTCCTTCCTCCTCAAGGTACTCCTCCACTTGCAAGTTCTAGAATTCGGACCCGTTGTCGCTTCTTATCTTTTTCACCTTGAGCTCAAAATTTGTTTTGAGCTCTCCTTAGAAAGTGCTTTAGGGTCCCTTGTGTTTCTGTTTTATCCTGCAAAAAGAATACCCAAGTGAAGCGAGAAAAATCATCAACAATAACAAGACCATATTTACTTCCCCCGATGCTGAGGTAGGCGACGGGTCCGAAGAGGTCCATATGAAGTAGCTCTAGAGGTCTTGATGTGGTCATCACATTCTTGCTGTGAGGAGTACTTCCCACCTGTTTACCTGCTTGACAAGCTGCACAAGGTCTATCTTTTTCGAAAAATACATTGGTTAGACCTAGCACATGTTCTCCCTTTAGAAGTTTGTGAAGGTTCTTCATCCCAACATGTGCTAGACGGTGATGCCACAGTCAGCCCATGCTAGTCTTAGCAAATAAGCATGCATCTAGATCGGCCTCCTCTTTCGAAAAATCAACTAAGTAGAGTTTGTCGTCTAGTACACCCTTAAAAGCTAATGAACCATCACTCCTTCTAAAGACAGACACATCTACATTTGTAAATAGACAATTGTATCCCATATTACATAGTTGACTGATAGATAATAAATTGTATCCGAGCGATTCAACTAAAAACACATTAGATATGGAATGCTCGGATGAAATTGCTATCTTTCCTAGTCCTTTAATCTTGCCTTGGTTCCCATCTCCAAAGATGATCGAATCTTGGGAATCTTTGCTCTTGACGTAGGAGGTGAACATCTTCTTCTCCCCCGTCATGTGGTTTGTGCATCCGCTGTCGATAATCCAGCTTGAGCCCCCGGATGCATAAACCTGCAAGGCAAATTAGGCTTGGGTTTTAGGTACCCAACTCTTGTTGGGTCCTACAAGGTTAGTTACAATAGCCTTTGGGACCCAAATGCAAGTCTTGTCTCCCTTGCATTTGGACCCCATCTTTCTAGCAACCACTTTTTCATTTTTACATGAAAGTACATACTTAGTGTTGCAAGCATGAAAGACAGTGGTAGGTTTATTACACATTTTCCTAGGAGCATGAGACACAAAATTTCTCCTAGGCCTACCATTAAAGTTAGAACTTGAAGCAATCATGGCATGTGAGTCAAAAGCATTATAACTCCTATTATAATGAGGATTTCTAGAAAACTTTCTATCATGGTACATGAAAGCATGATTCTTTTGACTACTACTAGCCATAGGGGCCTTCTCTTTCTCCTTGTTGGAAATGGGAGCCCTTTGACTTGTTAAGTTCTTGGCTTCCTTTAGAAAGCCAAGTCCATCCTTAATTGAGGGATGTCTACCAACGGTGTAGGCATCCCTAGCAAATTTTAATTTATCAAAGTCATTTTTGCAAGTCTTAAGTTGGGCATTAAGATTTGCCACTTCACCATTTAATTTTGTAATAGAAGTAAGGTGCTCAACACATGCATCAACATCAAAATCCTTACACCTATTACAAATCACAACATGCTCTACACAAGAACTAGATTTATTAACTACTTCTAGCTTAGTATTTAAATCATCATTAATACTCTTCAAGCTAGACACAGTTTCATGACAAGCGGATAATTCAGGGGAAAGCATTTCATTTATTTTAACCTCTAAAGCAAGAGATTTTTGTACACTAATAAACTTATCATGCTCTTCATACAAAAAATCCTCTTGCTTATCTAAGAGTCTATTCTTTTCATTTAAAGCATCAATCAATTCATTGATCTTATCAACTTTAGTTCTATCTAAACCTTTGAATAAACTTGTGTAATCTACTTCATCATCACTAGAGTCATCATCACTTGAAGTAGTATACTTAGGGGTATCTCGAGCGCTTACCTTTTTCTCCTTTGCCATGAGGCAGGTGTGGCGCTCATTGGGGAAGAGTGATGACTTGTTGAAGGCTGAGGCGGCGAGTCCTTCGTCGTCGGAGTCAGACGAAGAGCAATCCGAATCCCACTCTTTGCCAAGGTGCGCCTCGCCCTTCGCCTTCTTGTATTTCTTCTTCTTCTCCCTCTTCCCGCTCTTTTCTTGTTCCTGGTCATTAGTATTATCAGGACAATTTGCTATGAAATGACCAGTCTTACCACATTTAAAACAAGAGCGCTTTCCCTTTGCTTTGCTCTTGTTGGGATGCTCCTTGCATCCTTTTAGCGCCGTCTTGAAGCGCTTGATGATGAGGGCCATTTCATCTTAATTTAGCCTGGCAGCCTCAACTTGTGCCACCTTGCTAGGTAGCGCCTCCCTATTGCTGCTTGTTGCCTTGAGTGCAACGGGCTAGGGCTCAAAGATGGGCATTGGGCCGTTCAATGCATCATCAACTTATCTTGCTTCCTTGACCATCATACGCCCGCTAACAAACTTTCCGAGTATTTCCTCGGGCGTCATCTTTGTGTACCAAGGGTTTTCACGTATGAGGTTCACAAGATGAGGGTCAATAACAGTGAAAGACCTGAGCATAAGTCGGACAACGTCGTGGTCCGTCCATCTCGTGCTTCCATAGCTCCTGATCTTGTTGACCAGGGTCTTGAGCCTATTGTACATTTGCGTTGGCTCTTCTCCCCTGATCATGGCAAACCTTCCTAGCTCGCCTTCCACCAACTCCATTTTGGTGATCATGGTGGCATCGTTCCCCTCATGCGAAATCTTAAGGGTGTCCCATATTTGCTTGGCGTTGTCCAAGCCGCTCACCTTGTTATATTCATCCCTGCACAACGATGCTAACAAAACAGTGGTAGCTTGTGCATTTTTATGAATTTGTTCGTTAATGAACACAGGGTTATCCGTACTATCAAATTGCATTCCATTCTCAACTATCTCCTAAATACTAGGATGAAGAGAGAAAAGGTGACTACGCATTTTGTGACTCCAAAAAGCGTAGTCCTCTCCATCAAAGTGTGGAGGTTTACCAAGAGGAATAGAAAGCAAATGGGCATTGGAATTATACGGAATACGAGAATAATCAAAAGAAAAGTTTGAGTTAACCGGTTTCTTTTTCTCATCGTAGTCGTCGTCTCTTGGGGAAGAAGAAGACTTATCGCTGTCGTAGTAGATGATCTTCTTAATGCGCCTCTTCTTCTTCCCGTCCTTCTTCTTATGACTCGAGCCAGAGTCAGTGGGCTTGTCGTCCCTCGGCTCGTTGAAGATGGACTCCTTCTCCTTATCATTGACCACCATCCCCTTTCCCTTAGGATCCATCTCTTCGGGTGATTAGCCCCTTTCGTGAAGAGAACGGCTCTGATACCAATTGAGAGCACCTAGAGGGGGGGTGAATAGGTGATCCTATAAAATTCAACAACTAATAGCCACAAAACTTGGTTAAGTGTTAGAATGATAAAACCAAGTGGCTATATAGCGAGCTCTTGCGAATCACAAAAAATCACATAGAAAAGCAATCACAAGAGACACGCGAGTTATCCTATGGTTCGGCCAAGTAATACTTACCTACTTCCACGTTGTGGTGTCCCAATGGATGAGGGTTGCACTCTACCCCTTTCAAGTGATCCAATGATCAACTTGAATACCACGATGTTCTTCTTTCTTATAGTTTCTCCCATTTGAGAGGAATCTCCACAACTTGGAGCCTCTCGCCCTTACAATTGATGATCACAAAGAAGCACAGAAGTAAGGGAGGGGAGAGCAACGCACATAAGACTCAAAACGAGAGCACAATCACGCACACAAGTCACAACTTGAGCTCTAAGTTCAACACACGGAGTTCTCAACTCGAGAGGAGCTCAAATTGCTAGCACAGAGAATCAAATGCGTGGGAGTGGAGTCTGGATGTGTAATACTCAAATTTGTATACACAGAATAGAGAGTGAATTCCTCATTTTATGTGTCTTATTTGCATCATAAAAAGAGCACCCATATAATTGAGAGTGATTAATTAAATCCAATGATTCTAAAATAAAATAAAATGCATCATGTTGGAGTTTTACATGTTTGTGCATTAAATAAAAATAATAAGGGCAATAAGATAATAAATGCTAGAAGTTAAACCAAACCCTAAATTAAAATTAGGGTTTTATAAAATGGGAAGAAGAGAAAAGATATAAAATATATATCATGTCTAAATTATATCCCTAAAATTGTTAGTTAACTTCACACAAATAAATGAGAAGGAATTTGGCACAAATTCGAATTTAAATTCGAATTCAAACTAAACTTTAGAAATGAAGAAAATAGAAAGAAAAAGATAAAAGAAAAAGAATAAAAAGCCTCATGGGCCGCCATACCTCAATCTGGCCCGTGTCACCTTCCTCACCGCGCGGCCCAGCTTCTTATACACCCGCGCGTGCGTGGTGACTTCCATGCGGGTCCCGCTCGCCAGCCGCCCAGGTCTTTCCACCAGCGCCGTGTAGTCTCTGTGGTGTGGGCCATCGTGTCAGCCCTCATCTCCCTCCCCACGCGCGCCGGCTCTGCGGAGCTCCAATGAACCGCACGTGGAATCCGGGGTACGGGGAGGTTGTTGCGGGCGCTCGGGCCGACCTTCTGAGGATTTAAGGCCACATGATGAGTGCCTAATCCTCATCTCACCCGAAGACCGCCGACTCCACCGCTAATTCCTCCGCGGCTGTAGCACACGACCGCTGTCGCCTGGTTCCATCGTCCCCGCCGTTCGGTGCCCATAACCGGGGCTCGGTCGTTCGTAGGGGCGCGTGGATTGCGCTCGGGGGACAATCGGGGTGAGCAAGACCTCGGCTAATCGTGAATTCGTCGCCATGGTGGAGACCTCCACCGTGCGCCGTGGGCAGGCCTCCCGGTGACCTAATCCTCGGTAAAATTCCCACCTCTGTGTTCGCCATCTTCTTAATTCCATCTTGCACCAACTGATGTGACAAATCAACTCATCGTGTGGGCGAATTGGGTCGTTCCGGCCATGGCTTTGCCGCGGCGTGGCGCGGTGAGCCGCCGGAGTGGGTCGGGAGGTAAGAGAGAGGTTGTGAGCCGTTGATCTTTTGTTGAACGGCTCTGATTAGAAGAGAGATACCCCTTCGTCATTTTAATCTGAGCCATCGGATTCTAATCGTGTGGCTCGGGGTAGATTAGATCGTGGGCATTCGTGGACCGTCAGATGCTTTCCCTGCGGTTGCGATTGAGCTGGGCGCGTGCCGCTTCGGGTGGAGATCGTGCGTCGTCCGATCTTGATTGGTCGGTAGCAAATCAATATGGGATATTTAAATCTGAGACGTTGATGTTCTATCGTGCGGTGCGGATTGAGTACCGTTTAGATCGGTGGATTGATCTAATCTGCGCCGTCTACGCATAATCCAACGGTCAACACTGCACGATACCCCTTCGCTTCGGCACTTATTCAAAAGAGACCTTATACTTTTAGATAATAGAACCCGCCGTCCACACCAGGACTTTCTGAGTCTTGGGAATGTTGCACCGTAGCCCCTGCACTTTCCATAATTTGAGGCCTAGTCCAGACAGTGAGAAAACTTATAAAATGAATTAAGAAACAGATTTTTATGTGTAAAAATAATCCTAGAACTTGTTTAATCCATAGAAAATCCATTTTTAGTCCAAATTGATCCATTCCACTTTCTAAATTTTTGTAATTTTATTATCTATCACTTAGTGCCTCTGTTTTGGCATAAAAGACTCATTAAAATTTGTCTAGCACTTAATCTTGTATAAAATGCATAAAACCTTAGAAAATCCATAACTTAAAATCTATACCTCCAAATTTAATGATTCCAGTTCCTATGATCTTATTTTAATGTCTAGTTTATTACTGTATATTCTATTTACAAGTTTGATGTGATGTTAATTTATGCTATGTTATGTATGTATTGTGTTGATGCGAGTAGACGAGCAAGCCACTGTGGAAACTGAGGTTCAACAAGTAGAGGTAGCTGAGCAAGAGCTCGTGGAAGGCAAGTTGTGCCCTTGATCACTTCTTTTACCCATTCATGTTCTTATTATCCATAATGATCTGCATAGGATAATTTTGATGGGACCTAATAGGATACCCTAGATTCGACTATCTTTATACCTTGTTTCACCACTGGTTTTACTACTAAAGTTTTGGGTAGTTCATGCTATTGCTTTATGTGGATTTGGGTATAGAGATATTCATCACTCATTTTTATACTTGTTATTATCTGTCATTATTTTATGTTCATGATAAGATCATTATGTTAATGGGAACATGGAGAACCACCCGGGAAAACAGTGCTACCACAAGGGTTTAATGGGACGCCCTTGGCTGATTAACTAGGAAAGCTAGTGGAGGGCTACCTTACTCGAAAGGGGCAAGGGCAGTAGGGGAGTGGTCAGTGTAGGGAGGTCCTTGGGTTGATTTTGCTGCGATGGCGGTCAGACAAGAACCCTGCACTGGAGCTTCCTATAAACTGTAGCGGGTAGTCTGAAGCTAGTGGAACTTTGTAAAGGCCTCGTAGTGGTACCCTGCCTCGCTTCCTTGGTAGAGGTGTATGGGGTCTGATCAACTCCGTGGCAAATGGGTAACATGACTTGTGGGTAAAGATGCGCAACCTCTGCAGAGTGTAAAACTGGTATACTAGCCGTGCTCACGGTCATGAGCGGCTCGGACACTCACATGATTAATTTATGGAACTTAAACTTAATTTGTCATATCATTGCATTTGGGATTATTTTACTATTATTTTTACTTATTATTATTATGGTTTGGTATTTACTTACACTTAGTAACTGCTAATAAAATTTTGACCAACTTATAAAAGCAATGCTCAGCTTTAGCCTTTATTTCATTGATCAGCCTTACACTTCATGAACTCCCACCTTTGGTGAGTTCATGCCACATTATTCCCCACAACTTGTTGAGCGATGAACATGTGTGAGCTCACTCTTGCTGTCTCACACCCCCCACAGGAGAAGAGCAGGTGGTTCAGGAGGAGCCACAAGGCGAGGAGTTTGATCTGATCTAGGTGGCGTTTCTCAGTCGACATTGGCGCCGACGATCCTTAGTTCGTTTTATATCTATTCTTTTATTTTGTAATAAGTCTTCCGCTATGTAATAAATACTCTGATGTTTTATGACATTTATCTCTATACACTCTGTTATTATATGTGTTGTCTTCTTTGGCGCATGTATGAGATGCACCCGGCTTTGCCCTTTAAAGCCCGGGTGTGACAGAAGTGGTGTCAGAGGAAATGTTGTCTGCAGGACGAAACCTAGATATAAATGGACAAACCCTCTCCTACTTACCTTACTCTGACTCATTCTGTACTTATCTCATCTTGATCTTGTCTCACCTTCTGCTAATTTACTCTGATTACTCTTATCTTTTCTACTCTAAGACAAGATGGATTTCACACTTTGGAATCCTACATTTATAATTTTTTTAAGAGATAGGAGACCTAATACAAAAATTAAAACTATTTTCTCTATTTAAAAAAAATATTGGTTGATTGTTCTGATGATAAATGCTTGATTTGCTTCTTTGATTGATTGAAACATTATAGTTGGGCATTTTAGCATGTACCACCATAAGGTAATGTATTAGCTTTAGAGGATAACACACTAATCTACTTAGCTAATAAATCCCCCGCAGTAACATTTCTCGTAATTACTCGTCTTGTCTACAATTCTTCCTTTCTTACCCTGTGTTTCTAACCCAGATGGGCTACCCTATAGTGTTGGAAGAGAGCAGTCTAGACGTGATCCTTGGTATGTCATGGCTAAGAAAGGCAAAGGCCGTTATAGCATGTGGTAGAGGTACCGTAGAACTCACTACCACTAAAGGAGAAAGATTTCAAGTTAATATTGCAGTAACCTCCTCATCCATGCGTGCAATGTTCTTTATGCCTGAGGAGTTTGTTGGTGACAACATCCGTGTGGTTAGAGATTTACCGGATGTCTTTCCAGAGGAGTTACCAGGGATGCCACCTGATAGAGAAGTTGAGTTTGTTATTGATCTCTTACCTGGAACCGCCCCTATTTCTAAACGGCCATATAGGATGTCAGTAGAGGAGTTGAAGGAACTTAAGAAGCAGTTAACTGAGTTGCAAGAGGCAGGGTACATTCGTCCGAGTTCCTCACCTTGGGGAGCATCGGTTTTGTTTGTACAGAAGAAGGATGGATCTCAGCGGATGTGTGTGGACTATAGATCACTTAATGATGTCACTATGAAGAACAAGTATCCATTACCCCGTATTGAGGATTTGTTTGATCAGATGAGAGGAGCCAGGGTGTTCTCGAAGATTGATCTCCGATTGGGATACCATCAGATGAGGATTAGACCATCGGATATTCCCAAGACAGCATTCTCGACTCGATATGGATTATATGAGTTTACGGTTATGTCGTTTGGATTAACCAATGCACCGGCTTATTTCATGAATTTGATGAATAAGGTGTTTATGGAGTATTTGGACAGATTCGTCGTGGTGTTCATCGACGATATTCTTATCTATTCTAAGAATGAAAGCGATCATGAACAACATCTAAGGTTGGTGCTACAGAAGTTGCGAGATAATCAACTCTATGCTAAGTTCAGCAAGTGCGAGTTTTGGATTGACAAGGTGCCATTCCTTGGTCATATTATTTCTAATGGAGGAATAGCAGTGGATCCTGCTAAAGTGAAGGAGGTAATGGAGTGGAGAGTGCCCACTACAGTTACTGAGGTTCGGAGTTTCTTGGGACTCGCAGGATATTATCGGAGATTTATTGAAGGGTTCTCTAAGATTGCCAAGCCTATGACCTCGCTTTTGGAGAAAGGGAGAGAATTCAAGTGAGGTGAGAAGTGCCAAGAAAGCTTTGATCAATTGAAGGAGAGACTAATGTCGCCACCAGTATTGATTATGCAAGATCTGCAGAAGGGGTTTGACATTTATTGTGATGCATGTGGCCAAGGATTGGGATGTGTGCTTATGCAAGAAGGTCATGTAATTGCCTATGCATCTCGTTAGTTGCGGAAACATGAATTGAACTACCCCACTCATGATTTAGAGCTAGCAGCAGTTGTGCATGCACTTAAGATTTGGAGACACTATATTATGGGAACTAAGTGCCGAGTATACACGGATCATAAGAGTTTGAAGTATATATTCACTCAGAAGGATCTCAACCTTAGGCAACGCCGTTGGTTGGAGCTCATTAAGGATTATGATTTGGAGATTCACTACCATCCAGGCTAGGTGAATCTGGTTGCAGATGCCTTGAGTCGGAAAGAGCATGTTCACTCCGCTTTTGTCGTCCAGCTACCCGATGAATTAGCAAAAGACTTCGAGAGACTCAATTTGGGAATTGTTACTCACACTTAAGGAGTTACCATTGAGTTAGAACCTACCTTGGAGCAAGAGATTCGTAAAGGTCAGGTTGGTGATGCTAAGATTCAAGAGATTAAGGATCTGATCACGGATGGTCGAGTTCCGGAATTCACGGAGGATGAGCAAGGTACTATATGGTTCAAAGATCGGATATGTGTTCCAGAGATTGATAGCCTCCGTGAGTCTATATTGAAAGAAGCTCATGATTCTGATTACTCAATCCACCCTGGAAGCACTAAGATGTATCAAGATTTGAAGCAAAAGTATTGGTGGTATGGACTGAAAAGAGATGTTGCTGCTCATGTGGCTAAGTGTGATGTGTGTCAAAGAGTCAAGGCCGAACATCAAAGACCCGCTGGACTATTGCACCCATTGAAGATACCCGAGTGGAAATGGGAAGAAATTGGTATGGATTTTATTGTTGGACTACCCCGCACTCCAGCAGGATATGACTCTATTTGGGTAATTGTGGACAGATTGACGAAAGTGGCTCATTTCATACCTGTGAGGACTAATTATACGGGAGCCAAGCTAGCAGAATTGTATATGACTTGGATAGTTTGTTTACATGGAGTACCCAAGAAGATCGTGTCTGATCGAGGATCACAGTTTACTTCTCGATTTTGGAAGAAGTTGCATGAGAGCTTGGATACAAAGTTGAATTTTAGTTCAGCCTACCATCCCCAGACTGATGGACAGACAGAGAGAACTAACCAAGTGCTGGAAGATATGTTAAGAGCTTGTGCTCTCAAGCATGGTGGCAGTTGGGAGAAGAGCTTACCCTATGCTGAGTTCTCTTATAATAATAGTTATCAAGCTAGTTTGAAGATGTCACCATTTGAAGCTCTGTATGGTAGAAAATGCAGGACTCCACTGTATTGGGATAAAACTGGAGAAAGACAGTTCTTTGGGCCTGAACTTATTCAAGAGGCAGAAGAACAAGTTCGAATGATAAGAGAAAATTTGAGAATTGCACAATCCAGGCAAAAGAGCTATGCTGATAATAGAAGGAGACTGCTGGAGTTTAGGGAGGGTGATCATGTCTATTTGAAGGTGTCACCACTCCGGGGTATGAGGAGATTTAAAGTTAAAGGAAAGTTGTCCCCTCGCTTCATTGGACCTTTCTTGATCTTAAAGCGAGTGGGAGAAGTTGCATATCAACTGGAGTTACCCAATCATCTGTCAGATGTACATGATGTATTTCATGTGTCTCAGCTAAAGAAGTGCCTCAGGGTACCTGAGGAGCAGCTACCACTGGAGGACCTCAGTGTTCAAGATGATCTAACTTATGCTGAGTACCCAATCAAGATTCTGGACACTTTGACTCGAGTCACGAGAAATAAGGTGATAAAAATGTGCAAGGTTCAATGGAGTCACCATGGTGAAGATGAAGCTACTTGGGAGAGAGAGGAAGAGCTTCGCATAGATTTTCCCCATCTTTTCCCTAGATCTTCTTAAATCTCGAGGACGAGATTATTTTTAAGGGGGGTAGGATTTGTAATACTCAAATTTGTATACACAGAATAGAGAGTGAATTCCTCATTTTATGTGTCTTATTTGCATCATAAAAAGAGCACCCATATAATTGAGAGTGATTAATTAAAACCAATGATTCTAAAATAAAATAAAATGCATCATGTTGGAGTTTTACATGTTTGTGCATTAAATAAAAATAATAAGGGTAATAAGATAATAAATGCTAGAAGTTAAACCAAACCCTAAATTAAAATTAGGGTTTTATAAAATGGGAAGAAGAGAAAAGATATAAAATATATATCATGTCTAAATTATATCCCTAAAATTGTTAGTTAACTTCAAACAAATAAATGAGAAGGAATTTGGCACAAATTCGAATTTAAATTCGAATTCAAACTAAACCTTAGAAATGAAGAAAATAGAAAGAAAAAGATAAAAGAAAAAGAATAAAAAGCCTCATGGGCCGCCATACCTCAATCTGGCCCGTGTCACCTTCCTCACCACGCGGCCCAGCTTCTTATACACCCGCGCGCGCATGGTGACTTCCATGCGGGTCCCGCTCGCCAGCCGCCCAGGTCTTTCCACCAGCGTCGTGTAGTCTCTGTGGTGTGGGCCATCGTGTCAGCCCTCATCTCCCTCCCCACGCGCGCCGGCTCTGCGGAGCTCCAACGAACCGCGCGCGGAATCCGGGGTACGGGGAGGTTGTTGCGGGCGCTCGGGCCGACCTTCTGAGGATTTAAGGCCACATGATGAGTGCCTAATCCTCATCTCACCCGAAGACCGCCGACTCCACCGCTAATTCCTCCGCGGCTGTAGCACACGACCACCGTCGCCTGGTTCCATCGTCCCCGCCGTTCGGTGCCCATAACCGGGGCTCGGTCGTTCGCAGGGGCGCGTGGATTGCGCTCGGGGGACAATCGGGGTGAGCAAGGCCTCGGCTAATCGTGAATTCGTCGCCGTAGTGGAGACCTCCGCCGTGCGCCGTGGGCAGGCCTCCCGGTGACCTAATCCTCGGTAAAATTCCCACCTCTGTGTTCGCCATCTTCCTAATTCCATCTTGCACCAACTGATGTGGCAAATCAACTCATCGTGTGGGCGAATTGGGTCGTTCCGGCCATGGCTTTGCCACGGCGTGGCGCGGTGAGCCGCCGGAGTGGGTCGGGAGGTAAGAGAGAGGTTGTGAGCCGTTGATCTTTTGTTGAACGGCTCTGATTAGAAGAGAGATACCCCCTTCGTCATTTTAATCCGAGCCATCGGATTCTAATCGTGTGGCTCGGGGTAGATTAGATCATGGGCATTCGTGGACCGTCAGATGCTTTCCCTGCGGTTGCGATTGAGCTGGGCGCGTGCCGCTTCGGGTGGAGATCGTGCGCCGTCCGATCTTGATCGGTCGGTAGCAAATCAATATGGGATATTTAAATCTGAGACGTTGATGTTCTATCGTGCGGTGCGGATTGAGTACCGTTTCGATTGGTGGATTGATCTAATCTACGCCGTCTACGCATAATCCAACGGTCAACACTGCACGATACCCCTTCGCTTCGGCACTTATTCAAAAGAGACCTCATACTTTTAGATAATAGAACCCGCCGTCCACACCAGGACTTTCTGAGTCTTGGGAATGTTGCACCGTAGCCCCTGCACTTTCCATAATTTGAGGCCTAGTCCAGACAGTGAGAAAACTTATAAAATGAATTAAGAAACAGATTTTTATGTGTAAAAATAATCCTAGAACTTGTTTAATCCATAGAAAATCCATTTTTAGTCCAAATTGATCCATTCCACTTTCTAAATTTTTGTAATTTTATTATCTATCACTTAGTGCCTCTGTTTTGGCATAAAAGACTCATTAAAATTTGTCTAGCACTTAATCTTGTATAAAATGCATAAAACCTTAGAAAATCCATAACTTAAAATCTATACCTTCAAATTTAATGATTCCAGTTCCTGTGATCTTATTTTAATGTCTAGTTTATTACTGTATATTCTATTTGCATGTTTGATGTGATGTTAATTTATGCTATGTTATGTATGTATTGTGTTGATGCGAGTAGACGAGCAAGCCACTGTGGAAACTGAGGTTCAACAAGTAGAGGTAGCTGAGCAAGAGCTCATGGAAGGCAAGTTGTGCCCTTGATCACTTCTTTTACCCATTCATGTTCTTATTATCCATAATGATCTGCATAGGATAATTTTGATGGGACCCAATAGGATACCCTAGATTCGACTATCTTTATACCTTGTTTCACCACTGGTTTTACTACTAAAGTTTTGGGTAGTTCATGTTATTGCTTTATGTGGATTTGGGTATAGAGATATTCATCACTCATTTTTATACTTGTTATTATCTGTCATTATTTTATGTTCATGATAAGATCATTATGTTAATGGGAACATGGAGAACCACCCGGGAAAACAGTGCTACCACAAGGGTTTAATGGGACGCCCTTGGCTGATTAACTAGGAAAGCTAGTGGAGGGCTACCTTACTCGAAAGGGGCAAGGGCAGTAGGGGAGTGGTCAGTGTAGGGAGGTCCTTGGGTTGATTTTGCTGCGATGGCGGTCAGACAAGAACCCTGCACTGGAGCTTCCTATAAACTGTAGCGGGTAGTCTGAAGCTAGTGGAACTTTGTAAAGGCCTCGTAGTGGTACCCTGCCTCGCTTCCTTGGTAGAGGTGTATGGGGTCTGATCAACTCCGTGGCAAATGGGTAACACGACTTGTGGGTAAAGATGCGCAACCTCTGCAGAGTGTAAAACTGGTATACTAGTCGTGCTCACGGTCATGAGCGGCTCGGACACTCACATGATTAAGTTATGGAACTTAAACTTAATTTGTCATATCATTGCATTTGGGATTATTTTACTATTATTTTTACTTATTATTATTATGGTTTGGTATTTACTTACACTTAGTAACTGCTAATAAAATTTTGACCAACTTATAAAAGCAATGCTCAGCTTTAGCCTTTATTTCATTGATCAGCCTTACACTTCATGAACTCCCACCTTTGGTGAGTTCATGCCACATTATTCCCCACAACTTGTTGAGCGATGAACATGTGTGAGCTCACTCTTGCTGTCTCACACCCCCCACAGGAGAAGAGCAGGTGGTTCAGGAGGAGCCACAAGGCGAGGAGTTTGATCTGATCTAGGTGGCGTTTCTCAGTCGACATTGGCGCCGACGATCCTTAGTTCGTTTTATATTTATTCTTTTATTTTGTAATAAGTCTTCCGCTATGTAATAAATACTCTGATGTTTTATGACATTTATCTCTATACACTCTGTTATTATATGTGTTGTCTTCTTTGGCGCATGTATGAGATGCACCCGGCTTTGCCCTTTAAAGCCCGGGTGTGACAGGATGCTTAGGAATGATCAAAGAATGCTTGGATTACTCCTCCATACGCCAAGGGGTCCCTTTTATAGCCCCAAGGCAGCTAGGGGCCGTTGGAGGCAACTTTGGAAGGCAAATCTTGCCTTCTGTCGGGTGGCGCACCGAACAGTCCGGTGCGCCACCCGACAGTCCCTGTAGCTGTCCGGTGCGCGATCTCCTTCCTTTTCTGGTGTATCCGACCATTGCAGATTTGCGACAGTTGGCACACCGGACAGTCCGGTGCCCCTTGTCGACCGTTGGCGCGCCCACGCGTCGCGCGCGGATTGCGCGGCCGACCGTTGGCGTAGTCGACCGTTGACTCATCGGACAGTCCGGTGCCCCACCGGACAGTCCGGTGAATTTTAGCCGTACGCCGTTGAACTCTTCCCGAGAGCGACGACTTCGCCGCAGTCGACTCACCGGACAGTCCGGTGCACCACCGGACAGTCCGGTGCACCACCGGACAGTCCGGTGAATTATAGTCGTACGCCGCTGTCGAGTCCCGAGAGTGGCATGTTCACTGGAGGCTGGTCTGGCGCACCGGACACTGTCCGGTGCACCCAAACCGAGCAGGAGCAGCCAACTCATTTCCAATTGCTTTTCTCCTGTTTCTAGCACTTAGACATAATACATTAGTCCTCAAATCAATGTACTAAGTCTAGAAATGTACCTTGTTGTCGGCGTTCCGAGACCGGGGGGTCCCCGAGCCGACGAGTGAGTGTGCCGCGTGCCCCAGCCCAGATGGGTCGAGCGCGTGGGCGAGCGCGAAAGGGGGAGAGAGAGAGCGAGGTGGCCGGAGCCGGGTCGTGAGGGAGTCGGAGAATTCCCGCGGCCTTCGTGTTCGCCCCGCGCCCAGGTCGGGTGCGCTTGCAGTAGGGGGTTACAAGCGTCCGCGCGAGGTGAGGGGAGCGGGCGGCCCCGAGAGAGCGCCTGCCCCTGCCCTTCGTCCCCGCGAGGCCAACCTTTTTTAAGAAGGCCCTGGTCCTTCCTTTTATAGTCGTAAGGAGAGGATCCAGGTGTACAAAATGGGGGTGTAGCAAGGTGCTACGTGTCTAGCGAGGGAGAGCTAGCGCCCTAAGTACATGCCAAGGTGGCAGCCGGAGAGATCTTGGCGCCCTGTTGGTGTGGCGTCGTGGCTGTTGGAGAAGCAGTGGAGCTTGACGGAGGGACAGCTGTTGGAACAGCTGTGCTCTTGCTGACGTCTCCCTGCTTTCGTAAGGGAGCTGAGAGCCGCCGTCGTCATG
The DNA here is from genome assembly GCA_029449295.1 of Zea luxurians. NCBI lineage: Eukaryota > Viridiplantae > Streptophyta > Magnoliopsida > Poales > Poaceae > Zea > Zea luxurians. The sequence goes on along the minus strand of JAOPSE010000408.1, from coordinate 561,065 downwards.
GCCTAGTGAGGCGCCATCATTGCCTATCTGGCGGAACTGGCCAGATGGGACGCCGGTCTTGTTCTCTGCGACCCGAGTCGGCTCAGGGCAGGGTGATGATGACGCTTCCTGTTGACGTGGCGGTCTTGTGTCCTAAGTCGGGCGACGTGGAGGCTCCTCCGAAGTCGAGGTCGAGTCCGTCCTGCAAGACAGAGGCCGAGCCCGAACTCCTGGGTCGGGCGAGGCGGAGGTCGTTCGGCAGGGGCCGAGGCGGAGTCCGAGCCCTGGGTCGGGCGAGGCGGAGGTCGTCGTCTTCCGGGGCCTTAGCCCGAGTCCGAGCCCTGGGTTGGGCGAGGCGGAGTTCGCCGTCTTCCGGGGCCTTAGCCCGAGTCCGAGCCCTGGGTCGGGCGGAGCGGAGTTCGCCGTCTTCCGGGGCCTTAGCCCGAGTCCGAGCCCTGGGTCGGGCGGAGCGGAGTTCGCCGTCTTCCGGGGCCTTAGCCCGAGTCCGAGCCCTGGGTCGGGCGAGGCGGAGGTTCCTCTGGCGCTTTTGGCCAAGCCTGGCTACCCGTTAGTCTTACCTTTTGCGTTGAAGGCCCCAGGGATTTGGTCGGTTGGCGCAGTGATTTAGTCAGGGTTACTTCTTATCGAAGGCGGGGCCTCGGGCGAGCCGGTGATGCGTCTGCCGTGAAAGAGGAGACCTCAGGCGAGACGGAGTCATCTCAGGGTCGGCTGCCCTCGCCCGAGGCTAGGCTCGGGCGTGGCGTGATCAAGTCGCTCGTATGGACTGATCCCTGACTTAATCAAACCCATCAGGCCTCTGCAGCTTTATGCTGATGGGGGTTACCAGCTGAGAATTAGGCGTCTTGAGGGTACCCCTAATTATGGTCCCCGACAGTAGCCCCCGAGCCTCGAAGAGAGTGTTAACACTCGCTTGGAGGCTTGCGTCGCACTTTTTTGCAAGGGGACCAGCCTTTCTCGGTGGTACTTGGTTCCGGTGGGTGCGCGCGAGCGCACCCGCCGGGTGTAGCCCCCGAGGCCTCGGAGGAGTGGTTTCACTCCTCCGAGGTCTTAATGCCTTGCGTAATGCCTCGGCTGGTCTGGCGGTTCCCTCATGCGAGCAGGGCGTAGCCCAGGTGCACTGTCGGGGCCCAAGTTCTCGGGCTGGTATGTTGACGCTGTCAACGGTTCGGCCGGAGCCGGGTTTGCGAGAGCAGCCCCCGAGCCTCCGCACGGAGCGAGAGGTCGATCAGGGACAGACTCGGCTTTTTTATATACGCCCCTACGTCGCCTTTCCGCAAGGAGGAGGGGGGGAGTGCGCCATGTTACCCTCGATGGGCACCGAACATGGTGTCTCCGGTGAGCTGCAATCGGGTAATCCGAGTGGACGTCCGTGCCCCGTTCGTTGGGGGTCGGCTAGGGGCCCGGAGGCACGCCCAAAAGTACCTGCGGGTGATCTGCCGGACCCGGTCCCCTAGCGACGGGGTCCGAGGGCTCGTTGCCTCCCTCCGATGGGATTCCGTTACAGAGTCGTTCCCGCTGGTCTCGGAAATGTCCTAGGGTACCTCGGGAGCGCAGCCCGAGCCTTGGTTATGTATCGAACGTACCCCTGGTCATCCCTCGCTCGGCGTCTGGGGCGACTGTGAACCCTTCGACAGGCCAGCCTTCGAACCCCTGATCAGTAGGGGGCACGGAGCCCGAGTAGCCTGAGGCGGTCGTGGAACCTTTCGGGGGCCGACCTTCGAACCCCTGACCAGTAGTGGGTGTCGGGCCCACGCGATCTGAGGCGGCTGTTGAACCCTTCGGGGGGCCAGCCTTCGAACCCCTGATCAGTAGGGAGGCTCGGAGCCTAGTTCCTTCACGGGGAAGGATCCCTTTGGGGTTATCCCCCTTCTCGGTCCCTGTTGCAAGAGATAGAGAAAGAAGGAAAAGGGAAAAAGGATTCGAAATTGAACGTCGTGGCGTACCTTTTTCGGCGTGGTTGTTTTGGCGAAGGCGAAACGTCGCCAGCCGCTCCCGCCCGTAGCGCTGTCCGTCGAGCCGCGGAGTTAATGCGCCGGGGTGAGTAGTTGGCGAGGTTACCGTTGCGCGTGCGCGAGCCGTTCGAGGTACGGGTCACGGGCGCGTCGTCTTCACGCCGTGAGAGGGGGTTCTCTTGCTGCCTCAGGATGGGACATGAGCTTGGCAGATGGCGTGACCGCTGCTCTCGCGCGCCTGCCACCATCATTACTGCCGGCCCATTTTTGACCGCGTTTGACCACTGCGCCAGGCTGGCGCCGCTGGGTCGCGGGCTGGGTCGCCTTGAATCGCGGTATCAGTTCCGCAATCGAGGAGGTGCGGTGGTGGAGCGAGTGGCACAGCGGCTCGCATGCAGCAACCGGCGCGCCAGTTGCACGACGCGTGGGCTTGAGCCGTCGCGCTGGCCTGTCAGGAGTCGGAGAGGCGCGTCCACTTGGCGCGGTTGCATGCCGCCTGCATGGCCGCCTGCCCCTTTCGCCCGCCGGTCTGGGCGAAAGTGGAGGATTGCTTGTAACCGCTGGGTGGTTGCGTGTGTCGTGCGCGACGGTTCGGCTTCTTCTTAGAGCCGGTCTGCATGACAGGCGGGCCCCAGCCCCCGCGCCGCAGGGGAGGACTTTGGAGGCATGTTGGAGAAGACTCAGCCCGTGACGGTTGAGGGTGTAAGCAGGGGGAGTTGCCTTTAAAAGGAGGGCGACCCCTTTCGTAAGGCGACCATGTCTCCTTCCTCTCCTATGCATTGTGTCTCTCCGTCTTCCAGGCCCCCGGATGGGGGAAACCGTCGTCTTTTCGCCCCATCGTTGGAGGAACGCAACTCCGTGGGAGTTGGTACCTTTCAGCCATCGTTCGGCTTCAAGGATTTTCATCATGCAGCCCGGCTGCACCCCTCCACCGGCGGTCATCCAGGGCGGTGACCTCCGGCTTGGTGATGGGGGAAAGCGAGCCGGGCTGCGGCCTCTGCCCCTCCCTCAGCCTCAAGGATTTTCATCACCAGGCCAAGAGGGAGGACGAGGCGAGTCAGGGAGCTGTCTCCGTGTGGGTCGGTTGCCCTCTTCTTCCCCGTGCGCCTGGGGGAGAACGGCATCCTCCAGCTTCACGGAGACTTCCTCCAGCCATGTCGGAAGTGGCGGGTCCCGAGGCGTCGGCGGACGGAAGTGGCTTCTCTACCGATGAGATTGCCCATTCCGTCTGTAGCCCTGGGTCTCCGTCTCCCGGCCTGAATGGCTGGCTCTCGTCCTCGGGGGGTGAGAGTTTTTTCGCCGCCCCGCAGGCCCGCCCCTGTCGAGTGGGGTTGTTCGTACCTGCGGGGGGGGGAACCGGAGTTCCGTTTGTAAATGGCACTTCGAGTGCCGGGTTTTTTGTTCATTTCGGCTTTCGGGGCCTGAACATGTATGTAATAACGGCGCGGAGCCGTGTTTTTTCCTCATCTCCGAGCACTAAGACTCGTCTGCTGATTGTCTGAACCGCTTCACCAAGCATGAGTCGCCTCGTGTCAAGGTGACGAGTGAGGTATCCGTATCCCGGAGGCGTAGGAGTCCCTCGGCTCGGTCGGCCCTGTTGTCCGAGGCTCCTCTAGCTTAGTTAAAGAGACCCCTCGGCCGCTCTTCGACGAGCCGAGGCCAGGGGTAGCGATACCAGCACGAGCAGAGGCGGAGTTGGCTCGGAAATGAAACCTGGCCGGCCGGAGCCTAGCCGGGTTGTCCGTCGGCAGGATTGTCGTCGGAGTTGCTCAGCCGAGGCTTCGGATCGAGCTGGCGCCCTTGGAAGGCGGTCAGCCGAGGCCCCGGAGGTGGCTGGCCGAGCCGTCCGCTCGGGCCGGGTTCTCGGAGAAGTCCCTGGCAGAGATTGCTCGAGCGTGGTGATGACGTCGTCCTTCGGAGCGGAGGCCCTCGGACCGCGTCGCCGTCCGAGGCTAGGTCGGACCTTGCCGAAGGTGTTGTCGACGCTGAGGGTGTCATCGCCCTCTTCCAGCGTCAAGATCCGAGCCTGCAGGGTCAAATCGTCTTGTAGCGTGGGCCTTGCGCGGCCGTCGAGGCCAGAACACACACCCTTGCTGTGTTATAAAGCTGCGTCTCTTTTCCTCTTGTTTCGAGTATCTGGACTTTCCGTCGGTAGCAGGGATGTTAGTGCGAGCAAGAGTTGCTTCTCGCGGAAGGTGATGAGTGAGGTATCCGTATCCCGGAGGCGTGGGAGTCCCTCGGCTCGGTCAGCCTTGGCTGCTTACGTGTACCCCGTCGTTTCCGGGACCCACTTTTCGAAGTAGTCAAAAAGCACGAAAGATGTTCTGGTAAAAGAGATTTTTTTGTTCGAGGAAAGTTTTGACGCAGAGGGGGTTTCCCCCCTTTTAGCCCCCGAGGGAGGGTCGGGCTTTTGCCGAGGCGAGGCCGACCCTTCCTTGTTGACTAAACTTTGCGTGGGTGCGAGGTATATGAATGACTTGGAAACATCTTAAGGGTAGAAGCGACGTAGCTGTTGGATGTTCCAAGCGTTGCCGTAGACCTCGCCTTGACTGTTGGCCAGCTTGTATGTTCCGGGCTTCAGAACTTTGGCGATGATGAACGGCCCCTCCTAGGGGGGCGTGAGCTTGTGCCTCCCTCGGGCGTCTTGCCGCAGCCGAAGCACCAGGTCGCCCACCTGGAGGTCTCGGGGTCGGACCCCTCGGGCGTGGTAGCGTCGCAGGGACTGCTGGTACCGCGCCGAGTGTAGTAAGGCCCTGTCCCGAGCCTCATCCAGCTGGTCCAGCGAGTCTTCTCGGCTAGCTTGGTTGCTTTCTTCGTTGTAGGCCCTCGTCCTCGGGGAGCCGTATTCCAGGTCCGTGGGCAGGACGGCCTCGGCCCCGTAGACCAGGAAGAACGGCGTGAAACCCGTGGCTCGGCTTGGCGTCGTCCTCAGGCTCCAGACCACCGAGGGGAGTTCCTTCATCCATCGCTTGCCGAACTTGTTGAGATCATTGTAAATTCGAGGCTTGAGCCCTTGTAAGATCATACCGTTGGCACGCTCTACTTGCCCATTCGACATGGGATGAGCTACGGCGGCCCAGTCCACCCGGATGTTGTGATCTTCGCAAAAATCCAAGAATTTTTTGCCGGTGAACTGGGTGCCATTGTCGGTGATGATTGAGTTCGGGACTCCGAAGCGATGGATGATGTTGGTGAAGAACGCCACCGCCTGTTCGGACCTGATGCTGTTCAGGGGCCGGACCTCGATCCACTTGGAGAATTTGTCGACGGCGACCAGCAGGTGCGTATAGCCCCCGGGCGCCTTCTGCAAGGGGCCGACGAGGTCCAGACCCCACACAGCGAAGGGCCAGGTGATGGGTATCGTCTGCAGAGCCTGAGCGGGCAGGTGGGTCTGCTTCGCATAGAATTGGCACCCTTCGCAGGCGCGGACAATTCTAGTGGCGTCAGCTACCGCCGTTGGCCAGTAGAAGCCTTGGCGGAAAGCGTTCCCGACGAGGGTTCGAGGTGCTGCATGATGACCGCAAGCCCCCGAGTGTATTTCCCGCAGGAGTTCCTGACCTTCGGCGATGGAGATACATCGCTGGAGGATGCCCGAGGGGCTACGGTGGTAGAGCTCCTTCTCATCGCCCAGCAAGACGAATGATTTGGCGCGTCGCGCTACCCGCCGAGCCTCGGCTTGGTCGAGGGGCAGTTCTCCTTGGTGGAGATATTGCAGGTACGGGGTTTGCCAATCTTGATCTGGCACGACCCCGTTCTGCTCCCCCTCGATGCGCAGTGCTTCGCCCTCGGGCTCCGAGGGTTCCTCGGGTTGAGCCGAGGATGGCTCGGGCTGGGCCGAGGTCACCTCGGACGAGGCCGAGGGTGCCTCGGGCTCGGGCGCGTCGCCTATCTTGACGGAGGGTTGGTGCAGATCTCGGGAGAAGACGTCTGGGGGAACCGTCGTTCGCCCCGAGGCTATCTTCGCCAGCTCGTCTGCAGTCTCGTTGTAGCGCCGGGCGATGTGGTTAAGCTCGAGCCCGTAGAACTTGTCTTCCAGGCGTCGAACCTCCTCACAGTAGGCCTCCGTCTTCGGGTCGCGGCAGAGGGAGTTCTTCATGACTTGGTCAATGACGAGCTGCGAGTCGCCGCGTGCATCGAGGCGTCGGACCCCTAACTCGATGGCGATTCGCGATCCGTTGATCAGAGCCTCGTACTCGGCCACATTGTTGGACGCCGGGAAATGGAGGCGGAGCACGTAGCGCAGGTGTTTCCCGAGGGGCGAGACGAAGAGCAGGCCCGCGCCAGCTCCCGTCTTCATCAGCGACCCGTCGAAAAACATGGTCCAGAGCTCTGGTTGGATCGGGGCCGTTGGCAGCTGGGTATCGACCCATTCGGCAACGAAATCCGCCAGTACCTGGGACTTGATGGCCTTCCGAGGGGCAAAAGAGATTGCCTCGCCCATGATTTCCACCGCCCACTTCGCGATCCGCCCCGAGGCTTCTCGGCACTGGATGATCTCCCCCAGGGGGAAGGATGACACCACAGTCACCGGATGCGATTCGAAGTAATGTCGCAGCTTTCGCCTCGTCAGGATCACTGCATATAGCAGCTTCTGGACTTGTGGGTAGCGGATCTTGGTCTCGGACAGCACTTCGCTGACGAAGTAGACTGGCCTCTGAATGGGCAAAGCATGCCCCTCTTCCTGCCTTTCGACCACGATCGCGGCGCTGACCACCTAAGTGGTTGCGGCGACGTAGACCAAGAGGGTTTCTCCATCAGCTGGGGGTACCAAGACGGGCGCCTGGGTGAGGAGCGCCTTCAGGTTCCCGAGGGCTTCCTCGGCCTCGGGAGTCCAAGTGAAGCACTCGGCCTTCCTTAAGAGGCGGTACAGGGGCAGGCCTCTTTCGCCGAGGCGCGAGATGAAACGGCTCAAGGCCGCGAGGCATCCCATGACCCTCTGTACGCCTTTTAAGTCCTTGATGGGCCCCATGTTTGTGATGGCCGCGATCTTCTCCGGGTTGGCTTCGATGCCCCGCTCGGAGACGATGAATCCCAAAAGCATGCCCCGGGGCACCCCGAAGACGCACTTCTCGGGATTGAGCTTGACGCCCTTTGCCTTGAGACACCGGAATGTCAGTTCGAGGTCGGAGAGAAGGTCAGAGGCTTTCCTCGTCTTGACTACGATGTCATCGACGTAGGCCTCGACCGTGCGACCGATGTGTTCGCCGAACACATGGTTCATGCACCGCTGGTAGGTTGCACCCGCGTTCCTCAATCCGAACGGCATTGTGACATAACAGTACATGCCGAAGGGCGTGATGAAAGAAGTCGCGAGCTGGTCGGACTCTTTCATCTTGATTTGATGATACCCTGAGTAGGCATCGAGGAAAGACAGGGTTTCGCACCCTGCAGTGGAGTCCACGATTTGATCGATGCGAGGTAGAGGGTAGGGGACTTTCGGACATGCTTTGTTGAGACCAGTGTAGTCTACACACATCCGCCACTTCCCCCCTTTTTTCCTCACAAGTACAGGGTTGGCAAGCCATTCGGGATGGAATACCTCTTTAATGAACCCTGCTGCCATCAGCTTGTGGATCTCCTCGCCTATCACCCTGCGCCTTTCCTCGTCGAATCGGCGCAGAGGCTGTCTGACCGGTCGGGCTCCGGCCCGAATATCCAGCGAGTGCTCGGCGACATCCCTTGGTATGCCGGGCATGTCCGAGGGACTCCACGCAAAGACGTCGGCGTTTGCGCGGAGAAAGTCGACGAGCACTGCTTCCTATTTGGGGTCGAGCCCGGATCCGATCCGAATCTGCTTGGAGGTGTCGCCACTGGGGTCGAGAGGGACGGCCTTAACCGTCTCCGCTGGCTCGAAGTTGCCGGCATGTCGCTTCACGTCCGGCACGTCTCGGGAGAGGCTTTCCAAGTCGGCGATGAGGGCCTCGGACTCGGCGAGGGCCTCGGCGTACTCCACGCACTCCACATCGCATTCGAATGCGTGTTTGTACGTGGGGCCGACGGTGATGACCCCGTTGGGGCCCGGCATCTTGAGCTTCAGGTAGGTGTAGTTGGGGATGGCCATGAACTTCGCGTAGCATGGCCTTCCCAACACTGCGTGGTAGGTTCCTCGGAACCTGACCACCTCGAACGTCAAAGTCTCCCTTCGGAAGTTGGAGGGTGTTCCGAAGCAGACAGGGAGGTCGAGCTGTCCGAGGGGCTGGACGCGCTTCCCGGGGATGATCCCGTGGAAGGGCGCAGCGCCTGCTCGGACGGATGACAGATCGACGCGCAGGAGCCTGAGGGTCTCAGCGTAAATGATGTTGAGGCAGCTGCCCCCATCCATCAAGACCTTGGTGAGCCTGACGTCGCCGATGACGGGGTCGACGACGAGCGGGTACTTCCCCGGGCTCGGCACGTGGTCGGGGTGGTCGTCCTGGTCGAAGGTGATGGGCTTGTCGGACCAGTCTAGGTAGACTGGTGCCGCCACCTTCACCGAACAGACCTCCCGACGCTCTTGCTTACGGTGCCGAGCCGAGGCGTTCGCCGCATGCCCTCCGTAGATCATGAAGCAGTCGCGGACCTCTGGGAACTCTCCTGCTTGGCGATCCTCCCTTTTGTCGTCGTTGCGGGCCTTGCCACCCTCTGCAGGTGGCCCGGCCCTATGGAAGTGGCGCCGAAGCATGACGCACTCCTCGAGGGTGTGCTTGATGGGCCCCTGATGGTAGGGGCACGTCTCCTTGAGTGCCTTGTTGAAGAGGTTGGCGCCTCCGGGGGGCTTCCGAGGGTTCTTGTGCTCGGCGGCGGCGACAAGGTCTGCATCGGGAACGTCGCGTTTCGCTTGCGACTTCCTCCTGCCTTTCTTCTTGGCGCCGCGCGGAGTAGACGCCTCGGGAGCATCTTCCGACGGGCGGCCCTGGGGCTGCTTGTCCTTTCGGAAGATGGCCTCTACCGCCTCCTGGCCGGAGGCGAACTTGGTGGCAATGTCCATCAGCTCGCTCGCCCTGGTGGGGGTCTTGCGACCCAACTTGCTCACCAGGTCACGGCAGGTGGTGCCGGCGAGGAACGCGCCGATGACATCGGAGTCGGTGACGTTGGGCAGCTCGGTGCGCTGCTTCGAGAACCGCCGGATGTAGTCCCGGAGAGACTCTCCCGGCAGTTGCCGACAGCTTCGGAGGTCCCAGGAATTCCCGGGGCGCACGTACGTGCCCTGGAAGTTGCCGGCAAAAGCCTGGACCAGGTCTTCCCAGTTGGAAATCTGCCCCGGAGGCAGGTGCTCCAACCAGGCACGAGCGGTGTCGGAGAGGAACAGGGGGAGGTTGCGGATGATGAGGTTGTCATCGTCCGTCCCACCCAGTTGACAGGCCAGGCGGTAGTCCGCAAGCCACAATTCCGGTCTCGTTTCCCCCAAGTACTTTGTGATAGTAGTCGGGGGTCGGAATCGGGGCGGAAACGGCGCCCGCCGAATGGCTCGGCTGAAGACCTGCGGACCGGGTGGTTCGGGCGAGGGACTCCGATCCTCCCCGCTGTCATAGCGTCCCCCACACCTGGGGTGATAGCCTCGGCGCACCCTTTCGTCGAGGCGTGCCCGACGGTCGCGATGAGGGTGTTCGTCGCCGAGGCGGCCCGGGGCCGCAGGCGCGGTGTCGCGCGTGCGCCCGGTGTAGACCGAGGCTTCCCGCGTGAGTCGGGAAGTCGCGGCACGAGGTTCCGAGGGGTACCCCTGCCTTCGGGAGGCAGAGCTTTCGGCCCGCCGGGCCGCAGCGCCTTCCAGGAGATGCTCGGTGGTTGATGACTCCGGATTCGCCGACCCTCGGTGGTTGATGACTCCGGCATCGCGCGGAGGAGCATCGCTGCGGCGGCCAGGTCCTGACCGGTTCCGCCAGATGCGGGTGGCGGTCTGTCCCTGGCATCGTTGGTGATGCGGTGCTGGAGACCTTGGGGCAGGAGACGTATTCCCCCGGCCGGGGGCTGGCTCGCCCATACCTGCCCGATGTTCTGGCGGATTGCCTCGAGCGCTCCCGCTCCCTCATCGAGCCCGGCCTGCGCCCCGCGGACTTGCTCGAGCTGTGGGTCGTGACCCCCCGCCGGAACGGGGACCACAGCTAGCTCCCGCGGGATGTCGGCGCGAGGCGCTGGCCTAGGGGGATCGCCATCCTCCAGCATGCCGAGACAGCCGCCTCCGGAGGGATCCCCTAGCTCGACGTGGAAACATTCGCGGCTCGGGCCGCAGTCCTTGTCGCCAAGGCTGCGGCTGCCGTCGGAACAGTCGGAGAGGCAGTAGTCACATGCGGTCATGAAGTCCCGCATGGCACTAGGGTTGCCAGATCCGGAGAAATCCCAGCAGATGCTGGGGTCGTCATCTTCCTCGGACCCAGAGGGTCCGTAGGTCGAGACACCCGTCAACCGGTCCCAAGGCGACCACACACGAAACCCCAGAGAGGTTGCACTCGCCTCAACATGAGCGCCCGCCAAAGCGAGATCGCCAGGCGGGCTGAGGCCGAGTCGAAATGACGAAAGATGGGTAGCAGTCGGTACCTTTTTGTCGACGAGGAGCGATGGAGTCACGTCGGGGGCTGATCGCACCGTCGTTCTGGGTACGAGGGCGACGTCCTGCAGGCCCTCCGTGAGCGTGCTGGCGTCGTCCACCTGCTCGGGGTCGACGTGTTGCGGGGGGATGGCGCCCGCCTTTGCCTCGAACGCGAGGGCGACGCTTGGCGTGTCCTCCGTTGGGGCGCTGGGGGTGTCGATTTGCTCGACAGCCGTCGGAGCGCAGCCTCCCGCTCGGCTTTGGTTGCCCCGCCTCCTCCTCCGATGGCGAGGGAGAGGACGGAGCGAGCTCGAAAGTTGTCCTTCCCCCACGCGGGAAAGGCGTCGTCGATTCCGCCGCCGGCGGGCGGGCTGTCCGCCACCATTGTCGCTGTCGCGCGGCGGTGGAAGGAGTATCATGTCGTAGCTGCTGTCGAGAGACATGAACTCGAGGCTCCCGAAACGGAGCACCGTCCCGGGTTGAAGAGGTCGCTGGAGACTGCCCATCTGGAGCTTGACGGGAAACTGCTCGTCAACACGCAGCAGGCCCCTACCTGGCGCGCCAACTGTCGGCGTTCCGAGACCGGGGGGTCCCCGAGCCGACGAGTGAGTGTGCCGCGTGCCCCAGCCCAGATGGGTCGAGCGCGTGGGCGAGCGCGAAAGGGGGAGAGAGAGAGCGAGGTGGCCGGAGCCGGGTCGTGAGGGAGTCGGAGAATTCCCGCGGCCTTCGTGTTCGCCCCGCGCCCAGGTCGGGTGCGCTTGCAGTAGGGGGTTACAAGCGTCCGCGCGAGGTGAGGGGAGCGGGCGGCCCCGAGAGAGCGCCTGCCCCTGCCCTTCGTCCCCGCGAGGCCAACCTTTTTTAAGAAGGCCCTGGTCCTTCCTTTTATAGTCGTAAGGAGAGGATCCAGGTGTACAAAATGGGGGTGTAGCAAGGTGCTACGTGTCTAGCGAGGGAGAGCTAGCGCCCTAAGTACATGCCAAGGTGGCAGCCGGAGAGATCTTGGCGCCCTGTTGGTGTGGCGTCGTGGCTGTTGGAGAAGCAGTGGAGCTTGACGGAGGGACAGCTGTTGGAACAGCTGTGCTCTTGCTGACGTCTCCCTGCTTTCGTAAGGGAGCTGAGAGCCGCCGTCGTCATGGCCTAGTGAGGCGCCATCATTGCCTATCTGGCGGAACTGGCCAGATGGGACGCCGGTCTTGTTCTCTGCGACCCGAGTCGGCTCAGGGCAGGGTGATGATGACGCTTCCTGTTGACGTGGCGGTCTTGTGTCCTAAGTCGGGCGACGTGGAGGCTCCTCCGAAGTCGAGGTCGAGTCCGTCCTGCAAGACAGAGGCCGAGCCCGAACTCCTGGGTCGGGCGAGGCGGAGGTCGTTCGGCAGGGGCCGAGGCGGAGTCCGAGCCCTGGGTCGGGCGAGGCGGAGGTCGTCGTCTTCCGGGGCCTTAGCCCGAGTCCGAGCCCTGGGTCGGGCGAGGCGGAGTTCGCCGTCTTCCGGGGCCTTAGCCCGAGTCCGAGCCCTGGGTCGGGCGGAGCGGAGTTCGCCGTCTTCCGGGGCCTTAGCCCGAGTCCGAGCCCTGGGTCGGGCGGAGCGGAGTTCGCCGTCTTCCGGGGCCTTAGCCCGAGTCCGAGCCCTGGGTCGGGCGAGGCGGAGGTTCCTCTGGCGCTTTTGGCCAAGCCTGGCTACCCGTTAGTCTTACCTTTTGCGTTGAAGGCCCCAGGGATTTGGTCGGTTGGCGCAGTGATTTAGTCAGGGTTACTTCTTATCGAAGGCGGGGCCTCGGGCGAGCCGGTGATGCGTCTGCCGTGAAAGAGGAGACCTCAGGCGAGACGGAGTCATCTCAGGGTCGGCTGCCCTCGCCCGAGGCTAGGCTCGGGCGTGGCGTGATCAAGTCGCTCGTATGGACTGATCCCTGACTTAATCAAACCCATCAGGCCTCTGCAGCTTTCACTTAATCTCAGGGTTACCAGCTGAGAATTAGGCGTCTTGAGGGTACCCCTAATTATGGTCCCCGACACTTGTAATATGATTTGTACTTCTTCACTCTTTGCATAAATTAGCACTTAGAAGAAATGTGTTGGACACTTAATCACCAAAACACTTTAGAAATGGCCCAAGGGCACATTTCCCTTTCACTTTTGCAGACGACCGTTGGCGCGCTAGCCATTGCTCCCGCTGGCACACCGGATAGTCCGGTGCTACACCGGACAGTCCGGTGAATTATAGCTGAGAGCATTTTCCAGAAACCCGAAGCTGAGGAGTTCGAAGTGATTCTCCCTGGTGCACCGGATACTGTCCGGTGGTGCACCGGACACTGTCCGGTGCGTCAGACCAGGGCAGCCTTCGGTTGGTTTTGCTCCTTTATATTTGAACCCTTTCTTGGTCTTTTTATTGGTTTGTGTTGAACCTTTGGCACCTGTAAAACTTGTAATCTAGAGCAAACTAGTTAGTCCAATTATTTGTGTTGGGCAATTCAACCACCAAAATCATTTAGGAAAAGGTTTGATCCTATTTCCCTTTCAATCTCCCCCATTTTGGTGATTGATGCCAACACAAACCAAAGCACATATATAAGTGCAGAATTGAACTAGTTTGCATAAGGTAAGTGCAAAGATTGCTTGGAGTGAAACCAATAATTATTTCTACTAGATATGCATGGATTGTTTTCTTCTTATTTAAAATTTTGGACCACACTTGCACCATTTATTTTGTTTTTGCAAATTCTTTTGGAAATTCTTTTCAAAGTCTTTTTGCAAATAGTCAAGGGTATATGAATAAGATTGAAAGAAGCATTTTCAAGATTTTGAATTTCTCCCCCTGTTTCAAATGCTTTTCCTTTGACTTAAATAAAACTCTCCCTCAATGAAATTCTCCTCTTAGTGTTCAAGAGGGTTTTACCAATTGAGATAGAATTTTCAAATATACCAATTGAAAAACATTTAAAACTTAGACTTATTTTGAAAAATTTTGAAATTAGCGTGGCGGTGCGGTCCTTTTGCTTTGGGCTAATACTTTCTCCCCCTTTGGCATGAATCGCCAAAAACGGATACTTCGAGTGAAATATGAGCCCTTGGTAAGTTCCCTCCCTTTGACAAACAATACATATGAGTGAAGATTATACCAATGTGGAGAGATGGCGGAATACCGGCAAAGAGTAGATAATACCGATGGAGTTGAGTGGAAGCGTCGTCTTTGCCGAATACTCTATTTCCCTTTCAATTCTATGACTAAGCATAAGAATATACTTGAAAACATATTAGTCATAGACATAAATGAGATATGATCAAAGGTATATAAATGAGCTATGTGTGCAAAGTTTCAATCAAAATTCCTAGAATCAAGAATATTTAGCTCATTCCTAAGCTTGGTAAAGGTTTTCTCATCTAGTGGCTTGGTAAAGATATCGGCTAATTGATCTTTAGTGTTAATATAGGCTATCTCGATATCCCCCCTTTGTTGGTGATCTCTCAAAAAGTGATACCGAATGACTATGTGCTTAGTGCGGCTGTGTTCAACGGGATTATCCGCCATGCGGATTGCACTCTCATTATCACATAGGAGAGGGACTTTGCTAAATTTGTAGCCATAGTCCCTAAGGGTTTGCCTCATCCAAAGTAATTGCGCGCAATAATGGCCTGTGGCAATGTACTCGGCTTCGGCGGTAGAAAGAGCTACTGAGTTTTGTTTCTTTGAAGCCCAAGACACCAGGGATCTCCCAAGAAACTGACAAGTCCCTAATGTGCTCTTCCTATCAATTTTACACCCTGCCCAATCAGCATCTAAATATCCTAATAAATCAAAAGAGGATCCCTTGGGGTACCAAAGGCCAAACTTAGGAGTATGAACTAAACATCTCAAGATTCGCTTCACGGCCCTAAGGTGAACTTCCTTAGGATCGGCTTGGAACATTGCACACGTGCATACAGAAAGCATAATATCCGGTCGAGATGCACATAAATAGAGTAGAGATCCTATCATCGACCGGTATACCTTTTGATCTACAGATTTACCTCCCGTGTCGAGGTCGTGATGCCCATTGGTTCCCATGGGTGTCTTGATGGGCTTGGCATCCTTTATTCCAAACTTGGTGAGTATGTCTTGAATGTACTTTGTTTGGCTGATGAAGGTGCCCTCTTGGAGTTGCTTGACTTGAAATCCGTGAAAATACTTCAACTCCCACATCATAGACATCTCGAATTTTTGTACCATGATCCTACTAAACTCTTCACAAGTAGATTTGTTAGTAGACCCAAATATAATATCATCAACATAAATTTGGCATACAAACAAATCATTTGTAATAGTTTTAGTAAAGAGAGTAGGATTGGCTTTGCCGACTTTGAAGCCATTAGTGATAAAAAATCTCTTAGGCATTCATACCATGCTCTTGGGGCTTGCTTGAGCTCATAAAGCGCCTTAGAGAGTTTATAGACATGGTTAGGATACTCACTATCCTCAAAGCCGGGAGGTTGCTCAACATAGACCTCTTCCTTGATTGGTCCATTGAGGAAGGCACTCTTCACGTCCATTTGATAAAGCTTAAAGCCATGGTAAGTAGCATAGGCAAGTAATATACGAATTGACTCAAGCCTAGCTATGGGTGCATAGGTTTCACCGAAATCCAAACCTTCGACTTGTGAATATCCCTTGGCCACAAGTCGAGCTTTGTTCCTTGTCACCACACCATGCTCATCTTGCTTGTTGCGGAAGATCCACTTGGTTCCTACAACATTTTTATTAGGACGTGGAATCAAATGCCATACCTCATTCCTCGTGAAGTTGTTGAGCTCCTCTTGCATCGCCAGCACCCAATCCGAATCTTTAAGTGCATCCTATACCCTATGTGACTCAATAGAGGAAACAAAAGAGTAATGTTCACAAAAATGAGCGACTCAAGATCGAGTGGTTACCCCCTTATGAATATCGCCGAGGATGGTGTTCATGGGGTGATCTCTTTGAATCGCCTGGTGGACTCTTGGGTGTGGCGGTCTTGGACCCTCATCATCTTCCTTGTCTTGTTCATTAGCATCTCCCCCTTGATCATTGTCCTCCTCTTGAGATGGCTCTTCTTGATCTTCATTTTCATCATCTTGAGCTTGATCCTCATCTTGAGTTTGCATGGAGGAAGATGGTTGATCTTGTGCTTGTGGAGGCTCTTCGGATTCCTTAGGACACACATCCCCAATGGACATGTTCCTTAGCGCGACGCATGAAGCCTCTTCATCATCTAGCTCATCAAGATCAACTTGCTCTACTTGAGAGCCGTTAGTTTCATCAAACACAATGTCACAAGAAACTTCAACTAGTCTAGTGGACTTGTTAAAGACTCTATATGCCCTTGTGTTTGAGTCATAACCAAGTAAAAAGCCTTCTACAGCCTTAGGAGCAAATTTAGATTTTCTACCTCTT
Source organism: Zea luxurians (assembly GCA_029449295.1). NCBI lineage: Eukaryota > Viridiplantae > Streptophyta > Magnoliopsida > Poales > Poaceae > Zea > Zea luxurians. Next base: position 545,205 of record JAOPSE010000408.1, on the reverse strand, counting down.
TTAACAAGAATAAAACATTTGCTACCAAAGACTCTAAAATGTGAAACATTGGGCTTTTTACCGATGAGGAGTTCATATGATGTCTTCTTGAGGATTCGGTGAAGGTAGAGATAGTTGATGGCGTAGCAAGCGGTGTTGATTGCTTCCGCCCAAAATCGGTCCGAAGTCTTGTACTCATCAAGCATGGTCCTTGCCATGTCAAGTAGAGTTCTATTCTTCCTCTCCACTACACCATTTTGCTGTGGCGTGTAGGGAGAAGAGAACTCATGCTTGATGCCCTCGTCCTCAAGAAAGCCTTCTATTTGAGAGTTCTTGAACTCCATCCCGTTGTCGCTTCTTATCTTTTTAATCCTTAATCCGAACTCATTTTGAGCTCGTCTCAAGAATCCCTTTAAGGTTTCTTGGGTTTGTGATTTATCCTGCAAAAAGAATACCCAAGTGAAGCGAGAATAATCATCCACAATCACAAGACAATACTTACTCCCGTCGATGCTTATGTAAGCTATCGGGCCGAATAAATCCATGTGGAGTAGCTCAAGCGGCCTATCGGTCGTCATGATGTTCTTGTGTGGATGATGAACACCAACTTGCTTCCCTGCTTGGCATGCGCTACAAATCCTGTCTTTCTCAAAATGAACATTTGTTAGTCCCAAAATGTGCTCTCCCTTTAGAAGCTTATGAAGATTCTTCATTCCAACGTGAGCTAGTCGACGATGCCAGAGCCAACCCATGTTAGTCTTAGCAATTAAGCAAGTGTCGAGTTCAGCTCTATTAAAATCAACTAATTATAGTTGACCCTCTAACACTCCCTTAAATGCTACTGAATCATCACTTCTTCTAAAGACAGTAACACCTATATCTATAAAAAGACAATTGTAGCCCATTTTACATAATTGAGAAACTGAAAGCAAAATGTAATCTAAAGAATCTACAAGAAAAACATTGGAAATAGAATGGTCAGGTGATATAGCAATTTTACCAAGTCCTTTGACCAAACCTTGATTTCCATCCCCGAATGTGATAGCTCTTTGGGGATCTTGGTTTTTCTCGTAGGAGAACATCCTTTTCTCCCCAGTCATGTGGTTTGTGCACCCGCTATCAATGATCCAACTTGAGCCCCTGGATGCCTACAAAACAAGTTTAGGCATTGTTCTTAGGTACCCAAACGGTCTTGGGTCCTTTGACATTAGAAACAAGCACCTTGGGTACCCAAACACAAGTCTTTGACCCCTTGTGTTTGCCCCCAACATATTTGGCAACTACTTTGCCTGATTTGTTAGTAAGCACATATGATGCATCAAAAGTCTTAAACGAAATGTTATGATCATTTGATGCAATAGGAGATTTCTTTTTAGGCATTTTAACATGGGTAGAACACCTAGAGCTAGAAGCCTCATTCTTATAAATAAAAGCATGGTGGGAAACAGAATGAGTCTTCTTAGCATGAATTCTCCTAACCTCATCCTCAGGATAACCAGCAGGATATAAAATATAGCCCTCATTATCTAGAGGCATGGGAGCCTTGCCCTTAACAAAGTTAGAAAATCTCTTAGGGGCATTAAGCTTGACATTTCCTCCTTATTGGAAGCCAATGCCATCCTTAATGCCAGGGCGTCTCCCATTGTAAAGCATACTACAAGCAAATTTAAATTTTTCATTTTCTAGTTCATGCTCGACAATTTTAGCATCTAATTTTGCTATATGATCATTTTGTTGTTTAATCATAGCAATGTGATCATGGATAGCATCAACATTAACATCTCTACATCTAGTGCAAATAGAGACATGACTAACAGTAGATGTAGATGGTTTGCAAGCATTTAATTCATCAATCTTAGCATGTAAAATAGCATTCTCATCTCTAAGATTGGAAATAGAAACATTGCAAACATTTAAATCTTTAGCCTTAGCAATTAATTTTTCATTCTCAATCTTAAGGCTAGAGAGTGATTCATTCAACTTGTCAATTTTAGAAATCAAACTAGCATTATCAGTTTTAAGTTTGACAAGAGAATCATCACAAACATTTAATTTCTCAACCTTAGCAATTAATTTGGCATTTTCATCTCTAAGGTTAGAGATAGTGTCATGGCAAATGCTAAGCTCACTAGTTTTCACATTTTTCTACTTCCTGAGCATAAGCATTTTCAACCTTAACATGCTTCTTGTTTTCCTTAATAAGGAAGTCCTCTTGGCTATCCAAGAGTTCATCCTTCTCATGAATGGCACTAATTAATTCATTCAATTTTTCCTTTTGTTGCATGTTTAGGTTGGCAAAAAGAGCAAACAAATTTTCTTCATCATCACTAGAGTTATCCTCATCACTAGATGTTGCATATTTAGTGGAGGCTCTAGATTTTAACTTCTTTTTGTCGTCCTTTGCCATGAGGCACTTGTGGCCGACATTGGGGAGAGGAGGCCTTTGTTGATGGCGATGTTGGAGGCGTCCTCATCGTCGGAGGAGTCGATGGAGCTCTCATCGGAGTCCCACTCCCGACACACGTGGACATCACCGCCCTTCTTCTTGTAGTACTTCTTCTTTTCCTTCCTCCTTCCCTTCTTGTTGTCGCCCCTGTCACTATCACTAGATAATGGACATTTAGCAATGAAATGACAGGGCTTACCACACTTGTAGCAAACTTTCTTGGAACAGGGCTTGTAGTCTTTCCCCTTCCGTTTCTTGAGGATTTGGTGAAAGCTCTTGATGATGAGCGCCATCTCCTCGTTGTCGAGCTTGGAGGCATCGATGGGGAGCCTACTTGATGTAGACTCTTCTTTCTTCTCCTCCATTGCTTTGAAGGCAACGGGTTGCACCTCGGGTGTTGAGGTGCCGCCTCGCTCGATGATTTGTTTGGAGCCTTTGATCATCAATTCGAAGCTCACAAACTTTCCTATAACTTCCTCGGGAGATATTAGCTTGTATCTAGGATCACCACGAATTAATTGAACTTGTGTAGGATTAAGAAAAACGAGTGATCTTAGAATAACCTTGACCATTTCATGGTCATCCCATTTTGTGCTCCCGAGGTTGCGCACTTGATTCACCAAGGTCTTGAGCTGGTTGTACATAGCTTGTGGCTCCTCTCCTTGGGTGAGCATAAAACGACCGAGCTCCCCCTCGATCGTCTCCCTCTTGGTGATCTTGGTCACCTCATCTCCCTCGTGCCCGGTCTTGAGCACGTCCCAAATCTCTTTGGCGCTCTTCAACCCTTGCACCTTATTATACTCCTCTCGACTTAGAGAGGCGAGGAGTATAGTAGTGGCTTGGGAGTTGAAGTGCCGGATTTGGGCAACCTCGTCTGAATCATAATCTTCATCCCCTACGGATGGTACCTGTACTCCAAACTCAACAACATCCCAAATACTAGTGTGGAGTGAGGTTAGATGGTGCCTCATTTTATCACTCCACATACAATAATCTTCACCGTCAAAAACCGGTGGTTTGCCTAATGGGACGGAAAGTAATGGAGTATGTTTAGAAATGCGAGGGTAGCGTAAGGGGATCTTACTAAACTTCTTGCGCTCATGGCGCTTAGAAGTTACGGACGGTGCGTCGGAGCCGGAGGTGGATGGCGATGAAGAGTCGGTCTCGTAGTAGACCACTTTCTTCATTTTATTCTTCTTGTCGCCACTCCGATGCGACTTGACACGGGGAGGTGATTCCCCCTTTCCTTTGGAGCCGGACTCTCTTGATGGAGCCTTCTCGTGGCTTGTAGCGGGCTTCTCACCGGTCACCATCTCCTTCTTGGCGTGATCTCCCGACATCACTTCGAGCGGTTAGGCTCTAATGAAGTACCGGGCTCTGATACCAATTGAAAGTCGCCTAGAGGGGGGTGAATAGGCGGAATCTAAAATTTACAAACTTTAAGCACAACTACAAGCCGGGGTTAGCGTTAGAAATAAAATCGAGTCCGAAAAGAGAGGGCAAAAACAAATCACAAGCAAATGACAAGAGTGACATGGTGATTTGTTTTTACAGAGGTTCGATTCTTGCAAACCTACTCCCCGTTGAGGTGGTCACAAAGACCGGGTCTCTTTCAACCCTTTCCCTCTCTCAAACGGTCACCTAGACCGAGTGAGCTTCTCTTCTCAATCAATTGGGACACTTATTCCCCACAAGGACCACCACACAATTGGTGTCTCTTGCCTTGATTACAAATGACTTGGGAACAAGAAATGGGGAAGAAGAAAAGCGATTCAAGCGCAAGAACTCAAATGAACACAAATATCTCTCTCTCACTAGTCACTAATTGTTTGGAGTGATTCCGGACTTGGGAGAGGATTTGATCTCTTGTTTGTGTCTTGGAGTGAAGTCTAGAGCTCTTGTATTGAATGCAATGGCTGAAAACTTGGATGCCTTGAAGTGTGGTGGTTGGTGGAGGCTGCTGTCGACGGGCGCACCGGACAGTGTCCGGTGCGCCACCGGACAGTGTCCGGTGCGCCAGCCATGTCACCCAACCGTTAGGGTTCGACCGTTGGAGCTTCTGACAACTGGGCCACCGGACAGTTCGGTGGTGCACCAGACATTCACTGTTCACTGTCCGGTGCGCCTTCTGGCGCTTGCTCTGACTCTGCGCGCACAGTCCGCACTGTTCACTGTTCACTATTCACTTTTGCAGACGACCGTTGGCGCGCTAGCCGTTGCTCCCGCTGGCACACCAAACAGTCCGGTGCTACACCGGACAGTCCGGTGAATTATAGCGGAGATCATTTTCTAGAAACCCGAAGCTGAGGAGTTTGAAGTGAATCTCCCTGGTGCACCGGACACTGTCCGGTGGTGCACCAGACACTGTCTGATGGCACACCGGACAGTCCGGTGCGCCAGACCAGGACAACCTTCGGTTGGTTTTGCTCCTTTATATTTGAACTCTTTCTTGGTCTTTTTATTGGTTTGTGTTGAACCTTTGGCACCTGTAAAACTTGTAATCTAGAGCAAACTAGTTAGTCCAATTATTTGTGTTGGGCAATTCAACCACCAAAATCATTTAGGAAAAGGTTTGATCCTATTTCCCTTTTATCCGCCCCCCGCGCGTTCGACCTGAACCTCCCGGCCGTGCCGGAGTTCGCCTTCCGGTGCGGCGGCAAGCCCGGCAAGATGTGGGAGGAGGACGAGGAGGTGCAGAGCCCCCCTCGCCTTCAAGAAGCCCTGCCTCCTCATGACCGCGTGAGTGTGAGCCGAGGCGCGGATCTGTTGATCCACACGAGAGTTTTTTTGGTCTAGAGCTGCGATGTTCAGTGCAACACTATTTGTTCATTCATTCGTGTGGCGCCTGCCAGTGCTACTGTTTGATTTGTTGATGCTCTTCTTGTACAGTACAGAGAAAGCTGTTGTGAGAGATGCGTAGTCACCATACTCACGTCACGCATAGTATACCATACATATAGGTCTTCCTGTTCCTGGGATCTGTATCCTTAGCTGTTAGTATACTGTAGTTCATACATACTTCGTTCTCATTACAAGACATGATTGATGGATTAGTTAGTGCTCTGTAACATAAGCTTATTATAAATGGATTGAGATTAATATGGAATCAGATACCCTCTTCTCGCAGCACTCTGTGTTCATGTATCAGTTGCTCAAACCATCCGTTTCCTTGCTTTCATGTGAAGAAACGGAGCAGTCTGCATCGCCTCTCTGAAGCAGCATCCTCTTGAGGATGTTGCAGGTGATCGTTGCATGCCTCCGTGTACCCGCTGCGGCCGCTCTCAAGGACCAACATGTCTGCATGGTCGTCAACACCTGCTTCCGCGTCATCCACTAGACCGCGGCCAAAGGCGAGCTCTTGCAACGGTCTCGCGCCATGCGATGCGTGAGCTCGTCCGATGTGTTCTTGCCTCGGCCTCAGACCTATACCCCCGAATCCAAGATCTGATTTGCTACTCAACCCAACGGTAGGTAGGGTTACAAATATTAGCTTCTTGCTCTATGTATCAGATAGAATGGGCCAATGGGGTAGGATTCATGCAATTTTTTGAGTGGAAGATCAGCTAACACTCACGTTAGTTGTTTACACTGAAAATGTTTTTTTATCAAGGTTATTAAACCTGACACAATTTAGGGCTAACCTGTGTTTGATGTTTTGCAGCAAGAGTGAGGGCTATAATGCATCGTCAATCCAAGGAATATTATCCATAAGCAGTATTGAGAACCCCTGAATACAGAATGAATGTCCTAAAGGTTTTGGTGGCAACTGATAATTTTGGAGCAATTCTATGTTTATGTTCCTTTACCCACATAAATTGTAGAATTTGTGTTCAGGACTCCTAAAGGTTCTGGTGGCAACTGATAATTTTGGAGCAATTCTGTGTTTTTGTTCCTTTACCCACATAGATTGTAGAATTTGTGTTCAGGACTCAGTGTGGGGAAATGTTAGACTGTAATAGCAAATTTTATTTGCGCATTCTTAAGGTTGTATTATGGGCTAGAGAATTTTTTCAGGCTAAATAATATACTTTCTGCACTTACAGTTAAAAGATTATTACTAACGTTGTGTGCCACCTGTGACTTGTGAACTTCTTTTTCCATTATCTACAAGTAATTTGCCTAACAAAAGTTCTAATATATGTACATGGATTTATAATGGTATATATTGTTCTTACATTTGTCATTTGTTAGTGTTATGATGATCCACAGGTTGGAGTGAAATACACAGTAGGTCTGTTTATACCTTCTATCGTTGATCTTATTGACCTTTAGTTATTTTGATTAGATATCCATTTGGGGGCAGCAAGATCGAGTGCAATATGAAGTCCAGACAGCACGAGGTGGACAACGGGAGCCTGAGTGGTCCAAACACCTTTCTATTTTCACATAGGTGAGTTGTTGCTATTGGCTGCTTGGCTTCAAACTGACTAGGTGATATATTTCAGTGACTTATCATTCAATAATTTAGGTGTCCCGGTTCCAAAAATCTATGCACAACTTTTGGAGAGAACATGTTCACCTATTCTGAAAAAAAGGTTCTCGGTTAGAAACCAATTGGTTTTTGCTACTTGGGTTCTACTCATGTTCACTAATGGCCTTGATAAAAAGGTACCATCTGGTTTCAAATTAACTAGAGCATCTGTGTTTTGCAGGAATAAGAATAGTCTAATTGACATAGATGCCACATAACAGTCTTCGTCAATTGCAGGGTTGCATATGTGATGATTAAATCTATAGTGGTTTTTTGCTCCTATCCTCTAAGGCAATGGTCCTTCCATTAGTTTTTATGTTTCATAGCTATGGGTATTAATTATCTCTTAGTTTTAAAATTTCTTTCAAAGATAAGCCTCAAAACCCACACATTACCCTTTCCTCTACGATATTTTGTTACAAAACTAGCACTACTCTTACAACCTAACTCAATAGTTTATGAGAAAGAAAGCATTTGCGAATAAAAATTTTGATCAGAGCAAGGTACCTCATAATTATGACACTGATACTTTTTTTAAGGTATTGAATATTTTTCTAATTTCCCATTGATGCTTTGGTCAGCATGTTATGGTTCAGGTGGATAATATTTCAATTGTACATCGAACTTGGCCATTTGGGATACATGCCATTTTTTATTGAGTTGGTGAGGAAACTTACAGTAGCAGTTATTCAGCTTTTTGGCTGGACCTAATATAAAAAAACTAGGTTCACTCAAGGTTTAGGTGTTTTGGACCTCAACATTACACCCATCCAGTACTGCATTGGATGACTCCGTCTAGGAGGATGGAGGACAGACCAGAGGCAAAAATAACAATAAAGGTATGGACCAGCTGTAGAGCTATCGCGGTGGAGCTAATGATGTATATGTTTCTCATTTGCTTTATAGACTGACCAGTTAACACACATGCTATAGTACTTCCCCAAACTATTCATTACTCTACTATATGACCCAGCCAATGACGTTATTTGCATTTGTGTATCGTCTTTTGTTAGTTATTAGGGCCTATGCTTGGATTGTATAGTTTTCAGCCATATGTTAAATGTCCCAGTGCACCCAATAAACATACAACTGATATCTCGCTATATACAGACATGGATCTTATTTTCGAATATGATGTCATACAAGTATGTAAAAATAAATTTACGAAGGTTGGTCATTTTTTAGCCAATACTAGAAAACAAGGGTTGTATCATGCTTAAGATGGAGTAGCAGCAATATCTTGTTAAAAAATACCAAAATTTAGTAAAGGAGGGGGGAAATTGCAACCTTCGTTTGCACTAACACTAAATTCTGTGTTGTTCGATAGGCGGGCGCCTCATGTCCTTAATGTCGCTCAAAGATTGCAAATTGTAAAGAGGTGTGTAGACTCTATTGCAACTAGATTATGCAGTGACACTGATTTATTTGGCTAGCCAATAGACCATTATGGAGGCCCCATGCATAGTCCGAGGGAATTTTTTGTGGATGATATTAGCACGAGAGCAAAGCCCAGAAATAGGTCAGATTGGTAGTACGACGATGTCTCATGTTTAAGCCTTCTGTTATTAAAAAGCTCATCTCAGCTATGAAATATCGAGGCATCAGTCAGGGGATTATTGTTGGGTCCCTTAACCATTATGCAAAAAGGTGTTTGCCTGGTTTGAATCAGCGTAAAAGCATCAGTGATGCCATCAACGGTCTTTTCGTCCATTAACTCCTCAGATATGAGTTATCTTGTACCAGAATAGAATGTCTTTGAACTACTTTGTAATACTTAAGAGACGGGCGCCACATGATCTAGTTTTGTTTATACTGGCGCTGGTTTCTTTATGAAACGAAAAAATGCACTAGTGCCATTTAATAAAAAATGCCATGGACTCGATCAACACTAGCGCTCTGTATGAGAAAGATCCAAAATAAGTGAGGCAGCCATTGACCAGGATATAACGAAGAGAAACATATGCATGCAAACATGCTTGGCGTCCTCCACACCGTAGAGAACGTTTACCCGCTCAATTAAGCAGTTGGTTATATTAAACATCACCTGAATTACCATGCCCTTTTTTAGAAACTCGTCACCGTCCACCATTGCGATTTGCTAGCCTCGGCGCGTCCAGACTGCGACGGCATTGGCATGAGGGGAGGAGGAGCCGGAGAGAAGCTCCACCACAAGGAGGCCAATGCCGCGCACGGCGCCGGCGCCGCGGGGAAGGGGGCCAAGGCTTGTTTCGTCAACGGCCTCCTCCTCTACGTCGTCCTGCCGGTGCTGGTCTTGTACTTCGTCATCATCGCCGCCTCGCAGTTCTACAACCCTCGGTGCTCGCCGGACGGCAAAGCCATGGCGACGCATTTCGTTGTGGCTAACAAGCCCAACACGTCGTTGAACGGATCGACTCCTCCACCAGCGACTTCGGCGTCGTCCAAGATGAGGCCGACGGCAGAAGAAGCGCCCACCGGGCTGCGCCATATCGTGTTCGGCATCGGCGCGTCGGCGTCGCTGTGGGAGAGCCGGAAGGAGTACATCAAGCTGTGGTGGCGGCCGGGGCGGATGCGCGGGTTCGTGTGGATGGACAAGCCCGTGGGGGAGTTCTACTCCAAGAGCTCCCGCACGGGGCTCCCGGCGATCATGGTGAGCTCGGACACGTCCAAGTTCCCCTACACCCACGGCGCGGGCAGCCGGTCGGCGCTCCGGATCTCGCGCATCGTGTCCGAGACGTTCCGGCTGGGGCTCCCCGGCGTGCGGTGGTTCGTGATGGGCGACGACGACACGGTGTTCCTGCCGGAGAACCTGGTGCACGTGCTGTCCCAGTACGACCACCGGCAGCCGTACTACATCGGGTCGCCGTCGGAGAGCCACATCCAGAACCTGATCTTCTCGTACGGCATGGCGTTCGGCGGCGGCGGGTTCGCCATCAGCCGCGCGCTGGCGGAGGAGCTGGCGAAGATGCAGGACGGGTGCCTGCACCGGTACCCGGCGCTGTACGGCAGCGACGACCGCATCCACGCGTGCATGTCGGAGCTGGGCGTGCCGCTGACGCGCCACCCGGGGTTCCACCAGTGCGACCTGTGGGGCGACGTGCTGGGCCTGCTGGGCGCGCACCCCGTGGCGCCGCTGGTGACGCTGCACCACCTGGACTTCCTGGAGCCGGTGTTCCCGGCGACGCCGTCGAGGGCCGGGGCGCTGCGCAGGCTGTTCGACGGGCCCGTGCGGCTGGACTCGGCGGCGGTGGCGCAGCAGTCGGTGTGCTACGACCACGCGCGGCAGTGGACGGTGTCCGTGTCGTGGGGGTTCGCGGTGATGGTGGTGCGCGGGGTGCTGTCGCCGCGGGAGATGGAGACGCCGATGCGCAGCTTCCTCAACTGGTACAAGCGCGCCGACTACACGGCATACTCGTTCAACACGCGGCCCGTGGCGCGGCAGCCGTGCCAGAAGCCGCACGTGTACTACATGCGCGGGAGCCGGATGGACCGGCGCCGGAACCTGACCGTGACGGAGTACGAGCGGCACCGGGTGAAGCACCCCGGCTGCCGGTGGCGCATCGCCGACCCCGCCGCGCTGCTCGACAGCATCGTCGTGCTCAAGAAGCCCGACCCCGACCTCTGGAAGAGGGTGCGTGCGTGCCGTTCCGTTCCGTTCCGAGCGTTGGCAGTGGTGGTGCTGATGCTGACACGACCTGTGTGCTGTGCTTTGCAGTCGCCTAGGAGGAACTGCTGCAGGGTGGTGTCGTCGCCGAAGCAGGGGAAGAACCGGTCGATGACCATCGACGTAGGTGTTTGCAGTGAAGGCGAGTTCGCCAAGGTTTAACTAATCCATAGGTAAGTGTCAATCTGATGCATATGCATGATATATATATACATTCATGACATGCTCCTAATCTGGCTGGCCTAACATTCTGCATCGTGGCTCTCGCAGTGGGACGGATTGTTTGATTGATTAGGAGAGGGAGAAGAGGAATTGACGGCGGCAGAAGAGGTCCCGGAACAAACAGTAAAATAGGCTATTAGTAATAGCTCACTAGTCACAGCGTGTCCAGCAGCAGGTCGATCGTGTCTGAAACGCTCTCTGTCTCCGTGTACGTGTCGACGCATCTGGCGAGTGCGTCGTTTTGAGTTGACTGCAATCTGTAGTAACTTCGTGCGTGGTTTAGTCTTAGTGTGCCGGATTGCTGGGATGGTTTGTGTTTAAGTAGCAACCAGCTTGTGGAATGAAAACTCTATACGAAGCAGTTATATGGCGAATTCGATTTCATGTGCTGATCCAAACTATTCCTTAGAGTATATTTGGCATGTTTTGGCAACAGATCTGCTTGGCTCCCAAAAGAGGTCTTTTGTTGAGCGTCCAATCTAGTAGAGAGAGAGAGAGGAGAGAAAGAAATTGGGCTGGATTTTACTAGTTTTTGCCCAAGGTTAAAGTAGGGTTTACAAACAGGTTATAGATTTATTTTAGCTATACATTACAAAATTATTTGAATTGGATGCAATTCAAATTTAAGCCTACCCAAACATGCATATAAACATACTAGTCGGTTGCTCGTGCGTTTCGACGGCTTATAACAATACCCACATAAACTATCCACCAAAAAAATTCAAGATTTTTTATTGATTATCTCCGCTCTCCGTATAATATTTTTTAATTTGGCTAACTGATATTATTGTTTACTCCATGCAATATGTCATGGTACAACATGATCAATGAAGTGAGTGATTAGAATAGAGTTCACAACGATTGACTAAACGAACAGAGAATATAAAATGACATAATTCGACCGTACAGAGACCAAATAAGAGAAAGTTTGTGAGCTCAAGTTTCTAAAATAATTCACATGAACTCAAACTTATAAAAAAGATGGACCAAAATATTGAGTGATTGCTAAAGTTAGACATCAATAAAAACTGGATGCGCTCCATATAAATTATGCTACTTCGTAGCAATTACTAACATTTAAAACCAACAAATAACATTTCATTTTACTGTTAGTGTGACAAATCATTGTTGCTCCATCCAATTCAGCAACCTCAAATACTATGAGTCCATTGCGTCAATATGGTCTCAGAAACGACCTAATGCTTGCAAGAGCCAAGAACGCCGTGCTGTGCTTGGGCTGTAGCCTTGGCCCGTAGTGCTGGCCCGGCCCGACACGATTATATTTTTTATTTTACAAAAAAATGTATATACATATATATATATACAATTTATATTCAATATTAAAAACATCTAAGCATGATGTTCTATTGGTTAGACAGCTTCACCGAGTATCTCCCGCCCTTCTTTCATCAGGGCATGGGTTTGAACCCCACCCCTTGCACTGTTTTTTAACATTTTACGCTGATTTAATCAAATGGGTTGACGGGCTAACGGGCTGGCCCGGCACAGTTAGCAGGCCGGCATTGGGCTAGAGTTGTGGCCCACGCGCGTCTGACCCATGTCGGGCCATCGTTTGGCCATATATAACCGTGCAACGGATTAATTTGAAATAGTTGTGATTGATTATTTGTAAAAAGATGACGCGGGACGACCGTTGAAACTGATCTATTCGGATTGGCTTTTTCTGAGAAGCTTTTATGAAAAGCTGGTTGTGGATAGAATCTGGCTGTGGAAAAAAGCTAGATGGTAAGAATTTGGGTATTTGACAACCTAGCCAGTCAATACAAATTTGCACAAAAAGCCAAACTTTACAACAACAAATCACTTAGGTAGTGTTTGGTTGAAGAGCTAAGTAGAACGGAACCGTTCTGTCCTAGTTTTGTTGTTGTTTGGTTACAAAGGAACTAGAACGGAATGGCTCCAATTAGGGAATATTCTCCTCAGATTCGGAACCATTCCGCTCCAAAAAATCAACCGGATGGAGCCGCTCCGTTCCCATCCCGCTCTCACAGTCACGCTCCGTTCCGTTCATTCTGCAACCAAACAAAAAACAGAGCCGCTCCGTTCCAGATTACCAAACACAGAACAGAGCGGCTCCGTTCCTAAAATCAAGGATGGAACGGCTCCGTTCTACTTGGCTCCACAACCAAACACTACCTTACAAATGGTAGTCACATTAGCAAGAGGCTCCAAAAGAACGGAACAATAATCCCACCCGCTTCTCTCGGCTGCTGCGTCCAGCCCGCTTCTCTCGGCCGCTCCAAGTGTTTCGCTGAGAAGCCACCTGAAAAGCTAGGTATTTGGTTCCAAGAAGCAGCTTCTCATGGCAAGAAGCACACCCCGGAAGCTGAACCAAATGGAACCATAGTACAAATTAGTGTTGTAGTAGTTTGTCTTTAAACTCGTGGGATCATTACATGATGGGCTTCATATGCTCACTAGTGGTTATATTTAGTGTGAGAACCTTCTAATTAACCAAAGCTAAACCAAGTTATCATCCTTGACCAATCTCACTTTAATTTAACCTAATTAATTAATTAATCAAGTTGTCTAAGGAATTACACCATCTTGGGGAGCACTTCCTGCCACACAGGGTCGTGTTTGTTTCAGCTTTTTCTAGATTTTGGTCGCTAGAAGCTGTTGCGGATTGTTAAACGTCCAGTTTTTAGCCTGTTTCTATAAGAATCGTTTTGGTATAAACCATTCAAAAATCAATATAAACACATAATCTCCTAAAATCGTCGCGATAGTAGAAATCCATCATTTTCTAGATCCTAGGCCCTATGGACCCTTCATCTTTCTCTGCACGTAACCCCTACAATACTTAGATTCTCCCCATAGATAGATTCATAGAAAAGCTCGTAAGAAAAAAACTGAATAAAATATACCCTTAGTTGGACGTCCAGTTCAATGAATGAAGAGAGAGAAATTAGGTTGGGTTGGATTGTAATAGTTTTTGTCCAATGTTAAGATAAGGCTTACAAATATGTTATGAATTTATTTTAGTAATTGTACATAAACAAATTATTTGAATTGAATGAAATTCAAATTTAAACCTACTCAAACATGCATAATGTTCTAACTTAAATACAAGCTTTTTATTATTAAATTGAATTTGAGTACAAAAATAAAAGTTTGACCTACATTTATATGGGTTCACACAAACACATAAATTTAAAAGGCAAGATGAACCTAATGGGTGTGTCTATCCAAATTGAATACATCCTATTTAGTATTAAAAGAAGACAACAAACAATTAAAGGATGTTATGAATATGGCAAGAAGGAATATTTTATGGAGGATTGTCCAATCAATAAAAAGAGATGTAAGGCCAAGGCCCTCATAACAATCAAGACTTGGGATGATTCATGTGGTGAAGATGAAATCCAATACAAAAAACATGCCACAAGTCTTCATCATCACGCTCCTCTCACAAGTGACTAAGGCAAGCACTAAAGACTCATCTTCTAATGAGAGTGATAGTGAAAGCGATAGAAATGATAAAAAACCCTAATAAAGAGCTTGCACAAGTCATAAGTTTTTTTTAAAGAAGTTTGCACTGAACAAAAAAAGTTCAGTTCAAAATGCTAAAATCGGAATTAGCTAGCCCACAAAAATGTTACAAAAAATTACTTGAACAATATGAAATCTTTGCAAATCTCAATGGTTAAGTATCTAATAAAATTGAGTAATTTGAAGCTAGTGCAAGCATACCTACTAATGAACAACTAATGAAGAAAAATAAATCAAAATTATCTAGCGCACAAGAAGACTACAAAAATTTGCTTAATAAAGTGGAAAACCTTAGCAAACACAATGATGAGCTAACTAACAAGCTCAAGGTTATCTATAGTATCCTGAGGCACCTCAAAGTGAAAAATCAACTAAAATAACTAATAATGATGTATCTACTCCTTGCAATGATTTACTTAATTTAGACTCACCTCCTTGCAAGCACGTTTGTGTTAGGCCAACCTAGCAGTTCACCCAAAGTTTACCCATAAGAACTGTTTTGCACTGTTCTACACTGTAGACTACATTGTTCGCAGAGTGGAGTTTGAATATGGGTATGAGTGTGGGTAAGCTGCTGGAGATAGTCTTAAGAGTGTGATCGTAGAAACATGTTCAAAGGAGATTGCAAGAGAGAATGAGTAACTTAAGCGAGAAGTGGCTCACCTCACTGAGGATTTAACTCAAGTGAAATTAAGGCAAGATGGAGCTAACAGAACCTCATAAACGTAACACCATCATGATAATGAAGAACCTTGATGATGGACCAATAGTGGTTTGCTACGTATGCCATAAGGCTACAAGTCCTATGAGCTCAAGGTTAAGAATAGGGGAGAAAATTAAAAAGAAAAGGAAAACCAAATATACAAGCTCTCCAACACCTATACCAACAAGGTTGACAAGAAGACCACTACACCATATTTATTGAAGAAAGATAAAAATGACATGGTGGTGGCCATCAAGGTGAACAAGCAAACCAACACAAGAGGGGCCAAATAAGTTTGGGTGCTAAAAGAAATTATTTCAACTATGAAGAGCATCAAGAAGGTTGGGATCCTAAAATGGAAGTGAAAAGTCCAATAGACTTGGGAAATTTGGAGACTTGGTAAAAGTAGGACACATCATGGGGTGCATCATATTGGATCATATCATTGCCAAGTGGGTTGGTGATTACTATGGACCCAAGTCCCCCTTCCCATGTTATAGGTAACTAGATTTAAATTCTTGCAACTTCAATTAACATCTAGTTCCTTTATGGCTAGGTTTGCATTTGCATGCTTAAATTTGTGTCATGCATTGAGAGCACCTAGAGGGGGGTGAATAGGTGATCCTGTAAAATTCAACAACTAATAGCCACAAAACTTGGTTAAGTGTTAGAATGGCTAAGTAGCGAGCTCTTGCGAACACACAAGTATCATAGAAAAACAATCACACAAGACACGTGAGTTTATCCTGTGGTTCGGCAAGTATAACACTTGCCTACCTCCACGTTGTGGCGTCCTAATGGACGAGGGTTGCACTCAACCCCTTTCAAGTGATCTAATGATCAACTTGAATACCACGGTATTGTTCTTGCTTATCTCTTTTCCCGTTTGCGAGGAATCTCCACAAGTTGGAGTCTCTCGCCCTTACAACAAAGATCAAAGTGAAAGTACTAGAGTAAGGGTGGGAAGCAACACACACAAATCCGCAGCAATACGCACACACACAGCCAAGACTTGAGCTCAAATGAATCACAACAAATTCACCACTAGAACGGAGCTCAAATCACTAACAAAGTCAATCAAGTGCGCGGAGACGGAGTGTGGAAGACTTAGAATGCTCAAAGTATGCTTAGGTGTCTCCTCCATGCGCCTAGGGGTCCCTTTTATAGCCCCAAGGCAGCTAGGAGCCGTTGGAGGCAACTTTGGAAGGCAAATCTTGCCTTCTGTCGGGTGGCGCATCGGACAGTCTGGTGTGCCACTGGATAGTCCCTGTAGCTGTCCGGTGTGCGATCTCCTTCCTTTTCTGGCACATCCGACCGTTGCAGATTTGCAGCAGTTGGCACACCGAACACTGTTCGGTGCCCCCTGCCGACCGTTGGCGCGCCCACGCGTCGCACGCGGATTGCGCGGCCGACCATTGGCGCAGTCGACCGTTGGCTCACCGGACGGTTCGGTGAATTATAGCCATACGTCGTTGAACGTTTCTCGAGAGCGACAACTTCGCCGCGGATGACTCACCGGACAGTCCGGTGCACCACCGGACAGTCCGGTGAATTATAGTCGTACGCCGTCGTCGAGTCCCGAGAGCGGACTGTTCACGGAGACTGGTCCTGGCGCACCGGACACTGTCCGGTGGATAGTCCGGTGCACCCAGACCGAGCTGCAGAATCTTTTCCAAACCAATTTCTCCTATTTCTAGCACTTAGACACAATACATCAGTACTCAAATCAATGTACTAAGTCTAGAAACATGCCTTGTAACTTGATTTGCACTTCTTGAGTCTTTGGCACAAATTAACACTTAGAGCATTTGTGTTGGGCACTTAATCACCAAAACACTTTAGAAATGGCCCAAGGGCACATTTCCCTTTCAATCTCCCCCTTTTTGGTGATTTATGCCAACACATCAAAAAGCAACTAAAAGAAGTGCAACATCAATGCAATTGAGAACAAGAATTGTTTTTTATTCAAATTTAGCATATTTGGATCATTCTTTGCCACCACTTGGTTTGTTTTTGCAAATCAAATTCAATTTCCTATCTCTAAGTCAACCACACTTGTTGAGGCACAAAGAGAGGTATTCCAAGAGAAATTGATCAAAGATCCAAAACTCCCCCTTTTTCCCATAATCAAACATTCTCCCCACAAGAGACCAACTTTTGATAATTAGAGACAATAAGAGTATTTTGAAAAGTTCTAGCTCTACTAAGAGCATTTTGAAAAGTTCTAGCTCTACTATTTTCAAAATTTCACAAGTGGTAGCTGATCCATTTGCTTTGGCCTTAATTTCTCCCCCTTTGGCATTAAGCACCAAAACGGGATCATTCTTGGCCCTTTAACCCCATTGCCTCACCAAATTTGTAAATTAAGAGCAAAAGGCAATAAGAGCATAGAAATGAACTTGGAGTTAATACCAGAGTGCAGTGGAAGTCTTTGCATGGTCCAAGTTCACCTTTCCCTTTCAATCCACTTTTGAGACTAAATCAAGAACTCAAATACAAAGGTTAGTCTCAAAGTGTCAAGTTGTAGCATGCCTCCCCCTAAATAAGTGCATCACTTGCACATGGACTTGTGAGGTCCGGGGATCATGTTTACAACTTGAGCACCACAAATGAACAAAAATAGATTGAATGCATAAATGAACATGATCAAAGGCATAAAACACATGTATGCTATAGATCAATCCAAGTTACGCGAATCTAAGACATTTAGCTCACTACGCAACCTGCAAAACCTTTTCTCATCTAAAGGCTTGGTGAAGATATTGGCTAGCTGGTTCTCGGTGTTAATATGGTACATCTCGATATCCCCCTTTTGTTGGTGGTCTCTCAGGAAGTGATGCCGGATGTCTATGTGCTTAGTGCGGCTGTGTTCAACAGGATTATCCGCCATGCGAATTGCACTCTCATTGTCACATAGGAGTCGGACTTTGCTCAGATTGTAGTCAAAGTCCCGGAGGGTTTGCCTCATCCAAAGTAGTTGCGCGCAACACTGTCCTGCGACAACATACTCGGCCTCAGCGGTGGATAGGGCAACAGAAGTTTGTTTCTTTGAGCTCCATGACACCAGGTGTCGGTGTTTTGGGTCCGACCACACACCCGGGGTTGCCCCTCAAGGTGTTTTTAGGAGCAGGACGGCGTTGACGACTGTAGCAAAATGGTTCGTGCCAGTTGCACGAGGGACAGTGGACAATGTTTACAGGTTCGGGCCGCTCAGAGATGCGTAACACCCTACGTCCTGGTGAGTTTGCTTGGTGAATGAGGTTACAAGAGAGCTCTCTGAATTGAGAATGCAGAGAGTTGAAGTGGGTGGCTAAGTAATAGGGTCGATCGATCTGAAGGGGTGCCCCCTAGCCTTATATACTCGACCGTGGGGCAATACACGTGGATATGATAACAATGCGTAGCTAAAG
Source organism: Zea luxurians (assembly GCA_029449295.1). Lineage (NCBI taxonomy): Eukaryota > Viridiplantae > Streptophyta > Magnoliopsida > Poales > Poaceae > Zea > Zea luxurians. Next base: position 526,818 of record JAOPSE010000408.1, on the reverse strand, counting down.
GATCGGCACTTGTTTGAGTTTATCTCCCTGTAGTTCCGCCGACCTATCCTCGCGTGGTTCCGTTGCATGGGGGCTCCAGCGCGGGAAAGTCAGATCTCTGTTGTGGTCGCTCGCCCGACGTTGTGAGCCGTCCAGGTTTGCACCAATCCAGCCTCGTGTCAACCTGCTTTGCTGATCGTTCCTCCCCAGGCCCACGAAAGAATGGCCTTACGATTTATTGGGCCCTTGGGCCTTTCGTGAGGTCTTTTACTCTTTTAGTGGACCCGGGGGATATCTGTCCCCCACAAGCCCCCGATCTTTGGGTTAATTTAGAGGTAATCAGCCCAAAGATCCCAAGTCCAGCTTGCAGGCGATTTGAAGAGAACGACTTCTTACTGTCTCCTCCTGCTTTGATCTCTCGTAAACTAAAGCTTTGTTTCGGGCTCGTGCCTTAGAAGTCGGCCCGAGCTTCGAGTAGATTTTAGAAAATAATCTACTCGAAGGTCTTTACCAGAAATTATTTCCACTTTTACTCCTGCGTTTTGGTTGAGGGCCAGCCTTGTCTTTAATCTTGTCCCATGCCTTAGAAGTCGGCACTATCTTGGCTTGGAATGATGATCCATGGGGTGCACCGAAAGTGCACCCAATGGGTGTAGCCCCCGACCTTCAAGTGGATTTTTGAGGATAATCCATTTGAAGGTCTTCCTCTTGTGTCTTTTTGCTGAAGATTATCCTTTCTGCTTGTAAAAATCGACATGATGTCATCCGCATTATGCTTTGGAGGTCAGCATTATGTCATCAATATTATGCTTCAGAGGTCAGCATGTATTTTGTCTTTTGCCACCGAGTTCGCAATCCATCCATATCTTGCTAGGAAGTGTAATTTATTTGCTCTGCGACTGATTGGACATTTGATGGACGTTCTCTGTCTAGTCTTCACGTCTTTTCTGTTGGCCATATTTTGTACTTCACTGGCTATATTTGGCTTTCCTCTGATCCTCACTGATATCTCATTTTTGTCTTGAGGTATTTACTGCATGCCCTGCACAGATGTGACCGTTTTGAAAAATATACTGATAATTCCTGGGCGTCCCCCCCCAATGGGTGTGGGCAAGGGACGGCTTGGTACGCTGAGTGTTTTAGCCGGCTGCTTCTGAGTAGTAATGTGATGCGACGGTGGGTGTAATCATATCCTCCGCGCTGTTGACTGGAGTCCCAATGGGTGTTGTGTTGCGTGAAACGGCGTCAGCCGCCTGACGTGTCTTCAGACGGGTTGAAGTGCTTATTGAATGCTTTGCGACTGTTCAGTGACCACGGTTGGAGGTGAGCGGTTGCCTTCTCTTCCTATAAATAGTGCCTTTGCCTGCCTGGTTTTTTCACATCTCTCGTTGTTCTCCACTGCCTGCTTTCTTTCTTCTACCTGCATTTCCACCATGGGCAAGAAACGCAAGCGCGAGCCAACTCCTCCGTCTGAGGATTTTGGTGACTCGGAGTATTCAGAGGAGGAGTTCTCCTCTGAATCCGAGGGGTCTCCGGCTCCCATCCCTCTGCGTGAGTCGTCTGACGACTCAGACGACTCCCAGGGGCTCGTGGCGGAGGTCTGGACGTACATCCGGGCCGTCGAGCGCTCCGGGCTCGAGGGCTCGGATGAGTCGGAGTACTCCTCGGATGAGGAGGACTCGGACGGTGGCGGCAAGGACGAGGACGGCGACGACGACGACGACGACGAAGGCGGTGGCGGCGGTGACGGTGACGGCAGCGGCAGGGGCGGCAGCAAGGGCAGCAGCAGGGGCGGCAGCGGCGGCGGCAGCAACAGGGCCAGTGGCTAGATGCCACTGGTCTTTTAAATGTTAGTATAGTATAGTTAGAATAATGTAGTAGTATTTAGTAATGTAGAGTAGTATAGTGTAGTGTAGTAGTAGTAGTAGTATAATGTAATGTAGCAGTAGTAGTAGTAGGGAAGTATCAACTCATAATGAGTTGATTTGTAAGTATGATATCTTCCCTTTAATGAAGAAATGATGTTGGCTTTTCTGTGATTATTGTTCGTTGATATTCGTAACTCAAAGTTCTTGAATCATTCCTCTTCCCGCCTTTTTCGTGAAGTTGATTCCCTTGGAATAGTAAGTGAATAACTCGGACATCATGTCGATGCTTTTAGAAGTAGTTGTCGAGCGACTTGTAGATGATGTCAGAGTTTTAGAGATAACTGCCGAGCGACTGAACGCAATGTCGGAGTTTTAGAGTTAACTGCCGAGCGACTTGAAGACAACGTCGACGTTTTAGAGGTAACGCCGAGCGACTGAACACGATGTCGGAGTTTTAGAGTAAACTGCCGAGCGACTTGAAGACAACGTCGGCGTTTTTCGAAGTAACGCCGAGCGGCTGAACACGACGTCGGAGTTTTAGAGATAGCTGCCGAGTAACTTGAAGGCGACGTCGGCATTTTAGAGGTAACGCCGAGCGACTGAACGCGATTTCGGAGTTTTAGAGTTAACTGCCGAGCAACTTGAAGACAACGTCGGCGTTTTAGAGGTAACGCCGAGCGACTGAACACGATGTCGGAGCTTTTGAGTAAACTGCCGAGCGACTTGAAGACAACGTCGGCGTTTTTCGAAGTAACGCCGAGCGGCTGAACACGACGTCGGAGTTTTAGAGATAGCTGCCGAGTAACTTGAAGGCGACGTCGGCGTTTTAGAGGTAACGCCGAGCGACTGAACGCGATGTCGGAGTTTTAGAGTTAACTGCCGAGCAACTTGAAGACAACGTCGGCGTTTTAGAGGTAACGCCGAGCGACTGAACACGATGTCGGAGTTTTAGAGTTAACTGCCGAGCAACTTGAAGACTACGTCGGCGTTTTAGAGGTAACGCCGAGTGACTTGAGGACGACGTCAGCATTTTAGAAGTAATGCCGAGTGACTTGAGGGCGACGTCAGCATTTTAGAGGTAATGCCGAGTGACTTGAGGGCGATGTCAGCATTTTAGAGGTAATGCCGAGCGACTTAATACTATGTCGGAGTTTTAGAGTCAACTGCCGAGCAATAGCGGGCTACGTGGGCCACTTTGAGGTTAATAGCCGAGTGATGACGTGGCGCACCGGTGTTTTGGAAATAACTGTCGGGTGATGATGTGGCACGCTGGTGTTTTGGAAATAACCGCCGGGTGCTGACTGGGCGCTTTTTGAAACGGTATCTGGCTCAGGAATATCCCATAAGTGCTGCGCTTTTAGCCGCCTCTGCTTTCCGTGCCCTAGTTCTTGCTTTCTTGCTTCCGAATCCTCTCCGCAATTCGTTTCCTACTCTGCTCGCCGGTAGAATCGAGATGGCGCCCAAGAGGAAAACCTCGAGTTCGTCTGTCGTGGTGATTCCTCCAATCGACCCCAATAGCCAGTTGCCTTTCGCAGGTAACCACATGTCCATCATCTCTGAGCCCGAACTTCTCCACCTTGTGTCCATCGGGGTTCTTCCTCCGAGGGAACTCTGCTCTTGGCGGATTTGCCATGGGGTTACTGTCCCAAATGAGGATACCCATGAGTCCGTGATTTATGCTCCTTTCCTTCTCCGCGGTCTTGGCCTTCCCATTTCTCCCTTTTTCCACGGCCTCCTTGATTTCTACCATCTTAACTTGACCCATCTGAATCCCAATTCTATCCTGCAAATCTCCATCTTCGTTCATTTATGCGAAGCCTTTCTTGGCGTGCTACCACATTTTGGGTTGTGGAAGTACTTGTATCACTGTCGGCCTGGGATGGCCGGGGGACAACATCAATTGGTTGGGGGTGCTAGCTTGGAGATGCGCCGCGGGAGGAAGACTGAGTATCTCGAAATCCCTCTCAAAGACAGCATCAAGGGGTGGCGCTTGGAGTGGTTCATAGTTGAGAATTATGGAAACTGTCTCCCCCCCCCGGTCAGGAAGACAGCCGGATGTTCGCACCCCAAGCTGGATCGAGTCTCCCACAGATCAGGAGGTAGCTGAGGCAGGTGCTTTGCTTGCTGAAGTTGGATTGCTGAAAGAGAGGGGTCTGACTGCTGAAGCTGTGGTTGCTGATTTTGTTTTCAAGAATATTCAACCGTTGAAGGACAGGGCATACCCGGCTTATCTGTATCGAGGCCTAGCCGACTCAACTCGGGTCACTAACAGAAGAATTCCCTCTGCAGACTTGGTGAGCCGACTTGAGATGATCCTTAGAGGCAAAGTGTCAAATGTTGGTGCCCCAGTGGCGTTCTCGGCCTGGAACTTGCCTCCTTCCAAAGCCTTCACTCTTTTTGTGTCGAATCCTCCTGTCACTGATGGCAGTTTGGGCCTTAGAGTGCGGCCCTCTGCTGAAGAAGTTAGTGCCTTGGTTGCCTCGCTCGGGGGGATTCCTGATGATGAACGGCAAGTCCATTTTGAGGTGCCCCTGAACCCTAGTGATGCGGAGATAAATGCTATGCTTGATTTGCTGGCTGAGGACTCTTCTGACGCTGCTCCTGCTGGGGCATTGGTAGTGGCGCCCCTCCTAGTGGCTGATACAACTTTAGATACTTAGAAGCTTGCTGGTACTCGCCCGAGGCGCCCTTGCCGAGCCAATCAACCTGATCCTTCTGCTGATGAGCAGAAAAAGAAAAAGAGACGCCTCTGGCAAGTATCCAGTTTGGATTGGGACGTTGGTACCTCGGTTCCTGATGCTGAAGAAGTGCCTGTGACTGAACTTACTGATGCTGACCCCAATGGGTGTACCCAATCTGTTGCTGATCCCAATGGGTGTGCTCCATCTGTTGCTGACCCCAATGGGGGTGCTGCCTGCGTTGCTAATGTGAACGACGAGGAGGAAGAAAATGAAGTTCCTTTAACTCGGAAAAACAGTCGGCAGTTCATCGCTAGCGGTGAAAGTAGTGGAGTTCCTTCTCCTGCTTTGTCTGCTCTCATGGGTCTGCAAGAACTGTCCTTGGCTAATTTTGATCAGACTCTTGAGGAAATGGTTCCAGAGGATTTGTTATTGGAGCCAGCAGATGATGGTGTGATGGAGGTTTGTGCTGATGTGCTTGATGCTGGGTTGAGGTCATCCCGTGCCTCGTCGACCTTAGAGTGCGATCTCGAGGATCAGGAGACTGACTTGGATCGTCCCGATCCCATGGAAGTAACTGAGGGCCCATCAGCCTTAGAGGTGGCTACCGCAGAGAACTTGGACCCCAAGGATGGTGTTGACACGTGCCCAGCCCCCGAGAATGTTGTCGGGGAAGACTTGGTTCGGGCGGGAAGTGCAAGCCACTGCCCAGCCCCCGAGGGTGCTGCTGGGGATGATCCGGCTCAAGTGGGTAGTGCAAACTATGACCCAGCCCCCGAGGGTGTCCGAGCGGGGTCTCTCTCTTGTACTTCCATGGACGTTCATGCAGGATCGCCTCCACACTCCGGCTGTATGGTGGTAGCCCAAGCCTCGGACCAGGGAGTCGCTTTAGAGGGTAGCGTCCCCGCTGACCGAGTGTTGGGCTCTGTTGATGGCACCGAGTTAATTCCTGCTGGTTCGTTGCAAGCTGCTTCGGGTGGTGGCTTTACGCCTGGTTACCAATTGATCTCTCCTGATTTGGGGATCCCTTCGTTCTTTTCCAACCTCCAGGTACTGTGATGTATTTCAGCTTGGCTTTTTACATTGCGCGAACTGCTGTCATTACATTCATCTGCTCTCCTCATCAGGCTTTGGTGGATGGGATGGCTGGCCAGCTGAGGTTACAGGGTGCTTCTGTCCTAGAAGTAGCTTCGTCACTTGCATGTTGGAATCCAGCGTCACTTCAACATCGTGTCTCTGAATTGGAGGCGACCAACGCTGGTTAGTGCCTTTTTGCTTCTCTTTGTCTTCACTGTAGACTGCTTTACATTCCGACCCTTTTTTGTTTGATTGTCTCCTGCTAGGTATGACTCGGCAGATTTCCACTCTTGAGGAAAAACATTCTCGAGATCAGGCTGAATTGGCCCAGCGGTGCACTGACTTTGAAGAAAAGTACTCTCAAAGTCAGATTGAACTGGGTCAGGTCTCCGCTGCTTTAGATGACGCCAATGCACTGAGTTCTTCTCTTCATGCTCAACTCAATTCTGAAAAGGTGATTTGTGAGACTGTGCTTTGCCTTGTTGTGCTCCTATTACTTGCTTGGTGTTTGAGGGAGTTGACTTTTGTTTGCAGGAAGAAAAACGTATCCTTGCTGCTTCTCGCGACAGTCTTGAAAGATTGTATCGTGATTCTAGCAACTCACTGACTATCTTGGAGAGGAGTCATCGCTTCACCATGGAAGAGTTAGACAACCAACGCTGTAAGCTGCAGGAATCTATGGATGAAGTGACCTGGCTCAAGCAGTTGATATCAGCGAAGGACGCTACTATCAAAGAACTCCGAGCTTCCAAGAAATCCATCGCCCAAGAGTTAGAAACTGCTCGGCTGGCTGCCAAGGTTGCCGAAGAAACTTCTGTTACTCTCAGAGCCCAGCGTGATAGAGCCATGGACAAGGCTATTCGGGCGGGTCGAATCTTGATGAGGAGACCCGGCGTGGTTGTTCCCGGAGATATAAGGGCTGATGTGAATGCTGCCCTGATTCCTCGAGTCGTCCTTCCTCATCAATTGCTCCTGAGAAAAATATCACGAAATAGAGAAACATTTTGCATGCTTTGAACGCGCGGTTAGCATGGTCAGACATTTGTTAGAGGACGTCATTTCAGTACTTGGACGATATTGTTATTTTCATATTGTTTCAGAATTCATCAGTTCATAAATTTGTAGTAGTAAAATGATGTGCGATGGCTTTGAAATTTGTTTGCAGGATATAGAAGCCATCCTTATATGAGTAATGGTAATCACGTCAAATCGCCTTAAGTCGCTGCTGACTTAAGTCGATTGCTTCTGTTAATAGGGCGTAGTGGTCACCCTGAATTGCGTAGGCGCGAGCATGTTGCACCAGCTTAAGTTGTCGCCGACTTAAGCCGATTGCTCCTTTGGCAGGGCACAGTGGTCACCCCGAGTTAAGTAAGCGTGAGCATGTTGCACCGCCTTAAGTCGTTACCGACTTAAGTCGATTGCTCCGTTAGCAGGGCATAGTGGTCACCCCGAGTTAAGTAAGCATGAGCATGTTGCACCGCCTTAAGTCGTTGCCGACTTAAGTCGATTGCTCCATTAACAGGGCATAGTGGTCACCCCGAGTTAAGTAAGCATGAGCATGTTGCACCGTGTAACACCCGGTTTTAAAGAACAAAGCCGGGTGCATCTCATACATGCGCCAAGAAGACAACATATATAATAACAGAGTGTATAGAGATAAATGTCACAATATAATCAGAGTACATATTACATAGCGGAAGACTTACAAAAATAATAAAAGATAAATATAACACGAACTAAGGATCGCCGGCGCCAATGTCGACTGAGAAACGCCACCTAGATCAAGTCAAACTCCTCGCCTTGAGGCTCCTCCTGAACCACCTGCTCTTCTCCTGTGGGGGGGGTGAGACAGCAAGAGTGAGCTCACATACGTTCATAGCTCAACAAGTCGTGGGGAAATAATGTGGCATGAACTCACCAAAGGTGGGAGTTCATGAAGTGTAAGGCTGATCAATGAAATAGAGGCTGAGGCTGAGCATTGCTTTTATAAGTTCGTCAAAATTTTATTAGCAATTACTAAATGTAAGTAAATACCAAACCATAGTAATAATAAGTAAAAGTAATAATAAAATAATCCCAAATGCAATGAAATGACAGATTAAGTTTAAGTTCCATAAATTAATCATGTGAGGGTCCGAGCCGCTCTTGACCGTGAGCACGGCTAGTATACCAGTTTTACACTCTGCAGAGGTTGCGCATCTTTACCCACAAGTCATGTTACCCATCTGCCAAGAGATGGCCAATCCCATACACCTCTACCTAGGAGGCGAGGCAGGGTAACACTACGAGGCCTTTACAAAGTTCCACTAGCTTCAGACTACCCGCTACAGTTTATAGGAAGATCCAGTGCAGGGTTCCTGGCTGACCGCCATCGCAGCAAAATCAACCAGGGACCTCCCTACACTGACCTCTCCCCTACTGCCCTTGCCCCTTTCGGGTAAGGTAGCCCTCCCCTAGCTTTCCTAGTTAATCAGCCAAGGGCGTCCCATTAAACCCTTGTGGTAGCACTGTTTTCCCGGGTGGTCGCTCCATGTTCCCATTAACATAATGATCTTAACATGAACAAGGAATAATAAAACAGATAACAATAAATAGTATAACAATGAGTGATGAATATCTCTATACCCAAATCCACATAAAGCAATAGCATGTACTACCCAAAACTTTAGTAGTAAAAACAGTGGTGAAGCAAGGTATAAAGATAGTCAAATCTAGGGTATCCTATTGGGTCCCAGCAAAATTATCCTATGCAGATCATTATGAATAATAAGAACATGAATGGGTAAAAGAAGTGATCAAGGACACAACTTGCCTTCAACGAGCTCCTGCTCAGCTATCTCAACTTGTTGAAGCTCAGGTTCCACAGTGGGTTGCTCGTCTACTCGCATCAATACAATACATACATGGCATAGCATAAATTAACATCACATCAAACATGCAAATAGAATATACAGTAATAAACTAGACATTAGGATAAGATCACAGGAATTGGAATCATTAAATTTGGAGTTATATATTTTAAGTTATGGATTTCCTAAGGTTTAATGTGATTAAGATAGGATTAAATGTTAAATTAATTTTCTTACTGTGTTCATGTCAAAACAGTGATTCTAAATGATAGAGAATATTATTACAGAATTTTAGAAATTGAAATGGCTCAATTTGGATTTAAAAGGAATTAGATATGAATTTTCCAAGTTCTAGCATTTGTTTTTGTATTAAAATTGCATTTACTAATTCATTTACTTATTTTAAATACGCTCTGGACTGGGCCTCGAATTCCAGAAAACACAGGGGTCTCGGTGTAATATTTCTAAGGCACAGGGAATAGTGACTCAGGATGGCGGGTTCATTATTGAATTGCCCAGGGACTCTTTAGTAAGATTCCCGAGCCGAAAGGGTATCCCACAATGCTAGCCGTCCGATCGACCACAGATGGCCACGATTAGATCGAACTGATTTTAAACCTGCACTGACTCGACACCGTCGGATCTGAGATCCATGGTTCAGCCCCACTTGAGCCTGAGTCGTTTGATCGAATCATGACGGCCACCATTTACCCATACCGATTCGTCACACGGGTTCTAATCCTGATCCTCGGTTTCGCATCCAACGGTCCAACGCCATCGTCATCACTTCGAGCCCACCCGCGGCGGCGCCGCCCTGCCCGCGGCGCGCCCTCGCCGGAGGGGTGATTAATTCGCAAGCCCAAGCCCCGATTGAACAATCCGAGAGCATCTACGCATTGCCGAGTGAAAAGCGAACCTAGGAGAGGGCTTCTTACCGGGGTTGGAAGCGCAGAGGGCACTGCCCACGACGACGAGCGGCACCACCGCGAAGCTTCAATTCCGGTGAAAAATTCCGGGTCCACCGGTTGTTTCCTTTGCCAGGCACGGCCTCGGACAACTCCCCCAGGAGCTGACGAACTCACCCAGGCCACACCCCAAGGACGGGGACCGGCCACCGCCGTAACCACCGATGGCGGCCCAACTCGCTCCCCCGTGGTCTCTCTTTCTCACAACGGCGGCGCTTTTGGCTAGATGCAGATGGCGAAACCGACAAAGGACGTAGGGTACGGCAACTGAACACTTATGTAGTGCGAAGAGGGGGAGAGAAGGAGCGAGATCGAGTACCCGCACTCCGGCCATGGCGCTATGGTTGTTACGGCTGCGCTCGGGACTATCAGGTGGGCCCCACTCGTAGGTGACCGGGTGTGGCGGCAAGCTGAGTCGCGGGGCGGCAGACACCCGCGGAGATTGACTCATGCGCGCAGGAATCGGTCCAAGTTGTAGCGTCCCGCGAGATCCGCGGCAGTCGTCATCCGCGGCATCGGTCCATGACCGGGCAAGGAAGGGGGAGATCCAGACAAGTGGGTCCCAGCCGTCATCCTCACAGCGTCGCGCTGCGTGGGTTGGAAGGCGCCGACCACTCGGCCCCACCAGCCAGTGACCCAAGGCGAGAGGGAGGCAGCGCTGGCGGCGGCTGGGCCGAAATGCAGACCGGCGGCCCAGTTAGCTTTTCTGTTTTTTTTTTCTTTTCTTTTGCTGCTATTTCCTTTTCTTTCTTATATTTTGAATCTAAATTTTCAATCTAGAATTTGAATTCAATTTTCACATCAGAATTTGTACTCAGTTTGAATATTCTACTTGGTTATACCAAAGTGTGATGAAGTTATATATTTATAAATTTATTTTGTATTATATGATATTCCTTTCTTTCCAAATTCATATTTCCATTTCAAATTTAAATTCCACCCTTGTGTTAAATTTATCCACAAATTATAAGTGAAATTTTATCATACCCAAAAATGAGAGGAATTTATTTATTTATATATTTATTTTGCATTGTATAATATTTATTCCTTTCCTTCTCCATTTTCATGGTTTTGTTTTCAATTTAGGGTTTGGATGTCATGGGCACATTATTACATTGTTATTGATGCTTTTACTATTTTATTTTTTTTTTATCATCCATAAATGCACAATCAAATAAACTCCAGCATGATGCACAGGTTATCTATGTGTTCTTTGTGTTAAATATCCACTTATAACTAGGGTTGATCACATGTGATGATAGGTAGAGGACACAAATTACTGAGATTATCTCTATTCTCATTATTGCACTCTTGAGTATTACAAATCCTACCCCCCTTAAAAAGAATCTCGTCCTCGAGATTTAAGTTGATCTAGGGAAAAGGTGGGGATAATCTATACGAAGCTCTTCTTCTCTTTCCCAAGTTGCTTCATCTTCACCGTGGTGACTCCATTGAACTTTGCACATCTTTATAACCTTATTCCTCGTAACTCGAGTCAAAGTATCCAGAATCTTGATGGGGTACTCAGCATAAGTCAAGTCCTCTTGAACACTAAGGTCCTCCATTGGTAACTGTTCTTCAGGTACCCTGAGACATTTCTTCAGCTGAGATACATGAAATACATCATGAATATCCGCGAGATGATCCGGTAACTCCAATTGATATGCAACCTCTCCCACTCGCTTTAAGGTTAAAAGGGTCCAATAAAGCGAGGGGACAACTTTCTTTTGACTTTGAATCTTCTCATACCACGAAGTGGTGACACCTTGAGGTACACATAATCACCCTCCTCAACTCCAGTGGTTTTCTTCTATTACCAGCGTAGCTCTTTCTCCGGGGCTGAACTACCCTCAAATTCTCTCGGCTTATACGGACTTGTTCTTCTGCCTCTTGAATAGGTTCAGGTCCAAATGATTGTCTTCTTCTAGTCTTATCCCCATATAGAGGAGTCCTGCACTTCTTGCCATATATAGTCTCGAACAGTGACATCTTTAGACTGGTCTGGTAGCTATCATTATATGAGAACTCAGCATAATGTAGACTCTTGTTCCAACTACTACCATGCTGAAGGGCACGAGCTCTCAACATGTCTTCCAATACTTGATTAGTCCTTTCAGTTTGTCCATCAGTCTGAGGTAGGCCGAACTAAAATTCGACTTCGCATCCATATTCTCATGAAAACTTTTCCAAAATCTGGAGGTAAACTATGATCCTCTATCCAAAATGATCTTCTTTGGTACACCGTGTAGAGACACAATCCGAGCTATATATCACTCTACCAATTGAGATACTTCATAAATAGTCTTGACCGGAATAAAATTAGCCACTTGGGTCAGTCTGTCCACAATCACCCATATATCATCATATCCTTTCTGGTGCGAGGCAATCCAGTAATGAAGTCCATATCAATCTCTTCTCACTTCCACTCGGGTATCTTTCAGTGGATGAATTAGTCCAGCTGGCCTCTGGTGTTCGACCATAACTCTTTGACACACATCGCACATAGCCACATGTGTAGCCATATCTCTCTTCTGTCCATACCACTAGTATTTCTGCTTCAAATCCTGATACATCTTAGTGCTACCAGGATGAATAGAATAATCCAAGTCATGGGCCTCCTTTTTAATAGTCTCACGAAGGCGTTCAATCTCAGGGACACATATCCGATCCTTGAACCATACTGTGCCTTGCTCATCTTCCATAAATTCCGGAACTCGATCTTCAGTAATCAGATCCTTAATCTCTTGTATCTTAGCATCACCAATTTGTCCTTTGCGGATCTCTTGCTCCAAAGTAGTTTCCACATCAATAATAACTCCTTTAGTGTGAGTAACTATCCCCAGGTTAAGTCTCCTGAAATTCTCAACAATCTCATCGAGTAGCTGGGCAACAACAGCTAAATGAACATGCTCCTTTCGACTCAAGGCATCTGTAACCAAATTTGCCTTGCCTGGGTGATAGTGAATTTCCAAATCATAATCCTTAATAAGCTCCAACCAACGACGTTGCCTAAGGTTGAGATCCTTCTGAGTTAATATACACTTCAAACTCTTATGATCCGTGTATACTTGACACTTAACTCTCATCATATAATGTCTCCAAATCTTAAGTGCATGCCCAACGGATGCTAGTTCCAAGACATGCGTGGGGTAGTTCAACTCGTGTTTCCGCAACTGACGCGATGCGTAGGCAATCACATGTTCTTCATGGCCACTCTCATTCTTAGAATAGATAAGAATATCGTCGATGAACACCACGGCGAATCCGTCCAAATACTCCAAAAACATCTTATTCATCAAATCCATAAAACAAGCTGGTGCATTAGTTAATCCAAACGACATAACGATGAACTCATATAATCCATATCGAGTCGAGAAAGCCGTCTTAGGAATATCTGATGGTCCAATCTTCATCTGATGGTATCCCGATCGGAGGTCAATCTTCGAGAGTACCCTGGCTCCTCTCATCCGATTAAATAAATCCTTAATGCGGGGTAACAGGTACTTTTCTTCACACTGACATCATTAAGGGTCCTATAATCCACACCCATCCCTTGCGATCCATCTTTCTTCTGTACAAATAGAACCGGCGCTCCACAAGGTGGAGAATTCGGATGAATGTATCCAGCCTCTTGTAATTCTGTTAATTGTTTCTTAAGTTCCTTTAGTTCTTCTACGGACATCCTGTATGGTCGTTTAGAAATAGGGGCAGTCTTAGGTAAGAGATTAATGACCAACTCAACTTCCATATCTGGTGGCATCCCTAATAGCTCCTCTGGAAAGACATCCAGAAAATCTCCAATCCGCACGGATGTTGACACCAACAAACTTCCCATCTACTAAGAATGTCGCTAGTCTGATGGTGGTAGTTACTGCAATTCCAACTTCAAATCTTTTTCCCTTGGAACTGGTGAGTTCTACGGTTCCCTTAGCACAATGTATAAACCACCATTGCCTTTCTTAACCATGACATACCAAGGATCAGATCTATACTGCTTGACTCTAACATTATAGCAGTGGCTCCAAATTCTCTACCCATAATGGTCAACGACAATCTACGTGTCATTTGATTCGCCACAACAGGCCCTTTAGGTGTAATTACTCTCATGGGTTTTCTCATATTGTCCAACACATATGCCCAAACCAAAATCTCAGCATGACGAATAATTTTATTAGCAACACATGGGGTCAAATAGACCTTTTTATTCCTCCTAAAATAGTATCATACCAAACACTAACTAAAGGAACATGTAGATCTTACAAATAGTAGTAATTTATATATATGTTTATGTAGCTTGGTGGAGCTGGTGGTGGTGAAGATGGTGGTTGTTGTTGTTGTCTCCCCAACCGTGATTGCCTTATTTCTTGTTGTATCTCCAGACGGGCCTGACGTATTTCCTCGCGTTCTTGTCTTATCTGGTTTTGCATTTCGGTCATCATGTCTGTCAATTGCTGTATTACCAGCCTTTGGGTTGCGATCACTTGCTCGGTTTCAACAGGTGGGGGATTTGGAGGATTCATTTCTGTTTGTTGTTGCGTGATAATCTTTCCTTTCCTGGTATTGACCATCTGAGTTAGATACATATGGTAAGAGAGCAGTAGACAAGGCAGTAATTACAACTCATGTTACTTCGATTGATTTATTAGCTAAGTGGATTAGTGTGTTATCCACTAAAGCTAACACAATACCTTATGGTGGTACATGCTAGGATGCCCAACTATAATGTTGCAATCAATCAAAGAAGCAAATCAAGCATTAATCATCAGAACAATCAACCAACATTTTTAATAGAGAAAATAGTTTTCATTTTTTTTTCTAAGGTTCCCTATCTCTAAAAAAATGTCATAGGGGTAGGGATTCCAAAGTTTGAAATCCATCTTGTCTTAGAATAGAAAAGATAAGAATGATCAGAGTGGAATAGTAGAAGGTGAGACAAGATTAAGATAGGTATAGAGAGAATCAGAGTAAGGTAAGTGTAGAATGAATCAGAATAAGATAAGTAGGTAAGGGTTTTGTCCATTTTTATCTAGGTTTCGTCCTACAGTCAACATTTGCTCTGATACCACTTCTGTAACACCCGGTTTTAAAGAACAAAGCCGGGTGCATCTCATACATGCGCCAAGAAGACAACATATATAATAACAGAGTGTATAGAGATAAATGTCACAATATAATCAGAGTACATATTACATAGCGGAAGACTTACAAAAATAATAAAAGATAAATATAACACGAACTAAGGATCGCCGGCGCCAATGTCGACTGAGAAACGCCACCTAGATCAAGTCAAACTCCTCGCCTTGAGGCTCCTCCTGAACCACCTGCTCTTCTCCTGTGGGGGGGGTGTGAGACAGCAAGAGTGAGCTCACATACGTTCATAGCTCAACAAGTCGTGGGGAAATAATGTGGCATGAACTCACCAAAGGTGGGAGTTCATGAAGTGTAAGGCTGATCAATGAAATAGAGGCTGAGGCTGAGCATTGCTTTTATAAGTTGGTCAAAATTTTATTAGCAATTACTAAATGTAAGTAAATACCAAACCATAGTAATAATAAGTAAAAGTAATAATAAAATAATCCCAAATGCAATGAAATGACAGATTAAGTTTAAGTTCCATAAATTAATCATGTGAGGGTCCGAGCCGCTCTTGACCGTGAGCACGGCTAGTATACCAGTTTTACACTCTGCAGAGGTTGCACATCTTTACCCACAAGTCATGTTACCCATCTGCCAAGAGATGGCCAATCCCATACACCTCTACCTAGGAGGCGAGGCAGGGTAACACTACGAGGCCTTTACAAAGTTCCACTAGATTCAGACTACCCGCTACAGTTTATAGGAAGATCCAGTGCAGGGTTCCTGGCTGACCGCCATCGCAGCAAAATCAACCAGGGACCTCCCTACACTGACCTCTCCCCTACTGCCCTTGCCCCTTTCGGGTAAGGTAGCCCTCCCCTAGCTTTCCTAGTTAATCAGCCAAGGGCGTCCCATTAAACCCTTGTGGTAGCACTGTTTTCCCGGGTGGTCGCTCCATGTTCCCATTAACATAATGATCTTAACATGAACAAGGAATAATAAAACAGATAACAATAAATAGTATAACAATGAGTGATGAATATCTCTATACCCAAATCCACATAAAGCAATAGCATGTACTACCCAAAACTTTAGTAGTAAAAACAGTGGTGAAGCAAGGTATAAAGATAGTCAAATCTAGGGTATCCTATTGGGTCCCAGCAAAATTATCCTATGCAGATCATTATGAATAATAAGAACATGAATGGGTAAAAGAAGTGATCAAGGACACAACTTGCCTTCAACGAGCTCCTGCTCAGCTATCTCAACTTGTTGAAGCTCAGGTTCCACAGTGGGTTGCTCGTCTACTCGCATCAATACAATACATACATGGCATAGCATAAATTAACATCACATCAAACATGCAAATAGAATATACAGTAATAAACTAGACATTAGGATAAGATCACAGGAATTGGAATCATTAAATTTGGAGTTATATATTTTAAGTTATGGATTTCCTAAGGTTTAATGTGATTAAGATAGGATTAAATGTTAAATTAATTTTCTTACTGTGTTCATGTCAAAACAGTGATTCTAAATGATAGAGAATATTATTACAGAATTTTAGAAATTGAAATGGCTCAATTTGGATTTAAAAGGAATTAGATATGAATTTTCCAAGTTCTAGCATTTGTTTTTGTATTAAAATTGCATTTACTAATTCATTTACTTATTTTAAATACGCTCTGGACTGGGCCTCGAATTCCAGAAAACACAGGGGTCTCGGTGTAATATTTCTAAGGCACAGGGAATAGTGACTCAGGATGGCGGGTTCATTATTGAATTGCCCAGGGACTCTTTAGTAAGATTCCCGAGCCGAAAGGGTATCCCACAATGCTAGCCGTCCGATCGACCACAGATGGCCACGATTAGATCGAACTGATTTTAAACCTGCACTGACTCGACACCGTCGGATCTGAGATCCATGGTTCAGCCCCACTTGAGCCTGAGTCGTTTGATCGAATCATGACGGCCACCATTTACCCATACCGATTCGTCACACGGGTTCTAATCCTGATCCTCGGTTTCGCATCCAACGGTCCAACGCCATCGTCATCACTTCGAGCCCACCCGCGGCGGCGCCGCCCTGCCCGCGGCGCGCCCTCGCCGGAGGGGTGATTAATTCGCAAGCCCAAGCCCCGATTGAACAATCCGAGAGCATCTACGCATTGCCGAGTGAAAAGCGAACCTAGGAGAGGGCTTCTTACCGGGGTTGGAAGCGCAGAGGGCACTGCCCACGACGACGAGCGGCACCACCGCGAAGCTTCAATTCCGGTGAAAAATTCCGGGTCCACCGGTTGTTTCCTTTGCCAGGCACGGCCTCGGACAACTCCCCCAGGAGCTGACGAACTCACCCAGGCCACACCCCAAGGACGGGGACCGGCCACCGCCGTAACCACCGATGGCGGCCCAACTCGCTCCCCCGTGGTCTCTCTTTCTCACAACGGCGGCGCTTTTGGCTAGATGCAGATGGCGAAACCGACAAAGGACGTAGGGTACGGCAACTGAACACTTATGTAGTGCGAAGAGGGGGAGAGAAGGAGCGAGATCGAGTACCCGCACTCCGGCCATGGCGCTATGGTTGTTACGGCTGCGCTCGGGACTATCAGGTGGGCCCCACTCGTAGGTGACCGAGTGTGGCGGCAGGCTGAGTCGCGGGGCGGCAGACACCTGCGGAGATTGACTCATGCGCGCAGGAATCGGTCCAAGTTGTAGCGTCCCGCGAGATCCGCGGCAGTCGTCATCCGCGGCATCGGTCCAAGACCGGGCAAGGAAGGGGGAGATCCAGACAAGTGGGTCCCAGCCGTCATCCTCACAGCGTCGCGCTGCGTGGGTTGGAAGGCGCCGACCACTCGGCCCCACCAGCCAGTGACCCAAGGCGAGAGGGAGGCAGCGCTGGCGGCGGCTGGGCCGAAATGCAGACCGGCGGCCCAGTTAGCTTTTCTGTTTTTTTCTTTTCTTTTGCTGCTATTTCCTTTTCTTTCTTATATTTTGAATCTAAATTTTCAATCTAGAATTTGAATTCAATTTTCACAGCAGAATTTGTACTCAGTTTGAATATTCTACTTGGTTATACCAAAGTGTGATGAAGTTATATATTTATAAATTTATTTTGTATTATATGATATTCCTTTCTTTCCAAATTCATATTTCCATTTCAAATTTAAATTCCACCCTTGTGTTAAATTTATCCACAAATTATAAGTGAAATTTTATCATACCCAAAAATGAGAGGAATTTATTTATTTATATATTTATTTTGCATTGTATAATATTTATTCCTTTCCTTCTCCATTTTCATGGTTTTGTTTTCAATTTAGGGTTTGGATGTCATGGGCACATTATTACATTGTTATTGATGCTTTTACTATTTTTTTTTTATCATCCATAAATGCACAATCAAATAAACTCCAGCATGATGCACAGGTTATCTATGTGTTCTTTGTGTTAAATATCCACTTATAACTAGGGTTGATCACATGTGATGATAGGTAGAGGACACAAATTACTGAGATTATCTCTATTCTCATTATTGCACTCTTGAGTATTACACATCGCCTTAGGTCGTTGCCGACTTAAGCCGATTGCTCCGTTAGCAGGGCGTAGTGGTCACCCCGAGTTAAGTAAGAATGCAAGTCAACCGTGAACAAACTAAGTATCTTTGAAGCCTTTCTTTATTGATGACGTATTTCCATTTTACAGAGTACATCGTCGTCCCGATAGCTTTTGAAATATAGCTAGGGATAAAACTTCCTGAGGTGTTCTATGTTCCAGGAGTTCCTGACTTCTGTGCCATCCATCTGAGTGAGACGATATGATCCTGGCCGAGTGACTTCTGCTACCACGAAGGGTCCTTCCCATAAGGGCGATAACTTGTGTCGTCCCTCCCCCGTTAGAATTCGGCGGAGGACGAGATCTCCTACTAAAAAGGATCGCTGTCGCACGGCCTTGTCGTGATAGCGCCTTAGAGTCTGCTGGTACCGTGCTGATTGAATTACTGCGTTCAGCCGTTCTTCTTCGAGTACATCAATGTCCTCCAGCCTAGTGGCTTCGACTTCTGCTATGTTTTCGAAGATCAACCTTGGCGCCCCGAATTTGAGATTGGCGGGTAACACTACCTCCGACCCATAGACCATGAAGAAAGGAGTGTTTCCATGCAGAGCTCGGCTAGGTTGGGTTCTTAGGCTCCAGACGACATAGGGCAATTCCCTTATGCATTTTCCTGCGAACTTTTCATTCTTATCGAAGACCTTTTTCCTGAGTGCCTCCAGTATCATCCCGTTGGCTCGCTCAACTTGCCCGTTGGCTCTCGGGTGTGCTACAGAAGCATATTTGATCTGAATGCTTTTTTGCTCGCAGAAGTCAAAGAACTCTGAACTTGTGAAGTTGGATCCTAGGTCAGTTATGATGCTGTTTGGTATCCCGAATCTGAATATTATGTCTTGTATGAATTCCACGGCCTTAGCTGAGGTCAAAGAGGCAATGGGCTTGAACTCTATCCATTTAGTGAATTTGTCGATTGCTACCAATACATGAGTGCATCCTCCTTGAGCTTTCTTGAAAGGTCCAATCATATCCAGTCCCCAGCATGCGAAAGGCCAAGTTACTGGTATGGTCTGCAGTTGCTGTGCTAGCAGATGTTGTTGTTTTGACAAGTATTGGCAAGCTTCGCACCTCTGAACTAACTCGGCTGCAACACTCTTCGCTGTTGGCCAATAGAATCCTGACCTGAAGACCTTCCCGACTAGTGTTCTGGATGCTGCATGTACTCCACATTGCCCAGCATGGACCTCCTCCAGAAGTCGTTTCCCAGTAGATGGGAGAATGCACTTCATAAGGATGCCTGATGCACCCCTTCTGTACAATGTCTCCCCAATGAGTGTGTAGTGAGCCGACTGTCTGGCAATGCGCTCGGCTGAATTCTTGTCATCTGGTTCCTCTTCATTCTTTATATACTTGATGATTGGCCTTCTCCAGTCATCAGAGTCTGACTCGGGTTGATCTATAATATTACACTCTTCTGCTTATCCATTGAGATGCTCGGCCGTAGTATTTCTTACACAAAGACTCCAGGTGGGACCTGAGTTGGACTGGATCCTAACTTGGACAATACATCAGCTGCCGTGTTTCGATCTCTCTCCACATGATGAAATTCTAGACCTTCAAACTTATCTTCTAGTTTCCGAACGGCAGTGCAGTATTTTCCCATTGAATCATTCGAACAGTCCCATTCTTTGTTTATTTGACTTATGACCACCAGAGAATCTCCGTATACCATTAATCTCTTGATGCCCAGTGATATGGCGATGTTTAATCCATGGATCAGGGCTTCATACTCGGCTGCATTGTTAGAGGCTGGAAATAACAGTTGGAGGGCATATTTGAGGTGTTCGCCTCCAGGCGCGATGAAGAGAATTCCTGCACCTGCTCCCTGCAGCTTCAGCGAGCCATCAAAATACATCTTCCATACTTCTGCAGTTTCCAGGTTCTCTGGTATTTGTTGTTCAGTCCATTCTGATACGAAGTCAACCAATGCTTGAGACTTAATGGCAGTACGAGGTCGAAACTCGATGTCATGAGATCCCAGCTCATAGGCCCATTTGGCTATTCGGCCAATGGCTTCCTTGTTGTGAAGAATATCCCCTATCGGAAAACCGGTGACTACTATGATTTTGTGGTCATCAAAGTAGTGACGCAGCTTGCGGGCAGTTAGAAGTACTGCGTATAATAGCTTCTGCACTTGAGGATGCTTTTTCTTCGAGGTACCCAGAACTTCACTGATGAAATAAACGGGGTGCTGCACAGGGTAGGCATGTCCTTCTTCCGCTCGCTCGACTACCAACGCGGTGCTTACCACGTGAGTCGTGCAAGAGATATATAGCAGCAGATCTTCAGCTGGTTGAGTTGACGTGGCTCGCCGTGGTGGTTTCAGTACTGGTGGGGTTGTCAAGAATTTTTTCAGTGCGTCCAAGGCTTCCTGCGCTTCTGAAGTCCACTGAAACTTGTCCACCTTCTTGAGTAGTGTAACACCCCTGGTGTTACTATAACTAAAATTTGAGCATGGCATCATAAGCATGAGCATTGCATATGTTTGACACACCTAGAGTGCATTCACTAGGCAAAAATTTCAAACAAGTTGTATTGATTTGAAGTTTTACAAATAGGACCCTGGTTTAAGGACTTAACCCTAAATAGTGGTTAAAGGGGTAAAACTTAACCTAAGTTGAGAAAAACCTTAGGGCTTGTGAGAAAAGTCATAAAACAACCTCAAACACTAAGTGGAATCACAATTATGCCCCTGGGATATTAAAAACCCAAAGTCCAAACCCTAGGGGCCTAAGTGCAAAATTAGTCCACTTTTGGGCTAAAGTGCAAAAACCAAGTCAAACAAGTGTTTCAAGTCTATTGGATCACAAAAATGTGGACTTGAAAGCAAGACCCTAAGTTTTGGACCTAAATGCAAAATGGACCCTATTGAGTTTTACTCTAAGTGTGGATTGCAGTGATATTGGCCCAACTTTGGGGCTTTGTATCTTTCTGGATATAGAGTTTTTGCCCTAGGTCACCACATCAAAGTTGAAGACCAATAATAGGAGAACAACTTTGCTAAAGGGTGCAAGCATTGTTGTTATGAAGAAATTAGAGAAAAACCCCATCAAAGTTTGGCTGTCAGGCTGTTTGATCTGAAAATCTGCTTAGCAGTGAACTGACCCCAACTTTGAGCTCAATTTTGAGCATGATCCAGTGCTCAAATGTGTTCAAGTTCTATAGTTGGATTGTAGCTGGTATGTAGCACTACAATTTTGGTGCAGTGACTTGGACCTAATGTCACATGAAATTTGGAGAGAAATAGCCCTAAACTTGCTCGGTCAGTCGCTCTGAACCAGTGTTCTGATGGTACAGTAACCGTATAACTGAAGAAGATCAGGTTTCGTCCTCACCGCCGATCGCCGACGCCGTCGATCGTCGTCGTTAGGATTCGTGCTCGGCAGTCATCAGATAAGCCGTCGCAGTAAAGATTCTCGGCACCGGTGAGCTGGCGCCCACTCCGACGACGTTCTCCCCCCCTGGCTCACCGCCCGCAGTAAAGCGCTCGCCATCGACCGCCGCTTCCCGGCCTTATGCCGCGTGTCCAAGCCTTTCACCGTGTCGCCGTAACCTTCTTTGGCCCCTCCGTGGCTCACCGGAGTCATCGCCACGTCGCTGGCCACGAATCCGTGAATCCAGTGCATCTTCCCCGTCTCCGGCCGCCAGCGCATCGCGAGCTAATTGAGCGTCACCGCTCGCAGAGCCTATAAATTGAGCCCCCCCTCGGCTTCGCCATGTATTTGGCCAACTATTGCACCCACCCCCACACCCAATCGCCCACTGTCTCGCCGGAATTTCGCGTTGCCACCAAATCAGTTTTTCCGCCGCCGTGTTGTGAGCTCGCCGTGGTCAGCCTTCCTTAGGTCAGCACCGGTCCTCTGTTGCCTTGTTTGAGCACCCTCTCACCTCCGTGATGCTTGCCGAGCCGTTCAATTGAACTCTACCGGCGCCTATCGCCGGGAACACGATCACCTTGCCATTGTGCTTGCGGTCACCGTGGCCGGAGCTTCCTAGCCCACCATTAGTGCAATTAGGTTAGGGGAAATGTTCCTTAGGGGTTGAATTTCGTGTATGCCGCTCGGAGAACTCAGCCGCTGCCCCAATCAGCCGGTCTGCTGCTCGCCGGAGCGCGGCCGAGCTTGAACGCCGTCGGGGACCGCGGGTTGTAAATTGGCAGAACCCCGAGGGTCTTTTCGTGAACCGTCAGCGTCTCTGTGAAACAGTGAACGAACTAATCTCCAGTTAAGCCAAACACCGAGGACCTCTGCGCAAAGTCGTCTCGCGGGCGCGGCGCACGCGCGAAATTGCTTGGGCCTGGGCCGCTGAGTTTGAAAACGGCCCAGTACTGTTTATCGTTTCCTTTTTTTCTTTTCCAGCTGAACTTTGAAAAACTGTAGAAAATTATAGAAAAATGATAAAATTATGAGACCAATTTTGCTAGGTTTGTTATTTTCCATAGAATTTATAAAAAATAGTTTCATGATTTTTAGATCAAATAGGGAATTTTAGGGTATTTAAAATAGCCTAAACTAATGGTTCTGGATTTTTAGAAAATAAATAATAAGCCCAAAATTTCCCAAACTTTTTATGTGAGCTTTTCACATTATTTAGAAGCCATGGGTAGAGTTTGGTTTGATTTGGACCTTGTTTGATCACTAAACCCAAAACCACACCCCCCCTGCTCCATGAACTCCTTTACTGACTCCGGAAACCCTAAGTTCCCGGAACTCCGTGAAGGAAAGTTGTACTCAAGACATAACTAATAAGTTTATGTTAACTTTGCATCTTCCTGAGCATCCCATGACATCCATTCTTATGCATGTATATGATTATATTAGAGCAAGAAGAAGAGGAAGAAGTTCTTGAAGAAGGGATACCACCCACCTCTGATCCTCAGGCCGACAACTGCTTTTATTTTGATATCTGTGGATCGGAGCAGGACACCTCTGATAACAAAGGCAAGCCCCGGTGCATTTGCCACTTTCCTTGATGTTTTTAAATACTTTTCGCACACTTAAGTCTAGTGAAATGTGCATTAGGTTTATAGGAGTTACCTGAAACCTTTTGATGCATTACTTCCCTTGATTTCCATACCTGTTTAGATACTTCTGTGAAGTATCAAAAGTATGATTTTCGAAAATGCTTAGACTTGCTTAGATCTTGTGGATAGAGGTTGTCCTCAATTTAACCATGGAGAGGATGGCTTCTACCCACAAGAATATTTTCATTTGGAGCGATAGTGGGATCTTACTGCAAAAGTTCCCTATGATGCTCTTTCCTCCTAAGGAACAGACACACTCCTAAGGATGGAAATACTCAAATTGAGACTTGGGGGTAGGAACAGGTGATGTTCTACCCAGGTTGGTTAAGGATTAACGCGTGTGTAGGCGTGCTGACCGAGGACCCTTTAACTGGTCACATGCCTCGTCATGGGTAAGCCTTGCCTCGGGCAGACTAAGGCCGGAATAAGATAACACGAAATGGGAGTGGAGCGGTGGCGAGAGTAGCGTGTACCCTCCGTGGCAAGAGGCTGGACGGTGGTGTATCTGTGCTCTCGGTTTGCGTGAACCTGATCCGGTCTTAAGAACCCCGGTGGCGGGTTGACATATGCAAGGGTTAAGTGCTACATATGTCGTGTGATTGGAGATCCTCAGCTGAGTATAATCGATTCGGATCGCCGTACCTTCGCGGTTATGAAGACTTGGTCACTTTTCTACAACCTAGAGTCAAGATGAGAACACAATGGACAAAAATGATGTTGTCTTGATTTGACATGAAAATTAGACTAGATGCAAATAGAGTCTATTAATACTTAATATGGCGTTAAAAGATTGAAAGTAAGGACTCACTTTAGTAAGCTTCTTCTGCAAAATTGTTAGTTGATTTTTGCTAAAGCCTTACCTTGACTCCCATATAACCAGCATACCCTTGAGAGTCTTTTCCTTAGTCGGGTAAGACTTGCTGAGTAATTCCATACTCAGGGTTTATCCCTTTGTTGTTTTTAGGTGGGGAAGTAGCAGATTTCTGCTGCTTCTGTGCTAAGGTGGTTCCCAACGAGGAGAAACAGGAATGAAGTGCGGGAGGACTCAGTCCTCCACTTGAGATCTTTTGTTTTAGTCCTTCGGGAGAAGTTGGTGTCTCCCGGGTTTGTATAATTATTACTTTTATGCACTCACTCGTAGAACTGGTCTGTAATAACTTAACTTGAGCTTACTTTGGAAATAAATGTAAGATTATGTAATCGCTTCCGCATTTCTTTATCTCCGATGATCTGTAATGTCTGCAAGACGGGTGAAACGTTCCTGGTAAGGTAAGGAAAGGTACCGAACTTGTCAAGTAACTTAGGAACATCTACAGGGTGTCTGATGTCTGTTAGACAAGGACAACTGTAGGTGGGCCTGATTACTTGGGAGGTTCCGTCACAGCTGGTATCGGAGCGTAGCCCTTCTTTGCAGATATTCCAGGGCATCTTCAAAAGATTTTCAAAAGTCTTACCTAAAGATTCTTTTCTCTTCTTACCTAAGTAATCCGAAGAGTTTATATCAAAGACCAGTTAGGAAGAGTGCAACGTATAGAAGGTTGAATCAACCCAGGGTTGATTCTGTACTTACTCATGCATCATGCTAAGAATTATACTAATAAATTTCCCCTTTAGAAAATGCCGCCGCGCACAAGAAAGACCGCGCGTAAGTCGACTGGACCTCTTGGAGTGCCTCGACATCAGCTTGCTCCGCGAGATGAAGATAGTAGTAGCGGGAGCAATGATCCCATCGGGGATCTGGAGGCAGAAGTAAACAGGCTCCAATTGGAACTCCGCCGCAGGACAGCTATATGGATTGGAGATGGTGACCGTATAAATGAGTTACGAGCAGACGTTCGCCATCTACAAGACCAGCTGGCCGATCGAGATTTGGCACTCGATTGGGCTGTTCAATCTCGTTCACGGGCATGGGCCAAGGAGGCAAAGGCTCAGGCCCGAGTTAGAGAACTCAGCTCGGCTGTGGACGACTTACAAGTGTACTGCAATACACTCCATGAAGAAGTTCATGTGCTCTACTCGCAGCTACACCCTAGTGAGCCTATACCCCCTTCTGAGGCAGAAGCCGGACCTTCTCACGCTGCGGGACGCGCGTCGGGTGGGGAGCTAGATCTTTTTGAGCCCCCTCCTTCTTTAAGGTTGGTGGACGTCTGGACTCCTACCCCCGACAATGAAGCCGCCAAAAGCGATGGGAAGCAGGACTAGGAGTGTATAAGAGTAGAGTAATGTATTGTAGGGTGTACTGTTATATTAGAGTAATGTATTGTAGGATGTATGGTTGTATAATAGGTTAAGCTTTTGTAAAATGGGTTATGTATCCTGTTGTATAATATCGAGTCTGTACCATTACTTTTTACAGTAATGTAAAACGGAAGGTTTTCTTTGGCACATTATGTTTATTCAAATGTTTTTGCCTCAGATGCCGACCCGTACTCGAGGACAGGATGCAGCTGGAACATCCGGGGGTGGGGATGCTACCCCAAATCCACCTCCCGTTCCACCCACACTGGCCGAGGCAATCGCTGCCTTGGTAAATGCTACAGCTGACAACACCCGCTTTCTAAGGGAGATGGCGGGCCAGCAACAGCTTCAACAACAAGCAGGACGAGGATTCCAGCAGGGTCCTCGTGAGACTACATATTTGGATTTCTCGGAGACTCGTCCGCCTCTCTTTGTTAAAGCAGAAGATCCGCTTGAGGCCGACGAATGGATACGGGTCATAGAACAGAAATTTGGCCTTCTTCGCTGCTCAGAAACCCAGAAGCCACTGTTTGCAGCTCAGCAACTTCGAGGCCCCGCCAGTACTTGGTGGGGGAACTTTGTGGCCATCCAGCCGGATAATCACCAAATTACCTGGAACGAGTTCAAAGCAGCATTCCGCGAGCATTACATCCCTGAGGGAGTGTTGCACATGAAGCAGGAAGAGTTTATGAAGTTGAAACAAGGGGGAGATACTGTTAACCAGTATCTCAACAAATTCAATCACCTGTCCCAGTACGCAATTGACCAGGTGAATACAGATTTGAAAAAGAAGAATTGTTTTATGAGGGGTCTGAACGACAGGATGCAGCGGAAGATGGCTGCATGTATTGATCTTACTTATGGCAAGGCTGTCAGCACAGCCTTATCCGTGGAGGCCAAATATGCAAATTCTGGGAAAAGCAAGGGATTTAGTGGTGATCGGCCTACTCAGGGCCCGGTTAAGAGGCAACGGTTTGTTCTCCGGCCCTCTAACCAGAATCGTTCCAGTGCACCCCCTTTCCCGTTCAAGCAGCCTATAATTATTCGGCCTAACAAAGCCCCTACTGCCTCAAGTCAGCCGGGTGCCCCAGGCACTCGATTCCCTGCACTGCCAAGTTCTTCCACTGGATGCTTTAATTGTGGCAAATCTGGGCACTTCATTAAAGACTGTCCCTATCCTCGGCAAAACCAGGCCAATAATCAGCAGGGATCAGGAACTTCAGCTCCAGGCAAGGGAACTACTTCGGGCAGAAATACCAAAAAGACGGGGCGAGTCTATTATACGCAAGTGGCTACCACACCGGAAGGAGAGCCGGTGATGATGGGTATGTTCCCTGTGGCCAACCACCCTGCAATAATTCTTTTTGATTCTGGTGCTTCACATACTTTCATTAGCAAGACATTTGTGGAGCAACATCACATTACATGTCATGAATCGAAAGAGGGTTTTAAAATTCATTCACCTGGGGGATACATTTTTACTAAAGAAGTGGCCTATGGAGTGCCAGTAACTATGGCCGAACGGAACTTTCCTGCCAACATGATTGTTCTAAAAGGCCAAGATATAGATGTAATTTTGGGGATGAATTGGTTAACTCAACACAAGGTAGTACTCAACACTGAACTCAGAACCGTCAGGTTGAGTTATAATCAAGAAGAAATTCTCTTGTCTCTCCCCAAGACCAATCCAGTCAAAGCTTCTGGTAGAATCTTTGAAGCCATCGTACCGGAGATCAAAAACATTCCGGTAGTTTGTGAGTTTCCAGATGTGTTTCCGGAAGATTTGCCTGGACTGCCCCCTGAAAGAGACGTGGAATTTGTAATTGAGCTAAAGCCCGGTACGGCTCCCATTTCCCGAAGGTCGTACCGTATGCCCCCTAATGAATTGGCGGAATTGAAGATTCAATTACAAGATTTACTGAATAAGGGATTTATCCGGCCAAGCTCGTCCTCGTGGGGTTGTCCCGCCATCTTTGTGAAGAAGAAGGATCAAACCTTGCGCATGTGCGTGGACTATCGGCCCCTAAATGAGGTCACCATCAAGAATAAGTACCCTCTTCCAAGGATTGATATCTTATTTGATCAACTGACTGGGGCGAGGGTGTTTTCCAAAATTGATCTCAGGTCGGGCTATCATCAAATCCGTATTCGGCCCGAGGATATACCGAAGACCGCATTTACTACGCGGTATGGACTATTTGAGTACCTGGTAATGTCTTTCGGGCTCACAAATGCTCCTGCCCACTTCACCTATTTGATGAACTCGGTGTTCATGCCCGAGTTAGACAAGTTCGTGGTGGTCTTCATCGATGATATTTTGATATACTCTAAAAATGAAGAGGAGCATGCTCAGCACTTACGGATTGTATTGACGCGCCTGAGGGAACATCAACTATATGCCAAGTTCAGTAAGTGCGCGTTCTGGCTGGAAGAAATTCAATTTTTGGGGCACGTATTATCATCCAAGGGAATTGCGGTAGACCCTAGCAAAGTCAAGGATATTCTGGAGTGGCAACCTCCAACGACTGTTCACCAAGTCCGGAGTTTTCTTGGACTAGCAGGATACAATCGCAGATTTATACCTGATTTTTCTAAGCTTGTGAAGCCAATCACAAGTTTATTGAAGAATGATACCAAGTTCAATTGGTCTTCTGAATGTAATAAAGCCTTTGAGCAACTGAAGATACTATTGACCACTGCTCCGGTATTGGCTCAACCGGACATCACTAAACCTTTTGATGTATATTGTGATGCGTCAGGCAGTGGACTCGGCTGTGTACTAATGCAAGAGGGCCGAGTGATTGCATATGCTTCAAGGCAGTTACGCCGACATGAGGAGCACTATCCAACTCATGATCTGGAGTTAGCTGCGGTGGTTCATGCCCTGAAAATATGGCGTCACTATCTGCTGGGAAATATCTGCCACATATACACCGATCATAAGAGTTTGAAGTATATATTTACCCAGTCAGAATTAAATATGAGGCAAAGGCGATGGCTCGAGCTCATTAAAGATTATGAACTGGAGATCCATTATCACCCAGGCAAGGCCAATGTGGTGGCAGATGCATTGAGTCGTAAGACTTCCTGCCACTGTCTTATGGTTAAAACCTCCGAGAGCACTTTGTGTCAAGAAATGGAAAGGTTAAACCTGGAAATGATCCAACAAGGGACTCTAAATCAGCTAAAGCTTGAGTCAACCATCTTGCAAAGGATAATTGATGATCAAAAGGATAATCTGGGCATGAAGCACATACGAGAAAAGATCAGGGCTGGAACAGCCCAATGTTTCAAGGAAGATGATCAAGGGGTGTTATGGTTTAATAACCGCATAGTAGTGCCGAAGAACGAGGAACTCCGCCAGCAAATCCTAGATGAAGCGCATCTTAGTCGCTATTCTATTCATCCCGGAAGCACTAAGATGTACCAAGATTTAAAGCAACATTACTGGTGGACGAAGATGAAGATTGAAATTGCACGCTATGTGGCTAGGTGCGACACTTGCAGACGTGTCAAAGCCATACACCTGAAAACTGCTGGTCCATTGCAATCCTTGCCAATCCCAACATGGAAATGGGAAGATATAAGTATGGACTTCATTGTGGGATTACCCAGGACGGCAAAGGGGTATGATTCTATTTGGGTTATCGTTGATCGACTCACAAAGATTGCCCACTTCTTACCTGTCAAGGTCACGTATACAGTAGCCACTTATGCCGCATTATACATTGCCCGTATTCTTAGTCTACATGGTATTCCGAAGACTATAGTGTCGGATCGTGGATCTCCATTCGTATCCAAATTCTGGGAAGAACTTCATAAATCCCTGGGTACTAAGTTACTCCACAGTTCGGCCTATCATCCTCAGACCAGTGGACAAACTGAAAGAGTAAATCAGATCCTTGAGGATATGTTGCGGGCATGTGTCCTGGATTTCTCACAGAAATGGGATGAATGTTTACCTTTGGCGGAGTTTTCATATAATAATAGTTATCAAGAAAGCATCAAGATGGCACCTTTTGAAGCTTTGTATGGGCGACGGTGTCGAACTCCGCTTAATTGGTCTGAACCTGGTGAAAGGTATTTCTTTAGGCCTGATGTGGTAAAAGAAACCGAAGAAAAGGTTCAGAAAATAGTTCATAATATGAAGAAAGCACAAGCTCGCCAGAAGAGTTATGCAGACAAGCGGCGAATGCCCTTATGCTTCTTAGAAGGAGAATATGTTTATCTAAAGGTTTCACCAATGAAGGGCGTATCGCGATTTGGGATTAAAGGAAAACTTGCACCCAGGTACATTGGTCCATTCCTGGTACTTGAGCAATGTGGACCAGTGGCATACCGACTTCAGCTCCCCGAAACATTGTCTGCCGTACATAATGTGTTCCACGTGTCACAATTGAAGAAGTGTCTTCGGGTTCCCGATCGAACCGTTGAAGTGACTGATGTTGTCCTGGAACCAGATTTGACATACTCGGAACATCCCATTCGAGTTCTGGATCAAAAGGACAGGGTTACCCGGAGAAAGACTCTCAAGTTTTATAAGATACAGTGGAACCAGCATTCGGAAGATGAGGCTACATGGGAAACCCAAGAATTCTTAGATAAGAATTTCCCAGGCTTTCTAGCCTCTTGTAAATTGTAAAGTTTGTATAGTTGTGTAATAAAGGAATGAACCCCCACACCACCCCTGCCTTATACCAAAAATAAGGAAGTAAAAACATGACACATTTCCTTTTCCATTTCTCACCCTAGGATTTTAAATCTCGGGACGAGATTCTTTTATGGGGGGAAGGATGTAACACCCCTGGTGTTACTATAACTAAAATTTGAGCATGGCATCATAAGCATGAGCATTGCATATGTTTGACACACCTAGAGTGCATTCACTAGGCAAAAATTTCAAACAAGTTGTATTGATTTGAAGTTTTACAAATAGGACCCTGGTTTAAGGACTTAACCCTAAATAGTGGTTAAAGGGGTAAAACTTAACCTAAGTTGAGAAAAACCTTAGGGCTTGTGAGAAAAGTCATAAAACAACCTCAAACACTAAGTGGAATCACAATTATGCCCCTGGGATATTAAAAACCCAAAGTCCAAACCCTAGGGGCCTAAGTGCAAAATTAGTCCACTTTTGGGCTAAAGTGCAAAAACCAAGTCAAACAAGTGTTTCAAGTCTATTGGATCACAAAAATGTGGACTTGAAAGCAAGACCCTAAGTTTTGGACCTAAATGCAAAATGGACCCTATTGAGTTTTACTCTAAGTGTGGATTGCAGTGATATTGGCCCAACTTTGGGGCTTTGTATCTTTCTGGATATAGAGTTTTTGCCCTAGGTCACCACATCAAAGTTGAAGACCAATAATAGGAGAACAACTTTGCTAAAGGGTGCAAGCATTGTTGTTATGAAGAAATTAGAGAAAAACCCCATCAAAGTTTGGCTGTCAGGCTGTTTGATCTGAAAATCTGCTTAGCAGTGAACTGACCCCAACTTTGAGCTCAATTTTGAGCATGATCCAGTGCTCAAATGTGTTCAAGTT
Source organism: Zea luxurians (assembly GCA_029449295.1). Classification (NCBI taxonomy): domain Eukaryota; kingdom Viridiplantae; phylum Streptophyta; class Magnoliopsida; order Poales; family Poaceae; genus Zea; species Zea luxurians. The sequence goes on along the minus strand of JAOPSE010000408.1, from coordinate 495,919 downwards.
CTATAGTTGGATTGTAGCTGGTATGTAGCACTACAATTTTGGTGCAGTGACTTGGACCTAATGTCACATGAAATTTGGAGAGAAATAGCCCTAAACTTGCTCGGTCAGTCGCTCTGAACCAGTGTTCTGATGGTACAGTAACCGTATAACTGAAGAAGATCAGGTTTCGTCCTCACCGCCGATCGCCGACGCCGTCGATCGTCGTCGTTAGGATTCGTGCTCGGCAGTCATCAGATAAGCCGTCGCAGTAAAGATTCTCGGCACCGGTGAGCTGGCGCCCACTCCGACGACGTTCTCCCCCCCCTGGCTCACCGCCCGCAGTAAAGCGCTCGCCGTCGACCGCCGCTTCCCGGCCTTATGCCGCGTGTCCAAGCCTTTCACCGTGTCGCCGTAACCTTCTTTGGCCCCTCCGTGGCTCACCGGAGTCATCGCCACGTCGCTGGCCACGAATCCGTGAATCCAGTGCATCTTCCCCGTCTCCGGCCGCCAGCGCATCGCGAGCTAATTGAGCGTCACCGCTCGCAGAGCCTATAAATTGAGCCCCCCCTCGGCTTCGCCATGTATTTGGCCAACTATTGCACCCACCCCCACACCCAATCGCCCACTGTCTCGCCGGAATTTCGCGTTGCCACCAAATCAGTTTTTCCGCCGCCGTGTTGTGAGCTCGCCGTGGTCAGCCTTCCTTAGGTCAGCACCGGTCCTCTGTTGCCTTGTTTGAGCACCCTCTCACCTCCGTGATGCTTGCCGAGCCGTTCAATTGAACTCTACCGGCGCCTATCGCCGGGAACACGATCACCTTGCCATTGTGCTTGCGGTCACCGTGGCCGGAGCTTCCTAGCCCACCATTAGTGCAATTAGGTTAGGGGAAATGTTCCTTAGGGGTTGAATTTCGTGTATGCCGCTCGGAGAACTCAGCCGCTGCCCCAATCAGCCGGTCTGCTGCTCGCCGGAGCGCGGCCGAGCTTGAACGCCGTCGGGGACCGCGGGTTGTAAATTGGCAGAACCCCGAGGGTCTTTTCGTGAACCGTCAGCGTCTCTGTGAAACAGTGAACGAACTAATCTCCAGTTAAGCCAAACACCGAGGACCTCTGCGCAAAGTCGTCTCGCGGGCGCGGCGCACGCGCGAAATTGCTTGGGCCTGGGCCGCTGAGTTTGAAAACGGCCCAGTACTGTTTATCGTTTCCTTTTTTTCTTTTCCAGCTGAACTTTGAAAAACTGTAGAAAATTATAGAAAAATGATAAAATTATGAGACCAATTTTGCTAGGTTTGTTATTTTCCATAGAATTTATAAAAAATAGTTTCATGATTTTTAGATCAAATAGGGAATTTTAGGGTATTTAAAATAGCCTAAACTAATGGTTCTGGATTTTTAGAAAATAAATAATAAGCCCAAAATTTCCCAAACTTTTTATGTGAGCTTTTCACATTATTTAGAAGCCATGGGTAGAGTTTGGTTTGATTTGGACCTTGTTTGATCACTAAACCCAAAACCACACCCCCCCTGCTCCATGAACTCCTTTACTGACTCCGGAAACCCTAAGTTCCCGGAACTCCGTGAAGGAAAGTTGTACTCAAGACATAACTAATAAGTTTATGTTAACTTTGCATCTTCCTGAGCATCCCATGACATCCATTCTTATGCATGTATATGATTATATTAGAGCAAGAAGAAGAGGAAGAAGTTCTTGAAGAAGGGATACCACCCACCTCTGATCCTCAGGCCGACAACTGCTTTTATTTTGATATCTGTGGATCGGAGCAGGACACCTCTGATAACAAAGGCAAGCCCCGGTGCATTTGCCACTTTCCTTGATGTTTTTAAATACTTTTCGCACACTTAAGTCTAGTGAAATGTGCATTAGGTTTATAGGAGTTACCTGAAACCTTTTGATGCATTACTTCCCTTGATTTCCATACCTGTTTAGATACTTCTGTGAAGTATCAAAAGTATGATTTTCGAAAATGCTTAGACTTGCTTAGATCTTGTGGATAGAGGTTGTCCTCAATTTAACCATGGAGAGGATGGCTTCTACCCACAAGAATATTTTCATTTGGAGCGATAGTGGGATCTTACTGCAAAAGTTCCCTATGATGCTCTTTCCTCCTAAGGAACAGACACACTCCTAAGGATGGAAATACTCAAATTGAGACTTGGGGGTAGGAACAGGTGATGTTCTACCCAGGTTGGTTAAGGATTAACGCGTGTGTAGGCGTGCTGACCGAGGACCCTTTAACTGGTCACATGCCTCGTCATGGGTAAGCCTTGCCTCGGGCAGACTAAGGCCGGAATAAGATAACACGAAATGGGAGTGGAGCGGTGGCGAGAGTAGCGTGTACCCTCCGTGGCAAGAGGCTGGACGGTGGTGTATCTGTGCTCTCGGTTTGCGTGAACCTGATCCGGTCTTAAGAACCCCGGTGGCGGGTTGACATATGCAAGGGTTAAGTGCTACATATGTCGTGTGATTGGAGATCCTCAGCTGAGTATAATCGATTCGGATCGCCGTACCTTCGCGGTTATGAAGACTTGGTCACTTTTCTACAACCTAGAGTCAAGATGAGAACACAATGGACAAAAATGATGTTGTCTTGATTTGACATGAAAATTAGACTAGATGCAAATAGAGTCTATTAATACTTAATATGGCGTTAAAAGATTGAAAGTAAGGACTCACTTTAGTAAGCTTCTTCTGCAAAATTGTTAGTTGATTTTTGCTAAAGCCTTACCTTGACTCCCATATAACCAGCATACCCTTGAGAGTCTTTTCCTTAGTCGGGTAAGACTTGCTGAGTAATTCCATACTCAGGGTTTATCCCTTTGTTGTTTTTAGGTGGGGAAGTAGCAGATTTCTGCTGCTTCTGTGCTAAGGTGGTTCCCAACGAGGAGAAACAGGAATGAAGTGCGGGAGGACTCAGTCCTCCACTTGAGATCTTTTGTTTTAGTCCTTCGGGAGAAGTTGGTGTCTCCCGGGTTTGTATAATTATTACTTTTATGCACTCACTCGTAGAACTGGTCTGTAATAACTTAACTTGAGCTTACTTTGGAAATAAATGTAAGATTATGTAATCGCTTCCGCATTTCTTTATCTCCGATGATCTGTAATGTCTGCAAGACGGGTGAAACGTTCCTGGTAAGGTAAGGAAAGGTACCGAACTTGTCAAGTAACTTAGGAACATCTACAGGGTGTCTGATGTCTGTTAGACAAGGACAACTGTAGGTGGGCCTGATTACTTGGGAGGTTCCGTCACAAGTAGCTTGTAAAACGGTAAACCTTTTTCTCCCAGTCTGGATATAAATCTGCTCAGAGCTGCCATGCATCCGGTAAGTCGTTGAACCTTCTTTTGTGATCGTGGAGCTTCCATTTTCATGATAGCTTCAATCTTTTCCGGATTAGCTTCAATTCCCCGGTGGCTTACAATAAATCCGAGTAGCTTCCCTGCTGGCACCCCGAAAACACATTTTTCGGGATTAAGCTTCCACCGATACCGCCGTAGACTGTTGAAAACCAGCTGCAAGTCTTCGATGAAGTTTTCTGAGTTCTCCGTTTTGATTACCACATCATCTACGTAGGCTTCCACACGCTTGCCCCAGTGATCGGCTAAGCATGTTTGGATGGCTCTCTGATAAGTCGCTCCAGCGTTCTTGAGGCCGAATGGCATGGAGGTATAACAGAAAGCACCAAACGGGGTGATGAACGCCGTTTTTTTCCTCGTCTTCTTTTGCCAAGCTGATCTGATGGTATCCGGAATAGCAATCCAGAAAAGATAGCACAGAACATCCAGCGGTGGAGTCTACCACTTGATCTATCCTTGGGAGCCCGAAGGGATCCTTCGGACAATGTTTGTTGAGATTAGTATAATCGACGCACATACGCCAATCCACTTTATTCTTTTTGAGTACAAGAACAGGGTTGGCTAACCACTCGGGATGTAACACTTCTCTAATGAACCCAGCCGCGACCAAGCGGGCCAGCTCAGCGCGAATGACCTCTCTCTTGTCGGGCGTGAAACGACGTAGTTTTTGCCGGATCGGCCTTGCTTGCGGATAGACCTTCAGTTTGTGCTCGGCCAGCTCTCTCGGGACTCTCGGCATATCCGCAGGTTGCTATGCGAATACGTCTCGGTTGTCTTGCAGAAACTGGACGAGCGCGCTTTCCTATTTATCATCCAGGCTAGAGCTGATGATAGCAGTTTTGCGTTCATCAGCAAACCCCAGATTGATCCTTTTAGTTTCTTCAGTCGGCCGCATAGAGGTCGCGGCTTGAGCTTCCTTCGCCGGTGCTGTGTGGTCTTCCTCAGGCTTAGAGTTTGCCTGGGTCGAAGAAGTCGCCGATGGTTTGGCGGTGAGGGCCGCCTGGATGGCTACTCGGAAACATTCTGCGGCGCCTTGGAGGTCAGCACGCACAGTTATGATTCCTTGCGGTCCCGGCATCTTCAATATCATGTACGTGTAATGCGGAATGGCCATAAATTTTGCCAGTCCCGGCCTCCCGATGATGGCGTTGTACCCGCAGTCGAAGTTCGCCACTTCGAACCTCAGGAACTCGGTTCTGTAGTTTTCTGGAGTCCCGAAGGTGACGGGCATGTAGATGTGGCCCAACGGGTATTCTCCCTCAGTTGGCACAATGCCAAAGAAGGGAGTGTCTGACTCGTGGAGTTCTTTGAGGTGAACTCCCAAGCCTCGGAGTGTCCGGGGGAAGGTGACGTTGATGCTGCTCCCCCCATCCACTAACACCTTCTTCACCCTACTCTCTCAGATCACCGGATCGACGAGGAGCGGGTATTTGCCCGGATGGTCGAAGTTGAGCCATTGATCCGCCCGAGTGAAGGTGATCGGGTGCTCCGACCACCGGTATGGGGCGGGAGGGCCGGTGGTCGCCACCAATATCTGGCGATCGTTGAGCTTTTGTTGTCTTCTGTTCTCCTGCGATCCGTGTCCGCCGAAGATGACATTGACCTCCCTGTCAACGTGCGGGAAGGCTCCTCCTCCTCCCTCCTCCTGCTGCTGGGGTTGTCGTGGTTCTTCTGGTCCTCCCCGCAGCGGAGGAGGGGGTAGAGGTTGGAAGGGTCGGCCGTGCCCAACGGAATGCTTGAAGTCCCGGCAGTTCCGAAGAGTGTGGCGCATGTCCTTGTGGTACGGGCACTAGGCGTCGAGGATGTCGTCCAGCGTGCGCTCGCCTCCGCGAGGTCCTCCCCGGGCGCGAGAGGCAGGTGGTCCGGCGGCGTGCACCTCTTCGCGCGGTCTCTTCTCCCAGCGTTTGTCAGGTTGCTGGTTCGTGTCGCGTCGTGGCGCTGCCGGTGCGGGCTTCGCTCCTCCGATGAGGTCCTGGGCTCGCTCGTCGGCGGTGATGTAGAGGTCGGCTTCCCGGAACAGCTCCTCGGAGGTAGCTAGCGCCTTCTGTAGTATGGCTCGGACGAAGGCCGAGTCATTGGATCCTCTGTAGAAGTCCTCAATCACGGCCGCCTCCGTGACCTCAGGGATACGGTTTCTCATGGTCTGGAACCGTTTGAGGTACGACCGAAGAGTTTCATCCCCCGGCGCTTGATGGATTTGAGGTCCCATGGTTGCGCCAGTTTATCGGAGAGGGACTGAAAATTGGCAGTGAAACGCCGACAGAAGTCGCTCCAGTCGTCGATGCAGTGTCGAGGTAGGTGTCGCAGCCATTGTAGTGCGTCTTGCCCGAGGACAATGGGTAAGTACGCGGTCATCACGTCTTTGGACGCCCCGGCAGCTCGTGCAGCGGTGGTGTAGACGGCTAGCCAACCCCCTGGATCCTGCTTAGGTTCATATTTGTCGACATTAGATACCTTGAAGTTGGGAGGCCATTGGATGGCCCTAAGGCGCGGAGTTAGAGCAGACACTCCGCATGTGTCCTCCTGCCGTCGGGGATGATGTCTGTCCCGGGGAGGGGAGTAGTTGTTGTGGTTCCTCGACCGTCCCCGGGTAGTACCGCCAGTCGAGGCCGTCGCCGACTCAGTTCTGGTGGCCTGGCTCCGAGCTGGGATGCCATGATCCCTGTCGTACTCCTCCCGGCGGCGGATCTCGTTCTCATGCCGTTGTTCACGCGAAGCATTGATGGATATTCGTGCGTCTCGGCGACTGTTGATGGCGTGTCGTAGATCGTTCGGCGGGTGAGCAAGCGGTAGAAGATGGTTGGCTACCTGGGTGAACAGTCGTCGGTAGCCCTCGGCGTCGGGAGTCCGAGGGAGTCCGTCAGCTATCCGAGCTAGCACTCCTCCGACTTCACTCGGCGTGTTCATGGCTCAGGCGAAGTCGGGGTTCAGGTTACGGCCGAATAGTGGATTTTCTCGGTGCTGCCTCGCGTCTTGCTCGGCTTGTTCCTGAGCTCGTCGACGATCACGTCGTCGGGAGTTCCTTCGTTCCCTGAAGACGCGTTCTTCCGGGGTTTCTCCCATCTCCGAGACCTCGTCTCGCGAGACAGGCTGCTCCGGATCCCGTTCTCCAGCTTGGTGATGTCTCCAGATGTTCCGGCGCCGATTCCTTCGTCGACGGGATTCCCGCTGAGGTGGTTCCTCCCCTGGCGCGGTCGGCTCGTCGTCAGAGACGGGAGGCGACTCTGCTCTTCCGATGAAGAGAACGTCGGGGTAGAATGGTGTAGCTGTTGTGGCGATCTTCTTTCGGAGAGCCGAGGGTAATGCTTCCCCGGTATTTTCGGAGTTTATTGGAGGAGGCTTCCTTCCTGGCGGATCTGCAACATGGTGTAGAATTCCCTTTTCGTCGGCTATGGATGAGATCGTTCCAAAGCAGAACATGGATCCAGGACGGAAGGTAATCCTGCTGTTGATGGTGACGGCCATTGAGCTAGCTTGGATCGTCGACACACCCCCTACCTGGCACGCCAGCTGTCGGTGTTTTGGGTCCGACCGCACACCCGGGGTTGCCCCTCAAGGTGTTTTTAGGAGCAGGACGGCGTCGACGACTGTAGCAAAATGGTTCGTGCCAGTTGCACGAGGGACAGTGGATAATGTTTACAGGTTCGGGCCGCTCAGAGATGCGTAACACCCTACGTCCTGGTGAGTTTGCTTGGTGAATGAGGTTACAAGAGAGCTCTCTGAATTGAGAATGCAGAGAGTTGAAGTGGATGGCTAAGTAATAGGGTCGATCGATCTAAAGGGGTGCCCCCTAGGCCTTATATACTCGACCGTGGGGCAATACACGTGGATATGATAACAATGCGTAGCTAAAGGATCGACACTTGTTTGAGTTTATCTCCCTGTAGTTCCGCCGACCTATCCTCGCGTGGTTCCGTTGCATGGGGGCTCCAGCGCGGGAAAGTCGGATCTCTGTTGTGGTCGCTCGCCCGACGTTGTGGGCCGTCCAGGTTTGCACCAATCTGGCCTTGTGTCAACCTGCTTTGCTGATCGTTCCTCCCCAGGCCCACGAAAGAATGGCCTTACGATTTATTGGGCCCTTGGGCCTTTCGTGAGGTCTTTTACTCTTTTAGTGGACCCGGGGGATATCTGTCCCCCACACCAGGGACCTTCCTAGGAATTGGCACGTCCCTGATGTACTCTTCCTATCAACCTTGCACCCGGCATAATCGGAGTCTGAATATCCAATTAAGTAAAAGGTAGACCCCCTTGGATACCAGATCCCAAAGCAAGGCGTAGCAACTAAATATCTAAGAATCTGCTTAACGGCCACAAGGTGGCATTCCCTTGGGTCGGATTGATATCTAGCACACATTCATACGCTAAGCATAATATCCGGTCTACTAGCACATAAATAAAGCAAGGAACCTATCATAGACCGGTATGCCTTTCGATCAATAGACTTACCTCCTTTGTTGAGGTCGACATGTCCGTCGGTGCCCATTGGTGTCTTTGCGAGCTTGGCGTCCTTCATCCCGAACCGCTTGAGCAAGTCTTGCGTGTACTTCGTTTGGGAGATGAAGGTGCCGTCCTTGAGTTGCTTCACTTGGAACCCAAGGAAGTAGTTCAACTCGCCCATCATCGACATCTCAAATTTCTGTGTCATCACCCTGCTAAACTCCTCACAAGACTTTTGGTTAGTAGAACCAAATATTATGTCATCGACATAAATTTGGCACACAAATAAGTCACCATCACAAGTCTTAGTGAAAAGAGTTGGATTGGCTTTCCCAACCTTGAAAGCATTAGCAATTAGAAAATCTCTAAGGCATTCATACCATGCTCTTGGGGCTTGCTTAAGTCCATAGAGCGCCTTAGAGAGCTTACACACATAGTCGGGGTACCATTCATCCTCAAAGCCAGGGGGTTGCTCCACGTACACCTCCTCCTTGATTGGCCCGTTGAGGAAAGCGCTCTTCACATCCATTTGGAACAACCTGAAAGAATGGTGAGCGGCATAGGCTAACAAAATGCTAATAGACTCTAGCCTAGCCACAGGAGCAAAAGTCTCCTTAAAGTCCAAACCTGCGACTTGGGCATAACCTTTTGCCACAAGTCGAGCCTTGTTCCTTGTCACCACCCCGTGCTCGTCCTGTTTGTTGCGGAACACCCACTTGGTTCCCACAACGTTTTGCTTGGGACGTGGCACCAGGGTCCAAACTTCATTTTGCTTGAAGTTGTTGAGCTCTTCCTGCATGGCCAACACCCAGTTCGGATCTAGCAAGGCCTCTTCTACCCTGAAAGGCTTAATAGAAGACAAACGAGTAATGCTCACAGAAGTTAGCTAATCTTGAGCGAGTAGTTACTCCCTTGCTTATATCACCCAAAATCTGGTCGACGGGATGATTCCTTTGAATTATCGCTCGAACTTGAGTTGGAGGGGCCCGTGGTGCTTCTTCCTCCACAACTTGGTCTTCTTGTGCTCCCCCTTGATCACACGCCTCCTTTTGAGGAACCTGTTCATCATCTTGAGTTGGGGGATGCACCATCGTTGAGGAAGAGGGTTGATCTTGCTCTTGGTGTTCCTGTGGTCGCACATCTCCAATCGCCATGGTGTGAATTGCGGCCGATGGAACGTCATCTTCATCTACATCATCAAGATCAACTTGCTCTCTTAGAGAGCCATTAGTTTCATCAAATACAACGTCGCTAGAGACTTCAACCAAACCCGATGATTTGTTGAAGACTCTATACGCCTTTGTATTTGAGTCATAACCTAACAAAAACCCTTCTACAGCTTTGGGAGCAAATTTGGAACTTCTACCTTTCTTTACTAGAATATAGCATTTACTCCCAAATACACGAAAGTATGAAACGTTGGGTTTATTACCGGTTAGTAGTTTATACGAGGTCTTCTTGAGGAGGCGATGAAGGTAGACCCGGTTTATGGCGTGGCAAGCTGTGTTCACAGCTTCTGACCAAAACTGCTCGGGCGTCTTGAATTCTCCAAGCATCGTCCTCGCCATGTCTATGAGCGTCCTGTTCTTCCTTTCTACCACACCATTTTGCTGTGGTGTGTAGGGAGCGGAGAACTCGTGCTTGATTCCTTCCTCCTCAAGGTACTCCTCTACTGGTAAGTTCTTGAATTCGGACCCGTTGTCGCTTCTTATCTTCTTCACCTTCAGCTCAAATTCGTTTTGAGCTCTCCTTAGAAAGCGCTTTAGGGTCCCTTGGGTTTCTGATTTATCCTGCAAAAAGAATACCCAAGTGAAGCGGGAAAAATCATCAACGATAACAAGACCATACTTACTTCCCCCGATGCTGAGATAGGTGACGGGTCCGAAGAGGTCCATGTGAAGTAGCTCTAGAGGTCTTGATGTGGTCATCACATTCTTGTTGTGATGAGCGCTTCCCACTTGTTTACCTGCTTGACAAGCTGCACAAGGTCTATCTTTTTCGAAAAAATACATTGGTTAGACCTAACACATGTTCTCCCTTTAGAAGTTTATGAAGGTTCTTCATCCCAACATGTGCTAGACGGCGATGCCACAGCCAGCCCATGCTAGTCTTAGCAATTAAGCATGCATCTAGATTGGCCTCCTCTTTCGAAAAATCAACTAAGTAGAGTTTGCTGTCTAGTACACCCTTAAAAGCTAGTGAACCATCACTCCTTCTAAAGACAGACACATCTACATTGGTAAATAAACAATTGTAACCCATATTACATAGTTGACTAACGGACAACAAGTTGTACCCGAGCGATTCAACTAAGAACACATTAGATATGGAATGCTCGGATGAAATAGCTATCTTTCCTAGTCCTTTAACCTTGCCTTGATTCCCATCTCCAAAGATGATCGAATCTTGGGAATCTTTGTTCTTGACGTAGGAGGTGAACATCTTCTTCTCCCCCGTCATGTGGTTTGTGCATCCGCTGTCGATAATCCAGCTTGAGCCCCCGGATGCATAAACCTGCAAGGCAATTAGGCTTGGGTTTTAGGTACCCAACTCTTGTTGGGTCCTACAAGGTTAGTTACAATAACTTTTGGGACCCAAATACAAGTCTTGTCTCCCTTGCATTTGGACCCCATCTTTCTAGCAACCACTTTTTCATTTTTACACGAAAGTACAAAAGTAGTGTTGCAAGCATGAAAGACAGTGGTAGGTTTATTGCACACTTTCCTAGGAGCATGAGACACAAAATTTCTCCTAGGCCTACCATTAAAGTTAGAACTTGAAGCAATCATAGCATGAGCATCAAAAGCATTATAACTCCTATAATGAGAATTTCTAACAAATTTTCTATCATTATACATGAAAGCATGATTCTTTTGATTACTACTAGCCATAGGGGCCTTCCCTTTCTCCTTGTTGGAAATGGGAGCCCTTTGACTTGTTAAGTTCTTGGCTTCCTTTCGAAAGCCAAGTCCATCCTTAATTGAGGGATGTCTACCAACGGTGTAGGCATCCCTAGCAAATTTTAATTTATCAAAGTCATTTTTGCAAGTCTTAAGTTGGGCATTAAGACTTTCCACTTCACCATTAAGTTTTGTAATAGAAGTAAGGTGCTCAACACATGCATCAACATCGAAATCCTTACACCTATTACAAATCACAACGTGCTCTACACAAGAACTAGATTTATTAACTACTTCTAGCTTATCATTTAAATCATCATTAATACTCTTTAAGCTAGACACAGTTTCATGACAAGTAGATAATTCAGAAGAAAGCATTTCATTCCTTTTAACCTCTAAAGCAAGTGACTTTTTGAAAACTCTCTTGTGGGTTTTGGTGTTTGGATGACAACTCAATTAAAGGACTAACAAGTGTGCTAAGTGTTGAACAGGTGTTTTATGCAAAGCTAATGTGGTTCAACACAAGTGAACAAGTGTGATGGTCCAAAGACTGAATTATTTATAGATAATAGACATCACAAGAAAGATGGACATTGCTTAAGTGAGACTCGATGTGCATAACTCAGAGACAACCGATCAAGCCTAGGATGGAAGCAAGAAGAGCTTCGAGGTACCAAGTGCATGGGAGAAAGTCAAGGAGACCAGGAACCCAAGGCCAGGGGTGAAGAAGAAGACTTGCGGAATCAAGGTTGATCGAGTTAAGAAGAGTTATGGTACATCAAGGAACACTACATAAGGACATGACTTACTACCAATGAGGTAACATCTACAATTATATGGTGTAAGTCATAAGGCTCAAGACCAAGCTCAAGAAGTGAACAAGGTCACTGGAAGGAGAACCAATGTCAAAATCAGAACTGGAAGCAGCCTAAAAGAGCTAAGTGCACCTTGACCTTTAGTTTGGGTGGTTCCTATGTTTGGAAATATTCTATGTGACCTTTGCAGGATGTTGGAGCTCAGAAATGTCAATCTAGATCAAGTCAAGCTGACTTGATGATTTATGAGTCCAACATCAATCTTAATCATGCCAAATGCTAAAGAAGTGAAAATCAAAGAGAAGGTATGTTTCTAAACTTAGTACATTGGTTTTTGTGTACTAATATATTTATCTAAGTGCTAGAAACAGAGAAAAGAAGAAAGAAAAGAGATGCAAAAGGCTTGGCTGTGTATAGCAAAGACTCAGCTCAGTCTGGCACACCGGACTGTCCGGTGGTGCACCGGACAGTGTCCGGTGCGCCAGACTAAACTCCGGTGAACAAGCCGCTCTCGGGAGAAGTTTGGCGGCGTACGGCTATAATTCACCGGACTGTCTGGTGGTGCACCGAACTGTTCGGTGAGCCAACAGTCGACTGCGCCAACGGTCGGCAGTGCAATCAGCGGGCGACGTGTGGCCTGAGCCAATGGTCAGTTGGTGCACCGAACTGTCCGGTGTGCACCGGACAGTGTTCGGTGAGCCAAGTCGACTGCTGCTCCAACGGTTTGCTGAGCCCGATTTGGAAGGAGATCGCGCACCGGACTGTCCGGTGTGCATCGGACAGTGTCCGGTGAGCCAAGACGACCGTTGCTCCAACGGTCAGCTGAGCCTGATTTGGAAAGAGATCGCGCATCGGACAAGCTACAGGACCTGTCCAGTGGTACACCGGACTGTCCGGTGCGCCACCCGACAGAAAGCAAGTATTGCCTTCCAAAATGGATTCCAATGGCTCCTAGGCCCCTTGGGTCTATAAAAGGGACTCCTAGGCGCCTCCAATAGTTGAACAGGTGCAGCCAACAATTGTAGACATCACTCGGATCGATTCTCTCTCTCCCTCTCGTGTATATCTCTCTAGTTTGTGTAGAGGCAAAGCTATAAGCCTTGAGAGAGTGGAGAAGTGCTGCTAAGAGCTAGAGCAAGGTCTTGAGCATATCGTTACTCTGCCGGAGTGCTGTAAAGAAGATTGTAAGCAGCTGCAGCTTTGTTGTAACCCAACTCAACATAGTGGAAGGCTCTATCTGTCATACTGATAGATCTGAGCAAACGGAGGAAGGAGTTGAAACAGACTCCAAGCCCAGGTGTGGCTAACTCCAACGAGGACTAGGCAAGCACTTCAGGCTTGGCCGAACCTCGGGATAAATCCTTGCGTCTGAGTGCTTCGCTCTGTATTGTGTGCTGACTCTCTGTCTTACTCACTTTTTATATCTGCATGTCAACACTTATCTGTGGTACAAGTTATATTTGAAGTGCAGGACATTTTGAGACAGGATCTTCTATTCCGCTGCAACCTACTCGAAGGGTCTTTCATTCCACTGCGATCTGATCTTCGAGTAGAGTAAGAACTAAAGTTTTAAAGTGATAATTTTTATTCGCCTATTCACCCCCCCTCTAGGCAACATCCAGATCCTGTTTCCGGGCAAACCGAACTTTCACTTTTGCACACTTACAAATTTATCATACTCTTCATATAAAAGATCCTCTTGCTTTTCTAAAAGTCTATTCTTTTCATTTAAAGCATCAATCAATTCATTGATTTTGTCTACTTTAGTTCTATCTAAACCTTTGAACAAGCTTGAGTAATCTACTTCATCATCACTAGAGTCATCATCACTTGAAGTAGTATACTTAGGGGTATCTCGAGCGCTTACCATTTTCTCCTTTGCCATGAGGCAAGTATGGCGCTCGTTGGGGAAGAGGGACGACTTGTCAAAGGCCGAGGCAGCGAGTCCTTCGTCGTCGGAGTCAGAAGAAGAGCAATCCGAATCCCATTCCTTGCCAAGGTGCGCCTCGCCCTTCGCCTTTTTGTAGGCCTTCTTCTTTTCCCTCTTTCCGCTTTTTTATTGCTCCTGGTCATTAGCATTATCGGGACAATTTGCTATGAAATGACTAGTCTTACCACATTTAAAACAGGAGCGCTTTCCCTTCGCTTTGCTCTTGTTGGAATGCTCCTTTTGTCCTTTTAGCGCTGTCTTGAAGCGCTTGATGATGAGGGCCATTTCATCTTCATTTAGCCCGGTAGCTTCAACTTGTGCCACCTTGCTAGGTAGCGCCTCCCTGTTGCTGCTTGTTGCCTTGAGTGCAACGGCTTGGGGCTCATAGATGGGCATTGGGCCATTCAATGCATCATCAATGTATCTTGCTTCCTTGACCATCATGCGCCTGCTCACAAACTTTCCGAGTATCTCCTCAGGCGTCATCTTTGTGTACCTAGGATTCTCACGGATTAAGTTCACAAGATGAGGGTCAATGACAGTAAAAGACCTGAGCATAAGTCGGACGACGTCGTGGTCCGTCCATCTCGTGCTTCCATAGCTCTTGATCTTGTTGACCAGGGTCTTGAGCCTGTTGTACGTTTGTGTTGGCTCCTCTCCCCTGATCATGGCAAACCTTCCTAGCTCGCCTTCCACCAACTCCATTTTGGTGATCATGGTGGCGTCGTTCCCCTCATGCAAGATCTTGAGGGTGTCCCATATTTGCTTGGCGTTGTCCAAGCCGCTCACCTTGTTGTATTCATCCCTGCACAACGATGCTAACAAAACAGTGGTAGCTTGTGCACTTTTATGAATCTGTTCGTTAATAAAAACAGGGTTGTCCGTACTATCAAATTGCATTCCATTCTCAACTATCTCCCAAATACTAGGATGGAGAGAGAAAAGGTGACTACGCATTTTGTGACTCCAAAAAGCGTAGTCCTCTCCATCAAAGTGTGGAGGTTTACCAAGAGGAATAGAAAGCAAATGGGCATTGGAATTATATGGAATACGAGAATAATCAAAAGAAAAGTTTGAGTTAACCGGTTTCTTTTTCTCGTCGTAGTCGTTGTCTCTTGGGGAAGAAGAAGACTCGTCGCTGTCATAGTAGACGATCTTCTTGATGCGCCTCTTCTTCCCGTCCTTCTTCTTATGACTCGATCCAGAGTCAGTGGGCTTGTCGTCCCTCAGCTCGTTGAAGGTGGACTCTTTCTCCTTATCATTGACCACCATCCCCTTTCCGTTAGGATCCATCTCTTCGGGCGATTAGTCCCTTTCGTGAAGAGAACGGCTTTGATACCAATTGAGAGCACCTAGAGGGGGGGTGAATAGGTGATCCTGTAAAATTCAACAACTAATAGCCACAAAACTTGGTTAAGTGTTAGAATGGCTAAGTAGCGAGCTCTTGCGAACACACAAGTATCACAGAAAAACAATCATATAAGACATGTGAGTTTATCCCATGGTTCGGCAAGTATAACACTTGCCTACCTCCACGTTGTGGCGTCCCAATGGACGAGGGTTGCACTCAGCCCCTTTCAAGTGATCCAATGATCAACTTGAATACCACGGTATTGTTCTTGCTTATCTCTTTTCCTGTTTGCGAGGAATCTCCACAAGTTGGAGTCTCTCGCCCTTACAACAAAGATCAAAGTGAAAGTACTAGAGTAAGGGTGGGAAGCAACACACACAAATCCGCAGCAATACGCACACACACAGCCAAGACTTGAGCTCAAATGAATCACAACAAGTTCACCACTAGAACAGAGCTCAAATCACTAACAAAGTCAATCAAGTGCGCAGAGACGGAGTGTGGAAGACTTAAAATGCTCAAAGTATGCTTAGGTGTCTCCTCCATGCGCCTAGGGGTCCCTTTTATAGCCCAAGGCAGCTAGGAGCCGTTGGAGGCAACTTTGGAAGGCAAATCTTGCCTTCTGTCGGGTGGCGCACCGGACAGTCCGGTGTGCCACTGGACAGTCCCTGTAGCTGTCCGGTGCACGATCTCCTTCCTTTTCTGGCGCATCCGACCATTGCAGATTTGCAGCAGTTGGCACACCGGACACTGTCCGGTGCCCCCTGCCAACCGTTGGCGCACCCACGCGTCGCGCGCGGATTACGCGGCCGATCGTTGGCGCAGTCGACCATTGGCTCACCGGACAGTCCGGTGCCTCACCGGACGGTCCGGTGAATTATAGCCGTACGTCGTTGAACGTTTCCCGAGAGCGACGACTTCGCCGCGGATGACTCACCGGATAGTCTGGTGCACCATCGGACAGTCCGGTGAATTATAGCCTTACGCCGTCGTCGAGTCCCGAGAGCGGACTGTTCACCGAGACTGGTCCTGGCGCACCGGACACTATCCGATGCACCACCGGACAGTCCGGTGCACCCAGATCGAGCTGCAGTTGGCTGTACACAGCCAACTCTTTTCCAAACCAATTTCTCCTATTTCTAGCACTTAGACACAATACATTAGTACTCAAATCAATGTACTAAGTCTAGAAACATACCTTGTAACTTGATTTGCACTTCTTGAGTCTTTGGCACAAATTAACACTTAGAGCATTTGTGTTGGGCACTTAATCACCAAAACACTTTAGAAATGGCCCAAGGGCACATTTCCCTTTCATGCATACACTAGGTAAATCATATGGTAGGATTGTCCGGTTTCACTCTTACCCTTGGAGCAAACCTACGTGGTTTATATTGATTAGGAGTATGGCACATAGCTCATTTATAAATGATTTATCTTATGTGCCAAAGTCCAAATTGTAGATGCCTTACCCCTAATACCACCTACAAGTGATGTTCACATTCATGTGACATTACCCTCCAAGTCGTCTTTTGACCTTAAAGTCTAAGTGCATGTCTCCTCAAAGCATTCCATACTTGTATGCACTATTTTACGGTGAGGTCCCAAGTTGTAAACTTTGCAAGTAACATCTTATCAAGTTCATCATGTATGTAGTAGTCTCATTGAAAAGAAAATGGAGTCTCTGAAGCTAAGCATAGATGATCACTTATAAGGAATATTTCATATCCTTTGTGATATGACATATCATACAAACTAGTATCAAGCCCAAATTCAATTCGACAAGTGGTATCCCTAAATATACGCCATTATGTTATTGTTGAGTTAGTATCTTTTGCATTCTTTCTCTATGCATTATATAGATTAAACTATTCTTATCTTAAAATTCTGATTATGCATATACTTTGTCATCCACCATATATATGCATACGCTTATGGAGAGCATATCTATGTAATATCAAAGTTAAGTTTATAATCAATATCTTTCCATACATAAAGGATCACAAAAACTTGACCTTCCATTGTGCTACTAATATCTTCCTTTCCGGTGTTTGATTCCAAAGGGAAGAATTTGTAGGAGCAAAAGGAATTCCAATCCATAATAAATACCAAAATCATAAATACAAAATTTTCAATCTTGCATGTGGTATTGAATGGGAGAGAGTTTTATTTTGTAAGATGGTCCTAGAATGAGAGGAAGTGAATTATGGAGTAAGAGGGAGGTTAAAATCCATAATACCACATAAGGGGAAATTTATACAATGGCAAGGGAAATATAAGTATTTGAAGGTCCTTCCAAATGATATTCTTTAGCATAATATGATCTTGCTCTAGGATTGCATCACATCAAGTGAATAGTGTGTTTTTATTTTTTGTATCAGTTATTTGTTTGTGTTGGTCATGTTGTCATAAAACACCAAAAGGGAAAAGATTATAAGGAAAATGTACCCCATGGTCCATTAAGTTGGATTTTTGTGTTTTATTAACGACATCACCAATTTTACTAAAGCAAATTGATAGTCCAAATGGTCAACACCTCAAGCAATACATTGGAAGCCATATTTACAACCTACACGACATGCTAATAGTCTATCACACCAAAAGGCATAAGCCCAAATGCAAAGACAAACAAAATTGAAGCTGCTAAAGTTGAGACAAAGTGATGGCTAAATTAGAATTGCCTCATGATTTTGGATATGTTCAAATTGGCATGGCTCCAAATCTAAGCTATACAACTTTTTGTTAGCTTTCCAAAAAGTCCAAGATCATCAACATCAAAGTTCAGAGGAAAAAATTATGCCTAAAATATAAAAGTTTGACTTGTTAAAAATAGGGTAGAGAATGGTCTGACACTAAGGGTTTGACGTCGCCTCTCTCGGTCCAACACTCACACAACTGAACCAAACAAGATTATAGTATGGTCTGACATTAAGGGTCCAATTCCCTTTCTTTCGGTACAATGTTCACACAACTAAATTGAATAGTAGCACCATATGGTCCAATGCTTAGGGTCAGATCTCACTATTTGGTCTAATGGTCCAAAAAAGTTATAATGACTACTTAGTGGTGTTGGGGTTGTTTATACCCCTCTATTTGAACAAGAAGGGTGTGCTACAACTGAGGGAAGTGTGTGGAGAGTTGAGGCTTATCCATTTGTTCTCTAGCCACCAAAAGTTCTTATGGAAACATTATGTTATTAGTGTGGGTGCTTTGTGAAGTGCTTAGGCTAGTTAGACCATCGCTTATGTACTTGTTCTAGGTTTAGATCTAGTGTTTAGTGAGGTTTGCATAGTTCTTACTATTCGGTGCTTGTGCGCACCATTGTTGTACTCGGAGGTGCTTGTAGTCTTGCGAGACCACACCAACCATGTTTATGGTGTGACCACTACCACGTACCAAAGGGAACAAATCATACGATGGTTTGGCCGGAAGCTCGATAGTGAAGACAATGGGGAGTAGTTTGGGGGGAGGCCATCTTGGAGACCTACTTTCACATGGGGAAGGCTCAAGGGTTATCCATGAAATTACTCGACTTGGAGCTTGGACTGTGCGAGGGCATACTTGCAAGCAGATCCAATAAGGACTAGAGGGAAGCATGAGTTTCTCGATACCTCGAAAAAAATACTAGAGTCATTGATGGGAGTTTGTATCTCTATCTCAAAAAGCTTCCAAATTTCATTTATTTCTTACCTAGGTTGTGTGCTTACTTTCCTCGTTTAAGTTGCTAAGCTAGTGATAGGATCGGAACCTAGATTGCATAACTCCTTTGCATTAGAGATAGCAACATACCTAGCAAAACCATAGTTGCACTTGTAGATAGATTATTTTTGCATAGGTTTTGACTAGGTAGAAATTAGAGGCCTTAGTTTTAGAAGTATATTTAAGTTGCTTATTTCACACTCCCCTCTTAGGTGTTATAGTACATTCATGTACAAATCTTTTCTTTTCCTCAATCCACTGAGGAACCAGGACAGTAGCGAGAAATGATGGTTGTCTCTAATGAAGAAACAATTGAGGTTAGTACCAATGAGGAGTTGCATCTGTGCGTGATGGACAAATATGACAATGGTGCCGACCTATGCGAGGTTCGCGAGGCCCTATTCAACTACAGAGTTGAGGTTCCCATGAATGTCGGCGATGATCATGGAGGTAGGCACCAAAAATATAGGAAAAGAATAGCACCAAGAGCTCATGTCTCTCTACCTCTAATGTGAGGGAGGATTGTGCGACAATCTTCAAAACTGTAAATGGTAAGAAGGTTAGGTATGTAGTTAAGTACATCCATTGTTCTATGTGGTACTCAACTCTCTCTAGTGGTGGCATTAGCCACCTCACTTGGCATAGGGATAAATCATAGATGCATTAATAGGCGTGAAAACACGCATGTCTTAATCTCAGATTTATTTAAATCTCAAAAGTAGTATGCGTAATTGTGAGTATAATCCTAAGGTTGCTTATACTCAATTGGTTTGATTGATTTCTACACTTGATGTCCTTGTTTGTATGTGTAAACTAGGGAATTTGAAGAGTATATCAAAATTGCCACGACCCTAAACTTGTTGTTATTTGTAGGCAAACTAGCAGTAGAGACATACAAAAGTACTTCACTGATTGAAAGGCTAAGCTCATTGAAACTCTTAGTTCTGCTTCTGTTGGTATTGATTATGTTTGTATAACCTTAGACATTTGGTCTAGTAATGCAAAGGGAACTACCTTAGTAATGTTGCTCACTACATAACTCTTATTGGCAACTAGAGAAGAGGGTGTTTGGTCTTATGTTTATTGATGTGTCCCCTAATGGACAAAACATTACCCACCATGTTGCATCTATGCTTACTGGTTATGGTTTTTCTGATAAGGCATTTGTTTTTACTATAAAATGCATCATCTAATGTATCATGCAAAACTAGACTTATACTATATAAACACCTTGATATTGATGGTGTATATGATTAGGATGAATCAGACAATGCATCATCTAATACAGTCAATTTTATGTTCTCATGTGCATGCCACATTATCAATCTTATTAAGTGTATCTAGTGACAAAATAGAATATTGTACTGTGAGATACATGTTAGTGAGGACATAGACTCCACAGGAGAGCCGACTACCTATGAAGAAGTCATGATAAGTCCAAACTCATCCAAGTGGTTTTATGTCATTAATGATGAATTACAGTTAATGAGAATGAATAATTTTTGGGACCTAAAGGTCATTTACAAAGGAGCCAAAACAATAGTATCGGGTACCCAGGAAAGGGGTACCCAAGGCAAGGCCCATAAACCTCTCTAACCCATTTACCGACCAAGTCCGGCGGGGCGACCGACCAAGCCCCCAGCGAGCAAGTCTACGATGAGGCGAGGCAAACGACCAAGTCCCCGTCGAGAGGATCCATAAGGAAGGAACCAATGCCGACGTTGTCGACCCATGATGGTCACGACAAGACACTATGTCACCAAACCATGACCAGGCCGCACCTACAGTACCAAAAGACATCAGACATACATGATGGAACACCCTCGTGTGCACCCACGGATATGCCTTCACTAACTCAAGGGGTCGATCAACTCCAGTCGCGGAGGCCTGAAAGGGAAATGTGCCCTTGGGCCATTTCTAAGTATTTTGGTGATTTAGTGTCCAACACAAGTGCCTAAGTGTAAAAAGGTGGACAAAGTACAAATCAAGAATTAAGGTATGTTTCTCAGACTTAGTACATTGTTTTATGGACTAATGTATTGTGTCTAAGTGCTGGAAACAGGAAAAATCCAATTGGAAATGTCTTGGCTCGAGCAGCCAAGAATCTGCTGAGTCTGCAAGCACCGGACTGTCCGGTGGTGCACCGGACAGTGTCCGGTGCGCCAGGCTGGCTCGAGCGAAGTGGCTGCTCTCGGGAATTCACCGGCGACGTACGACTAAAATTCACTGGACTGTCCGGTGTGCACCGGACTGTCCGGTGAGCCAACGGTCGGCCGGGCCACCGGTCGGCCGCGCAATCTGCGCGGGACACGTGGCCGAGCCAACGGCTAGAAGACGACACCGGACTGTCCGGTGTGCACCGGACATGTCCGGTGCGCCAACGGCTCTCAGGCTGCCAACGGTCGGCTTCGCTATTTAAGGAAGGAAATCGGGCACCGGACAGTGTCCGGTGTGCACCGGACTGTCCGGTGCCCCCGATGACAGAAGGCAAGAATGGCTTTCCAAGTTTGTGCTCAACGGCTCCTAGCTGCCTTGGGGCTATAAAAGGGACCCCTAGGCGCATGGAGGAGAACACCAAGCATCCTTTGAGCATCATTGATCACTCACACTTCATTCTTGCGCACTTGTTCGACATTTTAGTGATTTGAGCTCCGTTCTAGTGTGCTAGTCTCTTGAGCTCAAGTCTGGGTTTTGCGTGTGCGTATTCGCTGTGATCTTTGTATCGTGTGTGAGTTGCTAATCCCTCCCTTGCTCTGTGATTCTTCGTGAACATCTTGTGTAAGGGCGAGAGGCTCCAAGCTGTGGAGATTCCTCGCAAACGGGATTAAGAGAAGCAAAGCAACACCGTGGTATTCAAGTTGGTCTTTGGACCGCTTGAGAGGGGTTGATTGCAACCCTCGTCTGTTGGGACGCCACAACGTGGAGTAGGCAAGCGTTGGTCTTGGCCGAACCACGGGATAACCACTGTGCCATCTCTGTGATTGATATCTCTTGGTTATTGTGTTGTGTTGAGATCCTTCTCTAGCCACTTGGCAAATTACTGTGCTAACAAGTAACCAAGTTTTGTGGTTTAAGTTTTTGAAGTGTTACAGGATCACCTATTCACCCCCCCCCCCCCCTCTAGGTGCTCTCAATTGGTATCGGAGCCGTTCTCTTCAAGAAAGGGACTAACTGCCTGAAGAGATGGATCCTAAAGGCAAGGGGATGGTGATCAACGACAAGGAGAAGGAGTCCTTCGTCAATGAGCCCAATGATGACAGGCCCACCGACTCAGGCTCGGGCCACAAAAGAAAAGACAGGAGGAAGAAGAAGACAAGGCGCATCAAGGAAATTGTCTACTACGACAGCGACGAATCTTCCTCCTCCCAAAAGGACGACGACGACTACGATAGACGAAAGACGGTTAACTCAAACTTTTCTTTCGATTATTCGCGCATCCCGCATAGTTCAAATGCTCAATTGCTCCCCATTCCACTTGGCAAGCCCCCTCACTTTGATGGAGAGGATTACGGATTTTGGAGCCACAAAATGCGTACTCGCCTGTTTTCTCTCCATCCAAGCATTTGGGAGATTGTGGAAAGTGGAATGAAATTTGATAGCTCGGATAGCCCTGTGTTTATTAATGAACAGATTCATAAAAATGCACAAGCTACTACTGTGTTGCTAGCCTCTTTGTGCAGGGACGAGTATCACAAGGTGAGCGGCTTGGACAATGCCAAGCAGATCTGGGACACCCTCAAGATCTCTCATGAGGGAAACGACGTCACCTTGCTCACCAAAATGGAGTTGGTGGAGGGCGAGCTTGGACGGTTCGCGATGATAAGGGGCGAGGAGCCGACACAAACATACAACCGGCTCAAGACCCTTATCAACAAAATAAGGAGCTACGGGAGCACGCGATGGACGGACCACGACGTCGTCCGCCTAATGCTAAGGTCATTTACCGTTCTTGATCCTCATTTGGTGAACAATATACGTGAAAATCCCAGGTACACCAAGATGTCGTCCGAAGAAGTTCTTGGGAAGTTCGTAAGCGGGCGAATGATGATCAAGGAGGCAAGATACGTGGACGACGCGTTGAACGGTCCTAGTCATGAGCCTCAACCCATTGCTCTCAAGGCAACAAGGAGCAAGGAGGCGCTACCAAGCAAGGTGGCGCAAGTTGAGGCGGCCGGACTCAATGATGAGGAGATGGCCCTCATCATTAAGCGCTTCAAGACGGCGCTTAAAAGTCGCAAGGGGCAGCCAAGCAAGACCAAAGCCAAGGGGAAGCGCTCATGCTTCAAATGCGGTAAGCTTGGTCATTTTATTGCTAACTGTCCCGACAATGATAGTGATCAGGACCAAGGGAACAAGAGGGAGAAAAAGAAGCATTACAAGAAGGCCAAGGGCGAGGCACATATCGGAAAGGAGTGGGATTCGGATTGTTCCTCCTCCGACTCTGACAATGAAGGACTCGCTGCCACCGCCTTCAACAAGTCATCCCTCTTCCCCAACGAGCGTCACACTTGCCTCATGGCAAGAGAGAAGAAAGTAAGCACTCATACTAGTACTTATGCTTCTTCGAGTGAAGATGAGTCTAGTGATGATGATGAGATAGATTACTCATGCTTATTCAAGGGATTAGATAGAACCAAGGTAGACAAAATTAATGAATTAATTGATGCCTTAAATGACAAGAATATGCTTTTAGAAAAACAAGAGGATTTGTTGTATGAAGAACATGATAAATTTGTAGAAGCACAGAAATCTCTTGCTCTAGAAATTAAGAGGAATGAAATGCTCTCTAGTGAATTATCTTCTTGTCATGAAACTATTGCTAAGTTAAAAAGTTTTAATGATGATTTAAATGCTAAACTAGAAGTAGCTAGTAAATCTAATTCTTGTGTAGAAATTGTTGAAACTTGTAATAGGTGTAAAGATTTTGACATTGATGCTTGTAGTGATCATTTAGTTTCAATTTCCAAATTAAATGATGAATTAGCTAGTCTTAATGCCCAACTTAAGACTAGCAAGAATGAATTTGACAAGCTAAAATTTGCAAGGGATGCCTACACGATTGGTAGACACCCCTCAATTAAGGATGGACTTGGCTACAAGAGGGAAGCCAAGAACTTGACAAGCCATAAGGCTCCCATCTCCGCCAAGGAGAAAGGGAAGGCCCCTATGGCTAGTAGTGTGCAAAAGAACCATGCCTTTATGTACTATGATAGAAGACAACCTAGAAATGCTTATAGGAGTTGTAATGTATATAATGCCTTTGATTCTCATGCCATGGTTGCTTCTAGTTCTTCTTATGTGCATGATAGAAATGTTGGTAGGAGAAATGTTATTCATAATATGCCTAGGAGAAATGTCGTAAATATTCCTAGGAAAGTTAATGAACCTTCTACAATATATCATGCTTTAAATGCTTCTTTTGCTATTTGTAGAAAGGATAGGAAGATAGTTGCTAGAAAATTAGGGGCAAGATGCAAGGGAGACAAAACTTGCATTTGGGTCCCTAAGGATATTTGTGCTAACCTTGCAGGACCCAACATGAGTTGGGTACCTAAGACCCAAGCCTAAATTTGCCTTGCAGGTTTATGCATCCGGGGGTTCAAGCTGGATTATTGACAGCGGATGCACAAACCATATGACGGGGGAGAAGAAGATGTTCACCTCCTACGTCAAGAATAAAGATTCCCAAGATTCAATAATATTCGGTGATGGGAATCAAGGCAAGGTAAAAGGGTTAGGTAAAATTGCAATCTCAAATGAGCACTCTATCTCTAATGTGTTTTTAGTAGAGTCTCTTGGATATAATTTGCTATCTGTTAGTCAATTATGCAATATGGGATATAACTGTTTGTTTACAAATGTAGATGTGTCTGTCTTTAGAAGATGTGATGGTTCACTAGCTTTTAAGGGTGTACTAGACGGCAAGCTTTACTTAGTTGATTTTGCAAAAGAAGAGGCCGGTCTAGATGCATGCTTAATGGCTAAGACTTGCATGGGCTGGCTGTGGCATTGCCGCTTAGCACATGTGGGGATGAAGAACCTCCACAAGCTTCTAAAGGGAGAACACGTGATAGGTCTAACCAATGTTCATTTCGAAAAAGATAGACCTTGTGCAGCTTGTCAAGCAGGAAAACAGGTGGGAGGCTCTCATCACACCAAAAATGTGATGACAACATCAAGACCCCTGGAGCTGCTACATATGGACCTCTTCGGACCCGTCGCCTATCTGAGCATAGGAGGAAGTAAGTATGGTCTAGTTATCGTTGATGACTTTTCCCGCTTCACTTGGGTGTTCTTTTTGCAGGATAAGTCTGAAACCCAAGGGACCCTCAAGCGATTCCTAAGGAGAGCTCAAAATGAGTTTGAGCTCAAGGTGAAGAAGATAAGGAGCGACAACGGGTCCGAATTCAAGAACCTTCAAGTGGAGGAGTTTCTTGAGGAGGAGGGGATCAAGCACGAGTTCTCCGCTCCCTACACACCTCAGCAAAATGGTGTGGTAGAGAGGAAGAACAGAACGCTCATAGATATGGCGAGGACTATGCTTGGAGAATTCAAGACCCCCGAGTGCTTTTGGTCGGAAGCTGTGAACACGGCTTGCCACGCCATCAACAGGGTCTACCTTCACCGCCTCCTCAAGAAGACGTCGTATGAGCTGCTAACCGGTAACAAACCTAATGTATCGTATTTTCGTGTTTTTGGGAGTAAATGCTACATTCTAGTGAAGAAAGGTAGGAATTCCAAATTTGCTCCCAAAGCCGTAGAAGGGTTTTTATTAGGTTATGATTCAAATACAAAGGCGTATAGGGTCTTCAACAAATCATCGGGTTTGGTTGAAGTCTCTAGCGACGTTGTATTTGATGAGACTAATGGCTCTCCAAGAGAGCAAGTTGTTGATCTTGATGATGTAAATGAAGAAGACGTTCCAACGGCCGCGATACGCACCATGGCGATTGGAGATGTACGGCCTCAGGAACATTTGGAGCAAGATCAACCGTCTTCCTCAACTATGGTGCATCCCCCAACCCAAGATGACGAACAGGTACCTCAAGTGGAGGCACATGATCAAGGGGGAGCACAGGATGTTCAAGAGGAAGAAGCACCTCAGGCACCTCCAACCCAAGTTCGAGCGACAATTCAAAGGGATCATCCCGTCGACCAGATATTGGGTGATATTAGCAAGGGAGTAACTACTCGCTCAAGATTAGTTAATTTTTGTGAGCATTACTCTTTTGTCTCTTATATTGAGCCTTTCAGGGTAGAAGAGGCCTTGCTAGATCCGGACTGGGTGTTGGCCATGCAGGAGGAACTCAACAACTTCAAGCGCAACGAAGTTTGGACACTGGTGCCTCGTCCCAAGCAAAATGTTGTGGGAACCAAGTGGGTGTTCCGCAACAAACAGGACGAGCACGGGGTGGTGACGAGGAACAAGGCTCGACTTGTGGCAAAAGGTTATGCCCAAGTCGCAGGTTTGGACTTTGAGGAGACTTTTGCTCCTGTGGCTAGGCTAGAATCAATTCGTATCTTGCTAGCATATGCCGCTCACCATTCTTTCAGGTTGTACCAAATGGATGTGAAGAGCGCTTTCCTCAACGGGCCGATCAAGGAGGAGGTGTACGTGGAGCAGCCCCCTGGCTTCGAGGATGAACGGTACCCCGACCACGTGTGTAAGCTCTCTAAGGCGCTCTATGGACTTAAGCAAGCCCCAAGAGCATGGTATGAATGCCTTAGAGACTTTTTAATTGCTAATGCTTTCAAGGTTGGGGAAGCCAATCCAACTCTTTTTACTAAGACTTGCGATGGTGATCTTTTTGTGTGCCAAATTTATGTCGACGACATAATATTTGGTTCTACTAACCAAAAGTCTTGTGAAGAGTTTAGCAGGGTAATGACGCAGAAATTCGAGATGTCGATGATGGGCGAGTTGACCTACTTCCTTGGGTTCCAAGTGAAGCAACTCAAGGACGGCACCTTCATCTCCCAAACGAAGTACCCACAAGATTTGCTAAAGAGGTTTGGGATGAAGGACGCCAAGCCCGCAAAGACGCCGATGGGAACCGACGGACACACCGACCTCAACAAAGGAGGTAAGTCCGTTGATCAAAAAGCATACCGGTCCATGATAGGTTCTTTGCTTTATTTATGTGCTAGTAGACCGGATATTATGCTTAGCGTATGCATGTGTGCTAGATTTCAATCCGATCCGAAGGAGTGTCACTTAGTGGCTGTGAAGCGAATTCTTCGATATTTAGTCGCTACGCCTTGCTTCGGGATCTGGTATCCAGAGGGGTCTAACTTTGACTTGATTGGGTACTCAGATTCCGACTATGCTGGATGTAAGGTCGATAGGAAGAGTACATCGGGGACGTGCCAATTCTTAGGAAGGTCCCTGGTGTCATGGAACTCTAAGAAACAAACCTCCGTTGCCCTATCCACCGCTAAGGCCGAGTACGTTGCCGCAGGACAGTGTTGTGCGCAACTAATTTGGATGAGGCAAACCCTCAGGGACTTTGGCTACAATCTGAGCAAAGTCCCACTCCTATGTGATAATGAGAGTGCTATCCGAATAGCGGAAAATCCTGTTGAGCACAGCCGCACAAAGCACATTGACATCCGGCATCACTTTTTGAGAGACCACCAGCAAAAGGGAGATATCGAAGTGTTTCATGTTAGCACCGAGAACCAGCTAGCTGATATCTTTACCAAGCCTTTAGATGAGAAGACCTTTTGCAGGCTGCGTAGTGAGCTCAATATCTTAGATTCGCGGAACTTGGATTGAAATGTAGCATACATGTGTTTATGCTTTTGATTATGTTCATTCTGCATATTGTTGCTTATTGTGGTGCTCAAGTTGTACAAACACTCCCTGGACCTCACAAGTCATGTTTGCAAGTGATGCACATATTTAGGGGGAGCTGTGCTACAACTTGACCCTTTGTGGCTAACCATGTACTTGAGTTTGGTTGTTTTAGTCTCCAAGGAAAATTGAAAGGGAAAAGGTGGACTTGGACCATGCGAGACTTCCACTGCACTCCGATGAAAAGAGTAACTCTTCCAAGTTCATCGTTATACTCTTATTGCCTATTTGCTCTTAGTTGAAGATTTTGGTGAGGCAATGGGGTTAAAGGGCCAAGATTGATCCCATTTTGGTGCTTGATGCCAAAGGGGGAGAAAATAAAGGCCAAAGCGATAAATGGATCAGCTACCACTTGAGAGATTTTGAAAATAGTAGAATAGAGCTTTTGGTTTGTCAAAACTCTTTTGTTGTCTCTCTTGTCAAAAGTTGGCTTCTTGTGGGGAGAAGTATTGATTATGGGAAAAAGGGGGAGTTTTTGAAATCTTAAATCAATTTCTCGTAGAATGACTCTCTTTATGTCTTAACATGTGTGTTTGACTTAGAGATAGAAATTTGAGTTTGATTTGCAAAAACAAACCAAGTGGTGGCATAGAGTGATCCATATATGTCAAAATTGAATCAAAACAATTTTGAGTTCTTATTTGATTTGATTTTGTACTTGTTCTACTTGCTTTATGTTGTGTTGGCATAAATCACCAAAAAGGGGGAGATTGAAAGGGAAATGTGCCCTTGGGCCATTTCTAAGTATTTTGGTGATTTAGTGTCCAACACAAGTGCCTAAGTGTAAAAAGGTGGACAAAGTACAAATCAAGAATTAAGGTATGTTTCTCAGACTTAGTACATTGTTTTATGGACTAATGTATTGTGTCTAAGTGCTGGAAATAGGAAAAATCCAATTGGAAATGTCTTGGCTCGAGCAGCCAAGAATCTGCTGAGTCTGCAAGCACTGGACTGTCCGGTGGTGCACCGGACAGTGTCTGGTGCGCCAGGCTGGCTCGAGCGAAGTGGCTGCTCTCGGGAATTCACCGGCGACATACGGCTAAAATTCACCGGACTGTCCGGTGTGCACCGGACTGTCCGGTGAGCCAACGGTCGGCCGGGCCACCGGTCGGCCGCGCAATCTGCGCGGGACACGTGGCCGAGCCAACGGCTAGAAGACGACACCGGACTGTCCGGTGTGCACCGGACATGTCCGGTGCGCCAACGGCTCTCAGGCTGCCAACGGTCGGCTTCGCTATTTAAGGAAGGAAATCGGGCACCGGACAGTGTCCGGTGTGCACCGGACTGTCCGGTGCCCCCGATGACAGAAGGCAAGAATGGCTTTCCAAGTTTGTGCTCAACGGCTCCTAGCTGCCTTGGGGCTATAAAAGGGACCCCTAGGCGCATGGAGGAGAACACCAAGCATCCTTTGAGCATCATTGATCACTCACACTTCATTCTTGCGCACTTGTTCGACATTTTAGTGATTTGAGCTCCGTTCTAGTGTGCTAGTCTCTTGAGCTCAAGTCTGGGTTTTGTGTGTGCGTATTCGCTGTGATCTTTGTGTCGTGTGTGAGTTGCTAATCCCTCCCTTGCTCTGTGATTCTTCGTGAACATCTTGTGTAAGGGCGAGAGGCTCCAAGCTGTGGAGATTCCTCGCAAACGGGATTAAGAGAAGCAAAGCAACACCGTGGTATTCAAGTTGGTCTTTGGACCGCTTGAGAGGGGTTGATTGCAACCCTCGTCCGTTGGGACGCCACAACGTGGAGTAGGCAAGCGTTGGTCTTGGCCGAACCACGGGATAACCACTGTGCCATCTCTGTGATTGATATCTCTTGGTTATTGTGTTGTGTTGAGATCCTTCTCTAGCCACTTGGCAAATTACTGTGCTAACAAGTAACCAAGTTTTGTGGTTTAAGTTTTTGAAGTGTTACAGGATCACCTATTCACCCCCCCCCCTCTAGGTGCTCTCAAGGCCTCGAAACGAGAGTCTCTACAGTGACCCATGCGCTGGAAAGGACGAGACAATACCCCATACCGGGCGTATGCCTACGCGTGCTTGCGCAAGAGGTATGATGGAAGATGAAGCTATACCGGATACGACCTTGAACCTTACCATAAGCCCATTTTGCGAGACTCGCCAGGTACCGCAACGCTGGCACCAAGCAAGCTACAGGGACTCATATACCGAGTAGACAAGATGGAACGCCATACTAGGGGTACAACAGCGCACGACCCTATGGACGACGTCAGGAGGACTATGCCATCCAGAGGCGGCAAGCCAAGCTCCCCCGGTAGAATACAAGTTTCCAATGTAAAGTCCACCTTGAGCTGTAAAAGGGGATGGGCAACTTTCATTCTACACACAAGCACACCAGTTGTAACACGCCTCAAAGCAATACTACGATCAGCACTACACTAGACTAGGCCACAAGACCGAACCAGTAAAAATCTCGTGTCTCAGTTCCTTGCTCGGATCTCCGTGATCCACCATTCGGAGTGAGTCCATGCTTGCTTCCCCACCGAACATAAATCTATTGTCCCCCGGTTTTTGAAACCACGACAAATAGGTTACAAGTGGGTCTACAAACCCAAGCATGACTCTATAGAAAATGTAGAAAGATACAAGGCTATACTTGTGGCCAAATGGTTCACATAGAGAGAAAAGAATAAATTATCATGAAATTTTCTCGCATGTCTTAACCAAAGACTCATTGATGATAATCATAAAATTAGTTGCTCATTATGATTTAATCAAATAGGTGTAATGACGATATTTCTGAAGGGAGAGTTGCTAGAAAATTTTACATGGCACTACCTAAGGGTTCATGGGCCGTCGCTTAAGAAATTCCATTTATGGACTAAAGTGAGCTTCTAAAGAATGGTATCTCAAGTTTGATGAGACTATAATAAATATGGTTTTAAGGAAAATAAGGATGATAATTGCATTTATGCAAAGTTTAAGAGTGGAAAGTATATCTTCCTAGTTATGTATGCATATGACACACTACTGGGTAATGATGATAAGAACCTGCTGCTAGAAACAATGTTTTTTCCTCAAAATTTAATATGAAAGACATGAGAGAAGCCTCCTATGTGCTAAGAATAGAAATCCACAGAGATAAATAAAGGAATATTAGAACTTTCACAAAAAGTACAAGTACATAGAAAATGTACTAAAGAGATATGGTATGCACAATTGTAGGCCCTCGCCTATACCAATAATCAAGGATGATAAGTTTGAGAATTATCAGTGTCCTAAGAATCAGTATGAGATAGATCATATGGAGTCATAATGTATGTTTCAACTATTGAAAGTATTATGTTTGCTCAAATTTGTACTCGCTCTAACTTACCCTTTACAACCAAGATGCATGGGAGATATCAAGTCAATCTAGATATAGAGCACTACAAACCAATTAAGAAGACTAAGATATTTGCAAGAAATAAAAGGCCTCATGCTTACATATAGAAGATCTAGTTCCTTTGAGATAGTCGGTTATTCAAATGTCGACTGGGCAAGTTGTGTTTATACATTAAAATTCACTTTTGGATATATCTTTACACTTGTTGGGGCTATTTCTTGGAAGGGATGTAAACAGATAGTCGTTGCATCTCGATAATGCATGTTGAGTTTGTGGCAACATATGAGACCACTAGGCAGGCAATGTAAGTAAAGAAATTTGTACCCAAACTAAGAGTGGTTAATAACGTATAAAGCTCACTGGGAATATACTATGACAATGAGCCAACAATATTTAACTCCTACGAAAAGTCAAGCGGGTCTGCCAAATACATTGACATCAAGTGTTATATTGTTAAGAAAAATATCTAGGATCAAATTATTAAATCTGAGCATATAAGAACCCATCAGATGTTAGCGAATTCGATCACAAAAGATCTTCCACCTAGCGTGTTTAGAGAGCTCATAGTCGGCATGGGATTGAAGGAAAACCTATGATTTTGAACTAGAGGGTATTAGACAATCATCTCACAAGATTGAGAAAGTTACCCTACCTTAAGGTTGAGGGGCATGTTATAGTCAATGAGTTCATTGATACATAATTGATCTTTGTAATGCATTGGGCTTAATGTGTCAACTTGTCAAAGGGTGGAATATAGAAAGTTAAAGAACAAGAAAGCCGAGAACAAAAGGGGGAATGTTGGACATGACCTCGGCTTGGTCAAAGGGTTGGCTCAAGAACGAACTCGTGCCCTGATTAAAGGCACAATCCTATCCCACTAGTTGTGCCCCTAGCTTACAGGCACTATAAAGATGAGGTAGGGGCCAACACAGAAGCCAACACTTCCTGTGCTCCCATAAACCCTAGTATCCACATACAATTGAGACCTAAGCTCTCTATAGTGTCTATTGACCAGAATCACCAAACCCTAGCCATGGAACCCGTAGAAACCAAAGTTCATACACTCTGCCCCAAGGCCCACTAAGCAAGGAGGAGTAGAACCAAACTAGGAAGCAGGCGCTCAACTTCCAGATCTTACGGTGACCCCGACTGCCGCCGTCCACCTTGGGCCCGAAGGTATGCTACCTATACTCCCTCACCCTCCTCCTCTACCTCTCATTAGTGTATAAGTTATGAACCTATTTGATCTACTAGATAGGACAAAACAAGTTTGAAGGGAATCTACTAGTTCCTAAAGTCAAGAAAGGATATTCAGAATCATCAACCTTTAGAACCCAAATTACCTGTTAGATAATCAAGAACTGGGTGTCCTTCTTCAATAATACAAATTTCTCTTCACCATCAAATTAGAGGATCAAAGTACTTACTTAGAAGTTCATCAGTACAACGGAGGAAACCAATACAACATCTTCAAGATTGGGAGGAACCTTAATCACACGCCTCACCTGTTAATTAAGCAAGCTCATGTAGCCATGTCCTCTCTTTCTCCCTCATACTATAGGGGTGTTTGAATGCACTAGAGATAATAGTTAGTGCCTAAAATTAACTAGAGACATCAAACACCCTAGCTAATAGTCCAGCTATTAGCTATTTTTTAGTAAATTGGCTACTAGTTAGCTAACTATTTGTTAGCTAGCTAATTCTACTAGTATATTTTTAGCTAACTAACTATTAGCTTTAGTGCATTCAAACACCCCTATATACTATATTTAAATTCGGTTCATTCCTCTCAGTGCTCCTTAACTTAAGGGAAGACTCTTCTTTGTGAATAGGGAGTCCTTCACTCCTATCCCTTTGTTATTTTTGAAATAAACTAAGTTTGTTCTTAAAAAGCAGGAGCGGATTTAGGCGTAGGCATGGTCTAAATAGAACCCCTATTACTCCTTAAAGCTTGACCCGAACTCGATTTGGCCCTATGTGTGGCCCAAGCGGCCAAGGCTAAGTACTTAGGGAGCGTTTAAATGCACTACAGATAATAGCTAGTTGGCTAAAAATTAATATTAAAATTAGTTAGCTAATTATTAACTAATTTCCTAAATATAGCTAATAGCTGAACTATTAACTAGATTATTTGAATGTCTCAGCTAATTTTACATCTAACTATTAGTTCTATTAGTTCTAGTGAACGAGGACATATCTGGTGTATATGAAAGATTGGTGCACATATTAAATCATCACCACTCATTTTAGATCTAATGTATCTAGTTGATCATTCAATTTACAAATAACACATACCACCACTACACACCACCACGTTGGAGGGTGTCCTTAGCAAAATATACCAAACAATTAGAGACGTTAGATTTAAAATAAGTGTTAATGATTTAATATGTGTACCATATGTACCAATCTTCCATGCACTAGATATATTTTCCTAGTGAACACCTTAGCTACAACTTGTGTCATTCAGCCCAACAAATTTTTCGTCTCTCTTCCCATTCCAGCATCGCCCTCGCGTGCGCGCACCACGCAGTCATCCTCTCTCGTGGGCCGTGGCGTCTGTCTGACTGCCTGTCTTGCAGTTGCAGACCGTCCAAAACCTGGTGGCCTAGTGGCGATCGGCGGCCGGAGCAGCTAAATCTACCGGCCCGGCGGCTGAATCGACCGGCGCAGCGATCAAATCTACGGCCGGCGGGCGGGAGGCGGTCCCCTGGAGGCCGGATCGGCAAGTGGGGACTTGGCGGCGTCGGGCTGCTGGTGGGGTTTCGCTGGAGGCTGCCGTCGTGGAGCACCGGCCACCGGGGCTGGGCAGGCGGGCATCAGTGATGGAGTAAAGGGTGCAGCACGACAGCACGCCAGCGGCCAGCAGGGGGCACCGGGCAGGTGGGCAGCAGCAGGGGACAGGTAATACGATCGCCAATACGATTCCCCCACTTTGGGAACTGCAATCTCTATTTCGATCCTAAATTTCTCGTTTTTTGGGGACTTGTACAGCATAATTGGACAAGACATTGAAGTCAACTTTCTATCCTACTCCGATCTGCACATGTTTTACAACCAATGTAAAGCCAACCTTGTATGCAAGAACCTGAAACAGTAGGCATAGAAGAACAACCAACGGCCTGGGAGTCGGGACAGGAGCTAGCAATGCAAAATGAGCGATTGACTAAATGATTCATTTTATCCTTACTTTTATGAATTATTGGTATATGGGCTGGGTGGTTCAACAGAGCACCCAAACCCTAACGTAAGCTATTTGTGTTCGGGCCTGATCCAGTGTTATCATGATTCGGGCTGGTTGGTGCCTACTACGATTAGTCGCGATTAGTTGGTCCAATCAATGCCATGGTAACTAGGATTGATTGACAATTTGATAACATTGGTCTGATCTAATTATATGAGTATATACATGTATTATGCTGCTTACTAACTTCGTTTTTTCTTTTGCAAAAAATATCGGGTACCCTGGATGTATTTTCACTGAATTGGCTATCGTAGGCTGCAAGCAGAAATGGTAACTTGCTCTGAGTTAGAAGGTAGCTGATTGTTCAGCGTGGATAAATATTGTTTCTAACCAAATTAAGTTGCAGGACATTAAAGGTCTTGAGGCAGATAAACTGGAGTGCAGGCTCTATGTAGG
The DNA here is from genome assembly GCA_029449295.1 of Zea luxurians. Taxonomy (NCBI): domain Eukaryota; kingdom Viridiplantae; phylum Streptophyta; class Magnoliopsida; order Poales; family Poaceae; genus Zea; species Zea luxurians. The sequence goes on along the minus strand of JAOPSE010000408.1, from coordinate 461,597 downwards.
GAACCTAGACTTCAGGATGTCAGAGTGAGTTACTTGTTTCTTGTATATCTATTTGCATGTTCTTTTCAAGGTTTGTCCTAGTGTTCTCCAAATTAATTAACATCGTTGTGTTAATTTTTCAGGTCTGATGTAATCAAGATGTTTTCCCCTTTTGGAAAGATTACAGCCGAGGATTTTCTGTGGCACACACGCGGTCCAAAGAGAGGTGAACCCCGGGGCTATGCCTTTGTTCAGTACACCACTAAAGAGGTAATTGTAGTATACATCTCCTGTGGCAAATGACAGTTGGTTATGGTATTCCCAGTTCTCACCTTTGGCACCTGATGTAAGCATGCAGGAAGCTCAGTTAGCAAAGGAGAAGATGAATGGAAAGTTAATCTGCGGACGCCCAATGGTAGTTCACCTTGCTAGTGAGAGAAGTTCTCTAGGCTCTTCAAGTTCACATAGAGCAGTCAAAGACAAGAAACTGGCGGGTGGTTCAGGTGTCAAATCACAATATACTGATACAGCTGCAAAGATAGCTGCTATAAAAAATAAGTTGAAATCTCTGGAGGATGGGGGATGTAGCACAAAAAAACCAAGACTTAATCCAGACAACTTGACAGAAATCAGGGAACAGTCTCATAAGAAGTTTTGAAGCGAGGATTTCTTTCGTTCTCTGGAACATTGAGTGCTTTTGCCCTCTCATACTGGTGACACTTCTAAAGCTGCTGCTATTCTATAATTCTAGCTTCAGTTAGTCAAGTGAGTCACAAGTGTAGTGTTTCCACAGTGTATCAAATATGTACAATAGTTTGTACCGATCATCTTTTTCCTGAATGAATTGTCCTTTTGATGGGGGAATCATTGTGACTACATACTGTTGTGTTATCGACAACATATTCTCCGTGTGCCCCTGTTGAACATATGTTTCCTTAACTTAATTGTGTCACATTAGTTTATCCACCTATACTGAAATCGCTGACCACACTTTTCTAGAAATATATCTTGTGTGCATAAAATTATTTTTATTTTTACTATTTTGGATTTAAACTAGACTCTAACATTTTGGAAACTTTCTATTATTTTGTTCTGTTCTGAAAGATTCTATTCTTGTTGGTGAAGTATTATATATTTATATTACCATTTTGTTTGTCAGTCCACATAATGCAATATGATTCTACGGGTATGCCTCTAGGATTTTATGTGCTTTCATGATTTTGTAAGAATATTCTTGCACAGGAAAGTTTTGTGAGAAACCAGTTCATTTGCACATGTCTACCTGCAAGTGGAACAAAACCCACAACGATAATGTGAAAGCATAACAAAATCTAGCAAAGATCGAGTAATCATTTGCTTTCGCAATGCCCTGTTGGTGCTAATGTGCTATAGTTCTTAACATACGTTAAATGCTCTGAGTTCCCTTGAATCAGTCTTGGTACTTGCTCGGTACATATTGAAAAGTAATCAGATTTATATCATCTGTCTGGTTCAAACATAGAATTGTTCTTTACTTCTTATATATGAGTGTAGCACCCTTAGGTGAAACTTTATACTTATTAGTCTGCTGGAATCTCGCCAGTTTAGTTTCTTTTCTTTTGAAGCATGTGGTATATATGTCTGATTGCATGTGTGTATCTTTTTTTTTTGAACTACGAAGGAGAGCTGCGTGTCATTTCATTAAGGAAGGAGAAAGAAATATTACATAGGGAGGAGGGGAGGGGGCAAGAGCCAGAACCCAACACTCCTAGTTACAGCCACGCCACACACACATTAAAACTAGACAACCCTAGGGAACCTGTTTAGATGCCATGCCCCCTCGTCATGGCGCGCAGCAAGCTAAGCGCCGAGTTACCAGCTAGGCACCACATATTGCACTCCTCTGCCTCATTACTAACCACAGCAACACTAGGTCTAACCCCCTCAAAAATACAAGCGTTCCTGTTTTTCCAAAGCTTCCAGGCAACAAGAATGATCATAGAGTTGAAACCTTTCTTAAGCTCTCTAGCCACTTGCCTGACCACCCTGGACCACCAGCCTGAAAATCTCCTATCATCAGGTTGTGGGGTAAGAACTGAAAAACCCAAGGCATCAAGAATTAAGTTTTGACCATTGAGACATCATATCACTTTGACATTATTTTTTTCGGTATCATGTATATCAATTTGATCATTGATATTTAAAATTAGAGTTGTACATTATTGAAATACAAGTCATACTAATTGCATATTATTAATATAATTTGTTTTCTGTATACTGATATTTGGCAGCGCAAACCAAAAATGTGATGACTGCTGTAATAACTTGCATTTGCAATCGGATGAAGTAACTTAAACCATCCTTTGGCTTTGTACTCTGGGTGTTGTTTCTATGGTTACAATCATGCCATCATTGACATCCATGTGTCGTCCAGGGTCATCTTTTGAATGATGATGCTAAGTCCTTTGAGTAAAGGGTCCACAAATATATAGTTTTAAAATCTAGTATGTGTGGGGGCAAAATGCACTGTACTGTTCATTCAGATGGTGTCATGTTATGATGGACAGTAGTTGACATGTGGTTGCTCTGTCTGATCTGTCCGTAAGTTTTGGAGCAAGGAGTAGCAAATCACTGACAATCAAGCAATTGTGGTCATTCATGTCTCCACCTGGAAAAGCTGTCATTTCTGCATTGCCCGTCATGAAATAATTAGACAGCTAGTTTTGTACTGTGAATCTCACTTTGTGTTTTATGACATGCACATTTTAACCGTGCATTGAATTATTGACCTGATCGGTAGGCACATCCAAACAAACTGATCTTGCTGCAACGATAGCTAGTTAGCTACAACTAAAAAAAGATAGAATCTCTGGAGGAAGATGGTTGTAGTGTAAAAGGACCAAGTCTTACACCGAATGGCTTGACAGACACCAGGTGACACAACAGGTTTGAAGTGATTTTTTTTTCATTTCTCGAAATGCTTGGAGCTTGTGCTGTCATGCTGGTGACACTCCTAAAGCAGTTACCATTCTATAATTTTAGCTTTAGGGAGCTAGTCAAGTCACTTGTGTAACATTCCTCGCTTGTCTTATTTTATTACAGTCTGTGCATGTTACCTGTTTCTGCAAAAGCGTTGTGACAGTATATTGCCATGGCAGTTGGCATTGATAATGTGCTGATCGGTGAGTTCTAATTCATTGCTACTGTTTACAAGCTACATTTCTACTGTTATACAAACAAAAAATGTGTGCTTGCATCAGTCAGTAATTCAATATCAGTGAAATTCTCACACTTACATAATGGTAAGCAGAATCCACGGTAATTGCCATATTACTCCTGAAAGTTGAACAGTGTCTAGTGAAGTTTGACTAACCATTTTCCTTCATATTGTCCTATTTGTGCTACAGTCCACTACGTACTAGACTACTAGTATATCTTCTGAATTATACTGGATTGATTTTGGCACTTGCTCAGTTACAAAATTTGGCATCTAACGATATTGGCAAATATTCAGCTTTTTATTATATCGTATGTTTGGTTTCAGATAGACAATGTCCATGGTTCTTTGGTTTGGAGTAACATTAGCTGAAATCTCATATCTGTCCAATTTTTATACCACAGATGTGTTTTGTCACCTCTTCTGTAACCCTGAACGTACATTTATTGGAAGCATGCTGGTAACGTTTAACTGCTGCTATCTCAAATTGCAAATATAGCTATACTATATAAGTTGCTTTGAACATCAGCATGTGTTTTAGACAAGGTATCACTTGGACAATTACTTGGACAAGGTATACTATTTGTATTTGAGTGGAGTTGTCTACTATCTGTTCTGTTGGTCCATCTTCTGTTTGATATGGTTATAATGATAATGATGGGATCATTGACGTGCATGGGCTGTCCAGGGTCATGTTCTTAATGATGATGTGTTCTTTGAGTTTGAGTGAAGGGGCTCCAAAGCTGTGCAACTGGGACGATAAGACTGGTGGGGGCAAAATGTACTATGATGTTCAATAAAGTACAATCAGAAGTTCAGAACCTGTCATACTATGGTCGACAGTAACTGATGCATGGTTGCTGTGTCTAATCTGTTTCTAAGTTTTGGAACAAAGACTAGATGATCAGTGACAACACAGCAGCAATGTCATTCATGTCTATACCTGGCAAAGCTGTCCTTTTGTTTATCAACTAACATGAAATCATTTCGATAGCTACTGTGTCTCGTGCGTCCCCTTTTGAGTTTTATGATATCATGCACAGATTTATAGAGCATTAGAGCTAGAGCACAAAATCTGCATGAACATTGAACCTTAACTTTTCTGTTGTCTTGTAATCTTGTTTATCTTCACATACATGGCTTTAACAACAATAACATAGCATTTTAGTCCCAAGCAAGTTAGGATATGCTAGAGTTGAAATCCAACAAGATGTCACCAAAAGGGAAATGAGAGAGAAAGGGGAGGGAAAAGCTTTTGAGAGCACTAAAAGGGAAAAAAAAGGCCTAATCACAGTTCGGACACGTGGATAGCTTCTTTTCAAACACTTCCATCCAAATACAACTCTATTGGGATATTCTATTCATTCAAGTCCTTTTTGATTGCCTCCTTCCATATCAAGTTTGGTCGACCTCTACCTCTCTTCACATTATTGTCCTGTCTTATAATGCTTCTATGCACCGGTACCTCGGGGGTCTCCGGTGAATAGAAGTATCATAAGACGGGTACATAAATGAATAATGATTTGGAAGATTTTCCATTTTCTATTCATGTACCAGTATATTTGAGGCTAATTACATTCCATGCCAACTTAGAGGGGTATAAGAATGTCTTGACTACTGTTACTCTCAATTCCAACAGGTCGTTGCTCCTTAAAATTCGGAGTGTTTTTTAATCAACTGGGATGCTTATAGTAAACATAAAGTGACTTAGACATTACCTACCAGAGTAGGCAACTGGGATGCTGATAGCCAAAAAAAAAAGTTCCTGGCAATGCGCCAAGGCTAAGGGTGTACAACATTGTAGTTTAAGAAAGGAACATGGAAGTAAACCGGTACGGGCTTGTTTGAGAAAGTGCTTTGTAATCTATTATTAGATTAATTTTCAATTTCTCCCGATTCCTAGAAACCAAACAGGGCTAAGAGTTTATTTGTCGGGTAGATTCCATTCATTTTCAATTTATTGATGCATGCGTTTCCGAACTTTCGATGCTTCATTTGCGGGAATAAGTTTGGTTTAATTTAGAAAACTGGTTGATCTTGCTTATATGCTTACTTGTGATCTTTCTTTTTCGCCAAGTGAACAGGACCCGCATCTCGGCATCTGCGACTGCATTAAGATATCACCATGTGCCTGCCTATCTGTGAGTTAAGACTGTTGCTTGTTTCGTGTGCTACAAAGCAGGTCTACGGCACCAGCGACTAAATCTTATTGTTGTACTATTATTGTTAGAGCATGAACCTTAGGGCGTGTTTGGCATGGCTCTGCTCCACCTCAGAGCGGCTCTACTCCAAAACTCTGGGTGGAGCAGCTCTGCTTCAGAGTTTAAATTATTTCTCATAACCGGTGGTAGTGGCAGGTAAATAACTCCAAACTCCATGACTAGGTTGTTTTTTTTGGAGTTTTTGGAGCAGCAAAAGTGGTACTCCAAAAAATTGTACTGCAGCTCTAAAAACTTCATAGAGTTTACAACTCTGGAGTTAGGATGTTTGGCATGCTCTGGCCAGCTCCTCTTTGGAGTTTTGCTCTGGAGTCATACCAAACACGCCCTTATTCTATTATGCTAGAGCATGTTATGTTAGCTTTGAGGGTCTAGGCCAGAGAGACCTACTAGCTGCAGGATTCTGTAGGTCCATGTCGTTATTGAAGCTCCCCTGGCTGCTTACAGAGACCACTGTCCGCTGTTCAAGGGTCTTGAACCGTGTCTCCGTGTCCAGGTTCACGGAACTCCTTGAGAATCTGAACCTGTTTCCCCCAGTCAGCTTACACTGGCTCCTGCTCCTTGGTTTGAATATTGCGGAGCGTTTCCCAAACCGGGCGACACCGGCGACGGGAAACGCACAAGGGCACTCCCTCCCAGCCCAAGAGAATAAACCACGTGCTTTGTTGTCTGTTAATTATGGCATTAAGTACGTATTAACTAAGCAGAAAGGATGATGTGTCACTCCATTTTTTTAAAAAAAAAGCGAGTCTACACTCTACACTTGGAACTAAGAGATGTACTCTAATATGTAGTAAATGAGTGGGAGAAGACACGCAGTTGGACAAAAGATCATTCTATATAGTAGATGCCTCATGTGAGGACCAGGGGGGTCTTGCACGATGCTGCCTCGAACCATAGATTAATCTCCCCTGAATTGTTAGATCTGCAGGACCTCGCACTGGCATGGGTTGGATGCTGCCTGCTGAAATGCTGCCGTGGTCTTTTGTCAGGATTATCCCACCCACCCGACTAATCCCGGATCATTGCTGCCAACATTGATGACCCTGTCTCTGACTGGTTTGGAACAGCACTGCTTGATTGGTAGCAGTGTAGTACACCGTTTTTGTCATCTGTCTGGCGCTCGGGTCCAGCGCCACGCAATAATATACCAACCAGCCAAACCAACCATGCATATGTTTCGGGCAACTTTTTTACGGGACCCCGGCCGGTTCTTGTTTCTGGACCAGATTTGGTCCGTGAAGCTTCCGTCCCATGTCAACTTTTTTTTGCCTAATTTTTACGTTGATGAATGAATAAGATCGTCGTTCGAATGCTGAAGACATCGCATCGCATGTTTATCCTACGGTTTGGGAATTGGGACGGTGAAAGGCACTGTTTTGTTTGGGAGACAACATGGACACGGTACCAAACGCCTTGTGTTGGATTAATGTGGGCTTGGCCCAAATTAATATTCAATAATAGTCAATGCTAATGGCCCACTTTAATGCTATGGTGTACTAATTATTTAGTACCATATTGGAAGTTCAAAAGACAAATCAATCAACTTAAATAGGTGGACCATTGGTGCATCTATTGAGAAGTTGAGAAAAGAATGAAGGACTGCCACACGCGCGCGCGCGCCGCCGCCGCCGCCGGCCGGGCCGTGGCTCGTGGTAGATCGGACCTTGGTCCGAATATTCCTTTCAAACGGTTGCGCTGGCTAGTAACGGACGTCATTATGGCTAGTAACGGACGTCATAATAACCGTCCGTTTAATGGCTAGTAACGGACGTCATTATGGCTAGTAACGGACGTCATAATAACCGTCCGTTTAATGGCTAGTAACGGACGTCATTACTGTCGTCAGTTTCCAGTTCTAATGCGCGACCGTTTCTGTCCGTTGGTCTTCTCCCTCCTTCTGACCGCCTATAAGAATGGAGAGGGAGGGCTCTTCCAGGCATGCGAATCACCTCACGCGAATTGCAAGCAACACATTCCCGTCCCACCTTCTGCGAGCACAGAGAGAGTGGGAGAGCAGGCCTCCGAAATCACCGACCGCAGAGATACACTTGCACGGGTGTGCGGGCGATCAGATTTTTGGGGAGCGTCTTCGCGACTGCTCGCGTGATCTGCTTCGTCTTCTTCCCGGCGACCGTTCGAGGGACTGCACTGCGTACACCTTCCTGCATCGACTTCGTACGGCTACATCGAACAAACACACGAGATGACTCGTGTGAATGGAGCCACTGATGCCTTGAGCATCGGTCCCTCCGCTGGGTACACTCTATTCTTCGTATTTGTGCATGCTTTATTGCTATTTACTGCTTATGCGAGTAGTTATACACACATGCACGTACATGTCATCACATATATCGCACTGTTTTTCTGGATTAAATTAAAACTAAAAATGCCTAACTTTCTAACAATCCAAAAATCTGATATTAGGCATTTTTCTGTTAGTGGTTTTGCTGCTGCGTTAAAACCAAGTGAACCTTTTGATGGGACATTTTACAAGAGATGACGTAGTAAGATGATACTGTGGTTGACCGCAATGAACTGCTATCACGCCGCACAGGGGAAACCCGAACAGTTCACTCCTGAAGAGGAGAGAATGTTCGACGTTGCCGATAACCTGTTTCGAGGCGCCGTGATTGGCGCTCTTGCCAACAAGTATGTTGATTCTTATCTAACGTGCACATCTGCAAAAGAGTTATGGGATGCATTAGATGAGAAGTTTGGTGTTTCTGATGCTGGTAGCGAGCTGTACATCATGGAGCAGCTGTTTGACTATAAGATGGTGGAAAACCGTCCTGTAGTTGAACAGGCTCATGAAATACAGGCACTGGCTAAAGAACTCGAACAATTCCCATGTGTCTTGCCTGACAAGTTCGTGGCCGGCGGTATTATCGCTAATCTGCCACCTTCTTGGACGGATTTTGCTACCACTCTAAAACATAAGAGACAAGAGTTTAGCGTGGCTGAGCTTATTGGTTCTCTTGATGTTGAGGAGAGGGCAAGAGCAAAAGACACTCGTGGAAAAGGAGTTGAGACTTCTAGTGCCAATATGGTACAAAAGAAGAACTCTAATGCATCACATAATAATAAAAAGAAAAACAAGCAACAGAATGCCACGAAGCCCAAGCAGGCAGCCTCGTTCAAAAAGAAGAACAAAGGAGCTGGTTGCTTTGTTTGCGGGAGTACTGATCATTGGGCAAGCGCTTGTCCAGACCGCAAATTTAAGCAAGAGAAAAAACCAGCTCAAGAGAAGAAAACAGTAAACATGGTTGTTAGCGAGACTGCAGAAGGAACATCGGGGTATGGTAATCTTTTACCTACTGTTCTTTCAGTGTGTCAATCCCCTGAGTGGTGGGCTGATACCGGTGCTAATATTCATGTGTGTGCTGATATTTCTTTATTTTCTTCTTATCAGTGCAAAGGGACTGGAGCCTTGCTGATGGGGAACGGATCACATGCGCGTGTTCTTGGTGTTGGTACAGTCATTCTGAAGTTTACTTCGGGAAAGACGGTGCTATTGAAGAACGTGCAGCATGTCCCCTCCATCAAAAAGAATCTAGTTAGTGGCTCTCAATTGTGCCGAGATGGCTACAAAATTGTCTTTGAGTCTAATAAATGTATACTGTCTAAGTATGGAACGTTTGTTGGAAAAGGCTATGACAGCGGAGGCTTGTTCCGCTTATCTTTGCATGATGCGTGTAATAAGTCTGTGAACAATGTTGTTTCGAATGAGTCGTATATTTGGCATTCACGACTTTGTCATATCAATTTTGGTTGTGTCTCGCGGTTAGCAGATTTAAATTTAATCCCGAAATTTGATTTAGTCAAAGGTTCTAAGTGCCAGGTGTGCGTGCAATCTAAGCAACCTCGCAAGCCTCACAAGGCTGCGGAGGCGAGGAATTTGGCACCACTAGACTTAATACATTCCGATTTATGTGAGATGAACGGAATATTGACTAAAGGAGGCAAGCGATATTTTATTACTTTTATCGATGACTCTACTAGATTTTGTTATGTGTATCTCTTAAAATCAAAAGATGAAGCTTTGCATTATTTTAAGACCTACAAAGCTGAAGTTGAAAATCAACTCGAGAGGAAAATTAAACGGTTAAGGTCTGATCGTGGTGGAGAATAGTTTTCGGGTGATTTTTCTGTTTTTTGTGTGGAACATGGTATTATTCATGAGAGGACACCGCCATACTCACCACAATCCAATGGGGTTGCTGAAAGAAAGAACCGTACTCTAACTGATTTGGTTAACGCCATGTTAGAGACTTCAGGGCTATCTAAGGAATGGTGGGGTGAGGCGATCTTGACGGCGTGTCATGTCCTGAATAAAGTTCCCACAAAGAACAAAGAAATCACACCATTCGAGGAATGGGAAAAGAAAAAATTAAATATCTCCTATTTGCGCACCTGGGGTTGTTTGGCTAAAGTGAATGTGCCAATTAACAAGAAGCGCAAATTAGGACCGAAAACTGTTGATTGTGTTTTCCTTGGGTATGCTTTCCACAGCATTGGATATAGGTTTTTAATTATAAACTCTGGAGTACCGGACATGTTGGTTGGTACAATTATGGAGTCCAGAGATGCTACGTTTTTTTGAGGACGAGTTTCCCATGAAAGCTACACATGATACGTCTAATGATGAACCAACGATACCCCATGAGCATTTTATTCCGGTAGAACACACTGAGGAATCCCATATACATAATCATGTGGAAAATGACAATGTATCAACTCGAAAGAGTAAGAGACCAAGGATTGCAAAGTCCTTTGGTGATGATTACATTGTATATCTTGTGGATGACACACCAAGTACCATTGAAGAGGCATATTCCTCTCCTGATGCTGACTTTTGGAAGGAAGCAATAAGGAGTGAGATGGATTCTATTATGTCTAATGCAACTTGGGAGGTAGTTGAGCGTCCATATGGGTGTAAGCCCATTGGAAGTAAATGGGTGTTCAAGAAAAAACTTAGGCCTGATGGTACTATTGAAAGGTACAAGGCGAGGCTTGTAATTAAAGGCTATTCACAGAAGGAAGGTGAGGATTTCTTTGATACTTATTCACCTGTGGCTCGATTGACCACAATTCGTGTGCTACTTTCCTTGGCTGCCTCTCATGGTCTACTCGTCCATCAAATGGATGTTAAGACAGCATTCCTAAATGGAGAGCTAGATGAGGAAATTTACATGGAGCAGCCAGCTGGGTTTGTAGCAAACGGTCAAGAAGGCATGGTGTGTAAATTATTGAAATCTTTATATGGCCTAAAACAAGCACCTAAGCAATGGCATGAAAAGTTCGATAAAACTTTGACATCTGCCGGTTTTGTTGTGAACGAAGCAGACAAGTGTGTATACTATCGGTATGGTGGGGGCGAGGGAGTAATTTTATGCCTATATGTTGATGACATTCTAATCTTGGGGACGAGTCTTGATGTGATTAAAGAGACAAAAGACTTTCTGTCTAATAATTTTGAAATGAAAGATTTGGGAGAAGCTGATGTTATTCTTAACATTAAGCTACTGAGAGAAGGCATTGGTGGGATCACACTTGTGCAATCCCATTATGTGGAAAAGGTTTTGAGTCGCTTTGGTTTTAGCGAATGTGAACCTGCTCCAACGCCTTATGATCCTAGTAAGCTATTAAAGAAAAATCGAAGGATAGCTAGGGATCAATTGAGATATTCCCAAATAATTGGTTCACTCATGTACTTAGCTAGCGCTACGAGGCCTGACATCTCATTTGCTGTGAGCAAACTTAGTCGATTTGTTTCAAATCCGGGAGATGATCACTGGCGTGCTCTTGAGAGAGTTTTGCGCTATCTAAAGGGTACTATGAGTTTAGGCATCCATTATACCGGGTACCCAACAGTACTGGAGGGTTATTGTGATGCAAACTGGATATCTGATGCTGATGAGATATATGCCACAAGTGGATATGTGTTTTCACTTGGAGGTGGTGCTGTTTCATGGAAGTCTTGCAAGCAGACCATCTTAACGAGGTCGACTATGGAAGCAGAACTCACAGCATTAGATACCGCTTCAGTTGAGGCTGAGTGGCTTCGTGAACTCCTTATGGATTTACCGGTGGTTGAAAAACCTGTGCCGGCTATTTCCATGAACTGTGATAATCAGACTGTGATAATTAAGATAAACAGTTCTAAGGATAATATGAAGTCGACAAGGCACATAAAGAGGCGTTTGAAATCTGTCAGGAAATTGAGAAACTCCGGAGTAATAGCGTTGGATTATGTCCATACGTCTAAAAATCTGGCAGATCAATTTACTAAGGGGCTATCACGTAGTGTGATAGATAGTGCATCAAGTGAGATGGGCATGAGACCCACCTAAAGTTTATCATAGTGGTAACCTGTTCTATGTGATCGGAGATCCCGTGAATTAGAATGGTGAAACAAGCTAGTGGTAGACTGAGAGGAAAGACCCTTAATAAGGCTCATTTCAGATGCATATCTTTCCTTACTGTAAGGTAGGTTGGTGTTTACACCTTAATATGTTCCAAGTGGCTTTGTGAAGCAAAGATGTTGTCCTACAGAACATCTTTAGAGGAACATACCTATATGGGTTAACTGCTAGTCACAGTTTATGAGATCTGGGTGGTTTCTAGATACCCATGAAAGGCTATGGAGTTTGACTTATATGCTCCAACCAGAGGGGATGCGTTCAGCAATCTAGTACTGGTAAAGAGTTTAGATGAAACTCATTCCACGCAAAACTGCCAATTCAAGGCCTAGTCCATTGTGCAGTTGTGGTCAAGTGTAGTCTAAGTTCTAGGTGGATGTTCAACTTAACAGTCTCCATCGAAACACCAGTATATCAAACGTTTGAGGTGATGAGAGCTTTTTAGTGTGACTTAGCATTTGGTGGGGATTGTTGGATTAATGTGGGCTTGGCCCAAATTAATATTCAATAATAGTCAATGCTAATGGCCCACTTTAATGCTATGGTGTACTAATTATTTAGTACCATATTGGAAGTTCAAAAGACAAATCAATCAACTTAAATAGGTGGACCATTGGTGCATCTATTGAGAAGTTGTGAAAAGAATGAAGGACTGCCACACGCGCGCGCGCGCCGCCGCCGCCGCCGGCCGGGCCGGGCCGTGGCCGTGGCCGTGGCTCGTGGCTCGTGGTAGATCGGACCTTGGTCCGAATATTCCTTTCAAACGGTTGCGCTGGCTAGTAACGGACGTCATTATGGCTAGTAACGGACGTCATAATAACCGTCCGTTTAATGGCTAGTAACGGACGTCATTATGGCTAGTAACGGACGTCATAATAACCGTCCGTTTAATGGCTAGTAACGGACGTCATTATGGCTAGTAACGGACGTCATTACTGTCGTCAGTTTCCAGTTCTAATGCGCGACCGTTTCTGTCCGTTGGTCTTCTCCCTCCTTCTGACCGCCTATAAGAATGGAGAGGGAGGGCTCTTCCAGGCATGCGAATCACCTCACGCGAATTGCAAGCAACACATTCCCGTCCCACCTTCTGCGAGCACAGAGAGAGTGGGAGAGCAGGCCTCCGAAATCACCGACCGCAGAGATACACTTGCACGGGTGTGCGGGCGATCAGATTTTTGGGGAGCGTCTTCGCGACTGCTCGCGTGATCTGCTTCGTCTTCTTCCCGGCGACCGTTCGAGGGACTGCACTGCGTACACCTTCCTGCATCGACTTCGTACGGCTACATCGAACAAACACACGAGATGACTCGTGTGAATGGAGCCACTGATGCCTTGAGCATCGGTCCCTCCGCTGGGTACACTCTATTCTTCGTATTTGTGCATGCTTTATTGCTATTTACTGCTTATGCGAGTAGTTATACACACATGCACGTACATGTCATCACATATATCGCACTGTTTTTCTGGATTAAATTAAAACTAAAAATGCCTAACTTTCTAACACCTTGTCCCCCAGACGTCTCTACTTGTTCTTTGTTCTCACTGGACACCAGCTCGCGCCCCCACACCGTCCGGCGAGTGACCCGCCTGCCTGCCCCTCCCTATATCATCCTCGCCGCCCCACTCACTCGCCGCTCGCCTCACACGGCTAGCTAGCTACCTACACGAAGAACCAGAGCTTCTCTCGCTCGCCTTGCCGTGCGTGATCTTGCTCTTTCTTTCTCTCTCTATGGAGGCCTCGCCGCCTCGCAGCGACACCTTCTCCCGGGACTACAAGCCGCGCCTGCCGGGGCCATCGTTCGAGCGCCTGGACGCCGACGCCGAGGCCGCCCTCGGCGAGTCCTTCAGCAGCTCCACCGCGTCCTTCATCGACATGGACCCCGACGAGCTGTTCTCGATGCGGTGGACGACGTCGTCGTCGTCGTCCGAGGGAGACGGGCTCCGCTTCGGCCTGCCGCGCGCTGCGGGGGCGTGCAGCTCCCCGCTGCTGGCCGCCAGCGCCGGCCTCGCGTTCTCGGACGACAGCCTTCTTCTCCCCTGCGACGCGTCGGCGTGCTCCTCGCCGGCGTTCCACACGGCGCAGAGCACGCCGGCGGCGTCCGTGGCCAGCTCCGCGCGGCGCCCAGCTGGCGGCGCCAAGCCGCTGCTGGCGACGCGGAGGATCCTGCTCAGGTACCTGCGCTTCCTCGTGCCCCTGTGCCGCAAGGCGAGGGCGCTGCGCCGGCTGCCGGTGCCAGCAGGGCGGGTGTTCTTCTCCGCGCCACGCACCAGGGCGCTGGCCACGGCGACCCCAGCGCGCCGGTCGACGTCCAGCGCATCTTCGCCGTCGCCGTCCGCCGCCGCGGAGTACTGGTGCCACGGCAACGCCGACGTCGCCGTGCGCGACGCCATCCTCCACTGCAAGAAATCCTTGCTCACCGCTTGCGCCGAGTGCTGAATGGGCTTGGGCTCTCGCAATGCAAGAACGCTTTCGGCGAAGCGACAAGGGACTCGAGAGGAAGATGGATATAATATTTCGTCTACTCTTTTTTCTTTTTCATGTAGTTTTGATTTCGCATGTATGTGCATGCAGTACAGTGGTGATGAATTGTGCCCATGGGAATTTGGTCTTGTGAGGCGATTTTAGTTACTGTCTCTTTGTACAGTAGAGGCATGGCGTTCTCTGTGTTCTCTGTAACTATGCATCCATCGACCATCGGGGCATCGGGCCAGACGGCCAGTGCAAAGTGCTGGAACAAACAGAACCAATTTGTGCCACATATTACCCGTTAAACATCTCATTTATTGGACCAAATCAAAATCCATATGTTTTTGCCTGCCATGAAGCTGATGACCACGTCATCGGGACATGGCACGCACGGGACGGAGAGTACATGTGAGGAAGAGCAAATGGTATGTTCTCGGCAGCTCAGTCTCTCACATTTCTGTATTCTATCGGCGGAACCATTAAAAAACCCATTAACAATAAGACGTTTGACCACTAGTAAGAGAATCGGCGGTAATCTTGGGCTTGTCTCGATGAGATTAAGGGGTTAGCAAACCTTCAAACCTCGTGAGTCGAGATAAAAAAACCATCATGCAATCATCTTGCGATTGGTTCATAATTCTCTAACGTAAGTTTGTATTTACTTGTTCATGTTTGTGCTTGTGTTGTTGCTCTTGTAACTAGTTTGATTGTGTAGTTAACTAGTTGCTCTCCAAGCTTGTGTAGCTTAGTGACCTTGCTGAGTTCGTGTAACTAAGTAGTTGTAACTCTCTAAGAGCATCTCTAAGAGACTCTTCATTTTTTCTCTCTATTTGACTCTGTATTTACCTTTTCATAAAGATTACACTTTATATGTAGCATCTCATTCCAACAAATTATCTATCTAGTTTGACCAGCGAGGGAGCTAATTTAGAGAGTCGGATAGCTTGGCGAGTCAGATAGCTAGTCTGTTGGAGAGTTATTTTGCCATTGAATAGCCAAAATTTGGCTTGACGAGCCATTTAGCTAGTTTGTTGGAGATGCTCTAAGCATGCTTGTTTAATGTATCTAGTTAATAATTTCAGTGCAGTGTGATTAGTGTTTGTGCTTTATGCGCTTTGCTCACTAGTACGTGTAGAAGCTTTCCATGTGCTTGGCTGACTAGTTACACATGTTATGCTAACCTTATTAACTAGAATTGGTATGTGGGATCCTACTAGCTCAACACCTTAGTTACTTAAATTAGTAGATTTTATAAGATGTTTATGATAGATAGAGGGATGTAGTCTTAGCTAGACTGAATAGTTTTAATCCCGCAATTCTTTTGATTAATTGTTACGCTTAATTTTATTAAAAAACACCCACCCCACTAATCTTCCATCTTGACCATATAGTCATAATTTTAGGAGGATAGAAGTTCAAACCTTTAACTTTGAAAGGTCTTCAGAAGGTGTAAAGTTAAAAGGCCAAAAAAAATATCCGTTTAAAAGTTGGGTGGTTATTTTTACTCAAAAGTTAAAAGCCTTGATGCCTATTTGGTTTCCCGTGCCACAATTTTAGGGTCTATTTATTTGGGATTATATATAATCTACCTTATTTTGAACTAATACTTAGTTTAAAATAAATTAGATTATAATTCCAAATAAATAACCCCTTAGTGGCTCGAATTGAAGAACTAACCTTAGACGCCTTAGACAACAAACCAACTAGACTCTTAGTTTTAGAACTAGTCATGAGCACATGCATTGCTACGGTTTTTATATTACATGGATAGTACTTTATATAGAGCAAAGGGGTCCAACGTCATCTGAACGAGAAGCATTCGTCAATCCAGTAGGCCCACCGTTCATATGCTAGATGCAGCGACCACCCGTTGCCTACTGACTACATACATCTATGTAGTCGTCGATGGACTTTGGATGTATTTAAGGTCCACGCTCAACTCCAAACCAACACTCCGGTAAACACATACAAACAAGAGCTCTAGTGGTTAGACGAGGGGAGCCTATATTCAGACGACCAGAATTCAATCCTTTTAATTTTTTATATACCATATATGCAAACTCTGCTTAATGGGATATTTATCTATACAGCTCTATTAAGAACCTAATGTGAGCGCCCTTAACGATAACATGGCTCCGCCTCCCTCCCACTCATCGTACGATAGACCCATACCAACGCCTAGGCGTAGATCCCGCCCACACATAAATATAGTAGAGATGTGGTCTCGTCGGTTCTGAATAACTCAACGTACGTGAAGATTAAGTCCTTGTAACTAAAAGGGTATTTAGGACATCCAAAATGCTCTCGGAACCTTGAGTTATTGAACCTAGACAAAAAGAGAGAGAATATGAAAGTGTAGAGGAAATGGATGAGTACATCCACTACTGGAGAATGGGGCTTTGGTCCAATAACTTTTATTTTGGTTGGTTTAAAACTGGTATTGAGAAAAACTTCGGCGGCTAACCGGATTGAGTCTGCGTGCGCATTTTGGCTTGAGCTGGAGTCCACGACGCACAAAAAAAAACCGCCACTTAAATATAGTAGAGATGTAGTCTCGTCAGAATCGAATAACTCAACGTACGTGAAGAATAAGTCCTTGTAACTAAAAGGTCATTTAGGGCATCCAAAATGCTCTCGGGACCTTAAGTTATTGAACCTAGACAAAAAAAAAGAGAGAATAGGAAAGTGTAGAGGCAATGAATGAGTACGTCCACTACTAGGCTTCGGTTCAATAACTTTTATTTTGGTTGAATTAAAACTTCAGTGGTGGTTATGAATATAGGTTGGGTGTCCTGGTACAATAGCCGGTTCCCAACATGTCGTGACTCGTGAAAGTGAAACGTAGTAGGGATGGTAACAGGTCGGATTCGGATCGGGTATAATAAATACGCGCCCGCGATCGTACCCGCGGGAATCAGCCATACTCGCCCGCAACTGTACCCGCGGGTAAAAATTGTACCCGTGCCCATCGGGTATCGGGCGGGTATCGATGTGTGTGTGTATATATATATACAATACAGAAAAATTCCAGAAAATATAATCATAACCAACAAAAAATCCAGAAAACGTATGCGCACATGGAACACTTTAAACAAGTATTCATAGATAATGCGTCAACACAGGCATACAAAACATAATATAGAAATACTTCAAGTCTTTATGATACATACTCACTAGTTTTTTAGTTTTTATGGATATCACGGGTAACCCGCGGACGACAAAAAATATACGTACCTGGCCCGATTTTATCACGGGTTAGGCACGAGCAAAACCCGTGGGTACAAATTGTCATCCCTAGAACGGAGGATGGATATTTTCCAACTGCCCCCAACATTTTTGTACGCACCGAACTTTTGAGCGTTCAAGAGGAGCGTTGAGTGTCCAAAGGAAACCGGCAGCGTTGCTTGACTCGGCAACCCTCTCTCGATGATGCCACCTAAAACCTAGGAGCGCATGCGTAGCTGGCAGGGGGTTCAGATTTTTCTCTCACCCAACAACGTTTCATCTGCAGCTCGAGAAAACCTATCCGGCCTGCCGTACGTGCAATTAACCTACGGCACGAGGTGCTTGATGAAGCGTAGCAAACGTATAGGATAGGGTGTGACGCGACGGTGTCCTGACGATGAGAGAGCGAACAGTGTGTCGTACCGTACGCTGCTGGTGGGCACACAGCTGATTGACGCCATGGCGGCGAAGGCTCACTGCCTGCTGGCCGCGCCCGCACTCGCACAAGCGGAAATCATTGTGCCGGTCGGAGCAGGGGGGCACGCATCCTGCATACATCCATTTCTACACCTGCGTGGCTGCGTGTGTCAATCTGCACCAGCGCGCCTGCTGCCGCGAAGCGCCAAACCACGCCGGCTACCTGACTACGTACCTCCGGCCGGGCACTGTTCTGCCGCTGCACAACGTTGTGCCTGCCATGTACGCGCATGTGCTGATGTGCAGTGAAACCGATCATCTCCAGCAGGCAATTCGGCATGAGATCGAGGACGTGGGCGCGTTCACTGTGCGGTTGCCTCGCGTCTGCCGGGTAGGGTTGGGACTGGGACCAGCCAGCCGGCCGATGTGACGAGTCGCCGGCCGCGGATGGGAGCTGGGTTGTCGTATCGCCCCGGCTCCCGACCGGGACGGGCGCAGCATGCCTCTGCCAGCGCTCTCCGTTTCCCATCGGATGAGACGGCGCCATGCGTATCGTATCTATCGGCACACGGACGCTCTTTTCTCTGTGTGGGGCTGTGGTCGTGAGCGTGACGACGGTTGTGTTGCGTGGAGCTGGCAGTGGCTGGATCGTGTCGTCGCGACCGCCCAAAATACGAGGGTCCGGCGTGTATGGCCGTTGGCCGGTTGGCCCCGGGCCGGGACCGCGCGCGCATGGATGGCGACTTGAGCAGGCCTTCAGAGGTCAGAGCACTGAGCGGAGGAGTCATCAGCCATGCGAATTTGCGAGTGCGAGGGGAAAAGCGTCGGTCCGCTTTGTTCATGCCTCTCACGGGGCCTGATCGCGCTGTTTGTTTTGCTGGGCTGGGATTGGCGCGGCCCGCGGCCTGCAGGGAGCACGGCCTTTTCGGACGTGCTCCGCTTTCGACGGAAACAGACCTTTTCGGACTCGGACGCATCTGCTAAACCTGGCTAAAGACCGAAAGAACCCAACCAATCACGCCTTGAGTAGTTTCTTTGGACGAAAAAAAAAATCGTGTCCACCATCGTTATACGAATCGTGTTTTTTAAGGTGAAAACTGTGTGGGAGTTCATACAGTATTCCAATTTTTCAACTAGCTAAAAGCATCTGGCCATCAAAAAATAAATAAAATAAGACCTAATGTATTCCTTCAAGTTGAGCCGTCCGAGAGCGACATTGTGTTTTTGAAATTAATTAGATATAAGCAAATTGCTGTGACTTGATTCGTCCATTTCTAAAGATCGCGTGCTTCTTTCAGAAGACTTCCCAGCGTGCAATGCGCGTGATTCCGGTTCCGGCCTACAAACCGTGCTGACTCCTGTCGTGTTTGTCATTTTCTAAAGATGTGTTTGGCTTGAGATTAAAATGGAATGAGACAGGTGCGACACTGATTTTTTTGGATCACGCCGTCACCAAAAACTATTTGTGTTTACCTCGTCTATATGTGACTCTCATCCAAACACTATACATTCAACCAAACACACCATAAAACCCTGTTATTTCTGGTCCAGATTACTCCTAGCTTACAGTGAACATGATTTCCACGAAGAACGGTAGGTTGTGCTGGCTCCTAGCAAATGATACCCAATCATATGTCATCATCATCGGTGGCCAAACGAATATTAAGACCAAAAGGAGATCAGTTGTAATTGGATTTATATTATTATAATAGCTGCTTCTTTGTAATTTTGTTATTGTCGCTGGTATTAACCGAGAACTTTCCATTATTAAGAACAGATCAGAGTCTTTCGTTCATCCCATTCATCCGCGTCTTCTTCGGCGGCGGCACCCATTCCTCGTAGGAGCGCGTGCGTCGGTTCAACGGAGCGAAGGCCGTTGCGCGTTGGATGTGTCTGTTCCTCCGGAGGAGCGCGTTGCGGCTAGCTTGGAGCATGAGTCCTCGCGGCTACGGTGGCGCGTCGAACCAGGAGAGCGAAGGCCGTTGCGCCTAATCAGGAGCTGCAGCTTTTGGGAGAAGAAGACATCTGCTTTAATACTGTTGGTGCTTTTGCTAGCCCTTGTATATGAAGAACCGAGTTTAGCTTAGCTTACTTCGTTGCTGGTCCTTCTCCTTTGCAAACACCTTAGGGCTTGTTCGGTTAGCTCTCAATCCATATGGATTGAGTGGGATTAAGTGGTTTTAAATCCCAAGCAAGTCAAACTTCTTCTTAATTTTTTCCAATCCCATTGAATCCATGGGTAACAGGATTAATCGAACAAAGCCTTAGGTGTCTGGGAAGAAACCAAAGGAAGGGAAGAGAAGGAAGAAGCTAGTCGTCTGCAATCTAAAAATGAGAGCTTAATTGTTTCTCCTTACAGGCAGAGCTCAGACCTCGCGGACGAGCACTACGCTTATCGCGCGCGAGCGGCTCTGCAGGGTGGCACTCATGCCGCTCCACCACGCGCTCAAGCTCCCTGAGGTCTTCATCTCGACGCGCACGTGGGGATTGTCGTGGGCGCGCTGCTCCTGCACAGGATCATCGCCTCCCTCAAAGACGACGGCAGCGCGACCAACCTGCAGTGACAACGCATGGTCGACGACATGCGCGCGCTCGATAAGCTAAGCAACTGCGTTGCCGTGTGCGATGTGTCCGGGAGCATGTCCGGCCTGCCCATGGATGTGTGCGTGGCCCTTGGCGTCCTCGTGTCCGAGGCTCCGAGCTCAGCGATGACCCCTGGCGGTTGTAAGACCCAAAATTGGTAGGAAAAAAAATAAACAAAGTATCATAATGCTTTGGAAATTAGGAATAAGAAAAAGATGGGAAAAGAATTTTTCTTTTAAAGGAAACCATTTATACATCTCATGAAATAAATAACAAGGAGAATAAAACTTAAACTAGTAATATTAAAATAGTATGGTTTATATTCACCTTTGGGTTTCAATTGATACATTTGAAAAATCTGAAAACTAAAATAGAAGTATAAATTTGAATTTGGAATAGAAAATAGAAATTAGAAAAGTGAGGGAAATAAATATTATGTAGAGAAGAATAAGTAAACAAGGATATATGATTCCTACACTAGGGTTTGAATTGGTATAATTTACTCAAAGGTGAAGCTCATAACAAAACTTTGAATTTAAATTTGAATTCAAACTGAATTTGGGAATAAGGAAAAATAAGAAAAATAAAAAGGAAAAGGTTAGAACGCTTACTGGGCTGCTGACCCCCCCATTTGGCCCACCAGGACAATCATCCTGTGCGGCCCAGCTCAATCCCGCACCCGACACCTCCTTTCACTAACCGGTGGGGCCCACATGTCAGCCTCGCCTTGGCTCCCTCGCGCGCGCACGTTCATTCGGTCACTGACCGGTGGGACCCAATCGTCAGTTCCATCCCCTTCCCTAACGCGAGCCCGTAACAGAAATCGCCGCGAGTATCGCGGGTGGCCGGTGCGACCTCGCCGGAATCCTCGGGTGGCTTCGGACCCGGGGAGTATAAAAATGCTCCCACCGACCCTGCCTTGCTTCCATCCTTCGAAGCCGAGAACCCATCTAGATCGAGCAGAGAGAAAAGAGAGGTCGCGAGGTAGAAGAAGGGTGCCGCCGTGGGTGATTCTCGCCGTGGCTGTCGGTCCGGCCAAGGGGACCCACTCGGGGGAAAGCGCGGAGCTCAAGAAGGTTGTGTGGGGGATCCGTGGACGAAATAGACCACCGAGCTCACCGGAATTCCTCACCGTCGTTCGTGCGCCGCCGCGGGTCCGCTCCTCTCCGTGGCCAAGGCGCTTCACGGTGCGATTCTCGGTATGGACCCGTACACCATGCTCGCCTCGTCCCCCTCTACGATTAGCTCGGTTCAATTTGAGTTTGGAGCTCGGGAACGGCCGATTGACGACCTCGCCGGCGTGCTCCGCCGAGCGTGCGGGGCGGCGCCGCCGGGCGCGTATGCCCTGTTGGGGCGAAGATCGTGGGCCGTTGGATGATGCGTGTGCGGCTCAGATTAGATGCCGCATACCGATTCGATCAGATAGGATTCGGACCATTAGATTTTGATCGTGCGGGCGTGGGTCGTTCGGAGCTACATTAAATCTGGGCCGCTCGTCGTTGATCCGATGGCCGGGAACGCATACCGCTTCGCGGTGGGCGCGATCTAATCTCATCCGTTGCAAACAGATCGGACGGCGCATATTGGCCCGTACCCCTTCGGTCGGGCCTTTTTGTTAAAGAGCCCTCGGGGTTTTGTGTAATCAACCCGCCGTCCTCTGACGGTGTACACTGAGTCTTAGGAATTTTATCCCCGAGCCCCCTGCGCTTCTGTTTAATTGAGGCGCAGTCCAGTGGATAGGAAAATCATAGAAAATGATTTAGAAAATGATTTTTAGTGTTAAAATAAATCCAGAAACTTAATTAATTCATAACTAATTCATTTTAGCTCCTTTTTGACCCATTCCAGTTGCAATAATTTTGTTTTAATATTATTTATCACCTAGTACCTTTGTTTAGCCATGAAACTTGAAGCAAAATTGTTCATTTGAATTACTCTGTTCTAGGTGCTTAATAACTTCAGAAATTCATAACTAAATAACTATAACTCCAAATTTAGTGATTCTTGTTCCTACGATCTCGTAGCAACGCGTAGATTATTATTATTCAGTTGGTACTTATGTTTGGTGTAATGTTAATTTTGCCTATACAATGTTTGTTTGTATTGCTACGACTAGAGCGAGGTCACGAGTCACCTGAAGATCATCCTGGTACCTGGAATCTCAAGGCCCAGGCAAGTTGTGCCCTTGACCACTTTTTACCCAATAATGTTCTTTAATATCAATTATCCATGCATAGGTTAATTTTGATGGGACCCAATAGGTCACCCTAGATTTGTTTATCTCACTACCTTGTTTACCCCTGAATCACTTGGGTAGTTTGCTATTGCTTTATATGGTTTTGGGATAATCATTTATTACCTCTATGTTCCAATTCTTGTTGTATTTCTGTTTATGTTCATGTTGATATCATTAATGTTAATTGGAACATAGAGCTTAACTTGAGTAACACGTGCCACCACAAGGGAGGAATGGGACCCCTTGGCTGATTAATTAGGAAAGCTAGTGGAAGACTACCTTACCCGAAGGGGGCAAGGGCAGTAGGGGAGTGGTCAGTGTAGGGAGGCCCTCGGGAGGATTTTGCTGCGATGGCGGTCCTGCAAGGGATTCCTGCATTGGAACTTCCTATAAACTGTAGCGGGTTTTCGGAAGCTAGTGGAACTTTGTAAAGGCCTCATAGTGGATCCCTAGCCATTCACCTCGGTAGTGTCTAAGGGCCTTGCAAACCCTGGCGACATGGGATACACGACTTGTGGGTAAAGGGTACAACCTCTGCAGAGTGTAAAACTGGTATACTAGCCGAGCTCACGGTCATGAGCAGCTCAGGACTCTCTGATGTTTAAATTATGGAACTTAAACTCAATTTGTCATATGCATTGCATCGCAGGTGAAGTTGTTACCTTTGTTCTACTATTTAACTGGGTTGGTATTTACTTATACTTAGTAATTGCTAATAAAATTTTGACCAACTTTAAAAGCAATGCTCAGCTCTAACCATCTTCTTTGGTAAGCCTTACACTTCACGTGAGCTCCCACCTTTGGCGAGTTCATGCACATTATTCCCCACAACTTGTTGAGCGATGAACGTATGTGAGCTCACTCTTGCTGTCTCACACCCCACAGGTCAAGAACAGGTACCACAGGATGAGGCGCTTGGAGGATGCCGTGATGTGTTCGTGAGAGGTCTAGGTCGTCGTCTCCCAGTCAACTTTGGGTTGCTGGACCGTTGTCTCCTTATAATGTAATTATTTATTTTGTATAGAACTCCTGTTATATATAAAGATGTGACATTCGATCCTGTGCCATGATACATCATATGTGTGAGACTTGGTCCCAGCATACCTGGTGTTTATGTTCGCGCCCGGGTCTTGGTGCCCCTAAAACCCGGGTGTGACAGAAGTGGTATCAGAGGAATGTTGACTGTAGGACGAAACCTAGATAGAACTGGACAACCCTTGTCTACTTACCTCTAAGCTTATCTTAATCTTTTCTCATCTATTTCCGCTTTACTCTGATTATTCTTACCTTTCATTTCTAAAGACAAATGTGGATTTTACACTTTGAAATCCTGTGACTGAAGTGACCTTTAGGAATAGGAGACCTAATCCTAGGAACAAAAACAAAACTATTTTTATAAGTGTCTATGTATTTGAATGTTTGCTCTTATGATACTTGTATGATTTGGATCTTTGATTGAGTGTGATTAGTTGTGGAGTAATGTCCACAATTACATCTGCATATACATATAGAAAAAAAATGCTTATAAAAGTAACTAGACAAATTGGATTATCCCTCATTAAAAAAAATGTATCTAGCTTAATAGATTCATCTCATCTTAATAGATTCTATCCTACACTCATAGATCTATCTTATCTCAAAAGGTCTTAATTTATCCTAATGTATATAGATCCATCTTATCTTAAGAGGGTTTCTCTTATCTCAATAGATTCATCTTATCTTGAAGGATTCATCTTATCCTAACCACTTTACTTATCCTATCTTAATAGATCTAACTGACCTCAAAAGATTCTACCTTATCCTTATGGATTCATCTTGCCCTAATTAGCATATTGATCCCACTCTAGAATAACAACCATGAGATAATCCAAAATTTACTTAGATCTTAATCGGTCTAATCCAACCTAATCTAGATTTTATCTAATCTATTATGATCTAATCTAGAGTAAGTTACTTAATGCTAGTACAAGAGATAAGTCCATACCCCTCATGCACTTAAAAATAAATTAGTGCCTTAAACCCACTCAGCCACATGCATGAGATCTGATCTAACCAATAGAGCCATGATGAATGGTATAACCTTTCTATTCCCACCTAATAACAAACAAACTTTTAACCTACATCTTGTAGTCTATCTCACCCATATATATCTCTCATCTTGACAGATTCCATCTTACCCTTGGATAATCACCTTATACAACTGGTTACCCCAATCTGGACGTAAAACAAAGATTAAGCCCTACTAAAGAATCTTCAGATTATAACCAGCTACTAGCTTATTCATTCCGCTTATTGAATAATTTCCTTTGCAAAACTATTACCATATGCTTCTAACTTTCATGGTCAATACCAGGAAAGGAAAGATTATCACGTAACAGCAAACAGAAATGAATCCTCCAAATCCTCCACCTATTGAAACCGAACAAGTGGTTGCTGCCCAAAGACTGGTAATACAACAATTAACAGACCTGGTGACCGAGATGCAAAACCAGATAAGACAACAACGCGAGGAAATACGTCAGGTCCGCCAAGAAATAAGGCAAGCACGGTTGGAGAGACAACAACAACAACAACCTCCACTACCACCACCAGCTCCACCAAGCTACATAGATATAAATTATGATGATTTGTAAGATCTAGATGTTACTTTAGTTAGTAGATGATATGATATTATTTTAGAAGGAACAATAAGGTCTATTGACCCTATGTTTTGTTAAAGAATTATACCTCATGCTGAGATTTCTTTGTTTGTGCATATGTTCCGAGAACAATATGAATATACATCCCTTTTCTTACAAATCTCGAGGACGAGATTTTTGTTAAGGGGGGTAGGATTTGTAAGACCCAAAATTGGTAGGAAAAAAAAATAAACAAAGTATCATAATGCTTTGGAAATTAGGAATAAGAAAAAGATGGGAAAAGAATTTTTCTTTTAAAGGAAACCATTTATACATCTCATGAAATAAATAACAAGGAGAATAAAACTTAAACTAGTAATATTAAAATAGTACGGTTTATATTCACCTTTGGGTTTCAATTGATACATTTGAAAAATCTGAAAACTAAAATAGAAGTATAAATTTGAATTTGGAATAGAAAATAGAAATTAGAAAAGTGAGGGAAATAAATATTATGTAGAGAAGAATAAGTAAACAAGGATATATGATTCCTACACTAGGGTTTGAATTGGTATAATTTACTCAAAGGTGAAGCTCATAACAAAACTTTGAATTTAAATTTGAATTCAAACTGAATTTGGGAATAAGGAAAAATAAGAAAAATAAAAAGGAAAAGGTTAGAACGCTTACTGGGCTGCTGACCCCCCCATTTGGCCCACCAGGACAATCATCCTGTGCGGCCCAGCTCAATCCCGCACCCGACACCTCCTTTCACTAACCGGTGGGGCCCACATGTCAGCCTCGCCTTGGCTCCCTCGCGCGCGCACGTTCATTCGGTCACTGACCGGTGGGACCCAATCGTCAGTTCCATCCCCTTCCCTAACGCGAGCCCGTAACAGAAATCGCCGCGAGTATCGCGGGTGGCCGGTGCGACCTCGCCGGAATCCTCGGGTGGCTTCGGACCCGGGGAGTATAAAAATGCTCCCACCGACCCTGCCTTGCTTCCATCCTTCGAAGCCGAGAACCCATCTAGATCGAGCAGAGAGAAAAGAGAGGTCGCGAGGTAGAAGAAGGGTGCCGCCGTGGGTGATTCTCGCCGTGGCTGTCGGTCCGGCCAAGGGGACCCACTCGGGGGAAAGCGCGGAGCTCAAGAAGGTTGTGTGGGGGATCCGTGGACGAAATAGACCACCGAGCTCACCAGAATTCCTCACCGTCGTTCGTGCGCCGCCGCGGGTCCGCTCCTCTCCGTGGCCAAGGCGCTTCACGGTGCGATTCTCGGTATGGACCCTGTTGGGGTCGTGCTTCGGTGCGCCGAAGGTCCCACACGAAGAAGCAGCTTCGGCTGAAGTCGTCTCCAAAAGATGGCCGAAGGTTCCTTTTCATGGAGCTTCGGCGTTACAAACCGACATAGAAATAGAATGACCTTTTTATCCATAAGAGGTCTGAGTCAATGATGTAAATTTTTGTAAGGGGCATAATTGTAATTTGTCACAGGCTGCGACCTGTGCCTATAAATAGATGAACAGTACCTCTGTACTGTTCACGCGAATCTGTCATTTTGCCTTTGCATCACACTTGTACTCCTGCCTTCCTCAGGACCGAAGGTACATTTGTAATTTGAAATCATTTGTATTCATTCATATTAGTAGAAATGGAAATGATTCTATGTTAACATTTGAATGTCTATTTTATACCTCATGATTTATATGAATGCTTCACCCCTTGTTATTATGTTTACGAAGGTACGTCCTTCGTAACCTTCGTCCGAAGTTCCTTATATCCCGAAGGGATATAATGTAGTGGAGGACGAAGGACCTTAGTATTTAACATTTTCTGTGTTGCCTTGTTCTTAACTCTTAGCATTTGAGAACAAGCCCCCAACAGACCCGTACACCATGCTCGCCTCGTCCCCCTCTACGATTAGCTCGGTTCAATTTGAGTTTGGAGCTCGGGAACGGCCGATTGACGACCTCGCCGGCGTGCTCCGCCGAGCGTGCGGGGCGGCGCCGCCGGGCGCGTATGCCCTGTTGGGGCGAAGATCGTGGGCCGTTGGATGATGCGTGTGCGGCTCAGATTAGATGCCGCATACCGATTCGATCAGATAGGATTCGGACCATTAGATTTTGATCGTGCGGGCGTGGGTCGTTCGGAGCTACATTAAATCTGGGCCGCTCGTCGTTGATCCGATGGCCGGGAACGCATACCGCTTCGCGGTGGGCGCGATCTAATCTCATCCGTTGCAAACAGATCGGACGGCGCATATTGGCCCGTACCCCTTCGGTCGGGCCTTTTTGTTAAAGAGCCCTCGGGGTTTTGTGTAATCAACCCGCCGTCCTCTGACGGTGTACACTGAGTCTTAGGAATTTTATCCCCGAGCCCCCTGCGCTTCTGTTTAATTGAGGCGCAGTCCAGTGGATAGGAAAATCATAGAAAATGATTTAGAAAATGATTTTTAGTGTTAAAATAAATCCAGAAACTTAATTAATTCATAACTAATTCATTTTAGCTCCTTTTTGACCCATTCCAGTTGCAATAATTTTGTTTTAATATTATTTATCACCTAGTACCTTTGTTTAGCCATGAAACTTGAAGCAAAATTGTTCATTTGAATTACTCTGTTCTAGGTGCTTAATAACTTCAGAAATTCATAACTAAATAACTATAACTCCAAATTTAGTGATTCTTGTTCCTACGATCTCGTAGCAACGCGTAGATTATTATTATTCAGTTGGTACTTATGTTTGGTGTAATGTTAATTTTGCCTATACAATGTTTGTTTGTATTGCTACGACTAGAGCGAGGTCACGAGTCACCTGAAGATCATCCTGGTACCTGGAATCTCAAGGCCCAGGCAAGTTGTGCCCTTGACCACTTTTTACCCAATAATGTTCTTTAATATCAATTATCCATGCATAGGTTAATTTTGATGGGACCCAATAGGTCACCCTAGATTTGTTTATCTCACTACCTTGTTTACCCCTGAATCACTTGGGTAGTTTGCTATTGCTTTATATGGTTTTGGGATAATCATTTATTACCTCTATGTTCCAATTCTTGTTGTATTTCTGTTTATGTTCATGTTGATATCATTAATGTTAATTGGAACATAGAGCTTAACTTGAGTAACACGTGCCACCACAAGGGAGGAATGGGACCCCTTGGCTGATTAATTAGGAAAGCTAGTGGAAGACTACCTTACCCGAAGGGGGCAAGGGCAGTAGGGGAGTGGTCAGTGTAGGGAGGCCCTCGGGAGGATTTTGCTGCGATGGCGGTCCTGCAAGGGATTCCTGCATTGGAACTTCCTATAAACTGTAGCGGGTTTTCGGAAGCTAGTGGAACTTTGTAAAGGCCTCGTAGTGGATCCCTAGCCATTCACCTCGGTAGTGTCTAAGGGCCTTGCAAACCCTGGCGACATGGGATACACGACTTGTGGGTAAAGGGTACAACCTTTGCAGAGTGTAAAACTGGTATACTAGCCAAGCTCACGGTCATGAGCAGCTCAGGACTCTCTGATGTTTAAATTATGGAACTTAAACTCAATTTGTCATATGCATTGCATCGCAGGTGAAGTTGTTACCTTTGTTCTACTATTTAACTGGGTTGGTATTTACTTATACTTAGTAATTGCTAATAAAATTTTGACCAACTTTAAAAGCAATGCTCAGCTCTAACCATCTTCTTTGGTAAGCCTTACACTTCACGTGAGCTCCCACCTTTGGCGAGTTCATGCACATTATTCCCCACAACTTGTTGAGCGATGAACGTATGTGAGCTCACTCTTGCTGTCTCACACCCCACAGGTCAAGAACAGGTACCACAGGATGAGGCGCTTGGAGGATGCCGTGATGTGTTCGTGAGAGGTCTAGGTCGTCGTCTCCCAGTCAACTTTGGGTTGCTGGACCGTTGTCTCCTTATAATGTAATTATTTATTTTGTATAGAACTCCTGTTATATATAAAGATGTGACATTCGATCCTGTGCCATGATACATCATATGTGTGAGACTTGGTCCCAGCATACCTGGTGTTTATGTTCGCGCCCGGGTCTTGGTGCCCCTAAAACCCGGGTGTGACAGCGGTGTTCTTGAACGAGGTCCTTGACAGGTTCTTGAACAACAGCATAAACACACAGTTTGGGTTGATGGCAGTCGAAATGGTTAATAGTAGCTACAATAGAAAAATTACAACGAAATGGCTGTTATAATACTACTAGTATAGTGCCCGTGCGTTGTGACGGCATAGAAAAATCTTGACATAATTCTAGCATCCATTCAACCATTTAGGGTAGTGTTAAAAATGTCAAGACAATACAATTTTGTAATTCTACAACCAGATCCTTACGAAAATTGAAGATGAGAATCATTTGGACCCTAGCCATTGTCGTAATAATGTTTTTGGTTGGCCCAAACTATAATGATCATCATTCTTCTTGTCCAAACTTCTTCTAGCGCCTTGACGTGTCAGAGTTGAACTATTCAACCTTAACTGAAACCTCGAATCCAGCAGTGCTTTGTGCATCTATCGAACATAACGATATCCTGCTAATGTGGTCCAGTTCAGAAAACCGTTACTATGCCTATGTTCAAAAGGTAAAAGAGAAATCATCAAAGCACAAGTTCGATATACAATACCACTTGATGAAAGCAATAAAGATACAAATGGGTTTGACAGCCAAAAAAAGGCAACAAACTATGACGAACTAAAGTTCCAACAACTTCAACATTAATAAAAGAACCTCAATTAATAAACAAACTCTGTAGAACTGTAAGCTCCACACTTCATTTGTATTATCATCTACATTTGCAGTATGAGAACTTGTCTTCGATTTATACCTTTATTAGACATCTTATTTGCACTCTATTTCTCATATTTGTTGTTTTCCCTTTGTTCAAATAAAAAAGGTGTTATGACTTCATTATTTGCATATTATTCTACAGGAAACGAATGATTGCTTGCTCCATGTTGTTCGGGAGAAGGTGCAGCCGTGTAGGTGAACTTGAAATATTCCTTTGGAAATGTTGTTAGATAATTCTGCCTTCAAAACTGATTTAGTTGGGATGATAGCAGCACAAGAGCAGGTGAATAAACGACACACCTTAAACATAAAAAAATGAGACGAATTCGGTTTATGTGGGTGTCTGAGCAGAGAAGCAGGGGCGGGCTCACGTTGGGTTGACTGGGGCACGGGGCTCCATTCAATTTTCTGGTTCCAGTGGATTTTTTATCTTATTCACTGTAGCTATAAAGGTCCATTAGTAAGTAGGCTTTGGTTTTGGCCCCCACTCAAACTTTTGGCTTTGTCCGCCACTTCAAAGAAGGGGTAATGTAGTTGGGAGCATGTAACATATGTGCTGAGCACTTAGGCTAGTCCTGACTGCCTGTACTATAAAGAGGATGCCAAATATGATGCAGGCTACTGTACTGCCAGAAGAAGAGAAATTTTTGCCACAGTACATGTATCTAATGGTTTCAACTTTCAAGTCCCTTTCTGTATCCCACCTGCCTTTTTCTGTCTCGAGAAATTTGGCCACTTTGTATTGACTAATATTTCTTGTATTTGAGTTTGGTTTTCTGCTTCCTCGCTAAGAGAAAAATGGAGGGTCTAGGGGCATGCACATGATAATTCAGTTGCAATGTCAGTGTGTCACCTCGAAGACCCAGTACTCCATGTGGGCTTATGCATTGCCACTATATCCCACATCACGTGAAATTTCAAGTAGTTGGTTCATAGTTCGATTGATTCATCTCTTAATGCAGCAACCGAAAGCGTAATCGAATGCACCTGATGATCGATAAGCATTCTCCAAAGGAAGGCGTGCAGCAATAGCGATGCCTCCCCACCCATGTCTTTGAGGTGCGCGAAACCGCCACAACCATGGGTCCGTGGCTGGGGCAGAGAGCCAATACGGAGTTGTTAATAGGATCTGCCTGTTTCAATGCAGCTGACATAAAAAGGCAATTAAAACTCAACAGATTCATGGCCCCTTAGCTAAATGAGTTTTGGTGTTTGATGATTAACACAACCTGTGAACTAATGTGTTTGCTAGTATTTGTGTTTGTAGTTCACAAGGATGCTAAAGTAACTTGGACCAAGACATTGAGGAAAGCAACACCTCAAAAGAAGACATTATAAAGATCAAGTGAAGTCAAAGAGAAGAAAGGAGTCCTGCCTACGGAATGTCTGTGCGAGGAGCACCGGACTGTCCGGTGGCACATCGGACTGTCCGGTGCCACACCGTCGGACTGTCCGATGCACCAGGAACAGTAGTCGTAACGGCTAGTTCCAGGTGGCACTGTGGAGAAAAGACCACCGGACTGTCCGGTGTGAAAAAGCCTGCAGCGCCAACGGTCACCTGCCGTGGCAGGACAACGGTTAGGCGCACCAAACACTGAACGGTGCGCTGTCCAGTGCACCACCGGACTGTCCGGTGTGCTGCAGAGAGCAGCAACTTTTCTCCAACGGCTAGAATTGTGTTGGGGGCTATAAATACAGCCCCAACCGGCCATTCTCAAGTGTGGGAGTCCAAGAGACATACCAAGGCATATAATAGACATTCCTAAGTGCTCTTACACCCAAGTGCTTAATAGAATCACTCGGTGATTAGCGTAGGTGCTTTGCGAAGTGCTTAGGTTAGTTAGACCGCTTTAGTGCTTGCTCTAGGTGAACCCTAATTAGTTGAGTGAGTTTTATAAAACCACACAACCCCTCGGCTCTTGTGCGAGCCGTTGTAATTGTACCGAGTGGGGCAAGAGTCTTGCGAGACCGTGACAACCGCGTTTGTGTCACGGCCACCACCGTGCACCAAAGGGAATGAGGCCCACGACGTTTTCGGCTGGAAGCTCGATAGTGGAGATTGTGGGGAGCGTCTGAGAGGAGCCGGAAGCGGAGCACCACTTGCGCGTGGAGAAGGCCCGTGGCTCTCTACGGAGTTACTCGACCTTGGTGCTTGGCCCTCGCGTGGGATTCCCTTTGCATAGGGGCACCAACGAAGATTAGTCGGAACCTTGCACGGTTCCGGATACCTCGGTAAAAATACCGGCGTCATCCACGAGAGTTTGCATCTCTACCTCGCTCTTTAACTTCCGCATTTATATTAAGCATTTAAGTTTCAATCTTGTCTTTCATACTTATATAGTGTAGATTGAAACTTAACCAACGCGGTAGAGATAGCAACACTTAGACAAAACCTAGTGTGCACATTATAGTTTGATTATTTGCATAGGTTTTGCTCTAGGGATTTATTTGTGGCCTAGTTTAGTGAAAGTTTTAGAAGTCCTAATTCACCCCCCTCTTAGGCGTCACCCGTTTCCTACAAGTGGTATCAGAGCCTGGTTTGGCTCATTTGAAACGCTTTAGCTTCACCGCTAAAAGAGCCGACGCTTTTTAGAGGAAGGGATGGATACCCATAGGCCACCACAATTCGACGACACTAACTTCTCATATTATAGTGCTAGAATGGCTTGTTACCTAGAGGCCGTTGATCTAGGTGTTCAGAGAGTCACTCATGACGGGATGAAACCACCCAAAAATCCCGAGAACCCTACCACGAGTGAGGAAAAAGAAATTCATTTAAATGCTAGCGCCAAAAATTGCTTGTATGAATCTCTTAGCATGGATATTTTCAATCAAGTTTTTACTTTGAAAACTGCTAATGAGATTTGGCTAAAATTGCATGAGCTCCATGACGACACATCCAATGTCCGTGAGCAAAAACATTGCCTAGTCTTAAATGAGTATAATTCTTTTGCTATGAAAAAAATGAGTTTATTAGAGACATGTATTCTCGTTTAAATCTAATCATCAATAAGCTCAACTCTATTGGCATAAATAAGCTAGGTGATGCGGACATTGTGAGGAAGATTATCTCCCTACTACCACAACAAAGATATAGGAGCATCATCACTATTCTTCACAACATGGAGGACTTGGGTACAATGACCCCGACAATCGTGATTGGAAAAATCATGGCTTTCGAGATGTCGCGAAAAATGTGTCGGGGAGAGGAGCCAACTTCCTCAAGGCCATATGCTTTTGCATGTGATAAAAGGAAGGGTAAAAAGAAGGCTCCCACTCCAAGTTCCTCAAGTGAAGAAGAGAAAGAAGAAGAATGTGATGATGGTGAAGATAATCAACCATCAACATCATCCTTCAAGGACGAAGAAACAATCCGACGCGTCGGAAAGATAATGAGGATGATCCGCAAGATTAATCTAATGGGTGTGCCCCTGCAGTTAGATGATCTTCTCTTTAACATTGATAGGAAAAAGCAAAGAAAGAGAGGATGCTTCGCATGCGGGGAGAAGGGCCACTTCATGGACAACTGTCCAACTATGGTCGAACCCAAAAAGGAGAGGAGCAAAGACAAGGCGCTAACAAGTGTAAAAAATTGGGATGATTCTTCAAGCGAAGATGAACCTCCAAGGACGCGCAGCCACCGGTCCTCATCACGCTCATCACGGTCATCACACAAGTGCCTTATGGCAAGAGGTAAAATGAGTATTCCATCCTCTAGTGATGAAAGTAGTAGTGATGATGAAGGTGAGGGAAAGCCCTCCGTAGATGAGATTATGGAAGCCGTTAAATTTTTTCAAGATGTATGCACTAAACAAAAGGCTCAACTTAAAACCTTGAAAAATAAGTTGATTAGCTCTCAAAATGACTATAAAGGTTTGCTAGAAAAATTTGAAGCATTTGCAAATTTGAATTGTGAGCTATCAACTAAAATTGAGCAACTAGAGTCTAGTGCTACATCCACTGCTACCGATGATAGCCTTATTAAAAAGAATGAAAAACTTAAGGCTAAGTTAGCTAGCTCCCAAGAAGCTATTAAAAATTTGCTAGGGATAATGGAAATTCTTAGCATACACAATAATGAGCTAACTACTAAGCTAGAAAACATTGATAGCACCCCAGGGGCATCTTTGGTTGAAATTCCTGAAATAATTAAGAAAGATGCTTCTACTTCCTGCTTTGATTTAATTGATGATTTTAACCCCTGCAACCAAGTTCGTGTTGAGAATATTGTTGTAGAAACATGTTCGGATGAGGTTGCAAAGGAAAATGAGCAATTAAAGCAAGAAGTGGCTCGTCTTAGAAAAGCTTTGTATGAAAAGAAAGGCAAAGCAAAACAAATCCAACCTCCACAGGATAACACCACTGCGGGAGTGAACAAGCCTGTGGAGGGTGAAACCTTAATTTGTAGGCTATGCCAAAAGAAAGGCCATAAGTCTTTCCAATGCAAGGCAATGACCGGGGATAAGCAAAGGCAAAAGCTCAAGCAAAAGCCGTCAAGCAAAATCTCCAACACCTACATCAAAAAGGTGGACAAAAAGGCTGCTACACCATATTTGATCAAAAGAAAAAGAATGGAAAGGTGATAGCAATCAAGGCCAACAAGCAAGCCAATAAAGGAAAGGGAGCCAAACGCATCTGGGTGCCAAAGGAAATAATTTCAACTATGAAAAGCACCAAGAAGGTTTGGATCCCAAAAGGGAAGTGAGTAGTCCGAAGGACTACGGGAAATTTGGAGACTTGGCAAATTAGGGATGTATATCATGGGATACATCATAATTGAATCAAGTTTATTGCCAAGTGGGTTAGTAAATATTTTGGACCCAAATTTCCCCACCCATGACTAAGCTAACTAGATTTATTGTATTTCTTGTTTTTAGATATGCGTATCTACTTTTTTCCTTGCCTCTAGTTTACCTTTCATGCCTAGTATTACATTTGGTATTTACTTTTGTTTAGATGCATGCATACTAGGTAAATCACATGGTAGGATTGCTCGTTTTTAATTCATATTCTTGAGCAAACCTACATGGTTTAAAATGTTTATTTAAGCACAACACATAGCTCATTGAATATTCCTAAGTAAATGTCACTAATGCTTTAAAAATCTTGTAT
The DNA here is from genome assembly GCA_029449295.1 of Zea luxurians. Taxonomy (NCBI): domain Eukaryota; kingdom Viridiplantae; phylum Streptophyta; class Magnoliopsida; order Poales; family Poaceae; genus Zea; species Zea luxurians. Next base: position 426,330 of record JAOPSE010000408.1, on the reverse strand, counting down.
CATACAATTGGTATCATTTAACTTATATGTGCCAAAGCTCGGATTATGGATAATCTGCCCCTCTTGATGTCAAATCAAAGTGCATGTCTCCTACAAGTATTCAAAACTTGTATGCACACTTTCAGGGGGAGGTTACTCTATAATCTGAATCTTTGAGACTAATACCTGTTTTCAAGTCTATTTCATGTAGTAGTCTCATTGTAAGAAAAATGAAGTCCCCGGAGAAAGACAACAAGCTTCCACTGCAAATCTATAAGAATTCTTACGTCTCACAAGTCTACCACTTGTCTTCAAATGGTCCACCATTGGTTTCATTTGGTAACTTTGAGACTACATTCAGCATTACTTACATGTCTTCTCCAGCATTTGGTTAGACTATATTTCATATCTTATACTTCCATGTTGCTATACATGCATAAGTAGTTAAATCATATTATGTTATCTATGCATAAGGAAGTTAGTCTAATCAAATCATGTCTTGCACCTCTATTTTCACATGTTTTTTTTCCTAAGAACAAGATCTCTGTCAGGGGGAGTATTTCTTCGTCTCTAAAAAGGGGAGAAATTTCTTTCTAAAGAGAACACTCTTTTAGGGGGAGTAACAATTTGGTGTTTCAATTGGTATCCTACAATTGGTATCAATTGACAATTCCATTGTGAGGGCAAGTCTTTTTTTTGCTTCCTACATACTTTTAATGCCTTCCTTTTCGGTGGTTGATGCCAAAGGGGGAGAAGTTTAGGGATCAAAGCAATGAAAACTGTATCAAACACCAAACACCACCAATTTAAAATTTTATTTCTTCAAGTGGTTTTTCAAGTGGTTTTGGTTCTTTGGTCTAAATAGGAAGTAAGTGAATTATGGAGTTAGGGGGAGGCTTAAGTCCATAACATCACATTGTGGGGACAAACAGGCATCCTAGCAAGCAGATTGCATATTTTCATTCAAATGTTTGTTATATTTGCTTGCTTTGGTTGTGTTGTCATCAATCACCAAAAAGGGGGAGATTGTAAGGAAAATAGACCTCGAGCCACTTGACTAAATGAGTTTTGGTGTTTGATGATTAAAACAACCTGTGAACTAATGTGTTTGCTAGTATTTGTGTTTGTAGTTCACAAGGATGCTAAAGTAACTTGGACCAAGACATTGAGGAAAGCAACACCTCAAAAGAAGACATTATGAAGATCAAGTGAAGTCCAAGAGAAGAAAGGAGTGCTGCCTATGGACTATCTGTGCGAGGAGCACTGGACTGTCCGGTGGCACACCGCCGGACTGTCCGGTGCACCAGGAACAGTAGCCCTAATGACTAGTTCCAGGTGGCACTGTGGAGAGAATACCACCATACTGTCCGGTGTGGAGTCCGGACTGTCCGGTGTGAAAAGCCTGCAGCGCCAACAGTCACTGCCGTGGCAGGACAACGGCTAGGCACACCAGACACTGAACAGTGCGCTGTCCGGTGCACCACCGGACTGTTCGGTGTGCCGTAGAGAGCAGCAGCTTTTCTCCAACGGCTAGAATTGTGTTCGGGGCTATAAATACACCCCAACCAACCATTCTCAAGTGTGGGATCCCAAGAGACATACCAAGGCATATAGTAGACATTCCCAAGTGCTCTTACACCCAAGTGCTTAATAGAATCACTCGGTGATTAGCGTAGGTGCTTTGCGAAGTGCTAGGTTAGTTAGACCGCTTTAGCGCTTGCTCTAGGCGAACCCTAGTTAGTTGAGTGAGTTTTGTAAAACCACACAACCCCTTGGCTCTTGTGCGAGCCGTTGTAATTGTACCGAGTGGGGCGAGAGTCTTGCGAGACCGTGACAACCACGTTTGTGTCACGGCCGCCACCATGTACCGAAGGGAACGAAGCCCGCGACATTTTTGGCCGGAAGCTCGATAGTGGAGACGGCGGGGAGCGTCCGAGAGGAGCCGGAAGCGGAGCACCACTTGCGTGTGGAGAAGGCCCACGCTCTCAATGGAGTTACTAGACCTAGGTGCTTGGCCCTCGCGTGGGCTTCCCTTTGCGTAGGGGCACCAACGAGGATTAGTCGGAACCTTGCGCGGTTCCAGATACCTCGGTAAAAATACCGGCGTCATCCGCGAGAGTTTGCATCTCTAACTCGCTATTTAACTTCCGCATTTACATTAAGCATTCAAGTTTCAATCTTGTCTTTCATACTTATATAGTGTAGATTGAAACTTAACCATTGCAGTAGAGATAGCAACACTTAGACAAAACCTAGTGTGCACATTATAGTTTGATTATTTACATAGGTTTTGCTCTAGGGATTTATTTGTGGCCTAGTTTAGTGAAAGTTTTAGAAGTCCTAATTCACCTCCCTTCTTAGGCGTCACTCGTTTCCTACACTCTTCTTGGTGTGCGGCCCCGTGAAGACGCCCTCACTGTAGTAGCCGATGCCGCTGGCGTCGACGAGCACGGACATCGGCTGCTTGTACACTGCTCGCTTCAGGGTGGCCTCGTCGGCGTTGTTCATCACGTACATGCTGTCGATCTTCACCACCAGACGGAGGATTCGCAATCCATGGAGAGGCTGGGGCGAGGAGACTCCATGGATTGTGTCGATCTATGCCAAGGAAGCAGAATCCATGGAGAGTGTGGCACATATGCGGTTGGAGAGGCTGGGGCGAGGAGAGAGCAGGGATTTCGTCGATTTGGGCGTAGGAAGCGGACTCGGTTGGAGAGGCTGGGGCGAGGAGAGAGCAGGGATTGCGTCGATTTGGGCGTAGGAAGTGGACGCGATTGGAGAGGCTGGGGCGAGGAGACTCCTTGGATTGCGTCGATCTGTGCCGAGGAAGCAGAATCCATGGAGCGCACGCGGATGCGGTTGGAGAGGCTGGGGCGAGGAGAGAGCAGGGATTGCGTTGATTTGGGCGTAGGAAGCGGACGCGGTTGGAGAGGTTGGGGCGAGGAGACTCCATGGATTGTGGAGAATCCATGGATTGTGGATCTGGGCGGAGGACTCGCGGAGACGGGGGGATTGAGTCGATCTGTTGAATCGATCTGGGCAGAGGACTCGCGGACAGGATTCTGGGGAGAGAGGAGTGTGGGGGCAAGGAGAGCCTGCGGGGGCAGCTTCACCATGCGCATGCCCTCCTTGGCCTCTTAATAGGTAGTAAGATAGATCCAATTGCAACGTTCGCGATAATATATTTACAAAGCCTAGTGTTGGGAGGAATACTATGGATCTAAAAAGCTCGGTAGAAGTAAGCAACTAAGCAAACAACCTCTTTTCGTCTAGAAAAAGATACAACTATAGAAGCACAAGAAAGTACTAACACTTGTACAAAAATAATAATAGAGAAGGGCAAAAACTCCATAGGAGGTAGCCATTGCAACCACCTCCAAAGTTAGGCCTCTGTTAATCATTTGATTAATGGAGACAATTACCCTGACCGCCTTCGTTATTGTGTTAACTGAGGCAGACACTATAAAGCAACCACCTCGGTTAATTGATATGGTATCAACGGAGACAATTGTCTAAAAGCGGCCACCTCTATTAATACTTTAATCAAGATGGTGGCTGAAAGTCGCCTAGAGGGGGTGAATAGGCGAAACCTGAAAATTATAACTTTAAACCTGGACTTGATCCCTTGATTAGTGATTAGAACAAGATGCACAATTTTTGGGGTATGAAACTAAGTCCTTTGCTTGCAAAGAGTGTTGCTTTCAAAGAATGTGGAATTAACAAAACAATGCAACTAATAAGTTTATGGAGAATAAAGTGAGAGGGCTTAGATAAGAAGAGGAATAACACAAGTTCTTTCTTGCAAGGGGTTGCTTCTCTAAGTGGAAATTTAACTAGAAGCAACACAAAATAATATTAGCAAAGAATAGTGTAAGAGAACTTAGAGAGGGAGAAAACAAACAAATCACAAGTAATAAACACAAGTGACATGGGTGATTTGTTTTACCGAGGTAAGGTTCACCAAAAACCTAATCCCCTTTGAGGAGTCCACTAAGGATGGGTCTTTTTCAACCCTTTCCCTCTCTCCATCGATCACCAAGACCGGCGAGCGCTTCTTCTTTATCTCAAGGATCACCGAGACCCCGCAAGGACCACCACACTCTTAGGTGTCTCTTGCTAGCTTTACAAGCCTCCAAAAGTTTGGAGGAAGATGAATGGGAGTCAAAACTCCACGCTCAAATGATCACAAGATGTAGCACACACTTTCTCTCAATGATTCTCACAAGGCACTGTTGGGGGCCTTCGTCCTCCGAAGGTCCTCAAAAACATGATTTGACAATGTTTTCCAAGTGGATTATGTGAACAGGTATTTTCGGACTCAGAATTATGAACATGAAGCACGGTCAGGACGAAGCCTGAACCAGACGAAGGACGAGCTGATTACCAAGCTCTACGAAGGATGGTGCACAGCCGAAGCTGTGCGCAGGGAAGCTTCGTCGCGATAGCAGAGGGGGGAACCGACTTAGAGATGAAAAGACTACGTGGACCTTGACAGATTTTCATAAGTCATTGACAAATGTAATGGACATGAATGTAATTTTACGTGGGCTGCGTCCCACGTCTATAAATAGATGAACAGTACTCCCGTACTGTTCACGCTGACTTGGCATTTGCTTTTGCGTCACGCTTGTACTTTTTACCTTCTCTCAGGACCGAAGGTACATTTGTAATTTGAAATCATTTCTATTTTTCCATGTTAATAAAATAGAAATGATTCTATGATGGTGCTTATATTATATTTCATGCTCTATATGAATCCTTCGTCATTACTTGTTATGTTTACGAAGGTATGTCTCTTGTGACCTTCGTCCGAAATTCATTATTTCCCGAAGGGACATAATGCTCCGAATGACGAAGGACTTTAACACTTAACATTTTTTATGTTGCCTTGTTCTTAACTCTTAGCATTTGAGAACAAGTCCCCAACATTGGCGCCCACCTCCGGTGAACTCACTTCCACTTCGAGTTTTTTGAACACCTTCGGAAGCTATAGACCTTCGCTATGGCGCCGAAGAAAGCTTCAGCGACTGGGGCTGCAGCACTGCAACCGCTGGACCACAACCAGGAGACCGTGTCTCTTCGGGAGGCCCGAAGCCAGAAGAGAAAGGCCGTCAGCCCGACGCTTCAGGAGGAAGAGCTAGACCAAGAAATCAGGGATATGGAGATGCTACATCAACAGGTGCAGAGGAAGAAGGAGAAGATGGCCCGGCTAGCTGAGTTGCAACGGCAGATAGACGAAGCCTCTGAGGAAGTTCGCCATCTTACTCACGATGAGCAAAACAGAAGGCCTCAGCAGAAAGACCTTCATCAGGAGGGCTTCGTCAATGAAGATGACTGGTATGACAATTTCCATCAGGGAAATTTTGTTTTCGATGATGCTTCTCCTTTGTCCGCTGAGCTGCAGGCTACACCTTGGCCTTCATCCTATAAGCCACCCCAGCTTCCCATGTTCGACGGCCACTCAGACCCGAAGCAGTTTTTGATGAGCTACGAAGCAACAGTGTCTTCGTATGGGGGCAATGCTGCAGTCATGGCGAAGTCTTTCGTTATGGCCGTCAGGAATGTTGCTCAGACCTGGTATTCCTCCCTTCGACCAGGAACGATCACCTCATGGCAGAAGCTGAAGGATATGTTGTTAACCAGCTTTCAAGGATTTCAGACGAAGCCGGTCACTGCTCAAGCCTTGTTCCAGTGCACTCAGGATCATGAAGAATACCTTCAGGTGTATGTCAGAAGGTTCTTGCGTTTGAGGGCGCAGGCACCAACGGTGCCCAATGAAATTGTTATCGAAGCCATGATCAAGGGGCTTCGTCCTGGACCTGCAGCCCAATACTTTGCTAGGAAGCCTCCTCAGACTCTGGAGAAGCTGCTCCAAAAGATGGACGAGTACATTCGTGCTGATAATGACTTTCGCCAAAGAAGGGAGGAGGCCTTCAGATTTTCTGAGATGACCAGGGGCTTCGGGGGAAGATTCTATCCGAGGCATGTCAGGTCCATCCACAACACTCAAAATGATGATAAGGGGAGTCAGCAGAACAGGCCGCAGTGCTCCTCACAGGCTTCGGGGCAACAGCAAACTTTCTTTCGGCCACCAGCTCCAAGAGGCAGAGGCGCCAGGGGCTTCGGCGGGAGATTTGGAGATCAACCAAGGAGGACATTTTGCTTATTCTGCGGTGAGAACAAGGGCCATACCACCAGGATGTGCCATGTCACCATCCAGAAACAAAAGGAGCTAGCAGAAGCTGCAGCGCAACAGGCACAGCCGAAGCAGGTCATGCATACTGCTTCGTACCATCAGCCTTACATCCCGGAATATGTGGGCAACCACCCTGCAGTTTCCGTAGCTTCGGCGAGTCAACCTCAAGCTTCATGGCAACAGCCCCCGCCTCCACCTCCGCTGCAACAAGGCCAACAGCCAGAAGGGAGCCAATATGTTCCGCACCAAAGGGATCTCAGAGAGCAATCTGAAGCTCGCACAGTCAATAGTACTGTGCCAGAGTCGAAACACATTTATTGACATATATCCTACTTTGATAGCAGTCTTTTTCGTTTAAGTTCTATTTTTTGTGTAATAAAGAACATTTCAGTTTTCATATAATAATTTCGTGGTTGGTTATGAGAAAAACCTATCTTCTCCACAGGCTTAAGTTGCTGAAGCTTAAAAATTTGCGGTAACAAGGAGGACCTTCGAATTATTAAAAAATCCTTCGAAGCAACAAAAAGTCGTTCTAAGGAACGCAGAGTAAGTTGCCGAAGTTACAAAAAGCCGTTCCAAAGGGAGCGCAGTGTAAGTTTTTTGCTCCAAAGACGTCCCTAAGGGGATGCAGAGCTTATACCGCCTAAGTAAAAGGCGAAGAAGCTCCAAAGACGTCCCTAAGGGGATGCAGAGCTTATACCGCCTAAGTAAAAGGCGAAGAAGCTCCAAAGACGTTCCTAAGGGAATGCAGAGCTTATACCGTCTAAGTAAAAGGCGAAGAAGCTCCAAAGACGTTCCTAAGGGAATGCAGAGCTTACAAATATATTTTGTGTGTATCTTCGGAACAAATGTCATTTGCATAACATAACATCATCACATCATTTTGCATAGCATAAGCATCATACATCATGTTGCATATGGCAAAAGAAGGGGACACAGTATCAACCTTCGAAAGGATGCTTTGAGAAAGAGCAAATTGTGTAAAGTCACGAGGGAATACAATGATAATCTTCGGAAAATAGCTTCGGAGAATGTTTTTACGAAGCATGGATGAGCTTCATCAGAGTAATATCAAAATTGTATAGCTTCGGAGAATGTTTACACGAAGCATGGATGTGATTTATCAGAACAGTTTTAACGGAGAATGTTTTCTTCACGAAGCATGAAAAGAAGGGAAGGTGTTTTTTCGCCGAAGGCTCAAAAATGGTATGTATGTAGAATTTCATGCATCGTAAAGAATTGAATAATGAAAAGAGACTTGTATATTACATTCAAATGTACAAAATATTACAAAGATCACACTTCCAATGTTTTTTCTAATAACATTTAGTCTTCTCTTAATACTGCTTCGGCGGCCTCATTTAGAAGTTGATCAACAACTTTATCCATGATAGCTTCGGCCATTCGTTTAATCTCGTCATTTCCTTTTGTGTGAGGGTCGGCAGTCGATCCAGCAGGTTCTGAGGGAAGAAAACGTTTCTTCGTTACTATTACAAATCGCGAACAAAGTTTGAAATAAAAATTACAACACAATAAGAACGACTAATTAATACCTAATTGCCTTTCGGGCTCTGTACTTCTTTCGGCAGCTTCTGCCACTTTCCTAGCATCATGGATGCCTTTTTCACTTCTTTGAATTATTTCTTGCGCCATTTCTCGGCCGCCATTGTCCCAGATATCAGTGAAGAATTTACCGCCAACCATGCTTGCTTCGGTCGAGGGATCTTTGATGTCTTCAGAGGACAGGGCAGCTTCGGACTGAGCTAAGGATTTTATATGTTCACAACCTTTTTTCTCCAAAACAGCAGCAATTCCTCTGGCGCCTGAAAAAGCGCAGATGTCACCGCGGCTGCTCAGGATTTCCTCGAAGGCTTCTGCTTCGTGACTGATCCAGTCCAGTGGACCTTCGGGATTGCCTCTTGGAAAATTCTCTTCACTAGAAAAGGCGCCAATGCTGGCGAAGCTGGATTTTATCTTTTTGACGCTTTCTACAGATTTAACATAGCATTTCCTCTGAGATGCACGAAGCTCTTTAACACTTAACTCTAAACTATTGACCAAATGATCACTAAGTTCTCGTTTTGTTTCCTCAAGCACACGTTCCTCTTTAGCTCTAGCTAGCTGTTTCTGAAGATCTTTAATTTCACGTTTTTGGGCTTCCGCCTGGGCTTTTGAAGCAGCTTCGTCCTTCTTTACCTTATCTACCAGTGTAAGCAGAATTTTATCCTTCTCCAGAGCTTCGTTTCTCAGTTTAATAACTTCTGATCGAAGGTTGTTGAACGCAATTTCATAGCTTTCATCTTCGGCACTCTTTTGTGCTCTTAGTGCGTTGCTCAGGATCAAACCCTATACAAAAAAGAATCCATATAAGAATAAAGGAATGAATTACGTATTGTAAAATTTTTTCAAACGACTAATTCCCATACCTTTAGGCTATTATATGCAAGACTATCCGCGAGATCTTCCTTCGTCATAGCGCATAATCCAGCTTCGAGCTTCGGGAATCCCATACTTCTAGCCATCTCTCGGCAGACAGATAGTTCTTTATTATCAGGAAGGCAGTACAGGAAGTCATCTTCATTAGTCCCGTTAAACACTACTGCCCCCTTCGGATATTTTAGCTCTCTGGCATAGTAGTTAGCTTCGTAAGTTTCCTCTTCGGATAATTTCTTCCCCGAAGCATGTCGCACGATGTAATCGCGTGCGCTGGAAGGAGCTTCGGGGGCGGCAGTGTCAATTTCTTTAACCAAAGCTGGTTCTGATATTTTCTCGGTCTCTAAAGATTGTTCCTTGGTGGGCTCTGAAGGCCCAGCTTCAGCTTCAGGTTGTTGCTTCGAAGCTTCAGCAACTTCAGCTTCGGTAGACACTTCAGCAACTTCAATAGTCCCTTTTGGAGTTGTGCTTGAAGACTTAATTGTCTCCAAAACATCTAACACGTTCACCATTCTTTTTCTTCTCGGGGTCACCGACGGGCCCTTTTGATTTTTTGTTGTTTCAACAGTTGCTGAAGGACTTAAGATTTCCGATATTTTTCGCTCTTCAATCTTCGGTTTTTCTGCTTTTTCGGCTGAAGGTGCTTCAGTTTTCTCTTCTATCTTCGGCACTGGAGCTGGTTCTGTAGCTTCAGAGGCCAAAGAGACTTCACCAATAAATTTTGGCACTGTGGCCGGCTCAATAAAACGCGCTCGGTGGGTGAGCACCTTCATCTTTTTCCTTTGTGGCGCTGGCTCACTAGTGGCACTTGTGGTAGCTTCTGTCGCAGGAGAAGTAATTTTTCTTTTGCGACCCAGTACCGGATAATGATAGTCAGGGTAGACAAACCCGATTGCGTCAAATACCCGGTTGAGCCTTTTCTTCTTTCGGCCTCCGAAGGCTGCTGATAACGCAGTATTTTCGGCCTTCGAATATGCCCCAAGCAGTTCGTCACTTAATGTTTCAATGCTTTTCAACCAGTCATCATCAGGTTCAACAAATTTATCTGCATATTTGAATGTGTATTTCAGTCTGACCAGTCCGCCTTCGTCGGAATCTTTGATGGTCTCCTTCGGCATTTCCCACTTTCCTGCAAGTGGCCACACCCTAAAGGCAATATGCTCTTGGACCAAGTCCCTTGTCCCAATGAAAGAGCAGATTACGCCGAAGGCTCTTTGGCATTCCTCGGCCGCTTCATCCATTTCAACCTTCGGCCTTCGAAGTCCGAAGCGTTGCCAGATGGGGCGCATAATGATACTCTTGACATTTTCCTGCGCTGTTAAGTCATTCTTTACATAGAACCATTCAGTCATCCAGGCTCCGGGCCACCTCTTCCGAAAAGTTGGCACAAGGCGGCTTGACCCGGAGCGGGCACCGAAGCTGTAACACCCAAAATTGTTGTGATATTGTTCTTTCCCCCAGGGCTTCGTCTCGTATAACAACTCATGAATGTTGCAAAAGCTTTTAGCATTTGGTTCTAAACCTTGGCTTCTCGCAGCCCAGACAAACATCCCCATTCTTATGATAGCTTCGGGAGTAAGTTGATGAAGGTAGACTTGAAATGTTTTCAGTACCTCAACAACAAAGTTGCTCAGGGGGAATCGAAGCCCAGCCTTGAGAAAGCTTCAGAAGATTACAACTTCATCTTCTTCGGGGGTGGGAGAAGTCTTTTCTCCAGCGTCAGCCCTCACAATAGATATATCTCAAAAATACCGCCCCCTCATATTATCAATATGACTCTGCTTGATAGTGGTTTTCCCAAAAACCGTGTGACTTGGTCGCCATGGTCGATCTTCGGATTCTTCCCCACCACTTTCTACATCAAAACTGTCGCTGTCATCAGTATCTTCGGACAAACCTTCAAGAATTTCCTTGGTGATTTTCTCTGTGTTGGTTTCCGCCATCGCTATAAGGAACCCCAAGTTCTTCTCTTCGTCGAGGCTCAGCTTCGTCTCGGCAGCGATCTTCTTACTTTCAGACATCTTCGGAAACGCTAAAAAACTGTTTTTAAGGCCGAAGCTTCAAAATCAAAAAGACCAGCAAATCTTAGTGCACAAGAGCTAAAAATTTAGTGGGCCGAAGCAGATGGCAAGTGTGCGTACCAAATAAGTTTGCGGTATGATCTTATTTATACCCCCAGGGCGTTGAAAATTGAAAGACCCCACTTGTCAGTGAATGTTGCTATTCTAGCAAAGGGAAGGTGTTTTTTCGGACCTTCGGCTCAAGGCCTTCGTCCATATCGCAATCTGAATTTATTATTAACAAATTAATATTGCGAGGGGCTACTGTTGGGGGCCTTCGTCCTCCGAAGGTCCTCAAAAACATGATTTGACAATGTTTTCCAAGTGGATTATGTGAACAGGTATTTTCGGACTCAGAATTATGAACATGAAGCACGGTCAGGACGAAGCCTGAACCAGACGAAGGACGAGCTGATTACCAAGCTCTACGAAGGATGGTGCACAGCCGAAGCTGTGCGCAGGGAAGCTTCGTCGCGATAGCAGAGGGGGGAACCGACTTAGAGATGAAAAGACTACGTGGACCTTGACAGATTTTCATAAGTCATTGACAAATGTAATGGACATGAATGTAATTTTACGTGGGCTGCGTCCCACGTCTATAAATAGATGAACAGTACTCCCGTACTGTTCACGCTGACTTGGCATTTGCTTTTGCGTCACGCTTGTACTTTTTACCTTCTCTCAGGACCGAAGGTACATTTGTAATTTGAAATCATTTCTATTTTTCCATGTTAATAAAATAGAAATGATTCTATGATGGTGCTTATATTATATTTCATGCTCTATATGAATCCTTCGTCATTACTTGTTATGTTTACGAAGGTATGTCTCTTGTGACCTTCGTCCGAAATTCATTATTTCCCGAAGGGACATAATGCTCCGAATGACGAAGGACTTTAACACTTAACATTTTTTATGTTGCCTTGTTCTTAACTCTTAGCATTTGAGAACAAGTCCCCAACAGGCACTATCGCTAAACTCACACGAGTAGCTCTCTTTTGCTTGATCTCTCTTTTGTGGCACTTGTGTGGCTTGTTGTGGCCTAAATCTTGTGTATGAGATAGATCAATAAATGGAGGTGGTTGGGAGGGCTTGGATATGTCAACTATATGCCTTGATATGTTGCTTAGGCTCCCACTGCTTGAAATGGCCGGTTGGGGTGTTATTATTAGCCACCAACTATCTTGTAGCCATTGGGGAAGGCTGCTGGCGATGGGCGCACCGGACAGTCTGGTGCGCCACCGGACAGGCACTGTAGGCTGTCCGGTGCGCCACCACATCACCCAACCGTTAGGGTTCGGGTGCATTCGACCATTGGCACCGTTGTCTTCTTGTGGCACCGGACAGTCCGATGCCACACCAGATAGGTCATGTTCACTGTCTAGTGCGCCTCTAACTCTACAGCTCTGACTCTGCACGCACTGTTCATCTGTTATCAGCTTTTACAGTCGACCGTTGCGTGAATTAGCCATTGCTCCGCTGGCCCACCGGACAGTCTGGTGGCACACTGGATAGTCCGGTGAATTATAGCGGAGCGCGCCTGCGAAAACCCGAGAGTGGCAGTATGGACTCTGTACGGTCCTGGTGCACCGGACACTGTCCGGTGGCACACCGGACAGTCCGGTGCGCCAGACCACAACACACTTGGTTTCTTTTGCTCCTTTGAATTTGATCCCTAACTTGAATATTTATTGGTTTGTGTTGAACCTTTATGCACCTATAGAATATGTATTCTAGAGCAAACTAGTTAGTCCATATATTTGTGTTGGACATTCAACCACCAAAATTAATTGTAGAAAAAGGTTAACCCTATTTCCCTTTCATTCTCCCCCTTTTTGGTGATTGATGCCAACACAAACCAAAGCAAATATATAAAGTACAGAAATGAACTAGTTTGCATATGGTAAGTGCATAGGTTACTTATAATTAAACCAATTGATAATCTTACTAGATATGAATGGATTGCTTTCTTTTATTTGACATTTTGGACCACTTTTGCACCACATGTTTTGTTTTTGCAAAACTTTTTCAAAGTATTTTCAAAATTCTTTTGCAAGTAGTCAAAGGTATATGAATAAGATTGCAAGAAGCATTTTCAAGATTTGAAGTTTCTCCCCCTGTTTCAAATGCTTTTCCTTTGACTAAACAAAACTCCCCCTGAATGAAATTCTCCTCTTAGCTATTAAGAGGGTTTTTAAATGGATACCAATTTTGAAATCTTATTCTCATAAGCATAGATACCAATTGAAAAACAAACAATTAAATCTTCATTTCGAAAATTTTGAAATGGTGGTGCGGTCGTTTTGCTTTGGGCTTAATATTTTCTCCCCCTTTGGCATTAATCACCAAAAACAAAGAACTTTGGAGCCCTTGACATTTTCTCCCCCTTTGGGGCCTAACATTACCTCCCAAATGGTAAAATAAATACGAGTGAAAGGTCATACCATTGAGAGTTTATGGAATACCGGCAAAGGGTAGATAATACCATTAGAGTTGAGTGGAAGCGTTGTCTTTGCCGAATACTCCATTTCCCTTTCAATCTACAACTTAGTATAGAAATACACTTGAAAACACATTAGTCGTAGTTTTGGCACAAGAGGAATAAGAAATATGCAATTGTACCAAAGGAAAGAGATATGATCAAAAGATTATGTCAATTAAGCTTAATCATAGTTCTATATAGATTGCTCCCCTTAAATATGTGCCTTGAGAGGAATACATATTTTGGCCTTAAATGCCAAATACACATAATGAGGTTAATGAGAACATATTTATATCATAGAAAATGTGAAGTGCAATGTGTCATAATATAAGTGTGATGCTCACGACAGACTATGCACTTATGAAAGCATGTTATAGATATTTGATGCATTTACTGTTGAGGTTTCAAAGAGATTTAATAGGGAACTTCCACCTTTGAGACAAAGGTAGCCTATCCTCGTTACAAGGTTAAGCTTTAAGCTCTTTGACAAGAAAATCACTTCACCCAGTTTTAACAAAAAAATGCATCAATGCAGGAATGAAATTTTTGAGGGGTTAAACTAGGTATGAAGCAGGGATATGCATAGACATGCTTTCTATTCCTTTTATAAAAGATATGCAAAGAATGTATAAGAGAAAGATTTAGGTACATGTGTAAATGAGAGGAAGTAGTTTACCCTTTTGTACCTGCACATAGAGACGCTCTCTTCATTGTGCTTTGTCCTTAGTCTTGGTTACTTAAGACCTATATTCAAACAATGTATGGAAATATTTGGCACAAGAGAGAGTTCTACTACTAGTGATCCTTTTCTAAGTCATTGTTATCATATATCAAGTAGATCACAAATTGCATAAATTTATCCTAAATTCTCCTTTTAACTCAGTACATATCAAGAGAATCATTAATCGATAGCATATGAGGCACTAAGCAACATAAGCGTCAATTGAAGTTATTTAATGATCAAACGAATAACAGATGTGATCAAAAGAACAACATATGCATTAGATTATCAAATAAGCTTGAAATAGGAGAATCCAGTAAATATGCTACTTTAATAATGAAGATTGCAATCCTTGATAAAAGTGATACTTCTCAACAATTTGGATTGAGTTGTAGTAGCATACTTCATGAGAAACTTATTCTCATACTTGAGACTCCATGAGATTACTAAGAGAAAATGTTAGTCTCAATATGATCAAGATATAGAAATGGGGCTCCCCCTAAAGATATGCATCAAGAGTTTGAGTGACTTGGTTAGATGCACTTCTCTTTTAAATAGGGGAATTTATTGAACATCTTGATCAAGGCATGTAATATTTGCAATAATTAACTTATACCTGGTATTCTCAAAAATGAAAAAGGTTTAGAATACTTACAACCACACCATTGATTATTTGAAGATCTTACTGTCTAAGTAGGTGTTGTTGTTCTTGATTTCTTCTTCATTTGAGTGTCCTTCCTTTGTAGTTGTATCTTTTTCTTTTCAAACTTATTGAAAATACTCAAAAAAGATATTAGCAGCACAAGGGAATATATGATAAATGATGATTTCTTTAGATAAGAAATATAAACAATTCATCATCCACAAGTCACACAGACATGAAGTAAAATCCTTAATATTAATGCACATCATTAGAAAAGAGGAATATGCACCTTTTAACATTTCTAATCAATCATAGGAACTTTACTTCTTCATATTGAATTTATTAACATAACTTAGAAGCATATCAATATGAGAACAAATATAGCAAAGGCATGAATTAGATTCTAATGAACTAGTGCATTTATGAAAACAAGATTGTATGCATTTCTAGCTGATTTAAGTCCAATAAGGAATCTATTCTTCACATAGGTAGAATATGATAATTTAGAATAAATAACAATTGATGGGAACTATTATTGATTAAGAAGATGAGTTCCCATACCTTTGCTTTTACCTTTCTTCCTTCAGGTGAAGAGCAACCCTTGAGGCTTGTGTCTTTTAATAAAATGCACTTACTCTCTTGTAGATTTTCAAGAGATACGTCATTAGTAACACAAGCACTAGTTTCCCTTTTTGTAATCATTTTTGAGAAGGAACAAAAGGTAGATTACTAAAAATGGAAACTTCATAACATGAACTAGATTATCTCATAGATAATGTTATGCTTGTTTTTTTGTTAAAACAAGCATAGTTAATCTCTCAAGATTATGGAAACAAATCTAATTCATAACATGGAGAGTGATTAATGTAGAAGAATCATATCCAATTTAAGCAAGAAGAAATACATCATAAATCATTGGATTGATTTTTCTTTTCATGTTAGATTATGCATTTGCATAGAGAAACTTATTCTCTATATGTGAGACTACTTAGGTTATTTGAACAAAAGCATTAGTCTCACGATTCTAGTCATAAAGAGATATTCCATTTATAAGTGTTCTAAGGATTTGAATTCCTTATACGACACCTTATTCTTTTAAGAACTTGGAATATGTCTCTATGTCTAGACCATGGCAATAATGGGATGATTAGTGTAAAACATGCCATATGGTACTTACAATAATTTAAAGCATGTAGATTGCCATAATGTTGAAATGATGAAAATTCAATCTACCATATGAGAGGAGTTTTCTCCAAAGAATGATGACATAATTTAAACACATTTTAAGTGCTTCAATTTTCAATGTGACTACACAAGACACAAAAGAAATGATAATTGAAGATACTTGCACTTAAAGACATAAGTGTTACCATTCTTTGGCTTTCCTCCATGTTGTAGACTTTGATTTTCCACACAGGATAATCCTTTAATTCCTACAACTTCAATATCCTGTTTGAGATGATATGAGTTGTAGATATAATAACTCAAAATAACTTTGGGTCAATCTTAGAGATATAGATCATTGTAAGATTGATAGCTTGAGTCAATATGAATTGAATTGATCCTCTCAAGCACTTCTAAAGCTTCATATCATCTCCTTCCCCTGCAAAGCTTGTCAAGCATATTTTGGTCCCCATCTCTTGATGGGTCCATCAAGGTTAGTCAACAAAGATCTAGGAACCCAAATGTCCTTTGTGCTAGCACTTGGTAAACTCATTACCTTTCTAGCATAAGTTGGAGTTTTGGGTTGCCTAGTTACATATGAATTAATTGACAAGTTAGGAGCGGGACAGTTACCAATAGGACAATCCTTACATTGATGTCCTTTCTTTCGGCATATGTAGCAAAGGCGATCTTCATGTCTTGAAGATTTCTTCTTTCCTTATTTCTTGCTTGCTACATGGTTAGTAAATATTTTCTTTTCTAAAACTATGCCTTTTTGTTTCTCATAGGGACACGACTTAACTAAATGTCCCTTCTTGGAGCATTTAAAACAATGTTTATCATCCTTGTTAATAATCAAGCCATTTTCTTTAATATAGGGACATGACCTAATCAAGTGCCCCTTTTCAAAGCATTCACTACACTTCTTACTTTTCTTAGTGTGAAGTGTGGCTTGATCATTACCTTGGATGTTACCTTGCATGGAGGCATGGTTGAGGCTTTTGGCAGAGGTATTGATTTTCTTCTTTTGTTCCTTCCTCTTGATAGTCCTCAAGTCCTTGACTTTTTCTTCAAGGGATTTTTGCATGCCACGGTTGTTCCCGTCTCAAGCTTCTTCACCATGTAATCACGGTTATCTTGAGAAGGTTGGGCAGTGCACTTCCCTTTTAGTTGTGTCAAGCTTGTTCTTAGCCTCTCATTTTCTTCCTTGAGCTCATGACATGTATCATCTTTTGTTCCTAGAAATTCTAGCTCAAAGGAGGATTTGCTTGTTGACGAGCAACAAGCATTAGCACATGGTAATATAGTTTCAATTTGAATACATGTGCATGAGTGAGGTTGTTGGGATTTTAAGTTTCTATCAGAACCTCATGAGCAATGTTTAACATGATATGATCATCCATAAGATTTTTATGAGAACATAGAAGCATATCATGTTTTTCTTAAAAAGCTAGATTTTCAATTTTTAGCCTTTCAACTTGGTCCTTAAGCAAGGTATTCCTATTTACTAATTGAGCGACACATAATAAAGAGTTATCTTGCTCAATTGAAATATTTTCATACCTTTGGACCAAATCAACATGAGAGCACTTTAGCTCCTCATGCTCTTTAGTCAACTCTTCAAAGCTTTGGATTTTAGTGATGAGGGCATCTTCTAGCATTTGAAGAGCTTCGCTTTGCTCTCTCGCTCTTTTTAAAAGTTTGAGCATGACCGCCTTATTTTCTTGGCTTTGATGAGCGTAGAGTTGCATGAAGCTTCTTTCATCCTCCTCATCCTCATTTGTGCTTCCATTATCATTTTCATTAGCCACACAACATATGTAGGAATGGGAAGACAAACCTTTTGGAGAGGTGGATTCATCGTTTGGTCTCCAACGTTCATTTTCTTCTTCTTCCTTCAAAGGGTTAGTTTCACATGGACTAAAGGAAGTAGAAGCATCATATGAACTAACATGTTTGGACTCATTAAATTTACTTTTAATTCTAGTCCAAATATCATGCGCATCATGAATAGATTTATTATAATTCATTATGAAGGCACGATAATCTTCTTTGCTAAAAGAATTACTTAAGATGTCATAAGCAAGATAGTTTAAGCGTATACATCTTTGATCTTCCTTGGAAGTATTTTCCCATTATAACTTGAGGGTATAATACTCTTGTCTAAAATTTGTTCTAATTGTGAGTCTATGGTTCTAAAAGCATTTATCACACTAGTAGACCATGAAACATAATTAGAACAATCGGAAAGTAATATCTCAAGAGTTACCTCATTGTTTTCTTTTGGATGTGTCTTCTTGTTCTTTTGGGATCTTATTTGAGCCATCACTTCGAGTTGTTAGACTCAATATGAAGTGCCTAGCTCTGATACCAATTGAAAGTCGCCTAGAGGGGGGTGAATAGGCAAAACCTGAAAATTATAACTTTAAAACTGGACTTGATCCCTTGATTAGTGATTAGAACAAGATGCACAATTTTCGGAGTATGAAACTAAGTCCTTTGCTTGCAAAGAGTGTTGCTTTCAAAGAATGCGGAATTAACAAAACAATGCAACTAATAAGTTTGTGGAGAATAAAGCGAGAGGGCTTAGATAAGAAGAGGAATAACACAAGTTCTTTCTTGCAAGGGGTTGCTTCTCTAAGTGGAAATTTAACTAGAAGCAACACAAAATAATATTAGCAAAGAATAGTGCAAGAGAACTTAGAGAGGGAGAAAACAAACAAATCACAAGTAATAAACACAAGTGACACGGGTGATTTGTTTTACCGAGGTTCGGTTCACCAAGAACCTAATCCCTGTTGAGGAGTCCACTAAGGACGGGTCTTTTTCAACCCTTTCCCTCTCTCCACCGATCACCTAGACCGGCGAGCGCTTCTTCTTTATCTCAAGGATCACTAAAATCCCGCAAGGACCACCACACTCTTAGGTGTCTCTTGCTAGCTTTACAAGCCTCCAAAAGTTTGGAGGAAGATGAATGGGAGTCTGAAAGTTGCCTAGAAGGGGGTGAATAGGCGAAACCTGAAATTTATAAACTTAAGCACACACTACAAGCAGGGGTTAGCGTTAGAATTAAATTCAAGTCCGGGAGAGAGGGGAAAAACAAATCAAATGGGAATCAAGTGAATGAACGCAGTGATTTGTTTTACCGAGGTTCGGTTCCAAAGAACCTAGTCCCCGTTGAGGTGGTCACAAAGACCGGGTCTCTTTCAACCCTTTCCCTCTCTCAAACGGTCACTTAGACCGAGTGAGCCTTCTCCTTAATCAAACGGGTCACTTAGACCCCGCAAGGACCACCACACACTTAGGTGTCTCTTGCTTTGATTACAAGTCTCTTGAGAACAAGAAAGAGAAAGAAGAAAGGCAATCCAAGCGACAAGAACTCAAATGAACACAAAAATCTCTCTCTCACACAAGCCACTAAGTGTTTTGAGTGAATTTAGGACTTGGAGAGGATTTGATCTTTTGTATTGTGTCTTGGAGTGAATGCTAGAGCTCTTGTATTGAATGTGAACTTCAGAAAACTTGGATGCTTGGAGTTGTGGTGGTTGGGGGATATTTATAGCCCTCAACCACCAAACAAGCCGTTGGGGAGGATGCTGTCGATGGGTGCACCGGACAGTCCGGTGCACCACCGGACAGGCACTGTAGGCTGTCCGGTGCGCCGCCACGTCACCCAACCGTTAGGGTTCGGGAGCAGTCGACCGTTGGCGCCGTTGTCTTTTTGTGGCACCGGACAGTCTGGTGCCACACCGGACAGGTCCTGTTCACTGTTCGGTGCGCCTCTGACTCTACGCTCTGACTCTGCCGCGCACTGTTCTCCACTGTTGCTCTATCAGCGTTCTTTTGCAGTCGACCGTTGCGCGAGTCAGCCATTGCTCCACTGGCACACCAGACAGTCTGGTGGTACACCGGACAGTCTGGTGAATTATAGCGGAGTGCGCCTGCTAAAACTCGAGAGTGGCTGGTTCAGACCTGTACGGGCCTGGTGCACCAGACACTGTCCGGTGGCACACCGGACAGTCCGGTGCGCTAGACCACAACATACTTGGTTTCATTTGCTCCTTTGAATTTGATCCCTAACTTGAATATTTATTTGTTTGTGCTGAACCTTTATGCACCTTTATGCGCTAGAGCAAACTAGTTAGTCCATTTGTTTGTGTTGGACATTCAACCACCAAAATTAATTATGGGAAAAGGTTAACCCTATTTCCCTTTCAATCTCCCCCTTTTTGGTGATTGATGCCAACACAAACCAAAGCAAATATATAAAGTGCAGAAATGAGCTAGTTTGCATATGGTAAGTGCATAGGTTACTTTGAATTAAACTAATTGATAATCTTACTATATATGAATGGATTGCTTTCTTTAATTTGACATTTTGGACCACATTTGCACCACATGTTTTGATTTTTGCTAATCTTTTCAAAGTATTTTCAAAATTCTTTTGCAAATAGTCAAAGGTATATGAATAGGATTGCAAGAAGCATTTTCAAGATTTGAACTTTCTCCCCCTGTTTCAAATGCTTTTTCTTTGACTAATTAAAAGCTCCCCCTAAATGAAATTCTCCCCTTAGTTTTCAAGAGGGTTTTGAATAGGTACCAATTTTGAAATCTTATTTTCATAAGCATAGATACTAATTAAAAAACAAACATTTGTGAAAACCAATTAAATCTTCATTTCAAAATTTTTGAAATGGTGGTGGTGCGGTTCTTTTGCTTTGGGCTTAATATTTTCTCCCCTTTGGCATTAATCGCCAAAAATGGAGAACGTTGGAGCCCTTCAACATTTTCTCCCCCTTTGGGGCCTAACATTACCTCCCAAATGGTAAAATAAATATGAGTGAAAAGTCATACCATTGAGATTTTGCGGAATATCGGCTAAGGGTAGATAATACCGTCAGAGTTGAGTGGAAGCGTTGTCTTTGCCGAATACTCCATTTCCCTTTCAATCTACGACTTAGTATAGAAATACACTTGAAAACACATTAGTCGTAGTTTTGGCACAAGAAGAATAAGAAATATGTATATGTACCAAATGAAAAGAGATATGATCAAAGGTATATAAATGAGCTATGTGTGCAATGTTTCAATCAAAATTTCGAGAATCAAGTATATTTATCTCATTCCTAAGTTTGCTAAAAGTTTTCTCATCTAATGGCTTGGTAAAGATATCGGCTAGTTCATCTTTGGTGTTAACATAAGCTATTTCGATATCCCCCATTTGTTGGTGATTTCTTAGAAAGTGATACCGAATGTCTATGTGCTTAGTGCGGCTGTGTTCAACGGGATTATCCGCCATGCGGATTGCACTCTCATTGTCATATAGGAGAGGGACTTTGCTCAATTTGTAGCCATAGTCCCTGAGGGTTTGCCTCATCCAAAGTAATTGCACACAACAATGACCTGCGGCAATATACTCGACTTCGGTGGTAGAAAGAGCTACAGAGTTTTGTTTCTTTGAAGCCCAAGACACCAGGGATCTCCCCAGAAACTAACAAGTCCCTGATGTACTCTTTCTATCAATTTTACACCCTGCCCAATCGGCATCGGAATATCCTATTAAATCAAAAGTAGATCCCCTAGGGTACCAAAGCCCAAACTTAGGAGTATAAACTAGATATCTTATGATTCTCTTCACAGCCCTAAGGTGAACTTCCTTAGGATCGTTCTGGAACCTTACACACATGCATAAAGAAAGCATAATATCCGGTCGAGAAGCACATAAATAGAGTAAAGATCCTGTCATCGACCGGTATACCTTTTGATCTACGGATTTATCTCCCGTGTCGAGGTCAAGATGCCCATTGGTTCCCATGGGTGTCTTGATGGGTTTGCCATCCTTCATTCCAAACTTCTTAAGTATGTCTTGAATGTACTTGGTTTGGCTGATGAAGGTGCCATCCTGGAGTTGCTTGATTTGAAATCCTAAGAAATATCTCAACTCTCCCATCATAGACATCTCGAATTTTTGAACCATAATCCTACTAAACTCTTCACAAGTAGACTTGTTAGTAGACCCAAATATGATATCATCAACATAGATTTAGCATATGAACAAGTCTTTTTCAATAGTTTTAGTAAAGAGTGTAGGATCGACTTTACCGACTTCGAAGCCATTAGTGATAAGAAAATCTCGCAGGCATTCATACCATGCTCTTGGGGCTTGCTTTAGCCCATAAAGCACCTTTGAGAGTTTGTAAACATGGTCAGGGTACTCACTATCTTCAAAGCCGGGAGGTTGCTCAACATAGACCTCTTCCTTGATAGGACCATTGAGGAAGGAACTCTTCACGTCCATTTGATAAAGCTTGAAGCCATGGTAAGTAGCATAAGCAAGTAATATGCGAATTGACTCAAGCCTAGCTACGGGTGCATAAGTTTCATCGAAATCCAAACCTTTGACTTGTGAATAACCTTTGGCCACAAGTCGGGCTTTGTTTCTTATCACCACACCATGCTCATCTTTCTTGTTGCAGAATACCCATTTGGTATCTACAACATTTTGATCAGGACATGGAACCAAATGCCATACCTCATTCCTCGTGAAGTTGTTGAGATCCTCTTGCATAGCCACCACCCAATCCGAGTCTCTTAATGCATCCTCTACCCTGTATGGCTCAATAGAGGAAACAAAAGAGTAATATTCATAGAAATGTGCAACTCAAGATCAAGTGGTTACCCCCTTATGAATGTCACCAAGGATGGAGTTGATGGGGTGATCTTGTTGAATTGCTTGGTGGACTCTTGGGTGTGGCGGTCTTTGACCCTGTATTTCTTGCTCATCTTCCTTGTATTTATCTTCATCATCTCCCCCTTGATCATTGTCCTTCTCTTGAGGTGGCTCATCCTCTTGATCTTCGTCATCATCACCATGAGCCTGTTCCTCATCTTGAGTTGGTGGATATGCTTGCATGGAAGATGATGGTTGATCTTGTGCTTTTGGAGGCTCTTTAGATTCCTTAGGACACACATCCCCAATGGACATGTTCCTTAACGCGACGCATGGAGCCTCTTCATTATCTAATTCATCAAGATCAACTTGCTCCACTTGGGAGGCATTAGTCTCATCAAACACAATGTCACAAGAAACTTCAACTAATACAGTGGATTTGTTAAAGACTTGTAAGGAAAATGGACCCCGGGCCATTTGGCTAATTGAGTTTTGGTGTTTGATGATCAACACAATCCGTGAACTAATAAGTTTTCTAGTGTTTATGTTTGTAGTTCACAGGATGCAAGATTTACTTGGACTAAGGAATTGGGGAAAGCAACACCTCAAAAGAAGACATTAAGAAGATCCAAGAAAAGTCCAAGTGTGCTGCCTGCGGACTGTCTGTGCGTGGAGCACCAGACTGTCTGGTGGCACACTGAATTGTCCAGTGCCCACACGCCGGACTGTCCGGTGCACCAGGGAACCTCAGCCCAACGGCTAGTTCCAGGTGGCACCCGGAGAGAAGACCACCGAACTGTCCGGTGTGAGCACCAGACTGTCCGGTGTGGAAAGCCTGCAGCGCCAATGGTCACCTGCTCTGATAGGGCAACGGCTAGGCGCACCGGACAGGCTATAGTGCGATGTCAGGTGCACCACCGGACTGTCCGGTGTGCCGCAGAGAACTGCAGCTTTTCTCCAACAGCTATTTTAGAGTTGGGGCCTATATATACTTCACCCAACCGGCCATTTGGAGGTGTGGGAGCCCAAGCAACATACCAAGGCATATTGTAGACATTTCCAAGTGCTCAAACACCCAAGTGCTTAATAGAATCACTCGGTGATTAGCGTAGGTGCTTTGCGAAGTGCTTAGGTTAGTTAGACCGCATTAGCGCTTGCTCTAGGTGAATCCTAGTTAGTTGAGTGAGTTTAGACAAACCACACAACCCCTTGGCTCTTGCGCGGGCCGTTGTAATTGTACCGAGTGGGGCGAGAGTCTTGCGAGACCGTGACAACTGCGTTTGTGTCACGACCGCCACCGTGTACCAAAGGGAACGAGGACCGTGGCGTTTCGGCCGGAAGCTCGATAGTGAAGACGGCAGGGAGCGTCCGAGAGGAGCTAGAAGCGGAGCACCACTTGTGCGTGGAGAAGGCCCGTGGCTCTCTACGGAGTTACTCGACCGTGGTGCTTGGCCCTCGCGTGGGCTTCCCTTTGCGTAGGGGCACCAACGAGGATTAGTCGGGACCTTGCATGGTTCCGAATACCTCGGTAAAAATATCGGCGTCATCCACGAGAGTTTGCTTCTCTACTTTGCTCTTTTAGTTTCCGCATTTATATTAAGCATTTAAGTTTCAATCTTGTATTCATACTTATTTAGTGTAGATTGAAACTTAGCCATTGCGGTAGAGATAGAAACACTTAGAAAAAACCTAGATTGCACTTTCTAGTTTAAATATTTGCATAGGTTTTGCTCTAGGGATTTGATTGTGGCCTAGTTTAGTAAAAGTTTTAGAAGTCCTAATTCACCCCCCTCTTAGGCGTCACCTGTTTCCTACAAGTGGTATCAGAGCCTAGTTTGGCTCATTTGAAACGCTTTAGCTTCACCACTAAAAGCGACGCTTCTTAGAGGAAGGGATGGATACCCATAGGCCACCACACTTCGACGGCACTAACTTTCTATATTATAGTGCTAGAATTGCTTGTTACCTAGAGGCTGTTGATCTAGGTGTTTGGAGAGTCACTCGTGACGGGATGAAACCCCTCAAGAATCCCGAGAAACCCACCACGAGTGAGGAAAAAGAAATTCATTTAAATGCTAGAGCCAAAAATTGCTTGTATGAATCTCTTAGCATGGATATTTTTAAACAAGTATTTACCTTGAAAACTGCTAATGAGATTTGGCTAAAATTGCATGAGCTCCATGACGGCACATCCATTGTCCATGAGCAAAAACATTGCCTAGTATTAAACGAGTATAATTCTTTTGCTATGAAAGATGATGAGCTTGTTAGAGACATGTATTCTCGTTTGAATCTAATTATCAATGAGCTCAATTCTATTTACATTAATAAGCTAGGTGATGCGGACATTGTAAGGAAGATTATCTCCCTGCTACCACAACGAAGATATGGGAGCATCATCACCATCCTTCATAACATGGAGGGCTTGAGCAACATGACCCCGACCATTGTGATTGGGAAAATCGCGGCTTTTGAGATGTCACGAAAAATGTGTCGGGGAGAGGATCCAACTTCCTCAAGGCCATATGCTTTTGCATGTGATGAAAGGAAGGGCAAAAAGAAGGCTCCCACTCCAAGTTCCTCAAGTGAAGAAGAGGAAGAAGAAGAAAGTGATGATGATGAAGATAATCAACCATGCATATCATCCTCCGAGGATGAAGAAACAATCCGACGCATCGGAAAGGTAATGAGGATGATCCACAAGATTAATATAATGGGTGTGCCCCTGCAGGTCGAAGATCTTCTCTTTAACATTGACAGGAAAAAGCAAAGGAAGAGAGGATGCTTCGCATGTGGGGAGAAGGACCACTTCAGGGACAACTGTCCAAATATGGCCGAACCCAAAAAGGAGAGGAGCAAAGACAAGGCGCTAACAAGTGTTAGAACTTGGGATGATTCTTCAAGTGAAGATGAACCTCCAAGAACGCGCAGCCACCGGTCCTCATCATGCTCATCACGATCATCACTCAAATGCCTTATGGCAAGAGGTAATAAAAGCATTCCATCCTCTAGTGATGAAAGTAGCAGTGATGATGAAGGTGAGGGAAAGCCCTCTGTAGATGAGCTTGCGGAAGCCGTAGAATTTTTCCAGGATGTTTGCACTAAGCAAAAAGCTCAACTTAAAACTTTGAAAAATAAGTTGATTAGCTCCCAAAATGATTATAAAGGTTTGCTAGAAAAATTTGAAACTTTTGCAAACTTAAATAGTGAGCTGTCAACTAAAATTGAGCTGTTAGAATCTAGTGCTTCATCCACTGCTACCGATGATGGTCTCATTAAAAAGAATGAAAAAACTTAAGGCTAAGTTAGCTAGCTCCCAAGAAGCTATTGAAAATTTGCTAGAGAAAATGGAAATTCTTAGCATACACAATAATGAGCTAACTACTAAGCTAGAAAACATTGGTAGCACCCCAGTAGCATCTTTAGTTGAAATACCTGAAATAATTAAGAAAGATGCTTCTACTTCCTGCTTTGATTTAATTGATGATTCTAACCCCTGCAACCAAGTCGTTGTTGAGAATATTGTTGTAGAGACATGTTCGGATGAGGTTGCAAAGGAAAACGAACAATTAAAGCAAGAAGTGGCTTGCCTTGGCAAGGCTTTGTATGATAAGAAAGGCAAAGCCAAACAAATCCGACCTCCATAGGATAACACCACTACGGGAGTGAACAAGCCTATGGAGGGAGAAACTGTGATTTGTAGGCTATGCCACATGGAAGGCCACAAGTCTTTCCAATGCAAGGCGATGACCGGGGATAAACAAAGGCAAAAGCTCAAGCAAAAGCCATCAAGCAAAATCTCCAACACCTACATCAAAAAGGTGGACAAAAAGGCTGCTACACCATATTTGATCAAAAAGAAAAAGAATGGAAAGATGATAGCAATCAAGGCCAACAAGCAAGCCAACAAAGGAAAGGGGGCCAAACGCATCTGGGTGCCAAAGGAAATAATTTCAACCATGAAAAGCACCAAGAAGGTTTGGATCCTGAAAGGGAAGTGAGTGGACCGAAGGTAATCGGGAAATTTGGAGACTTGGCAAATTTGGGATGTATATCATGGGATACATCATATTGGATCAAAGTTAATTGCCAAGTGGGTTAGTGAAAATTTTGGACCCAAATTTCCCACCCATGATTAAGGTAACTAGTTTTATTGTATCTCTTGTTTTTAGATATGCATATCTACTTACCTTGTATCTAGTTTACCTTTCTTGCATAGTATTACATTTGTTAATTACTTTTGTTTAAAATTGTGCATACTAGGTAAATCACATGGTAGGATTGTCTGCTTTCAATTCATATACTTAAGCAAACCTACATGGCTTAAAATGTTTATTTAAGCACGGCACATAGCTTCTATATTACTCCATAGTAAATGATACATCAATTGAAAATTTTGAATTCTACAAGTTGTATCATTTAACTTATATGTGCCAAAGTTCAGATTATAGATAATTTGCCCCTCTTGATATCAAATCAAAGTGCATGTCTCCTACAAGTATTCAAAACTTGTATGCACACCTTCAGGGGGTGGTTACTCTATAATCTAATACTTTGAGACTAATACCTTTTCAAGTCTATTTCATGTGATAGTCTCATTGTAAGGAAAATAAGGTCCCCAGAGAAAGACAACAATCTTCCCCTACAAAATCTCCAACAACTCTCATGTCTCTCAAGCTCGCCATTGAATTTCAATCAGTATCTTTTGAGACTACATCTAGTATCATTTACATGTCTTCTCCAATATTTGATTAGACTATATTTCATATCATATGCTTCCTTGTTGCTAAAAATGCATAAGTGGTTAACTCATATTCTGTTACCTATGCATAAGGGAAGTTAGTCTTTTCAAATTATGTCTTGCACCTCAAATTTTCACATGCTTTTTCCTAAGATCTCTGTCAGGGGGGGCTTTTCTTCATCTCTAAAGGGGGAGAAAACTCTTTCTAAAGGAGAACACTCATTTAGGGGGAGTAATCTTTTCTAAAGGGGGAGAAAACTCTTTCTAAAGGAGAACACTCATTTAGGGGGAGTAATCTTTTGAGGACAAGCTTTTATTTACTTCCTACATGCTTTTAATGTCTTCCTTTTTTCGGTGGTTGATGCCAAAGGGAGAGATGTTTAGGGACCAAAGCAATGAAAACTATATCAAACACCAATCACCACCAAATTTAAAATTTTATATCTACAAATGGTATTTCAAGTGGTTTTGGTTATTTGGTCCAAAAATAGGAAGTAAGTGAATTATGGAGTTAGGGGAGGCATAAGTCCATAATATCACATTGTGGGGACAAACATGCATCCTAGCAAGTAGATTGCATATTTTCATTCAAATACTTGTATTATTTGCTTGCTTTGGTTGTGTTGTCATCAATCACCAAAAAGGGGGAGATTGTAAGGAAAATGGACCCTGGCCATTTGGCTAATTGAGTTTTGGTGTTTGATGATCAACACAATCTGTGAACTAATAAGTTTTCTAGTGTTTATGTTTGTAGTTCACAGGATGCAAGATTTACTTGGACTAAGGAATTGGGGAAAGCAACACCTCAAAAGAAGACATTAAGAGGATCCAAGAAAAGTCCAAGTGTGCTGCCTGCGGACTGTCTGTGTGTGGAGCACCGGATGGTCCGGTGGCACACCGGACTGTCCGATGCCCACACGCCGAACTGTCCGGTGCACCAGGGAACCTCAGCCCAACGGCTAGTTCCAGGTGGCACCCGGAGAGAAGACCACTAGACTGTCCGGTGTGAGCATCAGACTATCCGGTGTGGAAAGCCTGCGGCGCCAACAGTCACCTGCTCTTACAGGGCAACGGCTAGGCGCACCGGACAGGCTACAGTGCGTTGTCCGGTGTGCTGCAGAGAACTGCAGCTTTTCTCCAACGGCTATTTTGGAGTTGGGGCCTATATATACTTCACCCAACCGGCCATTTGGAGGTGTGGAAGCCCAAGCAACATACCAAGGCATATTGTAGACATTTCCAAGTGCTCAAACACCCAAGTGCTTAATAGAATCACTCGGTGATTAGCATTGGTGCTTTGCGAAGTGCTTAGGTTCGTTAGACCACATTAGCGCTTGCTCTAGGTGAATCCTAGTTAGTTGAGTGAGTTTAGACAAACCACACAACCCCTCGGCTCTTGCGCAGGCCGTTGTAATTGTACCAAGTGGGGCGAGAGTCTTGCGAGACCGTGACAACTGCGTTTGTGTCACGGCCGCCACCGTGTACCGGAGGGAACGAGGCCCGCGGCGTTTCGGCCGGAAGCTCGATAGTGGAGACGGTGGGGAGCGTCCGAGAGGAGCCGGGAGCACCACTTGCACGTGGAGAAGGCCCGCGGCTCTCTACGGAGTTACTCGACCGTGGTGCTTGGCCCTTGCATGGGCTTCCCTTTGCGTAGGGGCACCAACGATGATTAGTCGGGACCTTGCGTGGTTCCGGATACCTCGGTAAAAATACCGGCGTCATCCACGAGAGTTTGCTTCTCTACTTTGCTCTTTAAGTTTCCGCATTTATATTAAGCATTTAAGTTTCAATCTTGTATTCATTCTTATTTAGTGTAGATTGAAACTTAGCCATTGCGGTAGAGATAGCAACACTTAGACAAAACCTAGATTGCACTTTCTAGTTTAATTATTTGCATAGGTTTTGCTCTAGGGATTTGATTGTGGCCTAGTTTAGTAAAAGCTTTAGAAGTCCTAATTCACCCCCCTCTTAGGCGTCACCCGTTTCCTACAAGACTCTATATGCCCTTGTGTTTGAGTCATAACCAAGTAAAAAGCCTTCTACAGCTTTAGGAGCAAATTTGGATTTTCTAC
The DNA here is from genome assembly GCA_029449295.1 of Zea luxurians. Taxonomy (NCBI): domain Eukaryota; kingdom Viridiplantae; phylum Streptophyta; class Magnoliopsida; order Poales; family Poaceae; genus Zea; species Zea luxurians. The sequence goes on along the minus strand of JAOPSE010000408.1, from coordinate 397,169 downwards.
CTCTTTTAACAAGAATAAAGCATTTGCTCCCAAAGACTCTAAAATATGAGACATTGGGCTTTTACCGGTGAGGAGTTAGTATGATGTCTTCTTGAGGATTCGGTGAAGGTAGAGCTGGTTGATGGAGTAGCAGGCGGTGTTAATCGCCTCGGCCCAAAACCGGTCCGATGTCTTGTACTTGAAAGGGAAATGTGCCCTTGGGCCATTTCTAAGTATTTTGGTGATTTAGTGTCCAACACAAGTGCTTTTGTGCTAATATATGCAAAGTGGTGGACAAAGTACAAATCAAGGATAAAGGTATGTTTCTCAGACTTAGTACATTGTTTTATGGACTAATGTAATGTGTCTAAGTGTTGGAAACAGGAAAAATCCAATTGAAAATGCCTTGGCTCGAGCAGCCAAAGTCTGCTCAGTCTGGGTTCACCGGACTGTCCGGTGGTGCATCGGACAGTGTCCAGTGGTGCACCGGACAGTGTCCGGTGCGCCAGGCTAGCTCGGGCGAACAGGCTGCTCTCGGGACTTCGACGGCGGTGTACGGCTATAATTCACCGGACTGTCCGGTGGTGCACCGGACTGTCCGGTGAGCCGTTCACAGGCGAACTCGTCGCTCTCGGGAAACCATCAACGGCGTACGGCTATAATTCACCGGACTGTCCGGTGAGGCACCGGACTGTCCGGTGAGGCACCGGACTGTCCGGTGGGCCAACGGTCGGCAGGGCCAACGGTCGGCCACGCGATCTGCGCGGGACACGTGGCCGAGCCAATGGCTAGAAGGGGGCACCGGACTGTCCGGTGTGCACTGGACATGTCCGGTGCGCCAACGGCTCTCAGGCTGCCAACGGTCGACTTCGCCAAATAAGGAAAGCAATCTACACCGGACAGTGAACAGTGGATGTCCGGTGGTGCACCGGACTATCCGGTGCGCCAGTCGACAGAAGGCAAGATCTGCCTTCCAGGATTGTTCTCAACGGCTCCTAGCTGCTGTTGGGGCCGTGCTTCGGTGCGCCGAAGGTCTTACACGAAGAAGCAGCTTCGGCTGAAGTCGTCTCCAAGAGATGGCCGAAGGTTCCTTTTCATGGAGCTTCGGCGTTACAAACCGACATAGAGATAGAATGACCTTTTTATCCATAGGGGTCTGAGTCAATGTTGTAAACTTTTGTAAGGGGCATAATTGTAATTTGTCACAGGCTGCGACCTGTGCCTATAAATAGATGAACAGTACCCCTGTACTGTTCACGCGAACCTGCCATTTGCTTTCGCATCACACTTGTTTCTTTGCTTTCCTCAGGATCAAAGGTACATTTGTAACTTGAAATCATTCATGTTCATTCATTTATGATAATAAAGATAGAAATAATTCCATGATCATGTTTAAATATTTATTTCATGTTTCATGATTTATATGATATGAATGCTTCGTTCCTTGATATTATATTTACGAAGGTACGTCCTTCGTAACCTTCGTCCGAAATTCTTTATATCCTGGGGGATATAATGTTTTGGAGGACGAAGGACCTTAACACTTAACATTTTCTATGTTGCCTTGTTCTTAATTCTTAGCATTTGAGAACAAGCCCCCAACATTGGCGTCCACTTTTCTGAGCTGATGGCTTCGTTCAACAATCAAGCTGGAGCTGCTTCGGCTTCGAAGCTGGTGCTCCCGATAACAGGCGGTTCTTGCTCAGAGCCGGCTAACAAGAAGCAGAAGAAGGAGGCTCAGAGAAGAGTGCAGCATGTTGGAGTGCAGGGACCCTTCATCAAGTCAAAATGGTCCCACATTCCAATTACTTTCTCTCAGGAAGACCTTCGGCTTAAGGATTATCCTCACAATGATGCCATGGTTATCTCTTGCGTGATCAAAGGATTTCTGGTCCACAATGTCCTAGTTGATACAGGCAGTGCAGCTGACATTATATTTGCTAAAGCCTTCAGACAAATGCAAGAGCCCGAAGACAAGATTCATGATGCTACGCACCCTCTTTGTGGCTTCGGAGGGCGACAGATTGTAGCACTTGGGAAGATTACCATGCCGGTAACCTTCGGATTTGTTAACAACACAAGGACTGAGCAAATTGTGTTTGATATTGTTGACATGGAGTATCCTTACAATGCCATCATTGGTCGTGGTACTCTTAGTGCCTTCGAAGCAATTCTTCACCCAGCTTATCTCTGCATGAAGATACCTTCGGACCAAGGGCCTATTGCTATTCATGGAAGCCAGGAAGCTGCTAGAAGGGCCGAAGGAAGCTGGACTGACTCCAAGGCAATCCATAGCATAGATGGAGCTGAAGCTTGTGAACAGTACAAATTCAGGAGGGAGAAGGCAGCTTCAGCGGATCAGCCGAAGCCAATGTTATTGTGTGAAGACATAGCAGAGCAGAAGGTGTTGTTGGGCTCGCAATTATCTGAAGACCAGGAGAAAACCTTGATAAGGTTTTTATTCAACAACAAAGATGTCTTTGCATGGTCAGCTAATGATCTCTGTGGAGTAAATCGAGATGTTATTGAACATTCGCTCAATGTTGACCCATCCTTCAGACCCCGAAAGCAGAGGCTTCGGAAAATGTCTGATGACAAGGCCGAAGGGGCTCGCAATGAAGTAAAAAGACTCCTCAGTGCAGGAGTTATCAGAGAAGTGAAGTACCCAGAGTGGCTAGCTAACACTGTTATGGTGAAGAAGGCCAATGGCAAGTGGAGAATGTGTATTGATTTCACAGATCTCAACAAGGCTTGTCCGAAGGATGAATTCCCGCTGCCAAGGATAGACTCTTTAGTTGATGCAGCAGCTTCTTCGGAGCTCATGAGTCTCCTGGACTGCTACTCAGGCTATCATCAAATCTGGATGAAGAAGGAAGATGAGCCGAAGACTAGCTTCATAACCCCAAGTGGTACATATTGCTATCTTCGGATGCCTGAGGGGCTCAAGAATGCTGGAGGGAGTTTCAGCAGAATGACTGCGAAGGTTCTCCAATCTCAGATAGGCAGAAATGTGTTGACTTATGTCGATGACATCATTGTAAAAAGCACGAAGCAAGAAAATCATATTGCTGATCTGCAGGAGACCTTCGCCAGCTTCAGACAAGCTGGTCTGAAGCTGAATCCAGAAAAATGTGTCTTCGGAGTGAAGAAGGGTAAATTTCTTGGATGCTTGGTTTCAACAAAGGGAATCAAAGCTAACCCAAATAAAATCGAAGCTATACTTCGAATGGAGCCACCAACCACAAGAAAGGGGGCCCAAAGATTGACAGGAAGGCTGGCATCTCTCAACAGATTTATATCCAGATCAGCAGAAAGAAACTTACCATTCTTCGAGGTGCTGAAGTCAGCTGAAGTCTTTCAATGGGGCCCAAGTCAACAAAAAGCCTTCGAAGAGCTGAAGCAATACTTAATAGATCTCACAACATTAACTCCACCAACGCCAGGGGCTCCTCTGTTGTTATATGTGGCAGCTTCGCACTCAGCAGTAAGTGCGGCACTTGTCCAGGAGAAGTTTGATGGACAAGTCAAGAAGCAGGTCCCAGTATATTTTGTATCTGAGGTCCTTAGTGTCTCAAAGAAGAATTATACAGAGCTGGAGAAGGTATTGTATGCCGTTTTAATGGCATCCAGGAAGCTTCGGCATTATTTCCAGGCATACAACATTATTGTTCCTTCTTCGCAGCCATTGAAGGATATCATGAGAAATAGAGAAGCTACTGGGCGTATTGGAAAATGGGCTGCGGAGCTCAATGAATTTTACATTGATTATGTGCATAGATCCTCAATCCAGTCTCAAGTATTGGCAGATTTCATTGCCGACTGGACGCCAGGGGCTCAGGACGAAGAAGCAAATAAAGATGCTGAAGTGTGGACAGTGTTTTGTGATGGCTCTTGGGGAACCTTCGGAGCAGGTGCAGCTGCTGTGTTGGTCTCACCGTCCAAGGTTAAAACTTGCTATGCAGCAAGACTTGACTTCAGCTGCACAAATAATATAACTGAGTACGAAGCCCTGCTCCTGGGTCTTCGGAAACTAAAGGCAATGGGAATCAGAAGGGCGATTCTTAAAACTGGTTCCCAGGTTGTTTCGGGTCATATTGACAAAAGTTGCAAGGCTAAAGACCCGAAGCTTGAAAAATACCTAGACACGGTCCGAAGGATCGAGGCCTCCTTCGAAGGATTTTCTGTCAAGAATATCCCTCGAGGACAAAACGAGCACGCTGATTTACTAGCCAAGTCTGCAGCACAGGGGCTGCCGTTACCTTCGGATGTCTTCTTCGAAACAATAAAGGCACCTTCAGTGGAGCTCCTTGAAAGAGCAGTCCTCAATATTTCTCCTGTTTACAGTGAAGATTGGAGAACTGAAATAATCTCTTACCTTCAGGGTAACTTCCTATCAGATGACGAAGCTTATAATAAAAGGATAGAGGCAAGAGCTCGTCCGTATGTCATGATAGAGGGGGAGTTATACAAGCATGGAGTTTGTGCCCCGCTGCTCAAGTGCTTGTCTAGAACCGAAGGTATAGAGTTAATGAAAGAGATACATGCAGGCCTATGTGGATCCCACATCGGATCCAGGCCATTACTTGGAAAAGTGTTCCGCCAAGGATTTTATTGGCCGAAGGCAGCTTCGGATGCAGCGGAGTTGGTTCAAAAGTGCGAAGGTTGTCAGAAATGTGCAAGAGATCAAAAGCAACCTTCGTCTTTGACACAACTGATACAACCCATCTGGCCATTGCAAAGGTGGGGCCTTGACTTGTTGGGTCCATTACCACCGGCCCAAGGAAATCTAAGATATGTTATAGTAGCTGTGGAGTATTTTTCCAAGTGGATTGAGGCGAAGCCATTAGCCACAATAACTTCGGCCACTGTCCAAAAGTTTTTCTGGCAGAATATTGTCTGTCGCTTTGGGGTACCGAAGGCCATCACTGTAGATAACGGAACGCAGTTCGACTCCGAAGCTTTCAGAAATTTCTGTGATCAAATTGGAACGAAGATCCATTTTGCATCAGTCAGGCATCCAGAGTCGAATGGGCTTGTTGAAAGGGCCAACGGCATCATAATGACAGGAATAATGAAGCTAATCTTTAATCAACCAAGGGGAAAGTGGCCAGATCAGTTGACCAAAGTGGTGTGGAGCCATAATACAACAACATCAAGGTCTACAGGCTTTACCCCATTTAAGTTGTTATTTGGTGACGAAGCAATAACCCCGGAAGAAGCCAAAGCTGGATCAATAAGAGTGGTAGCTTCGGCAGAATCAGGTCCCGAAGATACTTGTCTCGTGGAAAAAGATGCCTTAGAAGGGATCAGGCTTCAAGCCGTGGAGAATATCAATAAATACCAGGCTGAAACAGTCAAATGGCGAGATAGAAAGGTCCGGCTAAAAAATATTGAGCCGGGACACTTGGTGCTTCGGAGAGTGGCCAACCCAGATACAGTGGGCAAGCTACAATTGAAATGGGAAGGGCCTTTCTTAGTAGCATCCTCGTCGAGGCCTGGTTCGTACAGATTAAAGGACATGGATGGCAACGAAATTCCAAGATCTTGGAATGCAGATGAGCTTTGGAGATATTATGTATAACTTGATGTAACTTTTTATGTTTTTCTTTTTCTTTTTCATGGCACCCTTTTCCTTTCTAAAGGGGGAGAAAGGTTTTTAATGGGGCCATCATATGTAATTTCCTTTTTTAGTTTTATAAGAGCAAAATCCCCCAAAGAATGTAAATGTAAAAGCTGAGAACGCACCATCGAGTGCCGAAACTGAAAAAAAAGAGAGAAGAAGCTCCAAAGACGTCCCTAAGGGGATGCAGAGCTCTGATTCCGCCGAAAGTAAAAGGCGAAGAAGCTCCAAAGACGTCCCTAAGGGGATGCAGAGCTTATAGCGAAAAGTCAACGCTGATACCGCCTAAGTAAAAGGCGAAGAAGCTCCAAAGACGTTCCTAAGGGAATGCAGAGCTTATACTGCCTAAGTAAAAGGCGAAGAAGCTCCAAAGACGTTCCTAAGGGAATGCAGAGCTGATGTGTGGTTGGTTCTAAAGAAATAATGGCTGAGAGTGTGGCCTCGGACATATGTTGTGGACATTCATTCGCACATTGCATTACATCATGGCATTTGCATGCATAAGCATTCATTCATAGCATTTATGTACCAAAGTGGTTGCTTCAGCAAAAAGAAGAAGAGGATTTTTTATGATTCGTTATGTAAAAGAAAAGCTTCGGCAAAAAGGAGAAGTGGTTTTTTATGATTCGTTATGCTTTGTTGTGTACAAAAAAGAAAAGCTTCGTCGCTCGGCAAAAGAAGAATTGGTCTCTTATGCTTCGTTGTGTACGAAAAGAAGGGAAGGTGTTTTTTTCGCCCTTGGCTCAAAATACTGATTTCGTCCACATCAAAGCGCCTCAGCAGAAGGGTAAGAATATATTACAAGGTATGTACAAAGTTCCTTGAGAACAGTTCAATTGTATTTACAAAAGTTGTTGCAAAAGTATCCTAAGTTTTTCCTATAGTATACTTCTACTGATTTTCATTAAGCTTCAGCTTCGGCGACAGCTTCGGCGACATATACTTTAAGTATCACCTTCAGCTTCGTCATCCTACATAAATCAAGGTATCGTGAGTAAAAATCAAGTGCAAAGGAGAAAGTAAGTACGAAGTTTCATTTCTTACTGGTTCAAGATGACTTCGAGCTTCGTCTCCAGCCTTCTCCCGCCCGCCTTTTGTCCATATCATTTTTATAAATCTATTTGAGATGCTTCGGGCGAGGTCAGGTATATCATCCAGGATTGATGGAGACAGGGTGAAGTTGGGCCTGTTGACAATTTTTCCATGCTCGCAGCCGGCCTTCAGGAATGCAGCAGTGGTACCCCGAGAAGCTACCCAGGCACAGAAGTCGCCGTGCCCGGCTATAACTTCGTCAAGTTCTTCGATTTCAGCTTCAATATGATCGAAGGCCTGTGGTAAATTTTCCGCTGAGGGGTTAAACTTCCCGCTGCTGGCTCCAACAGAGTAAAATATCTTTTTTAATCGTTCAATACAATTATTGCTAAACTTCAAGCATTTGTCTTGAAGGCTTGTTAACGATTTCTTCAACTCTGAGCTGGCTTGGACTTCGGCTTCAAGTTTCGAATTAAGTTCTAGCTTCTCCTGATCGAATTGTTTTGATTGACTGATAAGCTTCGAATTCAATTCTGATATCTTAGCCTCAGTCTCTGCCAACAAGCCTTCGGTTGATTGGAGTTCGAAGTCTTTCTTTTCAATGATAGCTGATTGTTCTTTCATCTTGCTCTCTAAATTTTCGATTATAGCTTCGTGTTTTTTGTCCTCCAAGTCTTGTTGCATCCTCAGAGCTTTGCTCAGAAGCATGCTCTGCAAATAAACAACCTTTGTTAAGGAATATTTCCATTATTAAAAACAACAGACGTCAGAGAAAAGTTGTTTACCTTGAAATTGGAGTAAAATAAGCTGCCGACGATATGTTGTCGTCGGTAGCGGCTGATGTCTGTCTCTAGCTTCGGAAAACCGATACTCTTTGATAGAGTACCGATTACCTTAGCTCCAGTTTGGTCTCGAATGCAGCCTAATTTTTCATCGTCCACACCTCCAAATAGGAGAGCTCCTGGCTTGTAGCCGCAAGATTTGGCATAGTCCTTAAGTTCTTCCATTTCGGCCTTCGACAGTTTTTGCCCAATTAAATTTTGGAATGTGTAGGCTTCGTCGTCCGAAGTGTCCTCGGCTATTTCTTTCCCCTTCCCCGGCACTGTGGCCATGGTTTTTTCAGCGGCAGTGGCAGCTTCTTCTGCAGCCATGTCTTCCAAAATTTTGTCAATGTCCTCAATAGTGGTTTCTAAGTTCACATCTTCGGCTGTAGCGGCTTCGGTAGCCGCGACCTCCGAAGGTGCGACTTCGACGTTTGTGGTCCCTTCAGCAGCTGGTGTTTTTTGAATTGACGCCCTCGGTGGCGTCTTGTCGATAACTTCAGTCACTGCAATAATCCTTTGCCGCTTTGGTTTGGTTACCTTCGTTTGTTCCGGCTCTACCACCTTTCGAAAAAGCTTCGTCAGTTGGAGCCCTAATGGACTTAGCTTCGTGGGCATGGGTTCAGTCATTACCTTTAAAATTTCCTCCACGTCGCTGGCAGAAGGCGGTGTGGGGGTCCCCTCTTCTTCGGATAATTTGCGCTTCGGAGTAGATATTTTTCTTTTCTTGGGAATTTTCTTCTCCTTTGCTGGTCTTTCTTCATCCCTGATCAGAGTTTCGGCCACTCTTTTTCTTTTCTGGCCCTCAGCACCCTTGCTCAACTGCTCATAGTCAGGGTACTCGAAGCCCAGGGCATCAAGCACTCGGTTCAGCCTTCGCTTCGGGCGGGTGCCGAAGGCTGCTGTCATTAGTTGATCTTCTTTTTTGGAATAATTCCCCAAAATTTCATTACACATCACCTCGACCGTGTCCAGCCACTCTTGGCAGGGTTTCTTAAAGTATTGTTTGAATTTGAAGTGATATGGAAGCCGGACAAGTTCCCCCTCCTTCTTCTCCCCCTTCAACTTTGGCATTTCCCATTCTTTCAGAGTAGGGAAGACTCTGAATGCCAAGAATTCCTGAACCAGATCCCTGGTACTGATATGTTCTGCAATAATTCCGAATTCATCCATTGCTTGTTGTGTTTGACCCTCTGGTGTCATGTTGCAGTGGGGTCGGGTTTCTCCGAAGATCAGCTCGAGTGGACTTTGCACAAGCTTCTCTTTGTCGTCTTCAACCTTGACATAGAACCATTCTGATTTCCAGCCTGCTGGCCATTTGCTTCGGTAGCTGATCACAGGAAACTTTGCGGTTTTTTCGGTAGGCAAAATTGTAGCAACCGAAGTTTTCATGTAGCCCATCTTTTCTGGCCTTTGTTTGATAATGTAATTCATGAACTCGGCAGAAACTGTCGGCAAATGGCTCCACTGCTTGGCTCCGAAGGGCCCAAATATAAACGCTAAGCCTAACAATAGCGTTAGGAGTTAATTGGTGAAGGTAGATACCAAACCTCTTCAGTATCTCCGCAATAATCTCGTGAAGAGGGAATCTCAGCCCAGCCTTTAAAAAGCTCTTGAAGATGACAACCTCGTCCTTCTCTGGCTTCGGGGTGGTTTCTCCTCCCCCGAAGCGAAGTAGCTTCTTCTGATTTTCATTGAAATAACCTGCTTTCACCATCTTTGAAAGATCAGCCTTTGAAACAGTTGATTTCCCAAAATCCAGGTGACTGGGCTTGCTGGGCATGGCAATGCGGTAGTCATCTTCGGGATCAGTCCCTTCAATGTTTCCTTCTTCTCCTTCGGCAGTTGTCGGGTTTGCTTCAGCAGCAGGCATTTCTTCCGCAATCACTAGACCGGAACGCTGCATCGCTTCGGAGATGGGCACAGTGTTCGAACCTTCGGCTTCGTCTCCCTCACGTACAACTTTGGCAGTAGATCGCACTCTCGCCATTTGATTCTGAGTTTGGGAAAGTCAGATACTTTTTCTTTTTTCTTTTCTCCCGAAGCTCTTCTTTCTGACGAAGCAGACGTCGAGATGGACCTTCGTTCGATTCTGAGAATCAAGCTTCGGCTGTAGTTAAAAATTTTGGCAGCAAAACAGTGCAAATAGCAATGAATGCTGTGGTAACTTCACACCTACCCGTCTGTTTATATAGTGCTGCAGGTAAGAAGGCGAAGCGGCAGGATTTTTTACACCAAGCGGGCAGTCACTCATACTCGCTGTGCAGTGGACCGCAAAGATCAAACAGTAGCTCTGCAAGGTGGGCCTGGCACGCGCTCGGAAGCCGGATCGTTTCTCCGCAACGAGCTCAGGGAAGGTGTTTTTTGGACCTTCGGCTTCCCGAAGCTGAAGAGGCTTTTTTCACGGGTCAAGCTCGTTACGAAAAACGATCTAGCACCGCGAAAGGGGCTACTGTTGGGGCCGTGCTTCGGTGCGCCGAAGGTCTTACACGAAGAAGCAGCTTCGGCTGAAGTCGTCTCCAAGAGATGGCCGAAGGTTCCTTTTCATGGAGCTTCGGCGTTACAAACCGACATAGAGATAGAATGACCTTTTTATCCATAGGGGTCTGAGTCAATGTTGTAAACTTTTGTAAGGGGCATAATTGTAATTTGTCACAGGCTACGACCTGTGCCTATAAATAGATGAACAGTACCCCTGTACTGTTCACGCGAACCTGCCATTTGCTTTCGCATCACACTTGTTTCTTTGCTTTCCTCAGGATCAAAGGTACATTTGTAACTTGAAATCATTCATGTTCATTCATTTATGATAATAAAGATAGAAATAATTCCATGATCATGTTTAAATATTTATTTCATGTTTCATGATTTATATGATATGAATGCTTCGTTCCTTGATATTATATTTACGAAGGTACGTCCTTCATAACCTTCGTCCGAAATTCTTTATATCCTGGGGGGATATAATGTTTTGGAGGACGAAGGACCTTAACACTTAACATTTTCTATGTTGCCTTGTTCTTAATTCTTAGCATTTGAGAACAAGCCCCCAACAGCTGCCTTGGGGCTATAAAAAGGACCCCTAGGTGCATGGAGGAGAACACCAAGCATTCCTACAACATTCCTAAGCACCAAGACATCGATTCCGCGCCTTTGATTCTTTGCGATAGCAATTAGAGCTCTAGTTGAGTGGTGAACTCATTGAGTTGTGTTGTGAGCTCTCATTGCGATTTGTGTGCGTGGTGTTGCTGGGATTTCTTGTCTTGAGTGTGTTGCTTATCCCTCCCTTGCTCCGTGCTTCTTTGTGAACTTCAAGTGTAAGGGCGAGAGGCTCTAAGTTGTGGAGATTCCTCGCAAACGGGATTGAGAAAAGCAAGCAAAACACCGTGATATTCAAGTGGGTCTTTGGACCGCTTGAGAGGGGTTGATTGCAACCCTCGTCCGTTGGGACGCCACAACGTGGAGTAGGCAAGCGTTGGTCTTGGCCGAACCACGGGATAACCACCGTGCCATCTCTGTGATTGATTTCTTGTGGTTATTGTGTTTTGACTCCTCTCTAGCCACTTGGCATTTACTGTGCTAACGCTTAACCAAGTTTTTGTGGCTTAAGTTTTCAAGTTTTACAGGATCACCTATTCACCCCCCCTCTAGGTGCTCTCAATTGGTATCGGAGCCGTTCTCTTCACAAAGGGACTAACCGCCCGAAGAGATGGATCCTAAGGGGAAGGGTATCGTGATCAACGATAAAGAGAAGGAATCTTTCGTCAACGAGCCGAAGGATGACAAGCCTACCGACTCGGGCTCGGGCCATAGACGGAAAGATGCGAAGAAGAAGAAGACGAGGTGCATCAAGGAGATCGTCTACTACGACGACAGCGATGAGTCTACTTCTTCCCAAAAGGACGACGACCACAACGACTACGAGAGAAGGAAACCGGTTAATTCGAACTTTTCTTTTGACTACTCTCGTATTCCGCAAAGTGCAAATACTCATTTGCTCTCCATTCCACTTGGCAAACCTCCTCACTTTGATGGAGAGGACTACGGATTTTGGAGCCACAAAATGCGTAGTCACTTGTTCTCTCTCCATCCTAGTATATGGGAGATTGTAGAGAGTGGAATGCACTTTGATAGTACGGATAGTCCCATGTTCATTAATGAGCAAATTCATAAGAATGCACAAGCTACTACTATTCTTCTAGCTTCATTGTGCAGGGATGAATACCACAAAGTGAGCGGCTTGGATAACGCCAAGCAAATATGGGATACCCTCAAAATCTCTCATGAGGGGAACGACGTCACCTTGCTCATCAAGATGGAGTTGGTGGAGGGCGAGCTTGGACGATTCGCGATGATAAGGGGCGAGGAGCCGACCCAAACATACAACCGGCTCAAGACCCTTATCAACAAAATAAGGAGCTACGGAAGCACACGATGGACGGACCACGACGTCGTCTGACTGATGCTAAGGTCCTTTACCGTTCTTGATCCTCATTTGGTGAATAATATTCGTGAGAATCCTAGGTACACCAAAATGTCGCCCGAAGAAGTCCTTGGAAAATTCGTAAGCGGGCGAATGATGATCAAGGAGGCGAGGTACGTGGACGACGCTCTGAATGGTCCAATCAATGAGCCTCAACCCGTTGCTCTCAAGGCAACAAGGAGCAAGGAGGCGTTACCTAGCAAGGTAGCACAAATTGAGGCGGCCGGACTTAATGATGAAGAGATGGCCCTCATCATCAAAAGATTCAAGACGGCGCTAAAGGGTCGCAAGGGGCAGCCAAGCAAGACCAAGACAAAGGGGAAGCGCTCATGCTTCAAATGTGGTAAGCTTGGTCATTTTATTGCTAACTGTCCCAACAAAGATAGTGATTAGGACCAAGGGAACAAGAGGGAGAAGAAGAAGAACTATAAGAAGACAAAGGGCGAGGCACATCTTGGCAAGGAGTGGGATTCGGATTGCTCCTCGTCCGACTCCGACAATGAAGGACTCGCCGCCACCGCCTTCAACAAGTCATCCCTCTTCCCCAACGAGCGTCACACATGCCTTATGGCAAGGGAGAAGAAGGTATGTACTCGAAACTCTACTTATGCTTCTTCAAGTGAGGACGAATCTAGTGATGAGGATGAAATAGATTATTCTTGTTTATTTAAGGGCCTAGATAGAACCAAGGTAGATAAAATTAATGAATTGATTGATGCCTTGAATGATAAGAATAGGCTTTTAGAAAAACAAGAGGACTTGTTGTATGAAGAACATGACAAATTTGTAGAAGCACAAAAATCTCATGCCTTAGAAGTTAAGAGAAATGAAATGCTTTCTTGTGAATTATCTTCCTGCCATGAGACGATTTCTAGCTTAAGGAGGATTAATGATGATTTGAATGCTAAGTTAGAAATAGCTAGTAAATCAACAATGTGTGTAGAAAATGTTGTTATTTGCAATAGATGTAAAGATTTTGATATTGATGCTTGTAGTGAACACATAGCTTCTATTGCAAAGTTAAATGATGAAATGGCTAGTCTTAATGCCCAACTTAAGGCTAGCAAAAGTGATTTTGATAAACTAAAATTTGCTAGGGATGCCTACATGATTGGTAGACACCCCTCAATTAAGGATGGGCTTGGCTTCAAGAGGGAAGCCAAGAACTTAACAAGCCATAAGGCTCCCATCTCCACCAAGGAGAAAGGGAAGGCCCCTATGGCAAGTAGTACTAAAAAGAACCATGCTTTTATGTACAATGATAGAAGACAGTCTCATAGGAGTTGTAATGCTTTTGATTCACATGCCTATGATTCTTATGCTATGTTTGCTCCCAGTTCTTCCTATATGCATGGTAGAGATATGCCTAGGAAAAATATTCATCATGTGCCTAGAAAGAATATTGTTCATGTTCCTAGGAAAGTTATGAATGGACCCTCTACAATTTATCATGCTTTAAATGCTTCCTTTGCTATTTGTAGAAAGGATAGGAAGATAGTTGCTAGGAAATTAGGGGCAAAATGCAAGGGTGATAAAACTTGCATTTGGGTCCCTAAGACAATTGTGACTAACCTTGTAGGACCCAACAAGAGTTGGGTACCTAAGACCCAAGCCTAAATTTGCCTTGTAGGTTTATGCATCCGGGGGTTCAAGTTGGATTATCGACAGCGGATGCACGAACCATATGACGGGGGAAAAGAAGATGTTCACCTCCTACGTCAAGAATAAGGATTCCCAAGATTCAATCATATTCGGCGATGGGAACCAAGGCAAGGTGAAAGGTTTAGGCAAGATTGCAATATCAAATGAGCACTCTATCTCTAATGTGTTTTTAGTTGAGTCTCTTGGATAAAATTTACTATCTGTCAGTCAATTGTGTAATATGGGATATAATTGTCTATTTACAAATGTAGATGTGTCTGTCTTTAGAAGATGTGATGGTTCACTAGCTTTTAAGGGTGTACTAGACGGCAAACTTTATTTAGTTGATTTTGCAAAAGACGAGGCCGGTCTAGATGCATGCTTAATTGCTAAGACTAGCATGGGCTGGCTGTGGCATCGCCGCTTAGCACATGTGGGGATGAAGAACCTTCACAAGCTTCTAAAGGGAGAACACGTGATAGGTTTGACTAACGTGCAATTCGAAAAAGATAGACCTTGTGCAGCTTGTCAAGCAGGTAAACAAGTGGGAGGAGCACATCACAGCAAGAATGTGATGACCACTTCAAGACCTCTGGAGCTGCTGCATATGGACCTCTTCGGACCCGTCGCCTATCTGAGCATAGGAGGAAGTAAGTATGGTCTAGTTGTTGTTGATGACTTTTCCCGCTTCACTTGGGTGTTCTTTTTGCAGGATAAGTCTGAAACCCAAGGGACCCTCAAGCGCTTCCTAAGGAGAGCTCAAAATGAGTTTGAGCTCAAGGTGAAGAAGATAAGGAGCGACAATGGGTCCGAATTCAAGAATCTTCAAGTGGAGGAGTTCCTTGAGGAGGAGGGGATCAATCACGAGTTCTCCGCTCCCTACACACCTCAGCAAAATGGTGTGGTAGAGAGGAAGAACAGGACGCTCATAGATATGGCGAGGACTATGCTTGGAGAGTTCAAGGCCCCCGAGCGCTTTTGGTCGGAAGCCGTAAACTCGGCTTGCCACGCCATCAACAGGGTCTACCTTCACTGCCTCCTAAAGAAGACTTCATATGAGCTGCTAACTGGTAACAAACCCAATGTGTCTTATTTTCGTGTATTTGGGAGCAAGTGTTATATTCTTGTGAAGAAAGGTAGGACCTCTAAATTTGCTCCCAAAGCTGTAGAAGGGTTTTTATTAGGTTATGATTCAAATACAAAGGCGTATAGGGTCTTCAACAAATCATCGGGTTTGGTTGAAGTCTCTAGCGACGTTGTATTTGATGAGACTAATGGCTCTCCAAGAGAGCAAGTTGTTGATCTTGATGATGTAGATGAAGAAGACGTTCCAACGGCCGCGATACGCACCATGGCGATTGGAGATGTACGGCCTCAGGAACAATTGGAGCAAGATCAACCGTCTTCCTCAACTACGGTGCATCCCCCAACCCAAGATGACGAACAGGTACCTCAAGCGGAGGCGCATGATCAAGGGGGAGCACAGGATGTTCAAGTTGAAGAGGAAGAAGCACCTCAGGCACCTCCAACCCAAGTTCGAGTGATGATTCAAAGGGATCATCCCGTCGACCAAATATTGGGTGATATTAGCAAGGGAGTAACTACTCGTTCAAGATTAGTTAATTTTTGTGAGCATTACTCTTTTGTCTCTTCTATTGAGCCTTTCAGGGTAGAAGAGGCCTTGCTAGATCCGGACTGGGTGTTGGCCATGCAGGAGGAACTCAACAACTTCAAGCGCAATGAAGTTTGGACACTGGTGCCTCGCCCCAAGCAAAATGTTGTGGGAACCAAGTGGGTGTTCCGCAACAAACAGGACGAGCACGGGGTGGTGACAAGGAACAAGGCTCGACTTGTGGCAAAAGGTTATGCCCAAGTCGCAGGTTTGGACTTTGAGGAGACATTCGCTCCTGTGGCTAGGCTAGAATCAATTCGTATTTTGCTAGCATATGCCGCTCACCATTCTTTCAGGTTGTACCAAATGGATGTGAAGAGCGCTTTCCTCAACGGGCCGATCAAAGAGGAGGTGTACGTGGAGCAACCCCCTGGCTTCGAGGATGAACGGTACCCCGACCACGTGTGTAAGCTCTCTAAGGCGCTCTATGGACTTAAGCAAGCCCCAAGAGCATGGTATGAATGCCTTAGAGACTTTTTAATTGCTAATGCTTTCAAGGTTGGGAAAGCCGATCCAACTCTTTTTACTAAGACTTGCGATGGTGATCTTTTTGTGTGCCAAATTTATGTCGATGACATAATATTTGGTTCTACTAACCAAAAGTCTTGTGAAGAGTTTAGCAGGGTGATGACGCAGAAATTCGAGATGTCGATGATGGGCGAGTTGAACTACTTCCTTGGGTTCCAAGTGAAGCAACTCAAGGACGGCACCTTCATCTCTCAAACGAAGTACACGCAAGATTTGTTAAAGCGGTTTGGGATGAAGGACGCTAAGCCCGCAAAGACGCCGATGGGAACTGACGGACACACCGACCTCAATAAAGGAGGTAAGTCCGTTGATCAAAAGGCATACCGGTCTATGATAGGGTCTTTACTTTATTTGTGTGCTAGTAGACCGGATATTATGCTTAGCGTATGCATGTGTGCTAGATTTCAATCCGATCCTAAGGAGTGTCACTTAGTGGCTGTGAAGCGAATTCTAAGATATTTAGTCGCTACGCCTTGCTTCGGGATCTGGTATCCAAAGGGGTCTAACTTTGACTTGATTGGATATTCAGATTCCGACTATGCTGGATGTAAGGTTGATAGGAAGAGTACATCGGGGACGTGCCAATTCTTAGGAAGGTCCCTGGTGTCGTGGAACTCTAAGAAACAAACTTCCGTTGCCCTATCCACCGCTGAGGCCAAGTACATTGCCGCAGGACAGTGTTGTGCGCAACTACTTTGGATGAGGCAAACCCTCCGGGACTTTGGCTACAATCTGAGCAAAGTCCCACTCCTATGTGACAATGAGAGTGCTATCCGAATAGCGGAAAATCCTATTGAGCACAGCCGCACAAAGCACATTGACATCCGGCATCACTTTTTGAGAGACCACCAGCAAAAGGGAGATATCGAAGTGTTTCATGTTAGCACCGAGAACCAGCTAGCCGATATCTTCACTAAGCCTTTAGATGAAAAGACCTTTTGCAGGCTGCGAAGTGAGCTAGATGTCCTAGATTCGCGGAACTTGGATTGATTTATAGCATACATGTATTTATGCCTTTGATCATGTTCCTTATGCATTTTGTTGCTTACTTGTGGTGCTCAAGTTGTACAAACACTCCCTGGACCTCACAAGTCCTTTTTGCAAGTGATGCACATATTTAGGGGGAGCTGTACTACAACTTGACCCTTTGAGACTAACCGTTTGCTTGAGTTTGCTTGATTTAGTCTCAAAGGAGGTTTGAAAGGGAAAGGTGGACTTGGACCATGAAAGACTTCCACTGCACTCCGATGAGAGGGTAACTTATTCCAAGTTCATCTCATGTACTCTTATTGCCTTTGTATTCTCATTTGAAGATTTTGGTGAGGCAATGGGGTTAAAGGGCCAAGATTGATCCCGTTTTGGTGCTTGATGCCAAAGGGGGAGAAAATAAAGGCCAAAGCGATTAATGGATCAGCTACCACTTGAGAGATTTTGAAAATAGTAAAATAGAGCTTTTGGTTTGACAAAACTCTTTTAGTGTCTCTCTTGTCAAAAGTTGGCTTCTTATGGGGAGAAATGTTGATTATGGGAAAAAGGGGGAGTTTTTGAAATCTTGAATCAATTTCTCTTGTAATGACTCTCTTTATGTTTTAACAAGTATGTTTGACTTAGAGATAGAAATTTGGGTTTGATTTGCAAAAACAAATCAAGTGGTGGCAAATGATGATCCATATATGTCAAAATTGAATCAAAACAATTTTTGAGTTCTTATTTGAATTGATTTTGTACTTGTTCTACTTGCTTTATGTTGTGTTGGCATAAATCACCAAAAAGGGGGAGATTGAAAGGGAAATGTGCCCTTGGGCCATTTTGAAAGGGAAATGTGCCCTTGGGCCATTTCTAAGTATTTTGGTGATTTAGTGTCCAACACAAGTGCCTGATTGTAAAAAGGTGGACAAAGTACAAATCAAAGATAAAGGTATGTTTCTCAGACTTAGTACATTGTTTTATGGACTAATGTATTGTGTCTAAGTGCTGGAAACAGAAAAAATCGAGTTGGAGAAGAGATGGCTCGAGCAGCCAAAGTCTGCTCAGTCTGGGTGCACCGGACTGTCCGGTGGTGCACCGGACAGTGTCCGGTGCGCCAGGCTGGTTCGAGGGAAAAGGCTGCTCTCGGGACTTCGACGGCGGTGTACGGCTATAATTCACCGGACTGTCCGGTGGTGCACCGGACTGTCCGGTGGGCCGTTCACAGGCGAACTCGTCGCTCTCGGGAATTCACCGTCGACGTACGACTATAATTCACCGGACTGTCCGGTGTGCACCGGACTGTCCGGTGAGCCAACGGTCGGCAGGGCCAACGGTCGGCCGCGCGATCTGCGCGGGACACGTGGCCGAGCCAACGGCTAGAAGGGGGCACCGGTCTGTCCGGTGTGCACCGGACATGTCCGGTGCGCCAACGGCTCTCAGGCTGCCAACGGTCGACTGTGCCATTTATGGAAGGAAATCGGGCACCGGACAGTGTCCGGTGTGCACTGGACTGTCCGGTGCGCCAGTCGACAGAAGGCAAGATCAGCCTTCCTAGATTGCTCTCAACGGCTCCTAGCAGCCTTGGGGCTATAAAAGGGTCCCCTAGGCGCATGGAGGAGTACAAAAAGCATTCCTACAACATTCCTAAGCACTAAGACATCAATTCCGCGCCTTTGATTCTTTGCGATAGCAATTAGAGCTCTTGTTGAGTGGTGAACTCATTGAGTTGTGTTGTGAGCTCTCGTTGCGATTTGTGTGCGTGGTGTTGCTGTGATTTCTTGTCTTGAGTGCGTTGCTAATCCCTCCCTTGCTCTGTGCTTCTTTGTGAACTTCAATTGTAAGGGCGAGAGACTCCAAGTTGTGGAGATTCCTCGCAAACGGGATTGAGTAAAGCAAGCAAAACACCGTGGTATTCAAGTGGGTCTTTGGACCGCTTGAGAGGGGTTGATTGCAACCCTCGTCCGTTGGGACGCCACAACGTGGAGTAGGCAAGCGTTGGTCTTGGCCGAACCACGGGATAACCACCGTGCCATCTCTGTGATTGATCTTGTTGGTTATTGTGTTTTGTTGAAGATTCCTCTCTAGCCACTTGGCGGTTATTGTGCTAACACTTAACCAAGTTTTTGTGGCCTAAGTTTTAAGTGTTACAGGATCACCTATTCACCCCCCTCTAGGTGCTCTCAATTGGTATCAGAGCCATTCTCTTCACAAAGGGACTAACCGCCCGAAGAGATGGATCCTAAGGGGAAGGGTATCGTGATCAACGATAAAGAGAAGGAATCCTTCGTCAACGAGCCGAAGGACGATAAGCCTACCGACTCTGGCTCGGGCCATAGACGGAAAGAAGGGAAGAAGAAGAAGACAAGGCGCATCAAGGAGATCGTCTACTACGACGACAGCGATGAGTCTACTTCTTCCCAAAAGGACGACAACCACAACGACTACGAGATAAGGAAACCGGTCAATTCGAACTTTTCTTTTGACTACTCTCGTATTCCACAAAGTTCAAATTCACATTTGCTCTCCATTCCACTCAGCAAGCCTCCACACTTTGATGGGGAGGACTACGGATTTTGGAGCCACAAAATGTGTAGTCACCTATTCTCTCTCCATCCTAGTATATGGGAGATTGTAGAGAGTGGAATGCACTTTGATAGTTCGGATAGTCCCATGTTCATTAATGAGCAAATTCATAAGAATGCACAAGCTACTACTGTTCTTCTAGCTTTATTGTGCAGGGATGAATATCACAAAGTGAGCGGCTTGGATAACGCCAAGCAGATCTGGGACACCCTCAAGATTTCTCATGAGGGGAACGACGTCACCTTGCTCACCAAAATGGAGTTGGTGGAGGGCGAGCTTGGACAGTTCGCGATGATAAGGGGCGAGGAGCCAACTCAAACATACAACCGGCTCAAGACCCTTATCAACAAAATAAGGTGCTACGGAAGCACGCGATGGACGGACCACGACGTCGTCCGACTGATGCTAAGGTCCTTTACCGTTCTTGATCCTCATTTGGTGAATAATATTCGTGAGAATCCCAGGTACACCAAAATGTCGCCCAAAGAAGTCCTTGGAAAATTCGTTAGCGGGCGAATGATGATCAAGGAGGCAAGGTACGTGGACGACGCATTGAATGGTCCAATCAACGAGCCTCAACCCCTTGCTCTCAAGGCAACAAGAAGCAAGGAGGCGCTACCTAGCAAGGTGGCACAAATTGAGGCGGCCGGACTTAATGATGAAGAGATGGCCCTCATCATCAAGAGATTCAAGACGGCGCTTAAAGGTCACAAGGGATAGCCAAGCAAGACCAAAGCCAAGGGGAAGCGCTCATGCTTCAAATGCGGTAAGCTTGGTCATTTTATTGCTAACTGTCCCAACAATGATAGTGATCAGGATCAAGGGAACAAGAGGGAGAAGAAGAAGAACTATAAAAAGGCAAAGGGCGAGGCTCATCTTGGCAAGGAGTGGGATTCGGATTGCTCCTCGTCCGACTCCGACAATGAAGGACTCACCGCCACCGCCTTCAACAAGTCATCCCTCTTCCCCAACGAGCGTCACACATGCCTTATGGCAAGGGAGAAGAAGGTATGTACTCGAGACTCTACTTATGCTTCTTCAAGTGAGGACGAATCTAGTGATGAGGATGAAATAGATTATTCATGTCTATTTAAGGGTCTAGATAGAACCAAGGTAGATAAAATTAATGAGTTGATTGATGCCTTGAATGGTAAGAATAGGCTTTTAGAAAAACAAGAGGACTTGTTGTATGAAGAACATGACAAATTTGTAGAAGCTCAAAAATCTCATGCCTTAGAAGTTAAGAGAAATGAAATGCTTTCTTGTGAATTATCTTCTTGCCATGAGACAATTTCTAACTTAAGAAGCATTAATGATAATTTGAATGCTAAGTTAGAAATAGCTAGTAAATCAACAACTTGTGTAGAAAATGTTGTTATTTGCAATAGATGTAAAGATTTTGATATTGATGCTTGTAGTGAACACATAGCTTCTATTGCAAAATTAAATAATGAAATGGCTAGTCTTAATGCCCAACTTAAGGCTAGCAAAAGTGATTTTGATAAACTAAAATTTGCTAGGGATGCCTACACGATTGGTAGACACCCCTCCATTAAGGATGGGCTTGGCTTCAAGAGGGAAGCCAAGAACTTAACAAGCCATAAGGCTCCCATCTCTGCCAAGGAGAAAGGGAAGGCCCCTATGGCAAGTAGTACTAAAAAGAACCATGCTTTTATGTACAATGATAGAAGACAGTCTCATAGGAGTTGTAATGCTTTTGATTCACATGCCTATGATTCTTATGCTATGTATGCTTCCAGTTCTTCCTATATGCATTGTAGAGATATGCCTAGGAAAAATATTCATCATGTGCCTAGAAAGAATTTTGTTCATGCTCCTAGGAAAGTTATGAATGGTCCCTCTACAATTTATCACGCTTTGAATGCTTCCTTTGCTATTTGTAGAAAGGATAGGAAGATAGTTGCTAGGAAATTATGGGCAAAATGCAAGGGTGATAAAATTTGCATTTGGGTCCCTAAGGAAATTGTGACTAACCTTGTAGGACCCAACAAGAGTTGGGTACCTAAGACCCAAGCCTAAATTTGCCTTGCAGGCTTATGCATCCGGGGGTTCAAGCTGGATTATCGACAGCGGATGCACAAACCATATGACGGGGGAGAAGAAGATGTTCACCTCCTACGTCAAGAATAAGGATTCCCAAGATTCAATCATATTCGGTGATGGGAACCAAGGCAAGGTGAAAGGTTTAGGCAAGATTGCAATATCTAATGAGCACTCTATCTCTAATGTATTTTTAGTTGAGAGTCTTGGATATAATTTACTATCTGTTAGTCAATTATGTAATATGGGATATAATTGTCTATTTACAAATGTAGATGTGTCTGTCTTTAGAAGATGTGATGGTTCACTAGCTTTTAAGGGTGTATTAGACGGCAAACTCTATTTAGTTGATTTTGCAAAAGAGGAAGCCCGTCTAGATACATGCTTAATTGCTAAGACTAGCATGGGCTGGCTGTGGCATCGCCGCTTAGCACATGTGGGGATGAAGAACCTCCACAAGCTTCTAAAGGGAGAACACGTGATAGGTCTAACCAATGTTCATTTCGAAAAAGATAGACCTTGTGCAGCTTGTCAAGCAGGGAAACAAGTGGGAGGAGCACATCACAGCAAGAATGTGATGACCACTTCAAGACCTCTGGAGCTGCTGCATATGGACCTCTTTGGACCCGTCGCCTATCTGAGCATAGGAGGAAGTAAGTATGGTCTAGTTGTTGTTGATGACATTTCCCGCTTCACTTGGGTGTTCTTTTTGCAGGATAAGTCTGAAACCCAAGGGACCCTCAAGCGCTTCCTCAGGAGAGCTCAAAATGAGTTTGAGCTCAAATTGAAGAAGATAAGGAGCGACAACGGGTCCGAATTCAAGAATCTTCAAGTGGAGGAGTTCCTTTAGGAGGAGGGGATCAAGCACGAGTTCTCCGCTCCCTACACACCTCAGCAAAATGGTGTGGTAGAGAGGAAGAACAGGACGCTCATAGATATGGCGAGGACTATGCTTGGAGAGTTCAAGACCCCCGAGCGCTTTTGGTCGGAAGCCGTAAACACGGCTTGCCACGCCATCAACAGGGTCTACCTTCACCGCCTCCTCAAGAAGACTTCATATGAGCTGCTAACTGGTAACAAACCCAATGTATCGTACTTTCGTGTATTTGGGAGTAAATTCTACATTCTAGTGAAGAAGGGTAGGAATTCCAAATTTGCTCCCAAGGCTGTAGAAGGGTTTTTATTAGGTTATGATTCAAATACAAAGGCGTATAGGGTCTTCAACAAATCATCGGCTTTGGTTGAAGTCTCTAGCGACGTTGTATTTGATGAGACTAATGGCTCTCCAAGAGAGCAAGTTGTTGATCTTGATGATGTAGATGAAGAAGACGTTCCAACGGCCGCGATACGCACCATGGCGATTGGAGATGTACGGCCTCAGGAACAATTGGAGCAAGATCAACTGTCTTCCTCAACTACGGTGCATCCCCCAACCCAAGATGACGAACAGGTACCTCAAGCGGAGGCGCATGATCAAGGGGGAGCACAGGATGTTCAAGTTGAAGAGGAAGAAGCACCTCAGGCACCTCCAACCCAAGTTCGAGCGATGATTCAAAGGGATCATCCCGTCGACCAAATATTGGGTGATATTAGCAAGGGAGTAACTACTCGTTCAAGATTAGTTAATTTTTGTGAGCATTACTCTTTTGTCTCTTCTATTGAGCCTTTCAGGGTAGAAGAGGCCTTGCTAGATCCGGACTGGGTGTTGGCCATGCAGGAGGAACTCAACAACTTCAAGCGCAATGAAGTTTGGACACTGGTGCCTCACCCCAAGCAAAATGTTGTGGGAACCAAGTGGGTGTTCCGCAACAAACAGGACGAGCACGGGGTGGTGACAAGGAACAAGGCTCGGCTTGTGGCAAAAGATTATGCCCAAGTCGCAGGTTTAGACTTTGAGGAGACTTTTGCTCCTGTGGCTAGGCTAGAATCAATTCGTATCTTGCTAGCATATGCCGCTCACCATTCTTTCAGGTTGTACCAAATGGATGTGAAGAGCGCTTTCCTCAACGGGCCGATCAAGGAGGAGGTGTACGTGGAGCAACCCCCTGGCTTCGAGGATGAACGGTACCCCGACCACGTGTGTAAGCTCTCTAAGGCACTCTATGGACTTAAGCAACCCCCAAGAGCATGGTATGAATGCCTTAGAGACTTTTTAATTTCTAATGCTTTCAAGGTCGGGAAAGCCGATCCAACTCTTTTTACTAAGACTTGCGATGGTGATCTTTTTGTGTGCCAAATTTATGTCGATGACATAATATTTGGTTCTACTAATCAAAAGTCTTGTGAAGAGTTTAGCAGGGTGATGACGCAGAAATTCGAGATGTCGATGATGGGCGAGTTGAACTACTTCCTTGGGTTCCAAGTGAAGCAACTCAAGGACGGCACTTTCATCTCCCAAACGAAGTACACGCAAGACTTGCTAAAGCGGTTTGGGATGAAGGATGCCAAGCCCGCAAAGACGCCGATGGGAACTGACGGACACACCGACCTCAACAAACGAGGTAAGTCCGTTGATCAAAAAGCATACCGGTCCATGATAGGTTCTTTGCTTTATTTATGTGCTAGTAGACCGGATATTATGCTTAGCGTATGCATGTGTGCTAGATTTCAATCCGATCCTAAGGAGTGTCACTTAGTGGCTGTGAAGCGAATTCTTTGATATTTAGTCGCTACGCCTTGCTTCGGGATCTGGTATCCAAAGGGGTCTAACTTTGACTTGATTGGGTACTTAGATTCCGACTATGCTGGATGTAAGGTCGATAGGAAGAGTACATCGGGGACGTGCCAATTCTTAGGAAGGTCCCTGGTGTCATGGAATTCTAAGAAACAAACTTCCGTTGCCCTATCCACCGCTGAGGCCGAGTATGTTGCCGCAGGACAGTGTTGCGCGCAACTACTTTGGATGAGGCAAACCCTCAGGGACTTTGGCTACAATCTGAGCAAAGTCCCACTCCTATGTGACAATGAGAGTGCTATCCGAATAGCGGAAAATCCTGTTGAGCACAGCCGCACAAAGCACATTGACATCCGGCATCACTTTTTGAGAGACCACCAGCAAAAGGGGGATATCGAAGTGTTTCATGTTAGCACCGAGAACCAGCTAGCCGATATCTTTACCAAGCCTCTAGATGAGAAGACCTTTTGCAGGCTGCGTAGTGAGCTCAATATCTTAGATTCACGGAACTTAGATTGAATTGTAGCATACATGTGTTTATGCCTTTGATCATGTTCATTCTGCATTTTGTTGCTTATTGTGGTGCTCAAGTTGTACAAACACTCCCTGGACCTCACAAGTCCTTTTTGCAAGTGATGCACATATTTAGGGGGAGCTGTGCTACAACTTGACCCTTTGAGACTAACCATGTACTTGAGTTTGGTTGTTTTAGTCTTCAAGGAGGATTGAAAGGGAAAAGGTGGACTTGGACCATGCAAGACTTCCACTGCACTCCGATGAAAAGAGTAACTTTTCCAAGTTCATCTTTATACTCTTATTGCCCTTTTGCTCTTATTTGAAGATTTTGGTGAGGCAATGGGGTTTAAGGGCCAAGATTGATCCCGTTTTGGTGCTTGATGCCAAAGGGGGAGAAAATAAAGGCCAAAGCAATAGATGGATCAGCTACCACTTGAGAAATTTTGAAAATAGTAGATTAGAGCTTTTGGTTTGTCAAAACTCTTTTATTGTCTCTTATGTCAAAAGTTGGCCTCTTGTGGGGAGAAGTGTTGATTTTGGGAAAAAGGGGGAGTTTTTGGAATCCTTGATCAAATTTCTTTGGAAAACCTCTCTTTATGTCTCTACAAGTGGTTTTGACTTAGAGATAGGAATTTGAGTTTGATTTGCAAAAACAAACCAAGTGGTGGCATAGAGTGATCCATATATGTCAAATTTGAATCAAAATAATTTGAGTTCTTATTTGAAGTGATTTTGTACTTGTTCTACTTGCTTTATGTAGTGTTGGCATAAATCACCAAAAAGGGGGAGATTGAAAGGGAAATGTGCCCTTGGGCCATTTCTAAGTATTTTGGTGATTTAGTGTCCAACACAAGTGCCTGATTGTAAAAAGGTGGACAAAGTACAAATCAAGGATAAAGGTATGTTTCTCAGACTTAGTACATTGTTTTATGGACTAATGTATTGTGTCTAAGTGCTGGAAACAGAAAAAATCGAGTTGGAGAAGAGATGGCTCGAGCAGCCAAAGTCTGCTCAGTCTGGGTGCACCGGACTGTCCGGTGGTGCACCAGACAGTGTCCGGTGCGCCAGGCTGGTTCGAGGGAAAAGGCTGCTCTCGGGACTTCGACGGCGGTGTACGGCTATAATTCACCGGACTGTCCGGTGGTGCACCGGACTGTCCAGTGGGCCGTTCACAGGCGAACTCGTCGCTCTCGGGAATTCACCGTCGACGTACGGCTATAATTCACCGGACTGTCCGGTGTGCACCGGACTGTCCGGTGAGCCAACGGTCGGCAGGGCCAACGGTCGGCCGCGCGATCTGCGCGGGACACGTGGCCGAGCCAACGGCTAGAAGGGGGCACCGGTCTGTCCGGTGTGCATCGGACATGTCCGGTGCGCCAATGGCTCTCAGGCTTCCAACGGTCGACTGTGCCATTTATGGAAGGAAATCGGGCACCGGACAGTGTCCGGTGTGCACCGGACTATCCGGTGCGCCAGTCGACAGAAGGCAAGATCAGCCTTCCTAGATTGCTCTCAACGGCTCCTAGCAGCCTTGGTGCTATAAAAGGGTCCCCTAGGCGCATGGAGGAGTACAAAAAGCATTCCTACAACATTCCTAAGCACCAAGACATCAATTCCGCGCCTTTGATTCTTTGCGATAGCAATTAGAGCTCTTGTTGAGTGGTGAACTCATTGAGTTGTGTTGTGAGCTCTCGTTGCGATTTGTGTGCGTGGTGTTGCTGTGATTTCTTGTCTTGAGTGCGTTGCTAATCCCTCCCTTGCTCTGTGCTTCTTTGTGAACTTCAATTGTAAGGGCGAGAGACTCCAAGTTGTGGAGATTCCTCGCAAACGGGATTGAGTAAAGCAAGCAAAACACCGTGGTATTCAAGTGGGTCTTTGGACCGCTTGAGAGGGGTTGATTGCAACCCTCGTCCGTTGGGACGCCACAACGTGGAGTAGGCAAGCGTTGGTCTTGGCCGAACCACGGGATAACCACCGTGCCATCTCTGTGATTGTTCTCAACGGCTCCTAGCTGCCTTGGGGCTATAAAAAGGACCCCTAGGCGCATGGAGGAGAACACCAAGCATTCCTACAACATTCCTAAGCACCAAGACATCGATTCCGCGCCTTTGATTCTTTGCGATAGTAGTTAGAGCTCTAGTTGAGTGGTGAACTCATTGAGTTGTGTTGTGAGCTCTCATTGCGATTTGTGTGCGTGGTGTTGCTGTGATTTCTTGTCTTGAGTGTGTTGCTTATCCCTCCCTTGCTCCGTGCTTCTTTGTGAACTTCAAGTGTAAGGGCGAGAGGCTCCAAGTTGTGGAGATTCCTCGCAAACGGGATTGAGAAAAGCAAGCAAAACACCATGGTATTCAAGTGGGTCTTTGGACCGCTTGAGAGGGGTTGATTGCAACCCTCGTCCGTTGGGACGCCACAACGTGGAGTAGGCAAGCATTGGTCTTGGCCGAACCACGGGATAACCACCGTGCCATCTCTGTGATTGATTTCTTGTGGTTATTGTGTTTTGACTCCTCTCTAGCCACTTGGCATTTACTGTGCTAACGCTTAACCAAGTTTTTGTGGCTTAAGTTTTCAAGTTTTACAGGATCACCTATTCACCCCCCCCTCTAGGTGCTCTCAGTACTCATCAAGCATGGTCCTCTCCATTTCTAGTAGAGTTCTATTATTCCTCTCCACTACACCATTTTGTTGAGGTGTGTAGGGAGAAGAGAGAACTCATGCTTGATGCCCTCATCCTCAAGAAATCCTTCTATTTGTGAATTCTTGAACTCCGTTCCGTTGTCGCTTCTTATCTTTTTTATTCTCAATCCGAACTCATTTTGAGCCTGTCTTAAGAATCCCTTTAAAGTCTCTTGGGTTTGTGATTTTTTCTGCAAAAAGAATACCCAAGTGAAGCGAGAATAATCATCCATAATTACTAGACAGTACTTACTCCCGCCGATGCTTATGTAAGCGATCGGCCGAATAGGTCCATGTGGAGTAGCTCAAGCGGCCTGTCCGTCGTCATTATGTTCTTGTGTGGATGGTGGACTCCAACTTGCTTCCCTTGGCATGCGCTACAAATCCTGTCTTTCTCAAAATGAACATTTGTTAGTCCTAAAATGTGCTCTCCCTTTAGAAGTTTGTGAAGATTCTTCATCCCAACATGGGCAAGTCGACGATGCCAGAGCCAACCCGTATTAGTCTTAGCAATTAAGCAAGTGTCAAGTTCGGCTTTGTTATCATTAAAATCAACTAAATATAGTTGACCCTCTAACACTCCCTTAAATGTTATTGAATCATCACTTCTTCTAAAGACAGTAACACCAATATCACTAAAAAGACAGTTGTAGCCCATTTTACATAATTGAGATACAGAAAGCAAATTGTAATCTAAAGAATCTACAAGAAAAAGATTGGAAATAGAATGGTCAGGTGATATAGCAATTTTACCCAAACCTTTGACCGATCCTTGATTTCCATCCTCGAATGTGATAGCTCGTTGGGGATCTTCGTTTTTCTCATAGGAGAACATTCTCTTCTCCCCTATCATGTGGTTTGTGCATCCGCTATCGATTATCCAACTTGATCCCTCGGATGCATAAACCTGCAAAACAATTTAGGCCTTGTTCTTAGGTACCCAATTAGTCTTGGGTCCTTTCATGTTAGAAACAAGCACCTTGGGTACCCAAACACAAGTCTTGGATCTCTTGTGTTTGCCCCCCAACATATTTGGCAACTACTTGCCTGATTTGTTAGTTAAAACATATGAAGCATCAAAAGTTTTAAATGAAATGATATGCTCATTTGATGCAGTAGGAGTTTTCTTTTTAGGCATTTTAACATGGGTAGAATGCCTAAAGCTAGAAGCCTCATTTTTATACATAAAAGCATGGTGAGAAACATTGTGAGGTTTTCTAGCATGAATCTTCCTAATTTTGTGCTCAGGATAATTAGCAGGATATAAAATGTAACCTTCATTATCCTGAACCATGGGAGCTTTGCCCTTAACAAAATTAGACAGTTTCTTAGGGGCATTAAGCTTGACATTGCTTCCCTGTTGGAAACCAATGCCATCCTTAATGCCAGGGTGTCTCCCATTATAGAGCATGCTTCTAGCAAATTTAAACTTTTCATTTTTAAGTTCATGCTCATTAATTTTAGCAGTTAATGTAGCTATGTGATCATTTTGTTGTTTAATTATAGCAATGTGATCATTAATAGCATCTACATTAACATCTCTACATCTAGTGCAAATAGAAACATGCTCAATGGTAGATGTAGAGGGTTTGCAAGCACTCAATTTCTCAATCTTAGCATTTAAACTATCATTCTCAATTCTAAGACTAGAAATTGTATCATGGCAAATATTCAATTCATTAATCTTAGCATTTAGACTAGCATATTCATTTCTAAGACTGGAAATTGAATCATTACAAACATTTAACTTTTCAACCTTAGCAATTAAACTAGTATTCTCAGTTCTAAGGTTTGAAATAGAGTCATGACAAATGCTAAGCTCTTTAGTCAAGTTTTCACATTTTTCTATCTCCTGAGCATAAGCATTTTTTACTTTAACATGCTTTTTGTTTTCTTTAATGAGGAATTCCTCTTGGCTATCCAAGAGTTCATCCTTCTCATGAATGGCCTCTATTAATTCATTTAACTTATTCTTTTGTTCCATGTTAAGGTTGGCAAAAAGACTAAGTAAATCATCTTCATTATCGCTAGAACTACCCTCATCACTAGATGCAATATATTTGGGAGTGGTTCTAGATTGTACCTTCTTCTTTTTGCCATCCTTCGCCATGAAGCACTTGTGGCCGATGTGGGGAAGAGGAGGCCTTTGTTGATGGTGATGTTGGTGGTGTCCTCATCGGAGGAAGAGTCGGTGGAGCTCGTCGGAGTCTCATTCCCGACACACGTGGGCACTGCTGCCCTTCTTCTTGTAATACCTCTTCTTCTCCTTCTTCTTCCCCTTCTTTTCATTGCCCCTGTCACTATCTCTTGAAATTGTACATTTAGCAATAAAATGACTAGGCTTACCACATTTGTAACACACCCTCTTAGAGCGGGGTTTCTAGTCCTTCCCCCTCCTTTGCTTGAGGATTTCGTGAAAGCTCTTGATGATGAGCGCCATTTCCTCAATGTCGAGCTTGGAGGCGTCGATTGGAAGCCTACTTGGTGTAGACTCCCTCTTCTCTTCTTCCATCGCCTTGAATGCGACAGGTTGCACCTCAGGTGTGGAGGTGGCGCCTTGCTCCAAGTTGACAATATGTTTGAAGTCTTTGATCATAAGTTCAAAGCTCACAAACTTGCCAATCACCTCCTCGGGAGACATTAGCTTGTATCTAGGATCTCCACGGATTAGTTGCACTTGAGTAGGATTACAAAAAACAAGAGATCTTAGAATAACCTTGACCATTTCATGGTCATCCCATTTTGTGCTCCCAAGGTTGCGCACTTGATTGACCATCGTCTTTAGCCAGTTGTACATAGCTTGCGGCTCTTCCCCTTGGTTGAGGACGAATCGACTGAGTTCTCCCTTGATTGTCTCGCGCTTGGTGATCTTGGTCACCTCATCCCCTTCGTGTGCCGTCTTGAGGACGTCCCAAATTTCCTTGGCGGTCTTTAACCCTTGCACTTTATTATACTCCTCTCGACACAAGGAGGCGAGGAGTATAGTTGTGGTTGGGAATTAAAGTGCCTAATTTGTTCGGCATCGTCCGAGTCGTAGTCCTTGTCCCCTACCTTGGGTACCTGTGCTCCAAATTCAACAATATCCCAAATACTTTTGTGGATTGAGGTTAGATGATGTCTCGTTTTATCACTCCACATACAATAATCCTCACCATCAAAATATGGTGGTTTGTCTAGGGGAACGGAAAGTAATGGAGCGCGTTTAGAAATGCAGGGATAGCGTAGGGGCATCTTACTATACTTCTTGTGCTCATGGCGCTTAGAAGCGACGGATGACTCGAAGCTTGATGTGGAGGGCGACGATGACTCAATCTCGTAGTAGACCACTTTCTTCATCTTCTTTTTCTTGTCGCCTCTCCGATGGGACTTGATGGAGGAAGAGGATTCCTCCTTGCGCTTGTTGCCGGACTCCCTTGAGAGAGTCCTCCCTGAGCTTGTGGGCTTGTCACCGGTCACGATCTCCCTCTTGGCGTGATCTCCCAACATCACTTCAAGTTGTTAGACTCTAATGAAGTACTGAGCTCTGATACCAATTGAAAGTTGCCTAGAGTGGGGGGTGAATAGGCGAAACCTGAAATTTATAAACTTAAGCACACACTACAAGTGGGGGTTAGCGTTAGAATTAAATTCAAGTCCAGGAGAGAGGGGAAAAACAAATCAAATGGGAATCAAGCGAATGAACACAGTGATTTGTTTTACCGAGGTTCGGTTCCAAAGAACCTAGTCCCCGTTGAGGTGGACACAAAGATCGGGTCTCTTTCAACCCTTTCCCACTCTCAAACGGTCACTTAGACCGACTGAGCCTTCTCCTTAATCAAATGGGTCACTTAGACCCCGCAAGGACCACCACACACTTAGGTGTCTCTTGCTTTGATTACAAGTCTCTTGAGAACAAGAAAGAGAAAGAAGAAAGGCAATCCAAGCGACAAGAACTCAAATGAACACAAAAATCTCTCTCTCACAAGCCACTAAGTGTTTGGAGTGAATTTAGGACTTGGAGAGGATTTGATCTTTTGTATTGTGTCTTGGAGTGAATGCTAGAGCTCTTGTATTGAATGTGAACTTCAAAAAACTTGGATGCTTGGAGTTGTGGTGGTTGGGGGTATTTATAGCCCTCAACCACCAAACAAGCCGCTGGGGAGGTTGCTATCGATGGGCGCACCGGACAGTCCGGTGCGCCACCGGACAGGCACTGTAGGCTGTCCGGTGCGTCGCCACGTCACCCAACCGTTAGGGTTCAGGAGCAGTCTACCGTTGGCGCCGTTGTCTTCTTGTGGCACCGGACAGTTCGGTGCCACACCGGACAGGTCCTGTTCACTGTCCGGTGTGCCTCTGACTCTGCACTCTGACTGTTCCGCGCACTGTTCTCCACTATTGCGCTATCAACGTTCTTTTGCAGTCAACCATTGCGCGAGTTAGCCGTTGCTCTGCTGGCACACTGGACAGTCCGGTGGTACACCGGACAGTCCGATGAATTATAGCGGAGTGCGCCTGCTGAAATTCGAGAGTGGCTGGTTTAGACCTGTACGGGCATGGTGCACCGGACACTGTCCGGTGGCACACTGGACAGTCCGGTGCGCCAGACCACAGCACACTTGGTTTCATTTGCTCCTTTGAATTTGATCCCTAATTTGAATATTTATTGGTTTCTGTTGAACCTTTATGCACTTGTAGAACATGTATTCTAGAGCAAACCAGTTAGTCCATTTGTTTGTGTTGGACATTCAACCACCAAAATTAATTATGGGAAAAGGTTAACCCTATTTCACTTTCAGAGTCAAAACTCCATGCTCAAATGATCACAAGATGTAGCACACACTTTCTCTCAATGATTCTCACAAGGCACTATCGCTAAACTCACACGAGTAGCTCTCCTTTGCTTGATCTCTCTTTTGTGGCACTTGTGTGGCTTGTTGTGGCCTAAATCTTGTGTATGAGATAGATCAATGAATGGAGATGGTTGGGAGGGCTTGGATATGTCAACTATATGCCTTGATATGTTGCTTGGGCTCCCACTGCTTGAAATGGCCAGTTGGGGTGGTATTTATAGCCACCAACTATCTTGTAGCCATTGGGGAAGGCTGCTGGCGATGGGCGCACCAGACAGTCCGGTGCTCCATCGGACAGGCACTGTAGGCTGCCCGGTGCGCCGCCACGTCACCCAACCGTTAGGGTTCAGGAGCATTCGATCGTTGGTGCTGTTGTCTTCTTGTGGCACCGGATAGTCCAGTGCCACACTGGACATGTCCTGTTCACTATCCGGTGCGCCTCTAACTCCGTGGCTCTGACTCTGCATGCACTATTCTTCAATGTTCATTTGTTATCAGCTTTTGCAGTCGACTGTTGTGTGAATTAGTCGTTGCTCCGCTGGCACACCAAACAGTCCGTTGGCACACCGGACAGTCCGATGAATTATAGCGGAGGGCACCTACGAAAACTCGAGAGTGGCTATTTGGACTCTGTACGGTCCTGGTGCACCGGACACTATCCGGTGCGCCAGACCACAACACACTTGGTTTCTTTTGCTCCTTTGAATTTGATCCCTAACTTGAATATTTATTGGTTTGTGTTGAACCTTTATGCACCTGTAGAACATGTATTCTAGAGCAAACTAGTTAGTCCATATATTTGTGTTGGACATTCAACCACAAAATTAATTGTAGGAAAAGGTTAACCCTATTTCCCTTTCAGTCGTGTTACGTTGACTGCCTCGGTTAACACTTTTAACAGAGGTGTCTGTCTTAACATGACCACCTCCGTTAATACTTTAACTGAGACGGTTGTGTTATGTTGACCGTCTTAGTTAACACTTTTAACTAGGTGATTGTTTCTTAATTTCTCGCCTTGGTTAACTATTTTCAATTTGAAAAAAAGAGATTTGGATTTGAATTTCAATTTGAATTCAATTTGAGCTTTACTTGTGCAAATCAAACACCAATTAAAGGCAGTAAATAGAAAAATGAAGCACAAATAGATATATACATATGCATACATGTATCATCACATCTAATGTTCAAGCTAATCAAGTTAAAGTTGTCTTTACATCACATCGATCACCTATCACGACATGATAATCCTAAAAAGATATCGGGAAACATGTAATCCTAAAGGCGTAGCATGGTGGTCCAGTTTTAAGCTTCTCGTACTCTTCTAGCATCCCCAACTCGTTATCCTTGTTGAAGAACGACACCCCTTCATGCACACAGTTGTACATGATAAACTTACAAATGTCCCTAACTGTTCCAGTGATAGTCTCATGGATTATTCTTTTATTTTCCCACCAGTTTAGTGACCTCTTCAACTGTCTATAGTTGGTGCTGAATTTGTCGCAAGCTCTGAGATACTCGCAGACGTAGAATCCACATAGTACTGACACGTGAGGTTGTTTGGAACACTGCATGATATATGTCATACACTATATCATATCAATAGTTGCAATGCGTTGAGAGCATACACATCGCATATAGAACTTTGGAACGTACCATGAAGTTGCGCTAGACTTTTAGTGTTTTAGGGAATTTCTTCTTGTTGATGGATCTTCAATTGACACATTGTGGATTGACCATATACTTGCGGTAAGCTTTATATGTAACAAAACCACCAGTATCATCAACGATAATTTGAATACTTGTGTATAGAGTAAATGAACAACTAAGAGCACCTAGAGGGGGGTGAATAGGTGATCCTGTAAAAACAAACACTAAATAGCCAAAAAACTTAGTTATAGAAGTGTTAGTGTGACTAAGTAGTTTTGAGGTGAGTTCTTGTGGACAAAACAATCACAGAGAAAGCAACACAAGAGACACGTGATTTTATCCCGTGGTTCGGCCAAGTAACACTTGCCTACTTCCACGTTGTGGCGTCCCAGTGGACGAGGGTTGCACTCAACCCCTTTCAAGTGATCAGATGATCAACTTGAATACCACGGTCTTTCCTTTAGTTTATTTTCCCGTCTGCGAGGAATCTCCACAGCTTGGAGTCTCTCACCCTTACAATAGAGATCACAAAGAAAGCATAGAGTAAGGTTGGGAAGAGCAACACACACAAGACTCAAATCTGCAGCACAACCACGCACACAAGTCACGACTTGAGATCGAAAAACGACACACGGAGTTCACAACTCAAATGGAGCTCAAATCACTAACACAATGAAGCGAATGCGTGGGAGTGGAGTCTGGATGCTTTAGAATACTTGGAGAATGCTTGGTGTACTCCTTCATGTGCCTAGGGGTCCTTTTTATAGCCCCAAGGCAGCTAGGAGCCGTTGAAGACCAACTTGGAAGGCCAATCTTGCCTTCTGTCGAGTGGTGCATCGGACAGCTACTGTTCATGTCCGGTGCTTGATTTCTTTCCATACGGAGAGCAGTCGACCGTTGGTCCTCGGGATTGGTTGGCGCACCAGACACTGTCCGGTGCACACCGGACAGTCCGATGTGCCCAACCGACCGTTGGCGCGACCACGTGTCGCGCGAAGATTGCGCGGCCGACCGTTGGCGTTGGCGACCGTTGGCTCACCGGACAGTCTGGTGCACCATCGGACAGTCCGATGAATTATAGCCACGTTGCCCATTGCTTTTCCCGAGAGCGACGAGTTCGCCTCGGATGACTCACCGGACAGTCCGGTGAATTATAGTCGTACACCGCTGTCAATTCCTGAGAGCAGCACTTTCACCGGAGACCAGCCTGGCGCACCAGACATTGTCTGGTGCACCACCAGACAGTCCGGTGCACCAGACTAAGCTGTAGTTTTGGCTGCACAAAGCCAAGTCTTTTCGGTTTCTTTTCTCCTTCTTTTGTCACTGTTTCTAGCACTTAGACAAACACAGTAGTGTTAAAAAACAATGTACTAAGTCTAGAAACATACCTTGTGCCTTGATTTTCACTTCTCACTTTATTTGGCCCATAAGAACTTATTCAAACGTGTTGGGCACTTAATCACCAAAACATTATAGAAATGGCCCAAGGGCACATTTCCCTTTCAATCTCCCCCTTTTTGGTGATTTATGCCAACACATCAAAAAGCAACAAAAGAAGTGCAAAATCAATGCAATTGAAGACCAAATTGTTTTTTACTATAATTTGGCATATTTGGATCACTCTTTGCCACCACTTGGTTTGTTTTTGCAAATCAAATTCTGTTTCCTATCTCTAAGTTAAACACACTTGTTTGGGCAAAACGAGAGATATTCCAAGAGAAAAATGATCAAGTGCCAGAAACTCCCCCTTCTTCCCATAATCAGAATTCTCCCCCACAAGAGACCAAATTTTGCAATAAGAGTATTTTGGACAAATCAAGAGTTCTAACTCTATTGTTTTCAAAATTCACAAGTAGTTGGCTGATCCATTTGCTTTGGCCTTAATTTGTCCCCCTTTGGCATTAAGCACCAAAACGGGATCATTTTTTGCCCTTTAACCCCACTGCCTCACCAAAAATGTCAATTAAGAGCAAAAGGCAAATAGAGCATAAGAATGAACTTAGAATTAAATACACTAATACCGGAGTGCAGTGAAAGTCTTTGCATCGTCCAAGTCCATTTTCCCTTTCAATGCACCTTTGAGACTACATCAAGAGTACTCAAACAAACAGGTTAGTCTCAAAGGGTCAAGTTGTGGCACATCTCCCCCTTAATATGTGCATCAGTCGCATATGGACTTGTGAGGTCCGGGGATCACTTGTACAACTTGAGCACCATAAATAACAATAATTGATTGAAATGCACAATGTAACATGATCAAAGGCATAGAACACATGTATGCTATAGATCAATCCAAGTTACACGAATCTAAGACATTTAGCTCACTACGCAACCTACAAAACCTTTTCTCATCTAAAGGCTTGGTGAAGATATCGGCTAGCTGGTTTTTGGTGTTAACATGATACACCTCAATATCTCCCTTTTCGTGGTGGTCTCTCAAGAAGTGATGCCGGATGTATATGTGCTTAGTGCGGCTGTGTTCAACAGGATTATCCGCCATGCGGATTGCATTCTCATTGTCACATAGGAGTGGGACTTTGCTTAGATTGTAGCCAAAGTCCCGGAGGGTTTGCCTCATCCAAAGTAGTTGCGCGCAACACTGTCCTGCGGCAACATACTCAGCCTCAGCGGTGGATAGGGCAACGGATGTCTGTTTCTTTGAACTCCAGGACACCAGGGACCTTCCTAGAAATTGGCACATCCCCGATGTGCTCTTCCTATCAACCTTGCTGTTGGGGCCTCCGTCTTCCGAAGGTCCTCAAAACATGACTAACAATGTTTCCCCAAGTGTAATATATGAACAGGAGCCTTCAGAATCGGGATGAATCTGTCCACAATATGAAAAGCATGGTTGGGGCGAAGGTCAAATTAGTTCTGAAGCTATGCACAAGGAAGCTTCGGCTCAGTAGCAGAAAAGGAACCGACTTAAAGAGGAAAAGGCTTTTTAGTCCTTGATAGATTGTCCTAATGTCAATAGTAAACATGAAGGGCATGAATGTAATTTTTGCACAGGCTACGCCTTGTGCCTATAAATAGATGAACAGTACCCCCGTACTATTCACGCTGACTTGTATTCATTCGTGTGTCATACTTGTACTTTTATCTTCCATCAAGCCGAAGGTACATTTGTAATTCAATGTTGTTTCTCTCTTTCCATAATAATATAATAAGAATGAATTAATAGTGTTATATGATTGCTTATGCTGTCTTCTATATTTTGTATGCTTCTTCCTTTATTATCATATACCGTGATGATGAAGGTGTGTCCTTCACAACCTTCGTCTGAAGATCATTATATCCTAAGGGAAATAATGCTTCGAAGGACGAAGGGTATTGACATGTAACATTTTATGTTGCCTTGTTCTTAATTCAAAGCATTTGAGAACAAGTCCCCAACATTGGCGCCCACCTCCGGTGAACTCATTCAACCACCTTCGGCAAGCACTGACCTTCGTCATGCCGCCGAAGAAGATAACTGCGCCAGGGGCTGCTGCACTGCAGCCACTGGACACAAACCAGGAGACTCTCTCTCTCCGAGAGGCTCAAAGCCAAAAGAGAAAGGCCACTAGTCCAACACTCCAGGAGAAGGAGTTGGACCAAGAGATTAGGGACATGGAAATCATCAATCAATAAGTGCAAAGGAAGAAGGAAAAGATGGCTCGGCTAGCCGATCTTCAAAGGAAGATCGACGAAGCTACTGAAGAAGTGTGTCATATTGTTCAAGATGAACAAGACCAAAGGCCCCAGCACAGAACAAGACCGAAGGCCCCAGCACAGGGAGCTTCGTCAAGAGGGCCTGTTCAACGAAGATGGATGGTATGATGATTTTAGCCATGATACTTTTAATTTTGATGATGCTTCTCCCTTGGCAGCAGAACTGTAGGCTACCCCATGGCCCCCATCATACAAGCCACCCCAGCTTCCCATCTATGATGGGCATTTAGATCCAAAGCAGTTTCTACCGCAGTCATGGCAAAGTCCTTTGTCATGGTAGTCTGGAATGTAGCCCAGACATGGTTCAAAGTCGCCTAGAGGGGGGTGAATACGTGGAGTCTGAAAATTACAAACTTTAAGAACAACTACAAGCCGGGGTTAGCGTTAGAAATATAAATGGGTCCGAAAGAGAGGGCGAAAACAAATCAACCAAGGAAATAGAGCGGATGACACGGTGATTTGTTTTACCGAGGTTCGGTTCTTGCAAACCTACTCCCCGTTGAGGTGGTCACAAAGACCGGGTCTCTTTCAACCCTTTCCCTCTCTCAAATGGTCACTTAGACCGAGTGAGCTTTCTCCTTATCTCATGGGTCACTTAGACCCCGCAAGGACCACCACACACTTGGTGTCTCTTGCCTTGGTTACAAAACACTTGAGAACAAGAAATGAGGAAGGAAGAAAGCAATCCAAGCGCAAGAACTCAAAAGAACACAAATATCACTCTCTCACTAGTCACTACTTGATTGGAATGATCTTTGGACTTGGGAGAGGATTTGATCTCTTTATTTGTGTCTTAGAGTGAAGTCTAGAGCTCTTGTATTGAATGCAATAGCTGAAAACTTGGATGCCTTGAAGTGTTGGTGGTTGGGGGTATTTATAGCCCCAACCACCAAAGTGGCCGTTGGGGATGGCTGTTGTCATATGGCGCACCGGACAGTCTGGTGCGCCAGCCACGTCACCCAACCGTTAGGGTTCGACCGTTGGAGCTCTAACATGTGGGGCCACCGGACAGTCTGGTGGTGCACCGGACAGTCACTGTTCACTGTTTGGTGCGCCTTCTGACGCCTGCCCTGACTTCTGCGCGCGTAGGTGCGCACTGTTCACTTTCACTGTTCTTTTGTAGACGACCGTTGGCGCAAAGTAGCAGTTGCTCTGCTGGCACACCGGATAGTCTGGTGTTACACCAGACAGTCCAGTAAATTATAGCGGAGTGGCTCCCCGAATTTCCGAAGCTGGCAAGTTTGAGTTGATCCTCCCTGATGCATCGTACACTGTCCGGTGGTGCACCGGACACTATCCGGTGGCACACCAGATAGTCCGGTGCGCCAGACCAGGGCAGCCTTCGGTTGTCTTTTGCTCTTTTATTTGAACCCTTTCTTGGACTTTGTATTGGTTTGTATTGAACCTTTGGCACCTGTAGGACTCATAATCTAAAGC
Source organism: Zea luxurians (assembly GCA_029449295.1). Classification (NCBI taxonomy): domain Eukaryota; kingdom Viridiplantae; phylum Streptophyta; class Magnoliopsida; order Poales; family Poaceae; genus Zea; species Zea luxurians. Next base: position 358,287 of record JAOPSE010000408.1, on the reverse strand, counting down.
AAACTAGTTAGTCCAATTATTTGTGTTGGGCAATTCAACCACCAAAATTCATATAGGAAACGGTTTGACCCTATTTCCCTTTCAATCTTCCCCTTTTTGGTGATTGATGCCAACACAAACCAAAGCAAATATAAAAGTGCAGAATTGAACTAGTTTGCATAAACAAGTGCAAAGGTTGCTTGGAATTAAACCAATAATTATTTCTATTAGATACGCATGGATGGTTTTCTTCTTATTTAAAATTTTGGACCACGCTTGCACCACAAGTTTTGTTTTTGCAAATTCTTTTCAAAAACCTTTTGCAAATAGTCAAAGGTACATGAATAAGATTGAAAGAAGCATTTTCAAGATTTTGAAATTTTCTCCCCCTGTTTCAAATGCTTTTCCTTTGACTTAAACAAAACTCCCCCTGAATAAAATTCTCCTCTTAGTGTTCAAGAGGGTTTTACAAATTTTTGAAGATGCTAGAACTTTCTCCCCCTTTTGAACACAATAAGATATCAATTTGAAAAACTTCATTTTTAAAATTCGGTGGTGGTGCGGTCCTTCTGCTTTGGGCTCATACTTTCTCCCCCTTTGGCATGAATCGCCAAAAACAGATACTTGTGAGTGAAATACAAGCCCTTTTTACTTTCTCCCAATGGTAAACAAATAAATATGAGTGAAGATTATACCAAATTGGAGAACGATGCGGAATACCGGCAAATATCGATGGAGTTGAGTGGAAGCGTCGTTTTTGCCGAATACTCCATTTCCCTTTCAATTCTATGACTAAGCATAAGAATACACTTGAAAACACATTAGTCATAGACATAAAAGAGATATGATGAAAGGTATATAAATGAGCTATGTGTGCAAAGAATCAATCAAAATTCCTAGAATCAAGAATATTTAGCTCATTCCTAAGTTTGGTAAAGGTTTTCTCATCTAATGGTTTGGTAAAGATATCGGCCAATTGATCTTTGGTGTTAATATAGGCTATCTCGATATCCCCCTTTTGTTGGTGATCTCTCAAAAAGTTATACCGAATGGCTATGTGCTTAGTGCGGCTGTGTTCAACGGGATTATCCGCCATGCGGATTGCACTCTCATTATCACATAGGAGAGGGACTTTGCTAAATTTGTAGCCATAGTCCCTAAGGGTTTGCCTCATCCAAAGCAATTGCGCGCAACAATGGCCTACGGCAATATACTCGGCTTCGGCGGTAGAAAGAGCTACTGAGTTTTGCTTCTTGGAAGCCCAAGACACCAGGGATCTCCCCAGAAACTGGCAAGTCCCTGATGTGCTCTTTCTATCAATCTTACACCTTGCCCAATCAGCATCGGAATATCCTAATAAATCAAAAGAGGATCCCTTGGGGTACCAAAGACCAAACTTAGGTGTATGAACTAAATATCTCAAGATTCTCTTCACGGCCCTAAGGTGAACTTCCTTAGGATCGGCTTAAAATCTTGCATACATGCATACAGAAAGCATAATGTCCGGTCGAGATGCACATAAATAGAGTAAAGATCCTATCATCGACCGGTATACCTTTTGATCTACGGATTTACCTCCCGTGTTGAGGTCGAGATGCCCATTGGTTCCCATGGGTGTCTTGATGGGCTTGGCATCCTTCATTCCTAACTTGGTGAGTATGTCTTGAGTGTACTTCGTTTGGCTGATGAAGGTGCCCTCTTGGAGTTGATTGACTTGAAATCCTAGAAAATACTTCAACTCCCCCATCATAGACATCTCGAATTTTTGTATCATGATCCTACTAAACTCTTCAAAAATAGATTTATTAGTAGACCCAAATATGATATCATCAACATAAATTTGGCATACAAACAAATCATTTTCAATTGTTTTAGTAAAGAGAGTAGGATCGGCCTTGCCGACTTTGAAGCCATTTGTGATAAAGAAATCTCTTAGGCATTCATACCATGCTCTTGGGGCTTGCTTGAGCCCATAAAGCGCCTTAGAGAGTTTATATACATGGTTAGGATACTCACTATCTTCAAAGCCTGGAGGTTGCTCAACATAGACCTCTTCCTTGATTGGTCCATTGAGGAAGGCACTCTTCACGTCCATTTGATACAGCTTAAAGCCATGGTAAGTAGCATAGGCAAGTAATATACGAATTGACTCAAGCCTAGCTACGGGTGCATAGGTTTCACCAAAATCCAAACCTTTGACTTGTGAATACCCTTTGGCCACAAGTCGTGCCTTGTTCCTTGTCACCACACCATGCTCATCTTGCTTGTTGCGGAAGACCCACTTGGTTCCTACAACATTTTGGTTAGGACGTGAAACTAAATGCCATACCTCATTCCTCGTGAAGTTGTTGAGCTCCTCTTGCATCGCCAGCACCCAATCCAAATCTTGAAGTGCTTCCTCTACCCTATGTGGCTCAATAGAGGAAACAAAAGAGTAATGTTCACAAAAATGAGCAACACGAGATCGAGTGGTTACCCCCTTACGAATATCACCGAGGATGGTGTTCATGGGGTGATCTCGTTGGATTGCTTGGTGGACTCTTGGGTGTGGCGGCCTTGGATCTTGTTCATCTTCCTTGTCTTGATCATTGTCATCTCCCCCTTGATCATTGCCCTCGTCTTGAGGTGGCTCATCTTCTTAATCTTCATTTTCATCCTCTTGAGCTTGATCCTCATCTTGGATTGGTGGAGATGCTTGTGTGGAAGATGAAGGTTGATCTTGTGCTTGTGGAGGCTCTTCGGTTTCCGGTGAGGAGTTCATATGATGTCTTCTTGAGGATTCGGTTTAGATATAACCGGTTGATGGCGTAGCAAGCGGTGTTGACCGCCTCGGCCCAAAACTGATCCGAAGTCTTGTACTCATCAAGCATGGTCCTTGCCATGTCCAATAGAGTTCTATTCTTCCTCTCCACTACACCATTTTATTGTGGCGTGTAGGGAGAAGAGAACTCATGCTTGATGCCCTCCTCCTCAAGGAAGCCTTCAATTTGAGAGTTCTTGAACTCCGTCCCGTTGTCGCTTCTTATTTTCTTGATCCTCAAGCCGAACTCATTTTGAGCCTGTCTCAAGAATCCTTTCAAAGTCTCTTGGGTTTGTGATTTTTCTTGCAAAAAGAATACCCAAGTGAAGCGAGAATAATCATCCACAATAACTAGACAGTACTTACTCCTGCCGATGCTTATGTAAGCTATCGGGCCGAATAGGTCCATGTGGAGTAGTTCCAGTGGCTTGTCAGTCGTCATGATGTTCTTGTGTGGATGATGAACACCAACTTGCTTCCCTGCTTGGCATGCGCTACAAATCTTGTCTTTCTCAAAATGAACATTGGTTGGTCCCAAAATGTGTTCTCCCTTTAGAAGCTTATGAAGATTCCTCATCCCAACGTGAGCTAGTCGGCGATGCCAGAGCCAACCCATGTTAGTCTTAGCAATTAAGCAAGTGTCGAGTTCAGCTTTATTGAAATCAACTAAGTATAGCTGACCCTCTAACACTACCTTAAAAGCTATTGAATCATCACTTCTTCTAAAGACAGTAACACGTACATCCGTAAAAAGACAGTTGTAGCCCATTTTGCATAATTGAGAAACAGAAAGCAAATTGTAATCTAATGAATCTACTAGAAAAACATTGGAAATAGAGTGGTCAGGTGATATAGCAATTTTACCCAATCCTTTGACCAATCCTTGATTTCCATCCCCGAATGTGATAGCTCTTTGGGGATCTTGGTTTTTCTCATAGGAGGAGAACATCTTTTTCTCCCCAGTCATGTGGTTTGTGCACCCGCTGTCGATGATCCAACTTGAGCCCCCAGATGCATAAACCTACAAAACAAATTTAGGCCTTGTTCTTAGGTACCCAAATGGTTTTGGGTCCTTTTACATTAGAAACAAGCACCTTGGGTACCCAAACACAAGTCTTTGACCCCTTGTGTTTGCCCCCAACATTTTTGGCAACTACTTTGCCTGATTTGTTAGTAAGCACATATGAAGCATCAAAAGTCTTAAATGAAATGTTATGATCATTTGATGCAATAGGAGTTTTCTTCTTAGGCATTTTAACATGTGTAGAATGCCTAGAGCTAGAAGCCTCATTCTTATAAATAAAAGCATGGTGAGAAACATAATGAGTCTTCTTTGCATGAATTCTCCTAATCTTATCCTCAGGATAACCAGCAGGATATAAAATATAGCCCTCGTTATCCTGAGGCATGGGAGCCTTGCCCTTAACAAAATTAGACAATCTTTTAGGAGGGGCATTAAGCTTGACATTGTCTCCCTGTTGGAAGCCAATGCCATCCTTAATGCCAGGACGTCTCCCACTATAAAGCATACTACGAGCAAATTTAAATTTTTCATTCTCTAGTTCATGCTCGGCAATTTTAGCATCTAGTTTAGCTATATGATCATTTTGTTGTTTAATCATAGCAAGGTGATCATGAATAGTGTCGGGGACCGTAATTAGGGGTACCCCTAAGGCTCCTAATCTTAGCTGGTAACCCCCATCAGCACAAAGCTGCAAAGGCCTGATGGGCGCAATTTCGGTCAAAGCTCCGTCCACTCAAGGGACACGATCTCGCCTCGCCCGAGCCCAGCCTCGGGCAAGAACGGTAGACCAAGGCAGATTCACGCCTCGCCCGAGGGTCTCCTCAAGCAATGGGCGCACCTTCGACTCGCCCGAGGCCCAGCTCGGGCAGGCTTCACGGAGATGCAACCTTGGCCAGATCGCCTCGCCAGCCGACCGGATCGCAGGAGCATTCAATGCAAGGATCGCCTGACACCTTATCCTGACTCGCGCTTTCCAGTCGACAAGGTTGAAGTGACTGCAGTCACTTCGCCCCTCCACTGACTGGCCTGACAGGAAAACAGCGCCGCCTGCGCTGCTCCGACTGCTGTGCCACCCGCCAGGGTGAGGCTGACAGCAGCCAAGTCCAGCCTCGGGCACCATAGGAATCTCCGCCTCGCCCGACCCCAGGGCTCGGACTCAACCTTGACCTCGAACGACGGTCTCCGCCTCGCCTGACCCCAGGGCTCGGACTCCACCTCGACTCCGGAAGACGGTCTCCGCCTCGCCCGACCCCAGGGCTCGGACTCCACCTCAACCTCGGACGACGGTCTCCGCCTCGCCCGACCCCAGGGCTCGGACTCTACCTCGACCTCGGAAGACGGTCTCCGCCTCGCCGGACCCCAGGGCTCGGACTCAACCTCGACCTCGGACGACGGTCTCCGCCTCGCCCGACCCCCAGGCTCGGACTCAACCTCAACCTCGGAGGAATCACCGCCTCGGTCGACCTTGGGCTCGGACCGACCACGCCACAAGGGGGTCCATCATTACCCTACCCCTAGCTAGCCTAGGCTACAGGGAACAAGACCGGCGTCCCATCTGGCTCGCCCCGGTAAAACAAGTAATGATGGCACCCCACGTGCTCCATGACGACGGCGGTTCTCAGCCCCCTACGGAAGCAAGGAGACGTCAGCAAGGATCCGACAGCCCCGACAGCTATGCTTCTATAGGGCTCAAGCGCTCCTCCGACGGCCACGCCGCCACATGAATAGGGCTCCAACACCTCTTCGACTGCCACGTCGGCATGTACATAGGGCTCTGGCTCCCCTCTGCTAGACACGTTAGCACATTGCTACACCCCCCGTTGTACACCTGGACCCTCTCCTTACGTCTATAAAAGGAAGGTCCAGGGCCCTCGTACGAAAAGGTGGCCGCGCGGGAGAACGGGCTGACGCGCAGTCTCACGCCCTCTCTCTCTCTCCCTCGCGAACGCTTGTAACCCCCTACTGCAAGCGCATCCGCCCTGGGCGCAGGACAACACGAGGCCACAGTTTCCCCTCACTGGTTTCCCCCCTTGTGCTCCATATCGCGCCGACCCATCTGGGCTGGGACACACAGCGACAATTTACTCGTCGGTCCAGGGACCCCCCGGGGTCGAAACGCCGACAGTTGGCACGCCAGGTAGGGGCCTGCTGCGTGTTGACGAACAGCTTCCCGTCAAGCTCCAGATGGGGAGTCTCCAGCAACCTCTCCAACCCGGGACGAAGCTCCATTTCAGGAGTCTCGAGTTCATGTCCCTCGACGGCAGCTACGACATGATACTCCTACCTCCGCCACGCGACAACGACAATGGCGACCGTCAGCCCACCCGTCGGCGACGGAATCGACTTCGTCTTCCCCGCGTGGCAGAAGAACAGCATCTGAGTCTGTCCCGTCACCTTCCTCGTCGACGGGGAAGGAGGCGGGGCAATCATGGCCAAGCAGGAGGCGGCACCTCGTCGGCTGTCGAGGGAGTCGACGACGTCAGTGCCCCAGCGGGGGACACGTCGGGCGTTGACCTCGCGTCTGAGACGAAGATGAGCGTCGTTTCCCCGCAACACGCCAACCCCAAGCAGACGGACGACGCCAGCACGCTCGCGAAGGACCTGCTGGTCGTTAGCCTCGTACCTGAGATAACGGTGCAGTCCGTCCCTGACGCGACCTCGTCACCATCCGTCGATCAAGAGGTACCGTCCATTTCTCATCCTGTGCATTTTAGATTCAGCTTCGACCCACCAAGCGATCCCGCTTCGGTGGACGCTTTCATAAAGGCATATCCGAACCTTCCGGGGTATCATATGTGGTCAACCTGGGACCGATTGACGGCCGTCTCGACCTATGGGCCCCTGGGTTCCGAGGAAGATGACGAGCCCGACTATGGTTGGGATTTCTCTGGGCTCGAGAACTTCAGTGCCATGCGGGACTTCATGATCGCATGTGACTACTGCCTCTCCGATTGCTCCGATGATAGCCACAGCCTCGGCGACGAGGACTGTGGCCCAAGTCGTGAATGTTTCCACGTCGATCTAGGGGGTCTCGACGAAGGCAACCACCTTGGTATGCCGGAGGACGGCGATCCCCCTAGGCCTGCGCCTCGCGTTGACATCCTTCGGGAGCTAGCTGTGGTCCCAGTCCCTGCGGGGGGTCAGGACACACAGCTCGAGCAAATCCGCGAGATGCAGGCCAGGCTCGACGAGGAAGCAGGACAACTTGTGCAGCTCCGGCAGAACATCGGGCAGGAGCGGGCAGGCCGAGCACCAGCCAGAGAAGCGAGTCATCTACCCCAGGACGTCCAGCACCGCATCGCCGATAATGCCAGGGCAAGGCTGCCCCGGCCTCCAGTGGGGTCGGCCAGAACCTGGCTACAGCAGCAATACTACTCCGAGCGATGCCGGAACCATCCACCACCGAGGGACGGCGTATCCAGGGAGAACTCAAGAATCTCCTGGAGGATGTCGCGGTCCGACGGGCCGAAAGCTCTACCTCCCGAAGGCAGGGATACCCCCCGGAGCATCACGCCACGACTTCCCGATTCATGCGAGAAGCCTCGGCCCACACCGGGCGCACGCAGGACACAGCGCCTACGGCCCCGGGCTGCCTCAGCAACGAGCACCATCGCCGCGACCGTCGAGCCCACCTTGACAAGAGGGTGTGCTGAGGCTACCACCCCAGGCGTGGGGGACGCTACGACAGCGGGGAGGATTGGAGCCCCTCGCCCGAACCACCCGGTCCGCAAGCTTTCAGTCGGGCCATCCGACGGGCGCCGTTCCCGACTCAGTTCCGGGCCCCGACTACCATCACCAAGTACTCGGGGGAGACAAGGCCGGAACTGTGGCTCGTGGACTACCGGCTGGCCTGCCAGCTGGGTGGAACGGATGATGAATCCCTCATCATCCGCAACCTCCCCCTGTTCCTCTCTGACGCCGCCCGAGCCTAGCTGGAGCATCTGCCTCCTGCGCAGATCTCCAACTGGGACGACCTGGTCAAAGCCTTCGCTGGCAACTTCCAGGGCACATACGTGCGCCCTGGGAACTCCTGTGATCTCTGAAGCTGCCGCCAGCAGCCGGGAGAATCCCTGCGGGATTACATCCGGCGATTCTCGAAGCAGCGCACCGAGCTGCCCAACATCACTAAGTCAGATGTCATCGTCGCGTTCCTCGCCGGCACCACTTGCCGCGACCTGGTGAGCAAGCTGTGTCGCAAGACTCCCACCAGGGCGAGCGAGCTGATGGACATCGCCACCAAGTTCGCCTCTGGCCAGGAGGCGGTCGAGGCCATCTTCCGGAAGGACAAGCAGCCTCAGGGGCGCTAGCCGGATGACGTCCCCAAGGCATCCGCTCAGCGCGGCGCGAAGAAGAAGGGCAAGAAGAAGTCGCAAGCGAAACGCGACGCCGCCGACGCAGACCTTGTCGCCGCCGCCGAGCACAAGAACCCTCGGAAGCCTCCCGGAGGCGCCAACTTATTCGACAAGATGCTCAAGGAGTCGTGCCCCTATCATTAGGGTCCCGTCAAGCACACCCTTGAGGAGTGCATCATGCTTCGGCGCTACTTCCACAAGGCCGAGCCACCAGCGGAAGGTGGCAAAGCCCACGACAATGACAAGAAGGAAGCCCGCAAGGCAGAGGAGTTCCCCGAGGTCCATGATTGCTTCATGATCTACGGTGGGCAAGTGGCGAACGCCTCGGCTCGGCACTGCAAGCAAGAGCGCCAGGAGGTCTGCTCGGTGAAGGTGGCGGCGCCAGTCTACCTAGACTGGTCCGACAAGCCCATCACCTTCGACCAAGGCGACCACCCCGACCGCGTGCCGAGCCCGGGGAAGTACCCGCTCATTGTTGATCCTGTCATCGGCAACGTCAGGCTTACCAAGGTCCTCATGGACGGGGGCAGCAGCCTCAACATCATCTACACCGAGACCCTCGGGCTCTTGCAGATCGATCTGTCCACGATCCGGGCCAGCGTGGCTCCCTTTCACGGGATCATTCCTGGGAAGCGCGTCCAGCCCCTTGGACAACTCGATCTGCCCGTCTGCTTCGAGACTCCCTCCAACTTCCGAAAGGAAACCTTCACGTTCGAGGTGGTCGGGTTCCGAGGAACCTACCACGCAGTGCTGGGGAGACCATGCTATGCCAAGTTCATGGCCGTCCCCAACTACACCTACCTCAAGCTCAAGATGTCGGGCCCCAACGGGGTCATCACCATTGGCCCCACGTACCGACACTCGTACGAATGCGACGTGGAGTACGCCGAGGCCCTCATTGCCGACCTGGAAAACCTCTCCAAGGAGGCGCCAGATGCAAAGCGCCACGCCGGCAACTTCGAACCAGCAGAGGCGGTTAAGTCCATTCCTCTCGACCCCAGCAACGACACCTCCAAGCAGATCCGGATCGGCTCCGAGCTCGACCCCAAATAGGAAGCAGTGCTCGTCGACTTTCTCCACGCAAACGCCGAGGTTTTTGCGTGGAGTCCCTCAGACATGCCTGGCATACCGAGGGATGTCGCCGAGCACTCACTGGATATCCGAGCTGGAGCCCGACCCGTGAAGCAGCCTCTGCGCCGATTCGACAAAGAAAAGCGCAGAGCCATAGGCGAGGAGATCCACAAGCTGATGGCTGTAGGGTTCATCAAAGAGGTACTCCATCCCGAATGGCTAGCCAACCCTGTGCTTGTGAGAAAGAAAGGTGGGAAATAGCGGATGTGTGTAGACTACACTGGTCTAAACAAAGCATGTCCGAAGGTTCCCTACCCTCTGCCTCGCATCGATCAAATCGTGGATTCCACTGCTGGGTGCGAAACCCTGTCATTCCTTGATGCCTACTCAGGGTATCACCAAATCAGGATGAAAGAGTCCGACCAGCTCGCGACTTCTTTCATCACACCCTTTGGCATGTACTGCTATATTACTATGCCATTCGGTTTAAGGAATGCAGGCACGACGTACCAAAGGTGCATGAACCACGTGTTCGGACAGCACATTGGTCGAACGGTCCAGGCTTACGTCGATGACATCGTAGTCAAGACGAGGAAAGCCTCCGGCCTCCTCTCCGACCTTGAAATGACATTCAAGTGTCTCAAGGCGAAAGGTGTAAAACTCAATCCCGAGAAGTGTGTCTTCGGAGTCCCCCGAGGCATGCTCCTGGGGTTCATCGTCTCCGAGCGGGGCATCGAGGCTAACCCGGAGAAAATCGCGGCCATCACCAACATGGGGCCTATCAAGGACTTGAAAGGAGTACAGAGGGTCATGGGATGCCTTGTGGCTCTGAGCCGCTTCATCTCGCGCCTCGGCGAAAGAGGCCTGCCCCTGTATCGCCTCTTAAGGAAGACCGAGCGCTTCACTTGGACCCCCGAGGCCGAGGAAGCCCTCGGGAACTTGAAGGCGCTCCTTACAAGTGCGCCCGTCCTGGTGCCCCCCGGTGCCAGAGAAGCCCTCTTGATCTACGTCGCCGCTACCACTCAGGTGGTCCGCGCCGCGATTGTGGTCGAGAGACGAGAAGAAGGGCACGCATTGCCTGTCCAGAGGCTGGTCTACTTCATCAGTGAGGTACTTTCCGAGACCAAAGTCCGCTACCCGCAAATTCAGAAGCTGCTGTACACGGTAATTCTAACACGACGAAAGTTGCGACACTACTTCGAGTCTCATCCGGTGACTGTGGTGTCATGCTTCCCCTTGGGGGAGATCATCCAGTGCCAAGAGGCCTTGGGTAGGATTGCAAAGTGGGCGGTGGAGATCATGGGCGAGACAATCTCGTTCGCCCCTCGGAAGGCCATCAAGTCCCAAGTCTTGGCGGACTTTGTGGCTGAATGGGTCGACACCCAGCTTCCAACAGCTCTGATCCAACCGGAACTCTGGACCATGTTTTTCGATGGGTCGCTGATGAAAACAGGAGCGGGCGCGGGCCTGCTCTTCATCTCACCCCTTGGGAAGCACCTCCGCTACGTGCTGCGCCTCCATTTCCCGGCGTCCAACAACGTGGCCGAGTACGAGGCTCTGGTTAACAGGTTACGCATCGCCATCGAGCTGGGGGTCCGGCGCCTCGACGCTCGTGGCGACTCGCAGCTTGTCATCGACCAAGTCATGAAGAACTCCCACTGCCACGACCCGAAGATGGAAGCCTACTGCGACGAGGTTCGGCGCCTGGAAGACAAGTTCTACGGGCTCGAGCTCAACCACGTCGCTCGACGATACAACAAGACTGCAGGCGAGCTGGTTAAGATAGCCTCGGGGCGGACAACGGTTCCTCCGGATGTCTTCTCCCGAGACCTACATCAACCCTCCGTCAAGACCGACGACACGCCCGAGCCCGAGAAGGCCTCGGCTCAGCCCGAGGCGCCCTCGGCTCAACCCGAGGCGCCCTCAGCTTAGCCCGAGGCAGCCTCGGCCCCGCCCGAGGCACCCTTGGCCCCCGAGGGTGAGGCACTGCGCATCAAGGAAGAGCGGAATGGGGTCACGCCTAATCGAAACTGGCAGACCCCATACCTGCAATAGCTCCACCGAGGAGAGCTACCCCTCGATAGGGCCGAAGCTCGGCGACTGGCGCGGCGCACCAAGTCGTTCGTCTTGCTGGGTGACGAAAAGGAGCTCTACCATCGCAGCCCCTCAGGCATCCTCCAGCGATGCATATCCATCGCCGAAGGTCAGGAGTTATTGCAAGAAATACACTCGGGGGCTTGCGGTCACCACGTAGCACCTCGAGCCCTCGTGGGAAACGCCTTCCGACAAGGTTTCTACTGGCCAACCGTGGTGGCCGACGCCACTAGGATTGTACGCACCTGCCAAGGGTGTCAATTCTACGCAAGGCAGACCCACCTGCCCGCTCAGGCTCTGCAAACAATACCCATCACCTAGCCGTTTGCTGTGTGGGGTCTGGACCTCGTCGGTCCCTTGCAGAAGGCACCCGGGGGCTTCACGCACCTGCTGGTCGCCATCAACAAATTCTCCAAGTGGATTGAGGTCCGACCCCTAAACAGCATCAGGTCCGAACAGGCAGTGGCATTCTTCACCAACATCATCCATTGCTTCGGGGTCCCGAACTCCATCATCACCGACAACGGCACCCAGTTCACCGGCAGGAAGTTCCTGGACTTCTACGAGGACCACCACATCCGGGTGGACTGGGCCGCCGTAGCTCACCCCATGACGAATGGGCAGGTAGAGCGTGCCAACGGCATGATTCTACAGGGACTCAAGCCGAGGATCTACAACGACCTCAACAAGTTCGGCAGGCGGTGGATGAAGGAACTCCCCTCGGTGGTCTGGAGTCTGAGGACGACGCCAAGTCGAGCCACGGGCTTCACGCCGTTTTTTCTAGTCTATGGGGCCGAGGCTATCTTGCCCACAGACTTAGAATATGGCTCCCCAAGGACAAGGGCATACGACGCCCGAAGCAACCAGACAAACCGAGAAGACTCACTGGACCAGCTGGAAGAGGCTCGGGACATGGCCTTACTACACTTGGCGCGGTATCAGCAGTCCCTGCGACGCTACCACGCCCGAGGGGTTCGGTCCCGAGACCTCTAGGTGGACGACTTGGTGCTTCGGCTACGACAAGACGCCCGAGGACGCCACAAGCTCACGCCTCCCTGGGAAGGGCCGTTCATCATTGCCAAGATTCTGAAGCCCAGAACATACAAGCTGGTCAACAGTCAAGGCGAGGTCTACGGCAACGCTTGGAACATCCGACAGCTACGTCGCTTCTACCCTTAAGATGTTTTCAAGTCGTTCATATGCCTCGTTCACATACACAAATAAAGTCTAACCATCAAGGAAGGGTCAACCTTGCCTCGACAAAGCCCGACCCTCCCTCGGGGGCTAGAAGGGGGGAACCCCCTCTGCGTCAAAATTTTCCTCGGAAAAAGTCTTTCTGCCAGAACATCTTTCGTGCTTTTCGACTACTTCGATAGTGGAATCCTGAAAACAACGGAGTACATGTAAGCGGCAAGGCCGACTGAGCCGAGGGACTCCTATGCCTCCGGGATACGGATACCTCACTCATCACCTTCTGCGATAAGTAACTCACACTCGGATAAGCGATTCTGCTGACCGAACAAGTCTTAACGCTCGAAAACTTTTTCTGCCGAAACGATTTTTCGTGCCTTCTCGACTATATCGATAACAGAATCCTACGGACGAGTAAGAGTACACGTAAGCGGCAAGGCTGACCGAGCCAAGGAACTCCTACGCCTCCGGGATACGGATACCTCACTCATCACCTTCCGTGAAAAGTAACTCTCGCTCGGATAAACGATTCTGCTACCGACGAACAAGTCCTGATACTCGAAACAAGGAGAAAAGAACGCAGCTTTACAACACGACGACGATATGTTTGGGCCTCGACGGCCGCAAAAAACATACGCACACTACAGACAAACTATTCCTGCAGGTTCAGACATCAGTAGGGGGGAGCAGCAGCACCCTCGGCATCGACTCCACCTTCGACGGAATCCGACCCGGCCTCGGACGGCAACACGGTCGGAAGGATCTCCACCTTGAAGGAAGATGTCAGCACCGCGCCTAGGCCATCGCCGCCAGGGTCTCCTCCAGGAACCCGGCCCAAGCAGACGGCCGGACCGGCCGCTCCATAGCCTCAGCCAGCTGTCTCCCGAGGACACCAGCCCGGCTCATGGCCTCGGTAGCCGACTCCAGGGTTGGTCCCGCCAGTGGACGACCTGGCCAGGTCCCAGCTGCCACTGCTACGCCTCCTTGGCCTGGGAAGTCCCCTACTCCTAGGCCGACGAAGTTTCTTCTCTAGCCGACTCCGCCTCTGTCCATGCTGACACCGCTGCCTCCGGCTTCGGCTCATCGCAGAGCAGCCGAGGGTTCCTTCACTAAGCAAGAGAAGCCTTGAGTGGCAAGGCCGACCGAGCCGAGGGACTCCTACGCCTCCGGGATACGGATACCTCACTCGTCACCTTCTGCACAGGGCAGCTCACACTTGGATAAGCGGTCCAGCTAGCCGACAGGCGAGTCCTGGTGCTCGAAATGGGGAAGAAACACGGCTTTATGCACAAATACACAGATGTTCAGGCCCCGACAGCCGCAATGAACATACGCCGGCACTCAAGATGCCATTACAAACGGGACTTCGGTTCTGTTCCCGCGGGTATGAACAACCTCCATACGAGGAGGCCCGTGGGACGACGAACTCCAAGCGGCACACCGCCGCCCACTCCTTCAGCAGCAACAATGACCTCCGCTCCGGGGGGCCAAACAGCAGCAGCGATGACCTCAGGGCAGATGCTGCTGCGACAAGGCCCTCGCCCACGTCCCCACTCGAGGGGCAAGGACAAGCTATCGAAGCCAAAGAGCCGGAGGCCCAGAGCGCAGATGGCGCCGACGATCTCGTCGGTGACGAGGACTTCTCCGGCCACCCATCCACCGGCAGATCCCCACTCAAGTCTTCCCGGACGGGCCAGCACCGACCTTCACGCAGAGGCGTCGTGCCAGAGCACGGGCAAGATAGCCCAAGAACACGAACGCCGCCCTAGCAGTGCGCAACGTCTTGGACGGTCTCCCGGTACGTGCGGCGCGACAGTCGCCCGTACAGCGGCTAGATAGCCACACTCCGCCAGATGGCGGGAGGGGGCACCGGAAGCTGAGCCATAGCCAGCTGAGCCAGCAAGCCCAACGCGCTGGAGCTGACGACGCTCGCGGCCGACCAGCCCCGCATTGTCAAAGTTCGCCCCCCCCCCCCCGCTAGACCGGTGGGCGCCCTCTCCCCTGAAGGCTGAAGAAGAAGGTGGCCCACCGACCCGTGCGGGAGGTAGAGCTCCGACTCAGCTCGCCCTCCTCCCCAGCAAGTATGACGAAGATCCTTGAAGCTGAGAGCGGGGCAGAGGCCGCAGCCCGGCTTACTTCTCCCCACCATCAAACTGGTGGACACCGTCTTGGGTGACCATCGGCGAGGGGTTGCAGCTGGGCTGCACAACGAAAATCCTTGAAGCCGAGCGATGGCTAAAAGGTACCAACCTCCATGAGGTTACGCTCCTTCCACAACGAGACGAAGACAACGCGGGCGCTCCCCATTCGGGGGATCGGAAGGCGGAAGGACGCGACGCATGAGGAAAGTGCGAAGGCATGGCTACCACCCAGGAGGTCGACCCCTTTTTAAAGGCGACTCTCCCCACTTGCGTCCTCAGCCGTCGTGGACTGAGTCTTCACTAACACGCTCCAAGGTCCTCCCCCTATGACACGGGGGCTGGGCCCCACGCGACATGCAAGCTGGCCTAGGACAGAAGAAGCCAAACCACCGCGCGTGGAGCGTGTAACCGCCCAGCGGTTACAAGCATTCCTCCGTCTTCGCCCAAACCAGTGGGTGAAAGGGCGGACCGCCATGTAGGCGGCATGCAACTACACCAAGGGGGCGCACCCATTCGGCTTCGACGCATCCAGCATGCAGGCCCAGACCCACACGTCATGTAACCGGCGCGCCGGTTACTACGTGCAAAAAACTGCAGCGCCACTTGCGCCAGCGCCGCGCCTTCTCGACTGCAGAACTGGTGCCGCAATTCGAGGCAACTCTGCGCGTGGCCCAACAGTGCCAACCAGGCACACCGGTCACGGGTCAGTCAGCCGCGGGAGAAGGCACGACGGTCAATATGGCCAGAAGTGGGCCGGCAGTAATGGCGGCGGCAGGCGGGTGGAAGCAGCAGTCAAATCATCTGCAGGCTCACGTCCCCTCCTGGAACAGCAAGAGAGCCCTCTCCCACGGCGTGAGGACGACGCGCCCGTGTTCCATTCCTCGAACGGCTCGCGCATGCACAACGACAGCCCCGCGAACCACTCGTCCCGTCGCATTAACTCTGCGGCAGGGCAGGCGACACCTTTGGCAGGTGAAGCGGGCGACGCTTCACCTCCGCCATAATGACCGCGTCAAAAAAGGTACACCACGTCGTTCAATTTCGTATCCTTTTCTTCTTCCCCTTTCTCTCTCTTGCTACAGGGACCGGGAAAGGGGGATACTCCGAAAGGGATCCTTCTCCGCGAAGGAAGCAGGCCCCGAGCCCTCCTACTGATCAGAGGTTCGAAGGCTGGCCCCCTGGAAGGGTTCGACAGCCACCTCAGAGCACTCGGGCTCCGCGCCCACTACTGGTCAGAGGTTCGAAGGCTAGCCCCTCGGAAGGGTTCAATAGCCGCCTCAGGCCACTCGGGCTCCGCGCCCACTACTGATCAGGGGTTCCTAGGCTGGCCCCCCGACCGGTTCGACAGTCGCCCCAGAGCACGCAGAGTGAGGGATGACTCTAGGTACGTTCGATACATAACCAAGGCTCGGGCTACGCTCCCGAGGTACCCTAGGACATTTCCGAGACCAGCAGGAGCGATTCTGTAACGGAATCCCATCAAAGGGAGGCATCGAGCCCTCGGACCCTATCGAACGGGACCGGGTCCGGCAAATCACCTGCAGGTACTTTTGGAGCGCGCCTCTGGGCCACTAGCCGACCCTTATCGAACAGGGCACGGGCGTCCACTCGGATCACCCGTTAGCAACTCACTAGAGATACCATGTTCGGCGCCCTCCGAGGGCAACATGGCGCTTCCCCCCCTCCTCCTTGCGGAAAGACGATGAAGGGGCGTATGAAAAAAGCCGAGTCAGTCCTTGACCGTCTTCTCGCCGTGTGCAGAGGCTCGGGGGCTGCTCTCACAAACCCGGCTCCGGCCAACCCGTTGACAGCGTCAACATACCAGCCCGAGAACTCAGAACCTGACTATACACCCGGACAACGACCAGTTCGCATGAGGGAACAACCAGACCGGCCGAGGCATCACGAAAGGCATTAAGACCACGAAGGAGTCAAACCACTCCTCCGACGACTCGGGGGCTACACCCGGCGGGTGCGCTCGCGCGCACCCACCGGAACAAAATGCAACCGAGAAAGGCTAGTCCCCTTGCAAAAAAGTGCGACAAAGCCTCCAAGCGAGTACCCACACTCCCTTTGAGGCTCGAGGGCTACTGTTAGGGACCGTAATTAGGGGTACCCCCAAGGCTCCTAATCTCAGCTGGTAACCCCCATCAGCACAAAGCTGCAAAGGCCTGATGGGCGCAATTTCGGTCAAAGCTCCGTCCACTCAAGGGACACGATCTCGCCTCGCCCGAGCCTAGCCTCGGGCAGGAACGGTAGACCAAGGCAGATTCACGCCTCGCCCGAGGGTCTCCTCAAGCAACGGGTGCACCTTTGACTCGCCCGAGGCCCAGCTCGGGCAGGCTTCACGGAGAAGCAACCTTGGCCAGATCGCCTCGCCAGCCAACCAGATCGCAGGAGCATTCAATGCAAGGATCGCCTGACACCTTATCCTGACGCGCGCTTTCCAGTCGACAAGGCCGAAGTGACCGCAGTCACTTCGCCCCTCCACTGACTGGCCTGACAGGAAAACAGCGCCGCCTGCGCTGCTCCGACTGCAGTGCCACCCGCCAGGGTGAGGCTGACAGCAGCCAAGTCCAGCCTCGGGCACCATAGGAATCTCTGTCTCGCCCGACCCCAGGGCTCGGACTCAACCTCGACCTCGGACGACGGTCTCAGCCTCGCCCGACCCCAGGGCTCGGACTCCACCTCGACTCTGGAAGACGGTCTCCGCCTCACCCGACCCCAGGGCTCGGACTCCACCTCGACCTCGGACGACGGTCTCCGCCTCGCCCGACCCTAGGGCTCGGACTCTACCTCGACCTCGGAAGACGGTCTCTGCCTTGCCCAACCCCAGGGCTCGGACTCAACCTCGAACTCGGACGACGGTCTCCGCCTCGCCCGACCCCAGGGCTCGGACTCAACCTCGACCTCGGACGACGGTCTCCGCCTCGCCCGACCCCCAGGCTCAGACTCAACCTCGACCTCGGAGGAATCACCGCCTCGCCCGACCTTGGGCTCGGACCGACCACGCCACAAGGGGGGCCATCATTACCCTACCCCTAGCTAGCCCAGGCTACGGGGAACAAGACCGGCGTCCCATCTGGCTCGCCCCGGTAAAACAAGTAATGATGGCACCCCGCGTGCTCCATGACTACGGCGGTTCTCAGCCCCCTACGGAAGCAAGGAGACGTCAGCAAGGATCCGATAGCCCCAACAGTTGTGCTTCTACAGGGCTCAAGCGCTCCTCCGACGGCCACGACGCCACATGAACAGGGCTCCAACACCTCTCCGACAGCCATGTCGGCATGTACATAGGGCTCTGGCTCCCTCTGCTAGACACGTTAGCACATTGCTACACCCCCCGTTGTACACCTGGACCCTCTCCTTACGTCTATAAAAGGAAGGTCCAGGGCCCTCGTATGAAAAGGTGGCCGCGCGGGAGAACGGGCTGACGCGCAGTCTCACGCCCTCTCTCTCTCTCTCCCTCGCGAACGCTTGTAACCCCCTACTACAAGCGCATCCGCCCTAGGCGCAGGACAACACGAGGCCGCGGTTTCCCCTCACTGGTTTTCCTCCCTTGTGCTCCATCTCGCGTCGACCCATCTGGGCTGGGACACACAGCGACAATTTACTCGTCGGTCTAGGGACCCCCCGGGGTCGAAACGCCGACAAATAGTATCAACATTAATATCTCTACATCTAGTACAAATAGAAACATGATCAACCTTAGATGTAGAGGGTTTGTAATCATTTAATTTGTGACGGAACCTCCCAAGTCATTAGGGCCACCTACAGTTGTCCTTGTCCAACAGACCTCAGACAACCCTGTAGATGCCCCTGAATCACTTGACAAGTTCGGTATCTGCTTTTCTCACCTTTCCCAAGAGCGTTTTACCCGTCACGCAGACATTACAGAACATCGAAGATACAGAAATGCGGAAGCGATTACATAAACTTACATTTATTTGAAAGTAAGATAAAGTTGGTTATTACAGACCAGCATAAAAACACGAGTGCGGAGTACTTATTATTACAATACCAAGGGAGGTAAAAACTCCTCCTGATAAGTTCTTACATAAAAGTTTTTATGGAGGACTAGGTCCTCCCGCAGCTTCATTCTTGCATTTCTTCATTTGACACCACCTTGGTACAAAAGCAACAAAATTTTGTTGCTTCCTCACCTAAAAACAATAGGGAATAAAACCCTGAGTATGGAATGACTCAGCAAGTCTTACCCGACTAAAGAAAAGACTCTCAAGGGTATGCTGGTTATAAGGGAGTCAAGGTAAGGTTTCTCAAAGATCAAAGACTCTGTTTTGCATAAATTCTTACTAAAAGTGGATCCTTAAAAATCCAATTTTATTGTCAAGTTAGGTAAAATTACCTGCATCTAGAGTTCTTTCTAACCTAGTTCAATCACTTAACCTGCACTAGCCAATTTCTTAACAAGTCTTTCATTCATCTTTACTGGAGTTCTACGTATAGGGCAGTGACCAAGTCTTCATAACCGCGAAGGTACGGCGATCCGAATCGATTATACTCAGCTGAGGATCTCCGATCACACGACATATGTAGCACTTAACCCTTGCATATGTCAACCCGCCACCAGGGTTCTTAAGACCAGATCAGGTTCACGCGAACCGAGAGCACAGATACACCACCGTCTAGCCTCTTGCCACGGAGGGTACACGCTACTCTCGCCACCGCTCCACGCCCATTCCGTGTTATCTTATTCTGGCCTTAGTCTGCCTGAGGCAAGGCTTACCCATGACGAGGCATGTGACCAGTTAAAGGGTCCTCGGTCAGCAAGCCTACATCGAGACGGTCCTTAATCGACTCAGACGGAGACACTACACCTAGACTCTCTTTCTCGTGCAAGTCACCCGCCCGGTCTCAGCTTAATCATTTCAACCCAAAGTTTGGTACCTGGCAGAGGTACATCTTTTCCGGATGTTGAACCCATCACGGCCATGATGGATCCACCATCAAGTTTTATTTTCAAAAACATCCCTCCCACTTTGCCAATCATCTTTTGTAAAACAAAACCTTTTGTTTTGCTAGAGCAATACTAAGCATAGTAAAAACCTTTTGTGAAAACAGGGTTTCAAGGAAGATAATCAAGTTCAAGGAAGGTAATGCAGGAATTGTTTAAGCATTCAACTCCTATCACCTAATGCATTAATCAAGTGAGAAAGATTTTAAAAACATCAAGGAAGGTGGCAAATGCACCGGGGCTTGCCTTTGTTGATAGGTGAGTTAGGCATGGATCCGCAGATGTCAAAGTAGAAACAATTCCCTGCCTGAGGTTCCAAAGGTGGTGGTGTCCTCTCTTCTGTTACTTCGACTTCTTCTTCGTTTTCTAAAGATAACCATATATATGTATATAAGAATGTATTCCATGAAATGCTCATGAGAGTGCAAAGATAATGAAAATTTATTATCTAAGGTTTTTTAATACAATTTTCCTTCACGGTTCTCTAGGAAACTAGGGTTTCCGGAGTCAGTAAAGGAATTCAAAGAGCAGGGACGGGGGTTTTGGGTTCTAATTCTCAAACAAGGTCCCAATCAAACCAAACTCTACCCAAGGCTTCTAAATAATGTTTAAAGTTAAAAGAAAAAGTTTGGGAATTTTTGGAATTACCATTTATTTTCTAAAAATCCAGAACTAATGTTTTAAGCTATTTTAAATACTCCAAAATTCCTTATTTAATCTAAAAATCATGAAACTATTTTTATTAAATACTATGGAAAATAAGGAATCTAGGAAAATTGGTTTAACATTTTTAGGGTTTTTCTACAATTTTATAGAATTTATTTGGCTCTGGAAGAAAACGAAAAAGAAGAACTTGCAACAGTTCTGGGCCGAATTCAAACTAGGCGGCCCAACAGCACATGAAACCGGGGCACGCCGACGCCCGCGGTGGAGACTTCGCAGAAAGGCCCTCAGGGTTTTGGCTAACTGGAGATGGGTTCGGTTACTATTTTCTTGAGTCACTGACGGTTTACAGAAAAGACCCCCACATTCTAATCCTTCACCGCACGAGGTCCATGACGACGGCAGCGAGGAGGATGAACTCCGGTGAGGTTGTGCCGGTGGATTTACGCAATGACCGTTGCTCCCGAGCGGCTATCATCGAATTGAACCTTCCCCGAGTGTTTCCCCTAACTTAATTTCAGAAATGGTGACCTGGTTCGCTCTGGCCACGGTAACCGCGCGGATGAACCAAAGAATCATGTGTTCCCGGCGATTGGTGGCGGTTTAGCTCAATTATGTGGGTCGGCGAGCATCGTAGACACATGAGAATACTTAAACGGGAAAGCAGAAGACATGGACTGACCTGGATCGCGTTGGCCGCGGCAAGCTTGATCTTCGCGGTGGCAGAGACCAGTTTGGGGGAAGATTGAAATTCCAGAGCTCAGGTGAATGATTAAGGGTGGGAGCAGGTGCGATGGCTTCGGGATTATACGGCGCAATAGCCCCGGCCATCAATTTATAGGAGGCTTAGGCGGTGGCGCGTAATTTGGTCGGGCAGTGCGGGCGGCCGGAGAGGGGAGAGGTTACTAGCGCACGTGTATGGTGGTTTTCACCGTGACGCTTCCTCCGGCGATCACCGTGCATGCAAGACACGACTTACAGCGACGTGGTCTAATGCTTTAGCACGTGGCAGGCGACCGACGGGCAGCCAACGCCGGTGAACTAATCTACGCCGACCGCAAGGCATGGGGGTACGGTGGCCAGCCAGGGTGACATCCAGCTCACGGCGCGCGAAGATCTTTTGACCTCGCGACGCTATCGACTTACCCCGAGTACGAATCGGGACACCGGCGGCACGAATCTTCGCGTAGAGAGGTCGCCGGCAGCGAGGCTGTCGCGCTGGCGATCTGATCTGTTTCTGGCACTGTACCATGGCGAGCACCCATCAGAGCACCTGACAGAGCAACTTCAGGGCAATTCTTCTCTAGATTTTGCATGAGAACTTCATCAACCCTCTGTACCAAAGTTATAGCCCTATAGTTCATCTTCAACTTTGCCACAGAGCTCACCATAAAATAGTTACCAAATCCAACTCAAAATCAGGTTCAAAGTCTGCCTAATTTCACTGTTACTAGAAATTCAGTCCTAGGGTTGTCTGATAGCCTGACTTTGGGTGTGTTTTTCTCTAACTTTTGTATAACAACAACAGGAGATGTCTGCATCAAAGTTGCTCTCCTATAATAGGTTTACAAAATTTATGTGGTGGCCTAGGGCAAATTCTTACTGATTTGGAAGTTAATAAGCTCCAAAGTTGAGCTTATAACACTAAAATTCAGACTTAACATAGAACTCAAAGGAGGTCCATTTTGCAATTAAGTCCAAAATCCAATATTTGGCTTACAAGTCCACACATTTATGAACCAAATGACTTTATATGCTTTAAAATTGTAGTTTTTACACTTTAGTCCAAATGTGCACTGTTTTTGCACATAGGCCCCTAGGGTTTGGATTTAGGGTTTTCCAGGGTTCCAATTAGGGTTTTTGGTATCTCAGGGGTATGAATGTAATGTAGATCCATTTTTGGTAATATTTTATGATTGTTTTACTTAAACTTTAGGGTTTCCTTAATTTTGGGTCATGTTTTACCCTCTTAATCCCTATTTAGTGTTAAGTCCCCTATTCCAGGGTTCTATTTGCAAAATGCCATAACAATACAACTTGCTTGAAATTTTTGCCTAGTGAATGCACTCTAAGTGTATCAAACATGTGCAATGCCAATGATTATGATGTTATGCTCAAATTTTAGTAGCAGTAACACTAGGGGTGTTACATCCTTCCCCCCATAAAAGAATCTCGTCCCGAGATTAAAAGTCCTAGGGTAAGTAATGGAAAAGGAAATGCTTCACATTTTTATTTCCTTATTTTTGGTACAAGGTAGGGGTGGTTTGGGACTCACTCCTTTATTACAACAATGTTGTACACTTTACAAATTACAAGAGGCTAAAAAGCCTGGGAAATTCTTATCTAAAAAGTCTTGAGTTTCCCATGTAGCCTCATCTCCGGAATGTTGGTTCCACTGTATCTTGTAAAACTTGAGAGTTGTTGGGGACTTGTTCTCAAATGCTAAGAGTTAAGAACAAGGCAACATAAAAAGTGTTAAGTGTTAAAGTCCTTCATCCTTCGAAACATCATGCCCCATCGGGAAATAATGAGTTTCGGACGAAGGCCACAAAAGACGTACCTTCGTAAATATATCAAGTAATGACGAAGGATTCATATAAAGCATGAGATATAATATAGACAACATCATAGAATCATTTCTATTTTATCAACATGGAAAAATAGAAATGATTTCAAACTACAAATGTACCTTCGGTCCTGAGAGAAGGTAAAAAGCACAGGCGTGACGCAAAAGTAAATGCCAAGTCAGCGTGAACAGTACGGGAGTACTGTTCATCTATTTATAGACGCGGGACGCAGCCCACGTAAAATTACATTCATGACCATTACATTTGCCAATGACTTATGGAAATCTGTCAAGGCCTAAGTAGTCTTTTCGTCTTTAAGTCGGTTCCCTTTCTCTGCCATCGCGCCGAAGCTTCCCTGCGCACAGCTTCGGCTGTGCACCATCCTTCGTGGAACTTGGTAATCAGCCCGTCCTCCATTTTAATCCCCCTTCGTCTGGTTCAGGCTTCGTCCTGACCGTACTTCATGTTCATAATTCTGAGTCCGAAGATACCTGTTCACATAATCCACTTGGAAAACGTTGTCAAATCATGTTTTTGAGGACCTTCGGAAGACGAAGGCCCCCAACAGTAGCCCCTCGCAATATTAATTTGTTAATGATAAATTCAGATTGCGATATGGACGAAGGCCTTGAGCCGAAGGTCCGAAAAAACACCTTCCCTTTGCTAGAATAGCAACATTCACTGACAAGCGGGGTCTTTCAATTTTCAACGCCCTGGGGGTATAAATAAGATCATACCGCAAACTTATTTGGTACGCACACTTGCCATTTGCTTCGGCCCACTAAATTTTTAGCTCTTGTGCACTAAGATTTGCTGATCTTTTTGATTTTGAAGCTTCGGTCTTGAAAACAGTTTTTTAGCGTTTCCGAAGATGTCTGAAGGTAAGAAGATCCCTGCTGAGACGAAGCTGAGTCTCGACGAAGAGAAGAACTTGGGGTTCCTTATAGCGATGGCGGAGACCAATACGGAGAAAATCACCAAAGAGATTCTTGAAGGTTTGTCCGAAGATACTGGTGACAGCGACAGTTTCGATGTAGAAAGTGGCGGGGAAGAGTCCGAAGATCGACCATGGCGGCCAAGTCACACGGTTTTCGGGAAAACCACTATTAAGCAGAGTCATATTGATAATATGAGGGGGCGGTATTTCCGAGATATATCTATTGTGAGGGCTGACGCTGGAGAAATGACTTCTCCCACCCCTGAAGAAGATGAAGTCGTAATCTTCCGAAGCTTTCTCAAGGCTGGGCTTCGATTCCCCCTAAGCAACTTTGTTGTTGAAGTCTTGAAGACATTTCAAGTCTACCTTCATCAAATTACTCCTGAAGCTATCATAAGAATGGGGATGTTTGTCTGGGCTGCGAGAAGCCAAGGTTTAGAACCAGATGCTAAAAGCTTTTGCAACATTCATGAATTGTTATACGAGACGAAGCCCTGGGGGAAAGAACAATATCACAACAACTTTGGGTGTTACAGCTTCGGTGCCCGCTCCGGGTCAAGCCGCCCTGTGCCAACCTTTCGGAAGAGGTGGCCCGGAGCCTGGATGACTGAATGGTTCTATGTAAAGAATGACTTAACAGCGCAAGAAAATGTCAAGAGTATTATTATGCGCCCCATCTGGCAACGCTTCGGACTTCGAAGGCCGAAGGTTGAAATGAATGAAGCAGCCGAGGAATGCCAAAGAGCCTTCGGCGTAGTCTGCTCTTTCATTGGGACAAGGGACTTGGTCCAAGAGCATATTGCCTTCAGGGTGTGGCCACTTGCAGGAAAGTGGGAAATGCCGAAGGAGACCATCAAAGAGTCCGACGAAGGTGGACTGGTCAGATTGAAATACACATTCAAATATGCGGATAAGTTTGTTGAACCAGATGATGACTGGTTGAAAAGCATTGAAACATTAAGTGACGAACTGCTTGGGGCATATTCGAAGGCCGAGAACACTGCGTTATCAGCAGCCTTCGGAGGCCGAAAGAAGAAAAGGCTCAACCGGGTATTTGACGCAGTCGGGTTTGTCTACCCTGACTATCACTATCCGGTATTGGGTCGCAAAAGAAAAAATACTTCTCCTGCGACAGAAGCTACCACGAGTGCTACTAGTGAGCCAGCACCACAAAGGAAAAAGATGAAGGTGCTCACCCACAGAGCGCGTTTTATTGAGCCGGCCACAGTGCCAGAGTTTATTGGTGAAGTCTCTTTGGCCTCTAAAGCTACAGAACCAGCTCCAGTGCCAAAAGTAGAAGAGAAAACTGAAGCGCCTTCGGCAGAAAAAGTAGAAAAACCGAAGATTGAAGGACCAAAAGCATCGGAAATCTTAAGTCCTTCAGCAAATGTCAAAACTATAAAAAACCAAAAGGGCCCATTGGTGACCCCAAAAAGAAAAAGAATGGTGAATGTACTAGATGTCTTGGAGACAATTAAGTCTTCAAGCACAACTCCAAAGAAGACTGTTGAACTTGCTGAAGCGTCTACTGAAGCTTCGAAACAACAAGCTGAAACTGAAGCTGGGCCTTCAGAGCCCACCAAGGAACAATCCGAGAAAATATCAGAACCAGTTTTGGTTGAAGAAATTGACACTGCCGCCCCCGAAGCTCCTTCCAGCACATGCGATTACATCGTGCGACATGCTTCGGGGAAGAAATTGTCTGCAGAAGAGACTTATGAAGCGAATCATTATGCTAGAGAGTTAAAGTATCCGAAGGGGGCAGTAGTATTCAATGGGACAAATGAAGATGACTTCCTATACTGCCTCCCTGATAACAAAGAATTATCTGTCTGCCGGGAGATGGCCAGAAGTATGGGTTTTCCGAAGCTCGAAGCTGGATTATGTGCTATGACGAAGGAAGATCTCGCGGACAGTCTTGCGTATAATAGCTTAAAGGTATGGGAATTAGACGCTTGAGAAAATTTTTATTGCGTAATTCATTCTTTTATCCTTATATGGATTCTTTTTTGTATAGGGTTTAATCCTAAGCAACGCGTTAAGAGCACAAAAGAGTGCCGAAGATGAAAGCTACGAAATTGCGTTCAACAATTTACGTTCAGAAGTTATTAAACTGAGAAACGAAGCTCTAGAAAAAGATAAAATGCTGCTTACATTAGTAGACAAAATAAAAAAGGACGAAGCTGCCGCAAAGGTTCAGGCCGAAGCTCACAGACGCGAGATTAAAGACCTTCAGAAGCAACTGGCCCGGGCGAAAGAAGAACGCATACTTGAAGAAACAAGACGGGAATGTAGCGACCAATGGGCCGATCATTTGGAAGCAACTGTGGAAGAGCTTCGGTCTTCTAAGAAAAAATGCTACGAAAAATCTATGGAATGCGTAAAGAAAATTAAAACCAGCTTCACCAGCGTGGGCGCATTTTCCAGTGAAGAGAATTTCTCAAGAGGCAATCCCGAAGGTCCATTGGAGTGGATCAGTCACGAAGCAGAGGCCTTCGAGGAAATCTTGAGTAGCCGCGGCGACATCTGCGCTTTTTCGGGCGCCAGGGGAGTTGCTACTGTCTTGGAGAAGAAAGGTTGCGGGCATGTAAAATTTTTAGCTCAGTCCGAAGCTGCCTTATCCTCCGAAGATATCAAAGACCCTTCGGCCGAAGCAAGCATGGTTGGTGGCAAATTCTTTACTGATGTCTGGGACAACGGCGGCCGAGAAATGGCGCAAGAAATCATTCAAAGGAGTGAAAAAGGCATCCATGATGCTAGGAAAGTGACAGAAGTTGCCGAAGGGCAAATAGGTATTAATTAGTCGTTCTTATTGTGTTGTAATTTTTATTTCAAACTTTGCTCACGGTTTGTAACAGTAATGCAAAAATATTCTCTTCCCTCAGAACCTGCTGGATCGTCTGGTGATATTCACACAAAAGGGGATGACGAAATTAAAGAAATGGCCGAAGCTATCATGGATAAAGTTGTTGAACAACTTCTAAATGAGGCTGCCGAAGTAGTATTAAGAGAAGACTAGGTGTTATTTAGAAAAAACATTTGAAGTGTAATCTATGTAATATTTTGTACATTTGAATGTAATATGCAAGTCTCTTTTCATTATTCAATTCTTTACGATGCATGAAATTCTACGTACATACCACTTTTGAGCCTTCGGCGAAAAAACACCTTCCCTTCTTTTCATGCTTCGTGAAGAAGACATTCTCCGTTAAAACTATTCTGATGAATCACATCCATGCTTCGTGAAAACATTCCCCGAAGCCGTACAATTTCGATTTTACTCTGATGAAGCTCATCCATGCTTTGTAAAAACATTTTCCGAAGCTGTATTCCGAAGATTATCATTGTGTTCCCTCGTGATTTTACACAATTTGCACTTTCTCAAAGCATCCTTTCGAAGGTTGATTCTGTGTCCCCTTCTTTTGCCATATGCAACATGATGTATGATGCTTATGCTATGCAAAATGATGTGATGATGTTATGTTATGCAAATGACGTTTGTTCCGAAGATACACACAAAATATCTTTGTAAGCTCTGCATTCCCTTAGGAACGTCTTTGGAGCTTCTTCGCCTTTTACTTAGGCGGTATAAGCTCTGCATTCCCTTAGGAACGTCTTTGGAGCTTCTTCGCCTTTTACTTAGGCGGTATAAGCTCTGCATTCCCTTAGGAACGTCTTTGGAGCTTCTTCGCCTTTTACTTAGGCGGTATCAGCGTTGACTTTTCGCTGTATGCTCTGCATTCCCTTAGGAACGTCTTTGGAGCAAAAAACTTACACTGCGCTCCCTTTGGAACGGCTTTTTGTAACTTCGGCAACTTACTCTGCGTTCCTTAGAACGACTTTTTGTTGCGTTGAAGGATTTTTAATAATCCGAAGGTCCTCCTTGTTACCGCAAATTTTTAAGCTTCAGCAACTTAAGCCTGTAGAGAAGATAGGTTTTCCTGATAACCAACCACGAAACTATTATATGAAAACTGAAATGTTCTTTATTTCACAGAAAACAGAACTTAAACGGAAAAGACTGCTATCAAAGTAGGATATTTGTCAATAAATGTGCTTCGACTCTGGCATAGTACTATTGACTGTGCGGGCTTCAGATTGCTCTCTGAGATCCCTTTGGTGCGGAACATATTGGCTCCCTTCTGGCTGTTGGCCTTGTTGCAGCGGAGGTGGAGGCGGGGGCTGTTGCCATGAAGCTTGAGGTTGACTCGCCGAAGCTACGGAAACTGCAGGGTGGTTGCCCACGTACTCCGGGATGTAAGGCTGATGATACGAAGCAGTATGCATGACCTGCTTCGGCTGGCCCTGTTGCGCTGCAGCTTCTGCTAGCTCCTTTTGTTTCTGGATGGTGACATGGCACATCCTGGTGGTATGGCCCTTGTTTTCACCGCAGAATAAGCAAAATATCCTCCTTGGTTGATCTCCAAATCTTCCGCCGAAGCCCTTGGCGCCTCTGCCTCTTGGAGCTGGTGGCCGGAAGAAAGTTTGTTGTTGCCCCGAAGCCTGTGAGGAGCACTGCGGCCTGTTCTGCTGACTCCCCTTATCATCATTTTGAGTGGAGTTGTGGATGGACCTGACATGCCTCGGATAGAATCTTCCTCCGAAGCCCCTGGTCATCTCAGAAAATCTGAAGGCCTCCTCCCTTCTTTGGCGAAAGTCATTATCGGCACGAATGTACTCGTCCATCTTTTGGAGCAGCTTCTCCAGAGTCTGAGGAGGCTTCCTAGCAAAGTATTGAGCTGCAGGTCCAGGACGAAGCCCCTTGATCATGGCTTCGATGACAATTTCATTGGGCACCGTTGGTGCCTGCGCCCTCAAACGCAAGAACCTTCTGACATACGCCTGAAGGTATTCTTCATGATCCTGAATGCACTGGAACAAGGCTTGAGCAGTGACCGGCTTCGTCTGAAATCCTTGAAAGCTGGTTAACAACATATCCTTCAGCTTCTGCCATGAAGTGATCGTTCCCGGTCGAAGGGAGGAATACCAGGTCTGAGCAACACTCCTGACGGCCATAACGAAAGACTTTGCCATGACTGCAGCATTGCCCCCGTACGAAGACACTGTTGCTTCGTAGCTCATCAAGAACTGCTTCGGGTCTGAGTGGCCGTAGAACATGGGAAGCTGGGGTGGCTTATAGGATGGAGGCCAAGGTGTAGCCTGCAGCTCAGCGGACAGAGGAGAGGCATCATCGAAAACAAAATTTCCATGATGGAAATTGTCATACCAGTCATCTTCGTTGAAGAAGCCCTCCTGATGAAGGTCTTTTTGTTGAGGCCTTCGGTTCTGCTCATCGTGGGTAAGATGACGAACTTCTTCAGAAGCTTCGTCTATCTGCCTTTGCAGCTCAGCTAGCCTGGCCATCTTTTCTTTTTTCCTCTGCACCTGTTGATGAAGCATCTCCATATCCCTGATCTCTTGGTCGAGTTCATCCTCCTGAAGCGTCGGGCTGACGGCCTTCCTCTTCTGGCTTCGGGCCTCCCGAAGAGAGACGGTCTCCTGGTTGGGGTCCAGTGGTTGCAGTGCTGCAGCCCCAGTCGCTGAAGCTTTCTTCGGCGCCATAGCGAAGGTCTATAGCTTCCGAAGGTGTTCAAAAAACTCGAAGTGGAAGTGAGTTCACCGGAGGTGGGCGCCAATGTTGGGGACTTGTTCTCAAATGCTAAGAGTTAAGAACAAGGCAACATAAAAAGTGTTAAGTGTTAAAGTCCTTCGTCCTTCGAAACATCATGCCCCATCGGGAAATAATGAGTTTCGGACGAAGGCCACAAAAGACGTACCTTCGTAAATATATCAAGTAATGACGAAGGATTCATATAAAGCATGAGATATAATATAGACAACATCATAGAATCATTTCTATTTTATCAACATGGAAAAATAGAAATGATTTCAAATTACAAATGTACCTTCGGTCCTGAGAGAAGGTAAAAAGCACAGGCGTGACGCAAAAGTAAATGCCAAGTCAGCGTGAACAGTACGGGAGTACTGTTCATCTATTTATAGACGCGGGACGCAGCCCACGTAAAATTACATTCATGACCATTACATTTGCCAATGACTTATGGAAATCTGTCAAGGCCTAAGTAGTCTTTTCGTCTTTAAGTCGGTTCCCTTTCTCTGCCATCGCGCCGAAGCTTCCCTGCGCACAGCTTCGGCTGTGCACCATCCTTCGTGGAACTTGGTAATCAGCCCGTCCTCCATTTTAATCCCCCTTCGTCTGGTTCAGGCTTCGTCCTGACCGTACTTCATGTTCATAATTCTGAGTCCGAAGATACCTGTTCACATAATCCACTTGGAAAACGTTGTCAAATCATGTTTTTGAGGACCTTCGGAAGACGAAGGCCCCCAACAAGAGTTTTTCTCCGGGTAATCCTGTCCTTTTGATCCAAGACTCGAATAGGGTGCTCTGAATATGTTAAGTCTGGCTCAAGGACAACATCTGTCACTTCGACGGTTCGATCTGGTACCCGAAGACACTTCTTCAATTGGGACACGTGGAACACATTATGTATAGCAGACAAAGTTTCGGGTAGTTGAATTCGATACGCCACTGGCCCATATCTTTCAAGAATGAGAAAAGGACCAATATATCGTGGTGCAAGTTTCCCTTTGACCCCGAAATGTGATACGCCTTTCATTGGCGAAACCTTTAGGTAGACATAGTCTCCCTCAAGAAAGTATAAGGGTTGTCGTCACCAGTCTGCATAACTCTTTTGACGAGCTTGGGCTTTCTTCAAATTATGTATTATTCTCTGAACCTTTTCTTTGGTCTCCTTTACCATATCAGGCCTGAAGAAGGACCTTTCACCAGGTTCAGACCAATTTAGCGGAGTACGACATCGTCGTCCATATAAAGCTTCAAAGGGTGCCATCTTGATGCTTTCTTGATAGCTATTATTATATGAGAACTCTGCTAATAGTAAACATTCATCCCATTTTTGTGAGAAGTCTAACACGCATGCCTGCAGCATATCTTCCAGTATCTGATTTACCCTCTCAGTCTGCCCACTGGTTTGAGGGTGATAGGCTGAGCTGTGGAGCAATTTAGTACCCAGGGATTTATGAAGTTCTTCCCAAAACTTGGACATGAATTGCGATCCATGATCTGACACTATCGTCTTCGGAATACCATGCAAGCTGAGAATACGGGCAATGTATAATGCTGCATAAGTGGCCACTGTGTATTTTGCCCTGACGGGTAGGAAGTGGGCGATCTTTGTGAGTCGATCAACGATAACCCAGATAGAATCATACCCTTTGGCAGTCCTGGGCAATCCCACAATAAAGTCCATACTTATGTCTTCCCATTTCCATGTGGGTATTGGTAGCGACTGTAATGGACCTGCAGCTTTCAAGTGTATGGCCTTGACACGTTTACAAGTGTCACATCTAGCCACATAGCGTGCAATTTCAATTCTTCGTCCACCAATAATGTTGTTTTAGATCTTGATACATCTTAGTGCTTTCAAGATGAATAGAATAGCGACTAAGATGTGCTTCATCCAGAATTTGCTGGCGGAGCTCTTCATTTTTTGGCACAACTATGCGGTTATTGAACCATACAATGCCTTGATCGTCTTCTTTGAAGCAATTGGTTTTCTAGCCTTTATCTTCTCACGTATATGTTTCATACCCTCATTATCCTTTTGAGCATCCATTATCCTTTGTTAGATGACTGATTCAAGCTTCAAGTGATTTGAAGTCCCATGTTGAATCATACCCAGGTTTAGATTCTCCATCTCCTGGCACAACGTAATGTCAGAAATCCCCATAGTTAGACAATGGCAGGAGGCCTTGCGACTGAGTGCATCTGCCACTACATTAGCCTTGCCTGGGTGATAATGGATCTCTAGTTCATAGTCTTTAATAAGCTCAAGCCATCTCCTTTGTCTCATGTTGAGTTCAGACTGGGTAAAGATATATTTCAAACTTTTGTGGTCTGTATAAATATGACAGACATTTCCCAGTAGATAATGACGCCATATCTTCAGAGCATGAACCACTGCAGCTAGCTCTAGATCATGAGTAGGATAATGCTCCTCATGCTGGCATAACTGCCTTGAAGCATACACAATTACTTGGCCTTCTTGCATTAATACGTAGCCGAGACCACTGCCAGATGCGTCACAATACACATCAAATGGCTTGCTAATATCCGGTTGAGCTAATACCGGAGCAGTGGTTAATAACGTCTTCAATTTCTCGAAAGCTTCATTACACTTTGAAGACCAATTGAATTTGGTATCATTCTTTAATAAACTTGTGATTGGCTTTACAAGCTTGGAAAAATCTGGTATAAATCGGCGGTAATAACCAGCTAGTCCAAGGAAACTTCGGACTTGGTGAACAGTGGTTGGGGGTTTCCACTCCAAAATGTCCTTGACCTTGCTGGGATCCACCGCAATCCCCTTTGCAGATAACACATGTCCCAAAAATTGAATTTCTTTCAGCCAAAACGCGCACTTACTGAATTTGGCATATAATTGATGTTCTCTTAAGCGTGTTAACACAATCCGTAAGTGTTGAGCATGCTCCTCTTCATTCTTTGAATATATCAAAATATCATCTATGAAGACCACCACAAATTTGTCTAACTCGGGCATGAATACCAAGTTCATCAGATAAGTGAAGTGGGCATGAGCATTTGTCAGTCCGAAAGACATTACCAGATATTCAAATAATCTGTACCGCGTAGTGAATGCGGTCTTTGATATATCCTTGGGCCGAATACAGATCTGATGGTAGCCTGATCTGAAATCAATCTTGGAGAATACCCTCGCCCCTGTCAGTTGATCAAATAAAATGTCAATCTGTGGAAGAGGGTACTTGTTCTTGATAGTGACCTCATTCAGGGGTCGATAATCCACACACATCCGTAAAGTTTGATCCTTCTTCTTGACGAATATGGCCGGACAACCCCATGGTGACAAGCTTGGCCGAATGAATCCTTTCTCTAGTAGATCTTGTAATTGAATCTTCAGTTCTGACAGCTCATTTGGAGGCATTCGGTACGATCTTCTAGAAATGGGAGCCGTATCGGGCTTCAACTCAATTACAAACTCTACATCTCTTTCGAGTGGCAATCCAGGCAAATCCTCTGGAAAGACATCTGGGAACTCGCATACTACCGGAACATCCTCAATCTCCGGTATAATTGCTTCATAAACTCTACCAGTAGTTTTGGTCGGAATGGGGATAGACAAAAGAATTTCCTCTTGATTATGACTCAACCTGATGGTTCTCTGCTCAGTGTTGAGGGTTGCTTTATGTCGGGCCAACCAATTCATGCCCAAAATCACATCTATGTCTTGGGCTTTTAGAACAATCATATTAGTAGGAAAGTCCCGTCTGGCCAATGTTACGGGCACTTGATAGGCCACTTCTCTAGTAAAAATTTGTCCCCCGGGTGACTGAATTTTAAACCCCTCTTTTGATTCATGGTATGAAATGCAATGTTGCTCCACAAATTTCTTACTGATGAATGTATGCGAAGCACCAGAATCAAAGAGAATAATTGCGGGATGATTGGCCACAAGGAACATACCCATCATTACTGGTTCACTGTCCGGTGTGGTGGCCACTTGCGTATAATTTATGCGTCTCGTCTTCTTTGTATTTTTGCCCATAGTATTTCCCTTAGCTTGAGATGAATTCCTAGATCCTTATGGATTGTTTGACTTGTTCTGCTTCGGATAAGGGCAATCCATGATAAAGTGCCCAGATTTTCCACAATTGAAGCATCATGTCGATGAACTGGGAAGGGCAGGGAATCGAGTGCCAGGGGCACCCGGATGACTTATTGCAGTGGGGGCAGCATTGGGACGGATGAATACTGGCTATTTGAATGGGAAGGAGGATGGACGTGTTGAAGAACAACCCTGATTAAAAGGTCGGATGACTAACCGTTGCCTTTTCTCGGGGCCCTGTGTAGGCCTATTACCTCCATTCCCCTTGGACTCGCCAGAACTTGCATATTTAGATTCGACTGCCAGCACTGTGCTGACAGCCCTTCTGTAGGTGAGGTCGATGCAAGTAGCCATTTTCCTTTGCATCCTCTCATTCAGTCCTCGCATGAAACAGTTTTTCTTCTTAGTGTCAGTGTTGACTTGATCAATCGCATACTGCGACAAATGATTAAACTTATTAAGATACTGATTAACAGTATCCCCTCCTTGCTTCAGCTTCATAAATTCTTCTTGTTTCATGTGAAGTACACCTTCAGGTATGTAATGTTCAAGGAAGGCCAGTTTAAATTCTTCCCATGTAATCTGATGATTGGCCGGCTGAACGGCCACAAAGTTTCCCCACCAGGTGCTGGCAGGGCCACGCAGTTGCTGGGCTGCGAACAGGGGCTTCTGGGTTTCAGAACACTGAAGAAGTCCAAACTTCTGCTCGATGATGCGGATCCATTCGTCCGCCTCTAAAGGGTCTTCTGCCTTGACGAACAATGGTGGGCGCATCTCGGAGAAGTCCACATAAGATGTCTCACGGGGGCCTTGCGGATAGCCCCACCCGCCTTGTTGTTGGAATTGTTGACCCGCCATCTCCCGTAGGAAGCGGGTATTGTCTGCGATAGCATTTACCAAGGCAGCGATGGCCTCGGCAAGCGTTGGAGGTACTGGTGGTGGGTTCGGGGTGGACTCCCTTCCACTAGAGGTGCCAGCTGCATCCTGTGATCGGGTCTTGGACGGTATCTGAGGCAACAAACATTTTGAAACAAATATAATATGCCAAAGAAAAATCATCCATTTTACATTACTAAAAAGAGTAATGTTACAGACTCGAATTTTTACAACAGGAGTATAGTACCCATTATACAATACACTACCATTTCTACAACTATACTATTCCTACTTCCCGTTGCTCTTGGTAGCCTCACTGTCGGGCGTAGGAGACCATTCATCGACCAACTTCATGGAGGGAGGGGGCCTGAAAAGGTCCAATTCGCCACCAAAAGCTTCTCCCGCTGCATGAGAAGGTCCGACTTCTGTCCCGACAGGATTTGCAGGTACACTGGGGTGCAATTGCGAATACAGTACATGAACTTCTTCATGTAGGGTATTGCAATATGCCTACAGATTATCAATAGCTGAGCTAAGTTCTTCGACTTGGGCTCGAGCTTTTGCCTCCTTAGCCCAGGCAAGCGAACGAGACTGAACCGCCCAGTCGAGCGCTAAATCTCGATCAGCGAGCTGATCTTGCAGGCGGCGGATGTGGCTTCTCAATTCATTTATTCTGTCGCCATCCGCGACCCATATGTTAGTCCTGCGTTGAAGTTCCGTTTGAAGCTGATTCACTTGGGCTTCAAGATCCCTGATCGGATCATTACTCCCACTACTGCTATCCTCGTGTCTGGGAGCGAGTTGATGACGGGGCACACCAATTGGGCCAGTTGACTTGCGCGCAGTTCTCCTTGTGCGCGGTGGCATTTCTCTAAGGGGGAAATTTTATTAGTATAGTTCTTAGCATGATGCATGTGTAATTACAGAATCAACCTTAGTTGATTCACTCTTTCTATACATTGCACTCTTCCTATCTGGTCTTTAAGATAAACTCTTCGGAATTACTTAGATAAGAAAGGAAGAAATTTTCTAGTTAAGTCTGTTAGAAAATTCTTTTGAAGATGCCTCATAATATCTGCAGAGAAGGGCTTCGCTCCGATACCAGCTGTGACGGAACCTCCCAAGTCATTAGGCCCACCTACAGTTATCCTTGTCCAACGGACCTTAGACAACCCTGTAGATGCCCCTGAATCACTTGACAAGTTCGGTATCTGCTTTTCTCACCTTTCCCAAGAGCGTTTTACCCATCACGCAGACATTACAGAACATCGGAGATATAGAAATGCGGAAGCAATTACATAAACTTACATTTATTTGAAAGTAAGATAAAGTTGGTTATTACAGACCAGCATAAAAACACGAGTGCGGAGTACTTATTATTACAATACCAAGGGAGGTAAAAACTCCTCCCGGTAAGTTCTTACATAAAAGTTTTTATGGAGGACTTGGTCCTCCCGCAGCTACATTCTTGCTTTTCTTCATTTGACACCACCTTGGTACAAAAGCAACAAAAGTTTGTTGCTTCCTCACCTAAAAACAATAGGGAATAAAACCCTGAGTATGGAATGACTCAGCAAGTCTTACCCAACTAAAGAAAAGACTCTCAAGGGTATGCTGGTTATAAGGGAGTCAAGGTAAGGTTTCTCAAAGATCAAAGACTCTGTTTTGCATAAATGCTTACTAAAAGTGGATCCTTAAAAATCCAATTTTATTGTCAAGTTAGGTAAAATTACCTGCATCTAGAGTTCTTTCTAACCTAGTTCAATCACTTAACCTGCACTAGCCAATTTCTTAACAAGTCCTTCATTCATCTTTACTGGAGTTCTACGTATAGGGCAGTGACCAAGTCTTCATAACCGCGAAGGTACGGCGATCCGAATCGATTATACTCAGCTGAGGATCTCCGATCGCACGACATATGTGTAACACCCAGGTGTTACCCTGGCTAGAGCCCCTTTGGCACTAGAAGCTGTGATCACAAAAGATAAAGGCTTAGGGCAGCACATAAGCACTTTGGGGCTCATGTGCTAATCAAGTTGCCCATGACATAAGAAACTTTACCCTAAATCCTTGCACACTTACTACCTTGGGCAATAGGGGGAGAAGAACCCTAGATCTCTCCAAAAGCCCTACCTTCCAAAACCCTAAGTAAGGGGGGGAAGAGGGTGATCAAGTGGGTAAAGCATGTGTAACTTTTACCCAAACCCTAAGCAACATTATAACCATCAATTAGGAGAGGGAAATATTGCAAAAAGGCCCCTGGAGAAACCCCAATTCAAAGCTCCAAGTGAAAAGAGAGCTAGAGCTCTCTATTTCCCTCTAAGTCACATTTTAGCCCTAATTCAAAGTCCAGCCGTGTTCACCTTGAAAATGGCGCCAAAACCACTTGAGTTCTATACCAAAAATGTGCTATACTACTTAAGGCACCCCCTGGAAAAATTTGAAACCGAGACTTGGACGTTTGACAAGCTTTGACATGGGTTTTGTCACGGTGTGGGCAGTGAGACAAACCAAACTTGGCGCCTGTCTATCTCCTAACCTAGGGCGTATCCTCCCTTGGAACTCACATGAACTAGGTAGCTCTAGGTGCAGGGAAGAGATCTTCCACAGGCGGCATGGCAAGATTCGTACGCTTGGCCGCTCAGCAGAGCGAAGAACACGGGCAGAAGCAACGCGCCACGTGTTCGACGCGCTCTGAGCTCGCCAGAGCACGCCCGCGCGCGCCCCTCGTGCCCGCGTCGCGCCAAACGGGCAAGCCAGCGCCCTGGCCCGCGCCCGCGCCTATAAAACCCTCCCAAGCTTCGACCATACCCGTCCGCACCCACCCGACCCTCGCCGGGGCTTGGTTCGCCGTCGTTGGCCCGTGCGCAGCTGTCCGCGGCCACCCAGTCCCCCTGCCACCGTAGACCGGCCCGCCCAGCCATTTCCAGCCCCGTCCAGCCCCCGGAGAAGCTTGTGCACCCCTCTGCGAGACTCCCCGAGCAAGGAATCGGAGTTTCCTTCGCCGGAGAAGCCAGTCCACACTCGCCGGAGCACTTAACCTCGCCGGAGTTCGTGGACCGGGTAAACCACTCCACCACTCTTCGATTCCTTGTGCACATAGTCGCTGCGTGACCCCGTGATGCTCACTGTGCCCTTGGATTGGACCAGCTCGCCGTAGTTTGGCCGGTACACTCGCCGCCGACGAGCACATCCGCCTGCGCTCGTGGACCGGGCGACTCCGACCACCTCCGACGACGCGCCGTACCTCGACGTGACCGCCAGAACCTCCCCGAGCCGACCCCACCCTTCGCCGGACCTCCCTCGCCGCCGGTAAGCCGCGCCGTCCTTTCTTTCCTACGGCGACTGTTCTGTTTAGGAGAAGGACCGCGGGTGTGAGGAAGAAAACCCTGGGGGGTTAAGTGTAAAGCCCAAGACTCACATGAATAGTGGTCCGAGGGTAGATCTGCGAGAGTTGAATCAGTTTAACCCCAGGGGTCTCGGCGCAAACTGGTTTTTCCAGAAAACCTTAATTAAATCTGTTTTTAAATTGGACAGCAACTTTGAAAATGCATAACTTCTGTTTAAATCATCCAAATTTGGTCAAACCAATTTTACCAAACTCTAAATAATGTAACCTGTCTAAGAAAAATATAAAACCCCATATGACTAGAGAAAAATATAAGGTTCTAATTTATTTTCAGTTTTGGCCAAAAGCTTAATAATAGCAAGAAAAATAGTTGCACTATTTAACTAGGGTTAGAAAAATTTGGAGAAGTTTATATCTACCCACTGACCTAGTTAAAAATGTTAAACCTCTCTGTCCATTACATTAAGATAGTTCTAACCCCTTATTCTATAATATGCTTAAGTTTAAGAAAAATAGAAAAGGTGATATAAATGATGAACCAGAGAACACACCTATTTTTGTTGAGATACTTAGTCAATGTAGTTCACTGGAAAAATGTATCATACCCTGTTGTAGTGTAAGATAAGCAAGCTACCTTTTAAATGAAGAAAATAGGGATAACTTAGAAAAACCCTACAAAAATACCCCTAAGGTGAAACCTCCCCAAACCCTAGGATAACTAATGTGTTGATAATAAGAACTTAAGAAAAATCTGAAATCTGTTGTTTGATATTTTTCAAATGACAAGTTAGTTCTAATCACTCTTTTGCACCAAAGTTTAGAAATTCACCATTAATTAACCACCATGTTGCTCTCTGCCATTTTTGGTGCAAGAGCTTTTTATTACTACTAGAGGCCAATAAAAATAACCCATAGGTCAGAACCCACTTTAATAATGGACTTGTAGTGTAAAGTGGCCCATTTTGCATAACTATTATTATTTTTGTTGAAAGCCTAGCTTTTGTACTTTAAGCCTCAAATTCTTAAAACAAGCTAGAATAGCCAGTGACAACCCACTATAATTTTTACAGAATTTTTGGAAATTTTTAAACTACTGTCATAGTTCAAACCCTACTAGAAACCCTAGGTGGGAATTAAGAAAGGAAAATGGATGATGGAATTTAATGTCCTCCTAAGACCTTTATAATTGTCCACTGAAATCTATAGAGGCAATACAAATCCAATATGTTATTTTAAAAAGAAAACCTAAACCTAAGAGGTGATAAGTCTATGTATACCACTAGAAGACCCTCGTAGCCAAGAAACCCTAAGTTAATTCTTGACTTAATTTCTGTAGCTAAATGTTCTTAAATCTTGCATAATTATAACATACATGTTCATTGCATTCGATAGACTGTAATCTTGCTGACGGAGAGTACGTCCTCGTGCCGGAGCAAGGAGCTGCCCAGGAGGTTGCCCCCGACCCAGCACCAGAGCCTGCACCAGAGGACCTGCCTGCCACTGCTTTGGAAGGCAAGCCCCGGTTCTATGCATAACCTGTTATTTATGCTATTTTACTTCACTTAATGGTTGTAGGATTGTTTGTGCACTTAAGTGTAGGAATTGTTTGAAACCCTAGTTGCATGATCTCAGGAATCCTTTTGAGATGGATACTAGTATGCTAGGTCGAGTAGCTGCTTTATTAATTAGGATCTCGGTAGAAGTCGAGTGATTTTTCTAGCACTCGCGCGAGGTCAGGAATTTGGTTGTATCCACTTTCTTCTCATAATGATGCTGGTTTGTGGGCAACAATCCATGGGGATTGGTTGTTCACGGGATAAAAAGTTGATTAAGGATTAAGGTGTGGTACCGTGAGTCAAGCGTTTGAACGTACTAAACACATACCGAGAAATATGGTAAATCGGTAAGCCTAGTACCTGAGTGAACCTGGCAGTGGACATACCTCCTCACGCGACCTGAGACATAGTCTCCCATTCCGGTTATGGTGGGTACAAGTGCGGTCACTGCACGACGGCCAGTCGGGGTCAGTGGGGCATTGTACGCCAAGGCGGTGAGCCCTGATCTGCTGACGGGGAATCGATGGGGACGGTTGATGTGTGTGGGGACGGAGTGCCCCTACATGTCGTGTGTTTAGGTTTACCTTGCAAGGATAAAAACTCGATTCGAATCGTCTGCTTCTCGCAGCTAATGAGACTGCTTGATCCATGCTGCTACATTGAGTAACAAGTGGAACTGGTTGAGATGATACAAACTGTTGATTGCTAATAATGCTTGCTACTATGTATGAATAGATAGTACACTTTTAGCCTTAAGAGAGTCACACTTAATTTTGATTAAATTAAAATCTTGACTTAGAAACTCAGCTAGTGCTTCTGGCAACCAAACCCCACAGCCAAATAGCTGCATGTCTAGAGGTAGAGGAGTATAGACTCCTCACACCGGGTAAGTCTAGCTGAGTATTAGTATACTCAGCCTTGCTTGTGGCATAATTTTTACAGGTTCTCTGGAGGACATGGTTGCTGGAGTGACTTGGCCATCCACCCTGCCACCGGGTTGGACGGTCGAGTGGGACCCTGCCTCGGCTGAGGAGGAGCATGAGGAGTGATGGGACAGGCTTCCCCATCTCTCCATTTATTTGTCGTTAGTTTATTTTTCCGCTGCACTTCAAAACAATGATGGTTACTTTTGCAAAAAAAAACTCCGATGATGACCATGGTGATGTAATAATTTAATACTCTTCCATGCATGGGTTTATGCTTTATTGTATTTGCTCTGTGACTCACCATCGAGTGAGACTGTGGTACTTGATCCTGTCAGTGGCCGTGTCGGACTAGATCCGAGGGATTGACGGGTTATTCCCATTTAAGTGTGGTCTAGCCTCTAAGGTCGGACTTGGGCACTTAAGTTGGAATAATTCGGGCAGTTCCGCCACAGCTGGTATCGGAGCTTGTACCACCACAGAGGAATCAATAAAACATGAATACCATCCCTTTTCTAAAAGTAAAACTTGATAGAAACAATGTTGGATAGCTAGTAGGGCGAGCAGGATAGACCTAGGACGTGAAGCCTTAGGATAATAGAAGGGTAGCTAGGTGGCTAAGTGACTAGGCCCTATAGGCCACTTTTTAAAGGATGGGAGTCCTTCCCTATTCCTTTTTATCTTTTGGAGAGGTCGTACAGGACGTGCATGCATGCATTCTTAATTAAGTAAACGAATAACTAAGAAAAAGGACTTAAAAATGAGATAGCAGCCAACTAGGTCCCTAGTGCCTTTTTCTTTTTAGAGGCAGGCTGAGTTTTATTTTCTTTGTTCTTTTGTAATTCTTTTTTTTTCCTACGCTTAACCGTGCACAGATGACTTCCCACGGATCCTCCGAGGATGGAGATGCACTGACCCACACTGACGGACTTGCACGAGAGGGTTTTCCCCGCATCTTGTGGGAGGTACTTCAAGGGGCAGGATATTTGACACCCCCTCAGTACGCGGTGCAGCAGTTCGAGAAGCACTGGGTACCTCGCTGTCGGGTGAGGATGACTTTGGAGCCTCATCCCCTGCAGCCAGGCTGGCGTTCACTGGACTCCGAGTCCTATGGATACCGGGCTGAGGACACTATTGAGGCTATCGCTCTGCATGGACTGACCACCTTCTGTGGATTTCACCCCTTGGAGTTGGCTACCCACCCCATTGGGTTGTTCCCTGCGGAAAAGGAGGACGACCCGATGTGGAAGGACCGGGTGGAGCATGCCAAGGACATTTGGGCTCTCTACCCGGGCCACACCGCTCACTTGTCCGTACGATGCATGAATGCTCTGTATCGTCTGCAAGTGATGCGTGGGGAGGCCATGTCCCACCTGATGGCATTGCTGGAGGACACCAAGATCACCCTGGATAACAGGGAGGAGCTCGTGGTGGACTTATCACAGGAGCTGGTGGAGAAAGATTTACAGGTGGAGCAGCTGACTGACGAGATTCATGAGCTGGAGGAGCTAGTGGGCACCAGGGAGAATACCATTGAGGTCCTCGAGGATCAGCTCCTCAACACTCAGCAGCAGCTAGCAGAGG
The DNA here is from genome assembly GCA_029449295.1 of Zea luxurians. NCBI lineage: Eukaryota > Viridiplantae > Streptophyta > Magnoliopsida > Poales > Poaceae > Zea > Zea luxurians. Next base: position 316,519 of record JAOPSE010000408.1, on the reverse strand, counting down.
CTAATGCGCATCTGGACATGCATCACCAAGAAATCCATGATGCGGAGGCTGACGAGGACGTTGACATCGAGGGAGGAGACGAGTCTGCCTCCAGTGTAGACACCGCTGGCTCAGGGAGACCACCTTCCCCCGAGTCTAGCGTCGCCTCGTTCGCTCAATAGATGACAGACTAGTACTAGAAGTTGGTGATAGTTGGACTCCTCGCCGCTAGCGTAGCTTTTGCACCCTTAGGGTACTAGGCTAGGTAGAGTTGAGTCTTTTGATCCTTGATGTAACCAGTGTTAAAACTCTTTTGGATGTTTAGGGATGATTAATGGTAATTTAAATTTGGACGGAAGGATTATGTTTTCGTTGTTTTATTTGGAATCTATCAAATTACTTTGACTCCCCCACCATGTTCGAACCTTAAGCTTGGAGATGTGTTATTAAGCAACCGTGTGACTTTTTCAGATGGCTGGGAGAGCGCGCCGTGGTCAGAATGAGCACGTTCCTCCACCGCCACCGCCTCCCACTCTGCAGGAGCTCATGGCCCAGCAGAATGAGATTCTGAGGCAGCTAGCTCAACGTCAGCCACCACCCCAGCATTATGGTGGAGACCATCAGCGTCACCCCGTCGCTGCTACTTACCAGGAGTTTCTCAGCACCCAGCCACCATTGTTTACCAGGTCGGAGGACCCACTAGATGCAGATGTGTGGTTGAGGGTGGTAGAATCCAAGTTCCCATTGCTCCATGGGGCCTGCTCAGAGGTCACCAAGGTTAGGTTCGCCACCCAGCAGCTTCGCGGACCCGCAAGGACTTGGTGGGACCATTTTCTTGCTATGCAGCCAGATGGTAGAGAGGTGGAGTGGAGGGAATTCAAGGCCGCTTTCAGAGGGCATCATATTCCCGCTGGCATCATGGACCGGAAGCTCAATGAGTTTCTGGCACTCACTCAGGGCAGCAGGACAGTGTTGCAATATGCCCAGGCCTTCAACGATTTGTGTCAGTATGCCGGATACCATGCAGATACGGATGAGAAGAAGCGAGACAGGTTCAGGAGGGGGCTCAGCACCAAGCTCCGTGACCGTCTCAACACCGTCAGGGCCAACAGTTACAATGAGTTGGTCAACATGGCTATCTCCCAGGAAGACTGCATCTTGGCTCGGCAGGCGGAGAAGAAGAGGAAGACCCCTGTGGCAGGACCCTCGTCTCAGCCACAGCGCTTCAGGATTGTGTCTGACTCCCAGAGCAGGGGACCTCAGCAGCAGCAAGGAAGGTGGGTGATCAGGCCACCACAGCAGCAGCAGCAGCAGGCACCCAACCGTGCCCAATTCCCAGCTCAGAGGAACAACCAGCAGCAGCAGTACCGCCAGGCTAATGATAACCGGTGTTTCACTTGTGGCAGTACTGGGCACTATGCCAAGAATTGCCCCAAGAATCAGCAGAGGCAGGGGCAGAATGTTAACCAGAACCAGGGAAAGAGGCAGAAAGTGCAAGTAAGGCAGGGCAAGCTGAACTTCACTACAATGGCTGACATTCCAGAGGGAGCACCCGTCATGACTGGTATCTTTACAGTTTTAAATTTTCCTGCTACTGTTCTTTTTGATTCTGGTGCATCGCATAGTTTTGTCAGTGCCAAATTTAGTGTTAAGTGCCAATTGCCTTTTTGCCACACCCATGGGGCTATTACCATTTCAACCCCAGGAGGCAGGATTGCCACTAATCAAATCAGCAGGCATGTACCCATAAAGTTTGGTAGTTTGATAGTTAAAACTGACCTTCTTATCTTGGGACTGGATAGTGTGGATATCATCTTGGGAACTGATTGGTTGGTCAAACATCAGGCAATATTGGATATTGCAGCCAGAGCCATTGAAATTCATTCCCCTGTTTATGGCGAGACTGTTTTGTATTTACCCAACCAGGGTGGCGCCCAGTCTTGTGCCTTTGTTATGGCAGAGTCTTCAGTAAGGCAGATCCCAGTAGTCTGCGACTACCCCGATGTCTTTCCGGATGAGTTGCCAGGAATGCCACCTGACAGGGATATTGAGTTCGCCATTGAATTGCAACCCGGGACTGCTCCTATCTCCAAGAGACCTTATAGGATGCCTCCCGCGGAGTTGGCAGAATTGAAGAAGCAACTGCAAGAATTATTGGACAAGGGGTTTATTCGTCCAAGCACTTCACCATGGGGATGCCCCGCCTTGTTCGTAAAGAAGAAGGATGAGAGTTTGAGGATGTGTGTTGATTACCGACCCCTCAATGCGGTGACTATCAAGAACAAATACCCGTTACCCCGCATTGATGTTCTGTTTGATCAATTGGTAGGAGCCAAGGTATTCTCCAAAATAGACCTTCGCTCAGGGTACCATCAGATCAAGATCCGTGCCAGTGACATTCCCAAGACGGCTTTCTCTACCAGATATGGGCTCTATGAGTTTTTGGTAATGTCTTTTGGGCTAACCAATGCCCCGGCTTATTTCATGTACTTGATGAACTCAGTATTCATGCCAGAGCTGGACAAGTTTGTGGTTGTCTTCATTGATGACATTCTGGTTTATTCCAAGAATGAAGATGAACACACAGAGCATCTGCATATTGTGCTTCAAAGACTTCGCGACCATCAGTTGTATGCTAAGTTGTCCAAGTGTGAGTTCTGGCTGAAAGAAATAAGATTCTTGGGTCACACAATTTCTCAGGAGGGGATATCAGTTGATCCTGAAAAGGTGCAAGAAGTGATGGACTGGAAACCCCCGACTACAGTGAAGCAGATTAGGAGCTTTCTGGGACTGGCAGGGTATTACCGACGATTCATTCCGGATTTCTCTAGAATTGCCAAGCCAATGACTGAACTGTTGAAGAAGGGAGCCAAATTTGTGTGGAGCCAAAAATGTGAGGATGCTTTTCACACCCTGAGGCAACATTTGACAACAGCTCCAGTGCTAGCCCAACCCGACAACACCAAGCCATTTGAGGTTTATTGTGATGCTTCTGGTACCGGATTGGGTTGTGTGTTGATGCAAGAGAACAGAGTCATTGCGTATGCTTCCCGAGCCCTCAGACCTCATGAGCAGAACTACCCGACACATGATTTGGAGTTGGCAGCAGTAGTTCATGCTCTCAAGATATGGAGACACTACTTGATGGGAGCTCACTGTAACATTTACACTGATCACAAGAGCCTCAAGTACATTTTCACTCAGGCAGATCTGAACATGAGGCAGAGGAGATGGTTGGAATTAATCAAGGACTATGATTTGGAGGTGCATTACCATCCTGGCAAGGCAAATGTTGTGGCAGATGCTTTGAGCCGAAAGGCCCAATGTAATTGCATGAACATGGATGCAAGAATCACCACCTTGTGTGATGAGTTGTGCAAGTTGAACCTGGAAGTTGTTCCTTCCGGTGAATTGGGATATATTGCAGTGGAGCCTACACTGCAAGAACAAATAGCTCAGGCACAGTTTGGGGATAAGGGTGTTCAGATCATCAAGGATATGATCAAGAAAAAGGCCGAAAAATACAAGTGTTTCCGTCAGGACAGCAAGGGAATCTTATGGTTTGAAGATCGATTGGTTGTTCCCAAGAATCCAGAGCTCAGAAAGAAGATATTGGATGAAGCTCACCTTTCTAAGTTCTCCATGCACCCTGGTAGCAACAAGATGTACCATGATCTCAGGCCTCTTTATTGGTGGACCAGGATGAAGAGGGAAATTGCCAAATACGTTTCAGAATGTGACACTTGTCAGAGGGTAAAAGCTAGTCATCTGAAGGCAGCAGGCCCTTTGCAACCCCTTCCCATACCATCTTGGAAATGGGAGGACGTTTGCATGGACTTCATAGTAGGATTACCCAATACCTCCCGGCACCATGATTCCATATGGGTTATTGTGGACAGATTGACCAAGACGGCTCATTTCTTGCCAGTGCACACTACCCACCGGACGGAGAAGTATGCGGAAATTTACATCGACCAGATAGTTCGTCTGCATGGGATACCAAGGACCATAGTCTCTGACCGAGGAGCACCTTTTGTGGCACGATTTTGGGAGCAATTACAGGAATCACTTGGGACCCATGTAATCCGAAGCTCAGCATATCACCCTCAAACAGATGGTCAGACAGAAAGGGTAAATCAGGTTTTGGAAGACATGTTGAGAGCATGTGCACTACACTATGGAAAGGACTGGGACAAGTGTCTGTCCTTGGCAGAGTTTTCTTACAATAACAGCTATCAGTCTAGTCTGAAAATGGCACCTTTCGAGGCTTTGTATGGGAGAAGATGCAGAACCCCGCTAAATTGGTCTCAAGCAGGAGAAAGGGAAATATTTGGGCCAGATTTGGTAATTGAAGCAGAGGAAAGAGTTAGAGTCATCAGGAAGAACTTAGAAGCTGCTCAGGCCAGGCAAAAGAGTTATCATGACCAGAGGCGGAAGCCACTGCAGTTTGAGGTGGGAGATCATGTCTATCTTAAGGTATCACCAACCAAGGGTATCCAGAGATTTGGGATCAAGGGCAAGTTGGCCCCTCGCTACATTGGACCTTATAAGATCAAGGAAAGTTGTGGACCCGTAGCCTACCAATTGGAATTACCACCCCATATGTCAGCAGTTCACAATGTGTTCCATGTATCTCAGCTGCGGAAATGTGTTCGTCTACCCACTGAAGTGCTACCAGAACCAGACATTGAGATAGAACCAGACTTGTCCTACCAAGAGTACCCCGCCAAGGTATTGGATCAGAAGGAAAGATCAACTCGGGCAAGGTCAATCAAAATGTATAAGGTGCAGTGGAGTCACCATTCAGCAGAAGAAGCTACATGGGAAACGGAGGATTTTCTACGCTCTCGCTTCCCCGATTTTCTACCCAAAGAAGCCGGTACGTAACCCCGAAACCCCACCCCCACCTGCCCTTTGAATACAATTATAAGAAAAACTTAGATAATAAGGATAGTCTAAGTTATGGACTTAACTTAAGAAGGGCTTCCTTCTGAAGTTGCAAAGAGGATGACATTCGAAGAACAGTCAAGAAAGTGGAGCTTGAGTTTAAGGGGAGAGTGGTACCCGCATACCTTCAAGCACCCCTCCAAGGGACTCTACCCAAATCTCGGGACGAGATTCCTTTAAGGGGGGAGGGCTGTAACACCCAGATGTTACCCTGGCTAGAGCCCCTTTGGCACTAGAAGCTGTGATCACAAAAGATAAAGGCTTAGGGCAGCACATAAGCACTTTGGGGCTCATGTGCTAATCAAGTTGCCCATGACATAAGAAACTTTACCCTAAATCCTTGCACACTTACTACCTTGGGCAATAGGGGGAGAAGAACCCTAGATCTCTCCAAAAGCCCTACCTTCCAAAACCCTAAGTAAGGGGGGGAAGAGGGTGATCAAGTGGGTAAAGCATGTGTAACTTTTACCCAAACCCTAAGCAACATTATAACCATCAATTAGGAGAGGGAAATATTGCAAAAAGGCCCCTGGAGAAACCCCAATTCAAAGCTCCAAGTGAAAAGAGAGCTAGAGCTCTCTATTTCCCTCTAAGTCACATTTTAGCCCTAATTCAAAGTCCAGCCGTGTTCACCTTGAAAATGGCGCCAAAACCACTTGAGTTCTATACCAAAAATGTGCTATACTACTTAAGGCACCCCCTGGAAAAATTTGAAACCGAGACTTGGACGTTTGACAAGCTTTGACATGGGTTTTGTCGCGGTGTGGGCAGTGAGACAAACCAAACTTGGCGCCTGTCTATCTCCTAACCTAGGGCGTATCCTCCCTTGGAACTCACATGAACTAGGTAGCTCTAGGTGCAGGGAAGAGATCTTCCACAGGCGGCATGGCAAGATTCATACGCTTGGCCGCTCAGCAGAGCGAAGAACACGGGCAGAAGCAACGCGCCACGTGTTCGACGCGCTCTGAGCTCGCCAGAGCACGCCCGCGCGCGCCCCTTGTGCCCGCGTCGCGCCAAACGGGCAAGCCAGCGCCCTGGCCCGCGCCCGCGCCTATAAAACCCTCCCAAGCTTCGACCATACCCGTCCGCACCCACCCGACCCTCGCCGGGGCTTGGTTCGCCGTCGTTGGCCCGTGCGCAGCTGTCCGCGGCCACCCAGTCCCCCTGCCACCGTAGACCGGCCCGCCCAGCCATTTCCAGCCCCGTCCAGCCCCCGGAGAAGCTTGTGCACCCCTCTGCGAGACTCCCCGAGCAAGGAATCGGAGTTTCCTTCGCCGGAGAAGCCAGTCCACACTCGCCGGAGCACTTAACCTCGCCGGAGTTCGTGGACCGGGTAAACCACTCCACCACTCTTCGATTCCTTGTGCACATAGTCGCTGCGTGACCCCGTGATGCTCACCGTGCCCTTGGATTGGACCAGCTCGCCGTAGTTTGGCCGGTACACTCGCCGCCGACGAGCACATCCGCCTGCGCTCGTGGACCGGGCGACTCCGACCACCTCCGACGACGCGCCGTACCTCGACGTGACCGCCAGAACCTCCCCGAGCCGACCCCACCCTTCGCCGGACCTCCCTCGCCGCCGGTAAGCCGCGCCGTCCTTTCTTTCCTACGGCGACTGTTCTGTTTAGGAGAAGGACCGCGGGTGTGAGGAAGAAAACCCTGGGGGGTTAAGTGTAAAGCCCAAGACTCACATGAATAGTGGTCCGAGGGTAGATCTGCGAGAGTTGAATCAGTTTAACCCCAGGGGTCTCGGCGCAAACTGGTTTTTCCAGAAAACCTTAATTAAATTTGTTTTTAAATTGGACAGCAACTTTGAAAATGCATAACTTCTGTTTAAATCATCCAAATTTGGTCAAACCAATTTTACCAAACTCTAAATAATGTAACCTGTCTAAGAAAAATATAAAACCCCATATGACTAGAGAAAAATATAAGGTTCTAATTTATTTTCAGTTTTGGCCAAAAGCTTAATAATAGCAAGAAAAATAGTTGCACTATTTAACTAGGGTTAGAAAAATTTGGAGAAGTTTATATCTACCCACTGACCTAGTTAAAAATGTTAAACCTCTCTGTCCATTACATTAAGATAGTTCTAACCCCTTATTCTATAATATGATTAAGTTTAAGAAAAATAGAAAAGGTGATATAAATGATGAACCAGAGAACACACCTATTTTTGTTGAGATACTTAGTCAATGTAGTTCACTGGAAAAATGTATCATACCCTGTTGTAGTGTAAGATAAGCAAGCTACCTTTTAAATGAAGAAAATAGGGATAACTTAGAAAAACCCTACAAAAATACCCCTAAGGTGAAACCTCCCCAAACCCTAGGATAACTAATGTGTTGATAATAAGAACTTAAGAAAAATCTGAAATCTGTTGTTTGATATTTTTCAAATGACAAGTTAGTTCTAATCACTCTTTTGCACCAAAGTTTAGAAATTCACCATTAATTAACCACCATGTTGCTCTCTGCCATTTTTGGTGCAAGAGCTTTTTATTACTATTAGAGGCCAATAAAAATAACCCATAGGTCAGAACCCACTTTAATAATGGACTTGTAGTGTAAAGTGGCCCATTTTGCATAACTATTATTATTTTTGTTGAAAGCCTAGCTTTTGTACTTTAAGCCTCAAATTCTTAAAACAAGCTAGAATAGCCAGTGACAACCCACTATAATTTTTACAGAATTTTTGGAAATTTTTAAACTACTGTCATAGTTCAAACCCTACTAGAAACCCTAGGTGGGAATTAAGAAAGGAAAATGGATGATGGAATTTAATGTCCTCCTAAGACCTTTATAATTGTCCACTGAAATCTATAGAGGCAATACAAATCCAATATGTTATTTTAAAAAGAAAACCTAAACCTAAGAGGTGATAAGTCTATGTATACCACTAGAAGACCCTCGTAGCCAAGAAACCCTAAGTTAATTCTTGACTTAATTTCTGTAGCTAAATGTTCTTAAATCTTGCATAATTATAACATACATGTTCATTGCATTCGATAGACTGTAATCTTGCTGACGGAGAGTACGTCCTCGTGCCGCAGCAAGGAGCTGCCCAGGAGGTTGCCCCCGACCCAGCACCAGAGCCTGCACCAGAGGACCTGCCTGCCACTGCTTTGGAAGGCAAGCCCCGGTTCTATGCATAACCTGTTATTTATGCTATTTTACTTCACTTAATGGTTGTAGGATTGTTTGTGCACTTAAGTGTAGGAATTGTTTGAAACCCTAGTTGCATGATCTCAGGAATCCTTTTGAGATGGATACTAGTATGCTAGGTCGAGTAGCTGCTTTATTAATTAGGATCTCGGTAGAAGTCGAGTGATTTTTCTAGCACTCGCGCGAGGTCAGGAATTTGGTTGTATCCACTTTCTTCTCATAATGATGCTGGTTTGTGGGCAACAATCCATGGGGATTGGTTGTTCACGGGATAAAAAGTTGATTAAGGATTAAGGTGTGGTACCGTGAGTCAAGCGTTTGAACGTACTAAACACATACCGAGAAATATGGTAAATCGGTAAGCCTAGTACCTGAGTGAACCTGGCAGTGGACATACCTCCTCACGCGACCTGAGACATAGTCTCCCATTCCGGTTATGGTGGGTACAAGTGCGGTCACTGCACGACGGCCAGTCGGGGTCAGTGGGGCATTGTACGCCAAGGCGGTGAGCCCTGATCTGCTGACGGGGAATCGATGGGGACGGTTGATGTGTGTGGGGACGGAGTGCCCCTACATGTCGTGTGTTTAGGTTTACCTTGCAAGGATAAAAACTCGATTCGAATCGTCTGCTTCTCGCAGCTAATGAGACTGCTTGATCCATGCTGCTACATTGAGTAACAAGTGGAACTGGTTGAGATGATACAAACTGTTGATTGCTAATAATGCTTGCTACTATGTATGAATAGATAGTACACTTTTAGCCTTAAGAGAGTCACACTTAATTTTGATTAAATTAAAATCTTGACTTAGAAACTCAGCTAGTGCTTCTGGCAACCAAACCCCACAGCCAAATAGCTGCATGTCTAGAGGTAGAGGAGTATAGACTCCTCACACCGGGTAAGTCTAGCTGAGTATTAGTATACTCAGCCTTGCTTGTGGCATAATTTTTACAGGTTCTCTGGAGGACATGGTTGCTGGAGTGACTTGGCCATCCACCCTGCCACCGGGTTGGACGGTCGAGTGGGACCCTGCCTCGGCTGAGGAGGAGCATGAGGAGTGATGGGACAGGCTTCCCCATCTCTCCATTTATTTGTCGTTAGTTTATTTTTCCGCTGCACTTCAAAACAATGATGGTTACTTTTGCAAAAAAAAACTCCGATGATGACCATGGTGATGTAATAATTTAATACTCTTCCATGCATGGGTTTATGCTTTATTGTATTTGCTCTGTGACTCACCATCGAGTGAGACTGTGGTACTTGATCCTGTCAGTGGCCGTGTCGGACTAGATCCGAGGGATTGACGGGTTATTCCCATTTAAGTGTGGTCTAGCCTCTAAGGTCGGACTTGGGCACTTAAGTTGGAATAATTCGGGCAGTTCCGCCACAATATGTAGCACTTAACCCTTGCATATGTCAACCCGCCACCGGGGTTCTTAAGACTAGATCAGGTTCACGCGAACCGAGAGCACAGATACACCACCGTCCAGCCTCTTGCCACGGAGGGTACACGCTACTCTCGCCACCGCTCCACGCCCATTGCGTGTTATCTTATTCTGGCCTTAGTCTGCCCGAGGCAAGGCTTACCCATGACGAGGCATGTGACAAGTTAAAGGGTCCTCGGTCAGCAAGCCTACATCGAGACGGTCCTTAATCGACTCAGACGGAGACACTACACCGAGACTCTCTTTCTCGTGCAAGTCACCCACCCGGTTTCAGCTTAATCATTTCAACCCAAAGTTTGGTACCTGGCAGAGGTACATCTTTTCTGGATGTAGAACCCATCACGGCCATGATGGATCCACCATCAAGTTTTATTTTCAAAAACATCCCTCCCACTTTGCCAATCATCTTTTGTAAAACAAAACCTTTTGTTTTGCTAGAGCAATACTAAGCATAGTAAAAACCTTTTGTGAAAACAGGGTTTCAAGGAAGATAATCAAGTTCAAGGAAGGTAATGCAGGAATTGTTTAAGCATTCAACTCCTATCACCTAATGCATTAATCAAGTGAGAAAGATTTTAAAAACATCAAGGAAGGTGGCAAATGCACCGGGGCTTACCTTTGTTGATAGGTGAGTCAGGCACGGATCCGCAGATGTCAAAGTAGAAACAATTCCCTGCCTGTGGTTCCAAAGGTGGTGGTGTCCTCTCTTCTGTTACTTCGACTTCTTCGTTTTCTAAAGATAACCATATATATGTATATAAGAATGTATGCCATGAAATGCTCATGAGAGTGCAAAGATAATGAGAATTTATTATCTAAGGTTCTTGAATACAATTTTCCTTCACAGTTCTCTGGGAAACTAGGGTTTCCGGAGTCAGTAAAGGAATTCAAAGAGCAGGGGCGGGGGTTTTGGGTTCTAATTCTCAAACAAGGACCCAATCAAACTAAACTCTACCCAAGGCTTCTAAATGATGTTTAAAGTTAAAATAAAAGGTTTGGGAATTTTTGGAATTACCATTTATTTTCTAAAAATCCAGAACTAATGTTTTAAGCTATTTTAAATACTCCAAAATTCCTTATTTAATCTAAAAATCATGAAACTATTTTTATTAAATACTATGGAAAATAAGGAATCTAGGAAAATTGGTTTAACATTTTTAGGATTTTTCTACAATTTTCTAGAATTTATTTGGCTCTGGAAGAAAAAGAAAAAGAAAAACTTGCAACAGTTCTGGGCCGAATTCAAACTAGGCGGCCCAACAGCACATGAAACCGGGGCGCGCCCACACCCGCGGTGGAGACTTCGCAGAAAGGCCCTCAGGGTTTTAGCTAACTGGAGATGGGTTCGGTTACTATTTTCTTGAGTCACTGACGGTTTACAGAAAAGACCCCCATGTTCTAATCCTTCACCGCACGAGGTCCACGACGACGGCAGCGCGGAGGATGAACTCTGGTGAGGTTGTGCCGATGGATTTACGCAATGACCGGTGCTCCCGAGCGGCTATCACCGAATTGAACCTTCCCCGAGTGTTTCCCCTAACTTAATTTCAGAAATGGTGACCTGGTTCGCTCTGGCCACGGTAACCGCGCGGATGAACCAAAGAATCATGCGTTCCCGGCGATTGGCGGCGGTTTAGCTCAATTATGTGGGTCGGCGAGCATCATAGACACATGAGAATACTTAAACGGGAAAGCAGAAGACATGGACTGACCTGGATTGCGCTGGCCGCGGTGAGCTTGATCTTCACGGTGGCGGTGACCAGTTTGGGGGAAGTTTGAAATTCCAGAGCTCAGGTGAATGATTAAGGGTGGGAGCGGGTGCGATGGCTTCGGGATTATACGGCGCAACAGCCCCGGCCATCAATTTATAGGAGGCTTAGGTGGTGGCACGTAATTTGGTCGGGCAGTGCGGGTGGCCGGAGAGGGGAGAGGTTACTGGCGCACGTGTATGGTGGTTTTCACCATGGCGCTTCCTCCGGCGATCACCGTGCATGCGAGACGCGACTTACAGCGACGTGGTCTAATGCTTTAGCACGTGGCAGGCGACCGACGGGCAGCCAACGCCGACGAACTGATCTACGCCGACCACAAAGCATGGGGGTATGGTGGCCAGCCAGGGTGACATCCAGCTCACGGCGGCGAAGATCTTTTTACCTCGCGACGCTATCGACTTACCCCGAGTACGAATCGGGACACCGGCGGCACGAATCTTCACGCAGAGAGGTCATCGGCGGTGAGGTTGTCGCGCTGGCAATCTGATCTGTTTCTGGCACTGTACCATGGCGAGCACCCATCAGAGCACCTGACAGAGCAACTTCAGGGCAATTCTTCTCTAGATTTTGCATGAGAACTTCATCAACCCTCTGTACCAAAGTTATAGCCCTATAGTTCATCTTCAACTTTGCCACGGAGCTCACCATAAAATAGTTACCGAATCCAACTCAAAATCAGGTTCAAAGTCTGCCTAATTTCACTGTTACTGGAAATTCAGTCCTAGGGTTGTCTGATAGCCTAACTTTGGGTGTGTTTTTCTCTAACTTTTGTATAACAACAACAGGAGATGTCTGCGTCAAAGTTGCTCTCCTATAATAGGTTTACAAAATTTATGTGGTAGCCTAGGGCAAATTCTTACTGATTTGGAAGTTAATAAGCTCCAAAGTTGAGCTTATAACACTGAAATTCAGATTTAGCATAGAACTCAAAGGCGGTCCATTTTGCAATTAAGTCCAAAATCCAATATTTGGCTTACAAGTCCACACATTTGTGAACCAAATGACTTTATATGCTTTAACATTGCAGTTTTTACACTTTAGTCCAAATGTGAACTGTTTTTGCACATAGGCCCCTAGGGTTTGGATTTAGGGTTTTCTAGGGTTCCAATTAGGGTTTTGGTATCTCAGGGGTATGAATGTAATGTAGATCCATTTTTGGTAATATTTTATGATTGTTTTACTTAAACTTTAGGGTTTCCTTAATTTTGGGTCATGTTTTACCCTCTTAATCCCTATTTAGTGTTAAGTCCCCTATTCCAGGGTTCTATTTGCAAAATGCCATAACAATACAACTTGCTTGAAATTTTTGCCTAGTGAATGCACTCTAAGTGTATCAAACATGTGCAATGCCAATGATTATGATGTTATGCTCAAATTTTAGTAGCAGTAACACCAGGGGTGTTACATAATTCAATAATCTTAGCATGTAAAATAGCATTCTCATCTCTAAGATTGGAAATAGAAACATTGCAAACATCTAATTCCTTAGCCTTAGCAATTAATTTATCATTCTCAAACTTAAGGCTAGCAAGAGATTCTTTCAACATGTCAATCTTAGCAATTAAGCTAGCATTATCATTTCTAAGATTAACAATCGAATCATCACAAACATTTGATTCCTCAACCTTAGCAATTAATTTGGCATTTTCATTTCTAAGGCTAGAAATAATGTCATGGCAAGTGCTAAGCTCACTAGTTAATTTTTCATTTTTCTCTACCTCCTGAGCATAAGCATTTTTAGTCTTAACATGCCTTTTGTTTTCCTTAATAAGGAAGTCCTCTTGGCTATCCAAGAGTTCATCTTTCTCATGAATAGCACTAATCAATTCATTCAATTTCTCTTTTTGTTGCATGTTAAGATTGGCAAAAACAGTAAGCAAGTTGTCCTCATCATCACTAGAATTATCCTCATCACTAGAGGTTGCATATTTAGTGAAGGATCTTGATTTTACCTTCTTATTCTTGCCGTCCTTTGCCATGAGGCATTTGTGGCCGACGTTGGGGAAGAGAAGACTCTTGTTGACGATGATGTTTGCGGCGTCCTCGTCAGAGGAGGAGTCGGTGGAGCTCTCATTGGAGTCCCACTCCCGGCAAACATGGGCATCGCCGCCCTTCTTCTTGTAATATCTCTTCTTCTCCTTCTTCTTCCCCCTCTTGTCGTTATCCCTGTCACTATCACTAGACAAAGGGCATTTAGCGATAAAATGATCGGGCTTACCACATTTGTAGCAAACCTTCTTGGTGCGGGGCTTGTAGTCTTTCCCCCTCCTTTGCTTGAGGATTTGGCGGAAGCTCTTAATGATGAGTGTCATTTCCTCATTGTCGAGCTTAGAGGCGTTGATGGGGACCCTACTCAGTGTAGAGTCTTCTTTCTTCTCCTCTGTTGCCTTGAATGCAACGGGTTGTGCTTCGGGTACGGAGGAGGAGGCGCCTTGCTCGATGATCTCCTTGGAGCCTTTGATCATCAATTCAAAGCTCACAAATTTTCCTATCACTTCCTCGGGAGACATTAGTTTATATCTTGGATCACCACGAATTAATTGAACTTGAGTTGGGTTAAGAAAAACAAGTGATCTAAGAATAACCTTGACCATTTCATGGTCATCCCATTTAGTGCTCCCGAGGTTGCGCACTTGATTTACCAAGGTTTTTAGCCGGTTGTACATGGCTTGTGGATCTTCTCCTTGGTTGAGCATGAAACGACCGAGCTCCCCCTCGATCGTCTCCCTCTTGGTGATCTTGGTCACCTCGTCTCCTTCGTGCGTGGTTTTGAGCACGTCCCAAATCTCCTTGGCGCTCTTCAACCCTTGCACCTTGTTATACTCCTCTCGACTTAGAGAGGCGAGGAGTATGGTGGTAGCTTGGGAGTTGAAGTGCCAGATTTGGGCAACTTCGTCTGAATCATAATCTTCATCCCCTATGGATGGTACCTGCACTCCAAACTCAACAACGTCCCAAATACTAGTGTGGAGTGAGGTTAGGTGATGCCTCATTTTATCACTCCACATGTTATAATCTTCACCGTCAAAAACCGGTGGTTTGCCTAATGGAACGGAAAGTAATGGAGTACGTTTGGAAATGTGAGGATAGCGTAGGGGGATCTTACTACACTTCTTGCGCTCATGGCGCTTAGAAGTTACGGACGGCGCGTCGGAGCCGGAGGTGGATGGCGATGAAGAATCGGTCTCGTAGTAGACCACCTTCTTCATTTTCATTTTCTTGTCGCCACTCCGATGCGACTTGTGAGGAGGTGATTCCTCCTTCTTCTTGTTTTGGGACTCTCCCGATAGAGCCTTCCTGTGGCTTGTGGCGGGCTTCTTGCCGGTCACCATCTCCTTCTTGGCATGCTCTCCCGACATCACTTCGAGCGGTTAGGCTCTAATGAAGTACCAGGCTCCGATACCAATTGAAAGTCGCCTAGAGGGGGGTGAATAGGCGGAATCTGAAAATTGCAAACTTTAAGCACAACTACAAGCCGGGGTTAGCGTTAGAAATATAAACGGGTCCGAAAGAGAGGGCGAAAACAAATCAACCAAGGAAATAGAGCGGATGACATGATGATTTGTTTTACCGAGGTTCGGTTCTTGCAAACCTACTCCCCGTTGAGGTGGTCACAAAGACCGGGTCTCTTTCAACCCTTTCCCTCTCTCAAACGGTCACTTAGACCGAGTGAGCTTTCTCCTTATCTCACGGGTCACATAGACCCCGCAAGGACCACCACACACTTGGTGTCTCTTGCCTTGGTTACAAAACACTTGAGAACAAGAAATGAGGAAGGAAGAAAGCAATCCAAGCGCAAGAACTCAAAAGAACACAAATATCACTCTCTCACTAGTCACTACTTTATTGGAATGATCTTTGGACTTGGGAGAGGATTTGATCTCTTTGTTTGTGTCTTGGAGTGAAGTCTAGAGCTCTTGTATTGAATGCAATAGCTGAAAACTTGGATGCCTTGAAGTGTTGGTGGTTGGGGGTATTTATAGCCCCAACCACCGAAGTGGCCGTTGGGGATGGCTGCTGTCGTATGGCGCACCGGATAGTCCGGTGCGCCAGCCACGTCACCCAACCGTTAGGGTTCGACCGTTGGAGCTCTGACATGTGGGGCCACCGGACAGTCTGGTGGTGCACCGGACAGTCACTGTTCACTGTCTGGTGCGCCTTCTGACGCCTGCCCTGACTTCTGCGCGCGTAGGCGCACACTGTTCACTTTCACTGTTCCTTTGCAGACGACCATTGGCACGAAGTAGCTGTTGCTCCGCTGGAACACAGGACAGTCCGGTGTTACACCGGACAGTCCGGTGAATTATAGCGGAGTGGCTCCCCGAATTACCTAAGCTGGAAAGTTTGAGTTGATCCTCCCTGGTGCACCGGACACTGTCCGGTGGCACACCGGACAGTCCGGTGCGCCAGACCAGGGCAGCCTTCGGTTGTCTTTTGCTCTTTTTATTTGAACCCTTTCTTGGACTTTGTATTGGTTTGTATTGAACCTTTGGCACCTGTAGAACTCATAATCTAGAGCAAACTAGTTAGTCCAATTATTTGTGTTGGGCAATTCAACCACCAAAATTCATATAGGAAACAGTTTGACCCTATTTCCCTTTCAATGGTATTCTTCTCTTCGGCCAGGGACTATCACGTCGTGGCAGAAGCTCAAAGACATGCTGGTTACCAGTTTCCAAGGCTTTCAAACGAAGCCAGTCACAGCTCAGACCCTGTTTCAATGTACGCAAGACCACGAAGAATACCTTCAGGCATATGTTCGAAGGTTCTTGCGACTGAGGGCACAAGCGCCTACAGTGCCCAATGAAGTTGTCATTGAGGCTATGATCAAGGGTCTTCGGCCAGGACCTACTGCTCAATATTTCGCCAGAAATCCCCCACATCCGGCTGTAAGCTGCTTCAAAAGATGGATGAGTACATCCGGGCTGACAACGACTTCTGCCAAAGAAGAGAGGAAGCTTACAGATTCTCTGAGATGACCAGGGGCTTCAGAGGATGAGTTCACCCGAGGCATGTCAGGTCGATCCACAGCTCCAGTCAGAGCGATGACAAGGGAAGTCAATCTCAGAGGTCACAGTACACCTCACAACCTTCGGGGCAACAGCAAAGCTCTTTCAGGCCGCCAGCTCCAAGGGGCAGAGGTGCCAGGAGCTTCGGAGGAAGATATGGAGATCAGCCCAGGAAGATTTATTGCTTATTCTGTGGTGAGGATAAGGGCCATACTACAAGAATGTACCAAATCACTATTCAGAAGCAGAAGGAGATCGTGGAAGTCAAAGCTCGACAGAATCGGCCGAAGCAGGTCTTGCACACTGCTTCGTGCCACTCTCCCTACATACCAGAATATGTGGGCAATCATCCTGCAGCTTCTGCCGCTTCGGTTAGCCATTCTCAGGATTTCTGGCCACAGCTCCCTCCTCCACCACCACTGCAACCAACCTATTCTCGAAGCCAGCAGCCAGAAGGGCACCAGCACACCCAACAACAATGGGAGTTCAGGGAGGAATCCAAAGCTCACACAGTCAACAGTATTGTGCCAGAATCAAAGCACATTTATTGAGTGATATCCTACCCCCAAAATACTTTTATATTTTATGTCATTTTGTTTTTTCAATAAGGAACAAACAATATAAAACTAGTTTTAATTCCTAGTAATAGTTTCGCTTCTATCAGAATGAAATATATCTTCTTCGCGGACTTACGAAGCTCAAAAACTACCAAAGCTCAAAAGTCATTCCTAAGGGAATGCAGAGCTAAAAATCGCCGAAGCTACAAAAAGTTGTTCCTAAGGGAGCACAGTGTAAGTTTTACCAAAGCTACAAAAATTCGTTCCTAAGGGAGTGCAGTGTAAGTTTTCTGCTCAAAAGTCGTTCCAAAGGGAATGCAGAGCCAAATACCGCCGAAATATAAGGCAAAGAAGTTCAAAAGACGTTCCTAAGGGGATGCAGAACTTATACCGCCGAAATAGAAGGCGAAGTTCAAAAGACATTCCAAAGGGGATGTAGAACTTACACCGAAAAATAAGTGGTGAAGTCGAAAAATAAACGGCAAAGAGATTCCAATCGTTTCTAAGGGGACACAGAGATTGTGTGTTTCAGTGTGGACGTGTGGGTGTGTATTGGGTGTGTGTCTTCGGCATTAGCATCATATTTTGCATCATATCATTACATCATCCCACATAGCATCACATCATACATCATATCGCACTAATGACACGAACTGAATACGAAGTCGATCTTTGGAGAATGCTTTGTGAAAATGAAAATGTGCCAAGGCACAAAATAAGTTGAGAAATACAGTTTCGTCGGCTCTATTGCAAAAGAAGGGATCCTTTGTTTACGAAGCATGGATGTTTTACGAAGTATGGATATTCTCATGAAGCATGGGATTTTTCTTTACAAAGCATGAAAAGAAGGGAAGGTGTTTTTTCGCCGAAGGCTCAAAAACGGTATGTATATAAAAGTTTCATGCATCGCAAAGAAGTGAATTACAAATAATTTACATATTAGATTAAAAACTATACACATCGAATATTACAGTCTTGTTGCAGCAAAGTTACAATGATTGTCTAAGAATGTTTCTACAATAAGTACTAGTCTTCCTTTAGGACCTTCTCCGCAACTTCATTTAGCAATTTGTTAACAATTTCATCAACAACAGATTTGGCTATATTAATAATCTCCAATGCTTCCTTCGTTTCTGGATCGGCCAAGGGATCAAACGGTTCTGGTGGCAGAGATAATTCAGCTACAGTAGAAAAAGTTAATTAGTTCGAAGCCATAAAAACAAATGCCGAAGCTAAAGGCCATGAAGCAATACCTATACGTCTTTCATGCTCTGCAGCTTCCTCAGCTTGTTTCGCTTCCACTCGGGCATCATGAATATCTTTTTCACTTTTCTTCATAATTTCGTGAGCCATTTCTCGGCCACTATTTACCCAGACGCCATTGTAAAATTTTCCGCCCATTAAACTTGCTTCAGCTGAGGGATCCTTTGTATCATCCACGGAGAAGGCAGCTTCGGCCTGGGCCAGGGTCTTGACATGGTTGCACCCCGCCTTCTCCAGGATGGCTGAAATTCCTCTTGCACCGGAGAACGCGCAGACATCCCCGCGATCACTTAAAATTTCTTCGAAGGCTTTGGCCTCTCCGCTTATCCATTCAATGACACCTTCAGGGTCGCCTCGTATGAAGTTATCTTTGTTAGAATAAGCACCCACGTTGGCGAAGCTAGCCTTTATTTTCTCCATGCAGCCTAATGATTTTTCGAAGCATCTTTCTTTGGATGCGCGAAGTTCTTCAACTGATTTTTAAATAGTTTCTCTAATATTCACTAATATCTCGGTTAGCTTCTGCGAGACCGCACTTTTCTTTGGCTTCGGCCAATTGTTTCCAAAGGTCTTCGATCTCATTCTTTTGAATCTCAGATTGAGCCTTGAAACTAGCTTCATCTTCTTTCACTTTGTTTACCAATGAAATCAAGATCTTGTCTTTTTCAAGACTTCGTTCCTTAGTTCGATTACCTCTAAACGAAGGTTGTTCAGAGCCATTGTATATCCTTCATCTTCAATGTTTTTCTATGCTCTGAGGGCATTGCTAAGAATTAAGCCCTGCAAGAGGAGGACAGAATTAAGTATAAACAAATAAATTTTTTTGTTTTCAAAATACAAAATTAGCTTTTATACCTTTATGCTATTATACGCCAAACTGTTAGCAAGCTCATCCTTTGATAATATTGAAAGGCCATCTTCTAGCATCGGGAATCCGATGCTTCTACCTATCTCCCGGCAGACAGATATCTTTTTATTATCCGGGAGACAGTACAGAAAATCTTCTTCCCCACTGCCATTAAACACTAATGCCCCCTTCAGGTATTTTAATTTTTGAGCATAGTATAGCGCTTCTAGCTTCTTTTCTTGAGAAAGTCTCTTCCCCGAAGCATGACGAATGATGTAATCAGTGCTTTCTTTTGAAGCTCTGGTAGCAGCCGCTTCAACCTTTTCAGACGCAATTTGCTCTGCCGTTTTTTCTTCAACTATGGCGGGCTCTGTCTCAGTGGGCTCTAAAGGCCCAGCTTTGGATTCAACTTGAATTTTTGCAGCTTCGACTTCTGCTTGCTTCGTTTCAGCCTCGGGTAGAGCTTTGGAAGCTTCGGCAATTTTTCTTGAAGGAGCAGGACTCAAGGATTTTGCTGTTTCTAGCACAACATCTAACACATTTGCCATCCTTCTCCTCTTAGGAGTTGCGGTAGAACCCTTTTGTGCTTTCGGCACTGTTATCTCTGTTGATGGGCTCAAAGTCTCTGGCATTTTTGTTTTTTTTAATTTTCGACCCTTCACCCTTATCCTTATTAGCCTTCGTCTCAACCAACTTAACTGAAGGTAACTTCAGCATTATAACCGGCTCTTCAGTGCTCTGCGCAATCGGAAAAGTCACTCTTGTTTCAGCAACTGAAGTGGCCTCCCCGCCAAACTCAGGCACCTCGGCCGGTTCAATGTAACGCGACCGGTGGGTAAGAACCTTCAACTTTTTGCCCTTCGGCACAGGCTCAGCTGGGGTGGCTGAAGCAGCAGCCTTTCTCTTCTTCCCCTGTCCCCGCAGGGGGTAGCGGTAATCGGGGTAGGCGAAGCCGATGGCGTCAAAAACTCTGTTCATTCTCTTTTTTCCCGACCTCCGAAGGCTGCAGACAGTGCATTATCTTCTGCCTTGGAATATGCTCCAAGCAGTTCATCACTTGTAGCTTCGATACATTTCAGCCAGTCGTTGTTTAGTTCATCGAATTTATGCCCAAACCTGAATGTATACTTCAGCCGGACCAAATCACCTTCGCAAGACTTAGTGATGGTCTCCTTCGGCATTTCCCAGCTTTCTACAAGCGGCCACACTCTGAATGCTATATGTTCTTGAATTAAATCTCTTGTACCAATGAAAGAGCAAACAGTGTTGAAGGCCCTCTGGCATGCTTCGGTGGCATCATCAATTTCAACCTTCAGCCTTTGGAGGCCGAAGCGGGACCAGATGGGGCGCATAATGACTTCCTTAATATCTTCTCTTGCTTTTAAATCATTTTTCACATAAAACCATTCTTCCATCCAAGCTCCAGGCCATCTCTTCCGAAATGTTGGTACTGGATGGCTTGCGTTGGGGTGGGCGATAAACCCATAACAACCGAAGTTGTTGTGGTACTGTTCTTTACCCATGGCCTTCGTCTCATATAGTAGTTCGTGCAAATTGCAGAAGCACTTCGCGCTTGGTTCTAACCCCTGGCTCCTTACTGCCCAGACAAAAATCCCCATCCTTATTATGGCTTCGGGGGTGATCTAATGAAGGAAGATTTGGTACATCTTCAACACTTCAACTACAAACTTACTCAAAGGAAACCGAAGCCCAGCCTTGAAGAAGCTTCAGAAAATCACAACTTCGTTCTCCTCATGGGCAGGAACTTTGTTGTCTCCACCAGCCCTCACAATAGACATATCCCAAAAGTATCTTCCCCTCATGTTTTCGAGGTGACTCTGTTTGATGGTCGATTTTCTGAAGATTGAATGACTTGGCCTCCAGAGCTGATCCTCAGAATCTTCGTCCCCACTTTCCACATCATAGCCATCGCTGTCTCCTGTATCTTCGGACAAGCCCTCCAGTATCTCTTTAGTAATCTTCTCTGTATTTGTTTTTGCCATTGACTCGACAAATCCAGCAATATAAGGATCTGCAGTCTTCTTCTCCTCAAAAAGCTTCTCCTCCTCAGTTGGCTTCGTCTCAGCAACAACTTTCTTGCCTTGAGACATTTTTTCTCCAGAAATGGTGAAAACGCGTCTTTTAAACCGAGGCTCAGAGAGCTTGAAAAACTATCAAGCGCTAGTGAGCAAGAGCTATAAAATTGAGAAAATAAGGCAAATGGCACAAGCAGTGTATCAAATTACAGCTGGTGTGAGTTCTTATTTATATGCTCAGCGCGCTGCAAATTGGAGGGCCCCGTCTGTCATTGACTGTTGCTATTCTAGCAAAAGGAAGGTGTTTTTCGGACCTTCAGCTTAAGGCCTTCATCTATGTCGCAGTCTGAATTCGTTATCTTAACAAATTAATACTGCGAGAGGCTAACATGACTAACAATGTTTCCCCAAATGTAATATATGAATAGGAGCCTTCGGAATCGGGATGAAGCTATCCACAATATGAAAAGCATGGTTGGGACGAAGGTCGAATCAGTTCCAAAGCTATGCGCAAGGAAGCTTCGTCTCAGTAGCATAAAAGGAACCGACTTAAAGAGGAAAAGGCTTTTTAGTCCTTGATAGATTGTCCTAATGTCAATAGTAAACATGAAGGGCATGAATGTAATTTTTGCACAGGCTGCGCCTTGTGCCTATAAATAGATGAACAGTACCCCCGAACTGTTCACGCTGACTTGTTTTCATTCTTGCGTCATACTTGTACTTTTATCTTCCATCAAGCCGAAGGTACATTTGTAATTCAATGTTGTTTCTCTCTTTCCATAATAATATAATAAGAATGAATTAATAGTGTTATATGATTGCTTATGCTGTCTTCTCTATTTTGTATACTTCTTCCTTTATTATCATATACCGTGATGATGAAGGTGTGTCCTTCACAACCTTCGTCTGAAGATCATTATATCCTAAGGGAAATAATGCTTCGAAGGACGAAGGGTATTGACATTTAACATTTTGTGTTGCCTTGTTCTTAATTCAAAGCATTTGAGAACAAGTCCCCAACACTTGCACCCGGCATAATCGGAGTCTGAGTATCCAATCAAGTCAAAGGTAGACCCCTTTGGATACCAGATCCCGAAGCAAGGCATAGAAACTAAATATCTAAGAATTCGCTTAACGGCCACAAGGTGACATTCCTTGGGGTCGGATTGATATCTAGCACACATGCATACACTTAGCATAATGTCCGGTCTACTAGCACATAAATAAAGCAATGAACCTATCATGGACTGGTATGCCTTGTGATCAACAGACTTACCTCCTTTGTTGAGGTCAACATGCCTGTTGGTTCCCATAGGTGTCTTTGCAGGCTTGGCGTCCTTCATCCCAAACCGCTTGAGAAGATCTTGTGTGTACTTTGTTTGGGAGATGAAGGTGTCGTCCTTGAGTTGCTTCACTTGGAACCCAAGCAGAAAGTCAATTCGCCCATCATTGACATCTCAAACTTTTGTGTCATCACCCTGCTAAACTTCTCACAAGACTTTTGATTAGTAGAACCAAATATTATGTCGTCAACATAAATTTGGCACACGAAGAGATCAACATTGCATGTCTTTGTGAAAAGAGTGGGTTCGGCTTTCCCAACCTTGAAAAGCATTAGAAATTAAGAAATCTCTAAGGCATTCATACCATGCTCTTGGGGCTTGCTTAAGTCCATAGAGCGCCTTACAGAGCTTATACACGTGGTCGGGATACCTGTCATCCTCAAAGCCAGGGGGTTGTTCCACGTATACCTCCTCCTTGATTGGCCCATTGAGGAAAGCGCTCTTTATATCCATTTGAAACAACCTGAAAGAGTGGTGAGCGGCATAGGCTAATAAAATTCGAATAGACTCTAGCCTAGCCACAGGAGCAAAAGTCTCCTCGAAATCCAAACCTGCGACTTGGGCATAACCTTTTGCCACAAGTCGAGCCTTGTTCCTTGTCACCACCCCGTGCTCGTCTTGCTTGTTGCGGAACACCCACTTGGTTCCCACAACATTTTGCTTTAGACATGGCACCAGGCTCCAAACTTCATTTCTCTTGAAGTTGTTGAGCTCTTCCTGCATGGCCAACACCCAATTCGAATCCTGCAAGGCCTCTTCTACCCTAAAAGGCTCAATAGAAGAGACAAACGAGTAATGCTCACAAAAGTTAGCTAATCTTGAGCGAGTAGTTACTCCCTTGCTGATGTCACCCAGAATCTGGTTGACGGGGTGATGTCGTTGGATCGATACTCGGACTTGAGTTGGAGGGACCCGTGGTGCTTCTTCCTCCATCACTTGATCTTCTTGTGCTCCCCCTTGATCATGCCCTTCTTCTTGAGGTACCTGTTTATCATCTTGAGTTGGAGGATGCACCATTGTGGAGGAAGATGGCTGATCTTGCTCCTGTTGTTGCTATGGTCGCACATCACCGATTGCCATCATGCGCATTGCGGCCGTCGGAACATCATCTTCATCTATGTCATCAAGATCAACTTGCTCTCTTGGAGAGCCATTAGTCTCATCAAATACAACATCGCTAGAGACTTCAACTAATCCTGATGATTTGTTGAAGACCCTATACGCCTTCGTATTTAAGTCATACCCTAGTAAAAACCCTTCTACTGCCTTGGGAGCAAATTTAGAATGTCTACCTTTCTTCACCAGAATGTAACATTTGCTCCCAAATACACAAAAGTAAGAGACATTAGGTTTGTTACCGGTAAGAAGTTCATAGGAGGTTTTCTAGAGAAGGCGATGTAGGTAGAGCCGGATTATGGCGTGACAAGCTGTGTTCACAGCTTCCGACCAAAACCGCTCGGCCGTATTGAACTCTCCAAGCATCGTTCTTGCCATGTCGATTAGCATCCTATTCTTCCTCTCTACTACACCGTTTTACTGTGGTGTATAGGGAGTGGAGAACTCGTTCTTGATGCCTTCCTCCTCAAGATACTCCTCCACTTACAGATTCTTGAACTCGGACCTGTTGTCGCTTCTTATCTTTTTCACCTTGAGCTCAAATTCATTTTGAGCCCTTCTTAGATAGTGATTAAGGGTCCCTTGGGTCTCTGATTTGTCCTGCAAAAAGAACACCCAAGTGAAGTGGGAAAAATCATCAACAATAACAAGACCATACTTACTTCCCCCGATGGTAAGGTGGGCAACGGGTCTAAAGAGATCCATGTGAAGAAGCTTCAGTGGTCTTGATGTTGTCATCACATTCTTGTTGTGATGAGTGCTTCCCACCTGTTTCCCTGCCAAACATGCTACATAAGGTCTGTCTTTCTTGAAACAAACATTGGTTAGTCCTAACACATGTTCTCCCTTTAGAAGTTTATGAAGGTTCTTCATCCCAACATGTGCTAGACGGCGATGCCATAGCCAGCCCATACTAGTCTTAGCTATTAAGCATGCATCTAGATCGGCCTCCTCTTTCGAAAAATCCACTAAGTAGAGTTTGTCGTCTAATACACCCTTAAAAGCTAATGAACCATCACTCCTTCTAAAGACAGAAACATCAATATTTGTAAAAAGACAATTGTAACCCATGTGACACAATTGACTTACAGACAGAATGTTGTACCCAAGCGACTCTACTAGAAATACATTCGATATGGAGTGCTCGCTTGTGATGGCTATCTTTCCCAAACCTTTGACCTTGCCTTGATTCCCATCTCCAAAGATAATTGTATCCTGGGAATCCTTATTCTTGACGTAGGAGGTGAACATTTTCTTCTCCCCCGTCATATGGTTTGTGCATCCGCTGTCGATGATCCAGCTTGAGCCCCGGATGCATAAACCTGCAATGCAATTTAATCTTGGGTTTTAGGTATCCAACTCTTGTTGGGTCCTACAAGGTTAGTTATAACAGTTTTTTGGAACCCATATGCAAGTCTTATCTCCCTTGCATTTGGGTCCCAATTTCCTAGCAACTACTTTTGCATTTTTACATGAAAGTGCAAATGAAGTATTGCAAGCATGGTAAATAGTTGAAGGTTCTTTGCACATTTTCCTAGGAACATGAGGCACAACATGATTTTTCCTAGGCCTGCTTCTACCATGAACAAAAGTAGAACTAGAGGCAAACATAGCATGTGAATTATGAGCAGCATGATCATAACTCCTATTGTAATGACTAGCAACTTTCCTATCATAAATAAATGCATGGTTCCTTTAAGGACTACTAGCCATAGGGGCCTTCCCTTTCTCTTTGTTGAGAACGGGAGTCCTTTGGCTTGTTAAGTTCTTGGTTTCCTTTCGAAAACCAAGTCCATCCTTAATTGAGGGGTGTCTACCAATAGTGTAGGCATCCCTAGCAAATTTTAATTTATCAAAGTCACTTTTGCAAGTCTTAAGTTGAGCATTAAGACTTGCCACCTCATCACTTAATTTAGCAATAGAATTAAGATGTTTATCACAGGCATCAACATCAAAGTCCTTACATCTATTACAAATAATGACATGCTCAACACATGATCTAGTTTCATTTGCTTCCTCTAGCTTAGCATTTAATTCATCATTTAAACTTTTTAAACTAGAGATAGATTCATGGCAAGCAGATAACTCAGAAGATAGCATTTCATTTCTCTTAGTTTCTAAAGCAAGAGATTTTTGCACACTAACAAATTTGTCATGTTCCTCATACAAAATGTCCTCTTGCTTTTCTAGCAGTCTATCTTTTTCATTTAGAGCATCAATTAATTCATTAATTTTTTCTACTTTGGCTCTATCTAAACCTTTAAATAAACTAGAGTAATCTACTTCATCATCGGAGGATTCTTCATCACTAGATGAAGCATACTTGGGTGTGTCCCGAACACGTACTTTTTTCTCCTTGGCCATAAGACATGTATGGCGTTCGTTGGGGAAGAGTGAGGATTTGTTGAAGGCCGAGGCAGCGAGTCTTTCGTCGTCGGAGTCGGAAGTGGAGCAGTCTGAGTCCCATTCCTTTCCAATGTGCGCCTCGCCCTTTGACTTCCTGTAGTTCTTCTTTTTCTCCTTCTTCCTGCTCTTTTGTTGTCCCTGGTCACCATCATTATCGGGACAATTTGCAATAAAGTGACCAGTCTTACTACATTTGAAGCAGGAGCGTTTTCCCTTTGCTTTATTCCTGTTGGGGTACTCCTTGCGTCCTTTGAGTGCGATCTTGAAGCGCTTGATGATAAGCGCCATCTCATCTTCATTGAGTCCGGCAGCCTCCACTTGAGCTACCTTGCTTTGAGAGCAACGGGCTGCGGCTCGTAGATAGGTAGTGGACCGTTCAAGGCGTCATCCATGTATCGTGCCTCCTTTACCATCATGCGCCCGCTCACGAATTTTCCGAGTATCTCCTTGGGCGTCATCTTGGTGTACCTGGGGTTTTCACAAATAAGATTGACAAGATGGGGGTCAATTACAGTAAATGACCTTAGCATGAGTCGGACAACATCATGATCCGTCCATCTTGTGCTTCCATAGCTTCGGATCTTGTTGACCAGGGTCTTGAGCCTGTTGTAGGTCTGAGTTGGCTCCTCTCCCCTGATCATCGCGAACCTCCCCAGTTCGCCTTCCACTAGTTCCATCTTTGTGATCATAGTGGCATCATTTCCCTCATGTGATATCTTGAGGGTATCCCAGATTTGTTTGACATTGTCCAAGCCACTCACTTTATTATACTCGTCCCTGCAAAGAGATGCTAACAACACAGTAGTAGCTTGGGCATTCTTATGGATTTGCTCATTAATGAAAACGGGATTGTCTCAACAATCTCCTAGATACTAGGATGGAGAGAAAATAAATGACTACGCATTTTATGACTCCAAAAAGAATAGTCTTCTCCATCAAAGTGTGGGGGTTTCCCAAGTGGAATTGATAGCAAATGAGCATTTGAGTTGTAGGGAATGCGAGAGTAATCAAAAGAATAATTCTGATTAACCGTTTTCTTTTTAGACAAAGAGGAGTCGTCTCTTGGTGAAGAAGAGGAGGCATCACTGTCGTAGTAGATAATCTTCTTGATGCGCCTCTTCTTCTTCCCGTCCCTCTTCTTGTGACTCGATCCTGAGTCAGTGGGCTTGTCGTCCCTTGGCTCGTTGAAGAGGGACTCCTTCTCCTTGTCGTTGACCACCATCCCCTTTCCCTTAGGATCCATCTCTTCGGGCGGTTAGTCCCTTAGATGAAGAGTATGGCTCTGATACCAATTGAGAGCACCTAGAGGGGGTGAATAGGTGATCCTGTAAAAACAAACACTAAATAGCCACAAAACTTAGTTATAGAAGTGTTAGTACGACTAAGTAGTTTTGAGGTGAGTTCTTGTGGATAAAACAATCACAGAGAAAGCAACACAAGAGACACGTGATTTTATCCCGTGGTTCGGCCAAGTAACACTTGCCTACTTCCACGTTATGGCGTCCCAATAGACGAGGGTTGCACTCAAGCCCTTTCAAGTGATCCGATGATCAACTTGAATACCACGGTCTTTCCTTTAGTTTATTTTCCCATTTGCAAGGAATCTCCATAGCTTGGAGTCTCTCGCCCTTACAATAGAGACCACAAAGAAAGCACAGAGTAAGGTTGGGAAGAGCAACACACACAAGACTCAAATCCGCAGCACAATCACGCACACAAGTCACGACTTGAGCTCGAAAAACGACACACGGAGTTCACAACTCAAATGGATCTCAAATCACTAACACAATGAAGCGAATGCGCGGGAGCAGAGTCTAGATGCTTTAGAATACTTGGAGAATGCTTGGTGTACTCCTTCATGCACCTAGGGGTCCCTTTTATAGCCCCAAGGTAGCTAGGAGCCGTTGAAGACCAACTTGGAAGGCCAATCTTGCCTTCTGTCGAGTGGTGCACCGGACAGTCCGGTGCACCACCGGACAGCTACTGTTCATGTCCGGTGCTTGATTTCTTTCCATACGGAGAGCAGTCGACCGTTGGTCCCTAGGATCGGTTGGCGCACCGAACACTGTCCGGTGCACACCGGACAGTCCGGTGTGCCCAACCAACCGTTGGCGCGACCACGTGTCGCGCGAAGATTGCGCGGCCGACCGTTGGCGCTAGCGACCGTTGGCTCACCGGACAGTCCGGTGAATTATAGCCACGTCGCCCGTTGCTTTTCCCAAGAGCGACGAGTTCGCCACGGATGACTCACCGGACAGTCCGGTGAATTATAGTCGTACACCGTCGTCGATTCCTGAGAGCAGCACTTTCACCGGAGACCAGCCTGGCGCACCGGACACTATCCGGTGCACCAGACCGAGCTGTAGTTTTGTCTGCACAGAGCCAAGTTTTTCCGGTTTCTTTTCTCCTTCTTTTGTCACTGTTTCTAGCACTTAGACAAACACATTAGCATTCAAAAAACAATGTACTAAGTCAAGAAACATACCTTGTGTCTTGATTTTCACTTCTCACTTTATTTGGCCCATAAGAACCTATTCAAACGTGTTGGGCACTTAATCACCAAAACATTATAGAAATGGCCCAAGGGCACATTTCCCTTTCAACAACAAGTACCATCACTTACAGTCTCAATACATTTTCAAATTCTTGACACCCTTCTTTTGGTGTATCCAAAGGGTCCAGTACAACGACCCTACCATCTTGAGGATATATTAGAAATGCAATCCAGTGGCCCATGATGCCCTCGCTGCACAATACAGATTTCAAATCTTAGTGGTTGTCCAAGCATCAATTTGAACTCTCGCAATATCCATTTTAGTTACTCGAACTGGTGGGCGGTCATGACACAACCACTTTTCCTGACCTTCTTTATGACTCTATACACGTACATCCCCGTGTTATATCTCAAATCGTTCTTTAGTCTTTTCTGTGTTTCCTCTCTCTCTCTCTCTTTCGACTTCAAGCTGACTAGCTTGTCATGATTGTCTAGTATATCATGACCCTTGATGACTCTCTCGTTAATATGCATCGGAGAGAGGTAATGAACATTTTCGCCCAATCTCTCGCATACATATGCTTGCATCCTGCAAGGACACAAGGCATGCCATTATTACTATTATTTTTTCTTGTAGTGTGAGCGATGTAAGGATGTGAAAATTACAATTAACATACAGAGAAAATAAGGTGACTTGAGCGAGGTCGAGGTCCTTGCGCCGTAGGAGCCTCTACATGTCGTGGAAATCTACGACCACTATATCATATGACTAGAAAGAGAAGTACTTCCACAGCACATGGATAACGAAAGAACGTAGGCCTGCTTTCGTCGCCTCCGTGTATCAAATATGGAACTTACTCACATCCCACGTCTCCTCCATGAGTTTGCCCAAGGTTACCATGAACTTGTGAGGCTCATAGTTTTTAGGGCAGTCATCCGAATGGGGCCAAGCAACTAGTGACTTAAGCCTCTACAGTACATGAGATAGTAAAGAATAAAAAACTTTGCCACTTACTCCTCCTACAATATTGTTCATAAGCATACCTTGGAGCTGAGCTTCAATGTTCTTTTACTATGCTGATGATCGCCTTCTCCACGTTGGTGTACCCATGGTTGGGCCCCACTTCTTTTGTATGTTCTTGTGTTGTATTTTTTTGGTGTGGGCAGACATGATTGTCTGTCCCCCTTCGGATCACTTGCAGGTGGCGTCGTATTGTCGGGTGTTGTTGTTGATCCTATTCCTTGTTGTGGTTTGCTTGTGTCGGGAGGACTGCCTTATGAGTTGCCTAGCGGATTGTCCCTTGGTTCACTGTCACTGTGGTGGTGGTCGACGTTGACATGCTGAGGCATGGGAGACGTTGATGGATGTGACATCGTCGTATCTTCATCTAGGTATATGACTAACTTGTCCAAAAGCACTCCCTTGCCTTCAACATTTCTCAGGTACATGTTGCTGTCTAGAATGGTATGTCAATTTCATCGTCTGTGTGTTCTGGGTGGACTTAGTTGACCAGCAACTTGGCATACCTGGTTAGAATTCTCTTATCATCGTACATATGTCCCGACAATGCTATTCATGTGCCCACCTCCATTTGTCTCTTCGATAGCCTGTCATACGGCACGACGATGTGACATGGCATTTGTCTGTCGATATGGTCGACTGGGTACATGTTGAGTCCTCCGGTTGACGGCACCATCTGGCCTTCAGTTGCGGGTTCACTCGGCTGCACCAGGTCCCCTTGACTCCATGCCATCAGTTCCTAGCCAAACTAGCAAAACATTTGCGTCCTCAGCTCCACCATGTTGGGGTTTTGGCTTCTTAATGCTTCCTCAATTTTCCCATGATCAGCTCCTTCATGGCCTCTTCGCTCCCTTGTTGTACGAGCTTCTCCTTGTAGACCTGTATGCTGGGGCGTGAGGTCTCCATACGCGTCCCCCACATCTTAGACATGTGTCCTGCAGGTCTTCAACCTTGTCGACAACATGATCTGCTCCATCACGTCCTTACGTCTTTTGATGTCTCTAGGTGTCAGACACCGCAGTTGGTCATCCGGCTTCTCTAATCCCTTAGTTAAGACTCAACACTCGTTATTCACCACTACTGATCCATCGACACAAATCCACATGAACTTCACCTTCGTCGTCGACCACTGCCTTTGGACTCCGCACCTACGGACCGTAAGCGAAGAGAAATGTTCCACAAACTCATGCTTGGGTTAGTACACACGCAACCCAAGATTCTATTTTGATGATAATCACACATCACAAACCAAAACCATAAGGGCACTTATCAACCTTATATTCACAGATAGAGATGGTAATTTTAATCCGGAATCCCAAAACTCGATGGGTACTTGTCCCGACGGTGCGAGTATGGGTGAATATTTTCACTTGAGGATGCAACCAGCACCCAACCTGAAGTTTCACGTATATGGGTGCGGGTTTCTATTTCAACTCGAGAGTGACCCGCACCCGACCCAAAATTTGGTTTATTCTTTATTTTGCACAAAAATAATTAAGATACAATAATAATTATTTTGAATAAGTAACTTGGCTAATGATTCATGAAATGTTTTGTTGTTGCTCAATGTGAAAAGGTTTAAAATCTGAACATATTACTCAACTATTGTTGCTACTTAATTGCTTATTGCTAAATTATCGTTTAAAAGTGTACACTCAGTAAAATCTGCAACGTGAAAAGGTTTAAAATCTGAACATATTACTCAACTATTGTTGCTACTTAATTGCTTATTGCTAAATTATCGTTTAAAAGTGTACACTCAGTAAAATCTGCTGGTGACCCAAAACCCGATGAGTTTAGGTGCGGGTTTGGAATTGCACCCATGAGTTCGATTGTGGGCGGGTTTCGATAGATAGCTTAAATGTATCAAGCATTAGATGTCTCTCCACCTCTCTTTGTTCTCCTCAGGCTGGCTCCAGCAAGAGCCCCTAAAGGGTCCTCTACCCTAAACATAGAGGATCAAACGGTACTCTACGCCCTCCAGCAGCGTCTTCTAAACGGTCCTCTAAATTTAGAGGACGTTGCTGGATTCTCTATATATAGAGTTTCTCTAAACGGTTCTCTATCCATTTGAATACTTTAAATAACCGGTTTAGTAAAACTAAAATATGTATAATACATTTGAGAAAACTAAAATATGACAAATACGTATGTAAAAATAAAAATAAAAAATATCTCTAATATAGTTATTTAAATATAGAAGACGTGATTTAGAGAACGTTATTGGAGAGAAAGGAAGTATAGAGGATAAAATCTTTTAAAGGAGCCTGTAAAGAATAGATATAGAGGACGTTGCTGGAGACAACCTTACGTGACGTGAGATGGGACACGTGGTTTTCACAATTTCATCTTGCGATGTTTGTATTTACAAAAGAACGTCTAGAGCCACAAATGAGTTCTAATCATTATCTTACAGGCCACTTAGCTACGTAATTGAACCCCAAACATACTAATACTACACTCTAACACGAAACTCAAAACATCTGACATACATTAAATTACGTGTTGATTTATCAAAAGGTTTAAAAAGAAAAATCTCTACTATTTATTAAGTCAGTAAGGGATAGTCTACCATTCCGTGTTCTGTCATTTCCATTCCCTGTTCTACCTTTCCGATTCCCCTTCCCCGCATAGTCCATTCTCACCATTCCATGTTTTGCCTTTCCGATTTCTCCCTCCCCGCACAGTCCATTCTTATGTTCGGTCACTATTCTAAAAGCTCATTCTCATGTACATCCCACGCCTAGCTAAAATTAAATTAAAAAAACATAAATG
This sequence comes from Zea luxurians, assembly GCA_029449295.1. Classification (NCBI taxonomy): domain Eukaryota; kingdom Viridiplantae; phylum Streptophyta; class Magnoliopsida; order Poales; family Poaceae; genus Zea; species Zea luxurians. Next base: position 284,346 of record JAOPSE010000408.1, on the reverse strand, counting down.
GCCCCAAGGGAATTTGAACTAACAACCCCTCAAGCAAATGTGATCGTAGCTACCACTACACCACACGTGTATTTATGTCCACATCCATTATAGTAAAAACATATACTACATCTCTCCCGAAGCTCACCTGCTACAATGTGTAGTAGTAGATAAGTATCACCGAAATTATTAAATTATATTTTTGGATTAAGAGAGTAGTATTTAAAGAAGAGCCTTGCATGCAATTTCTTTTGTTTTAATAATGTTTTCAACTTAAATTCCTTTTTTGCATGTGTGACATTTATTCACCATAAAAAATTTTCATGGATTTGACTTATAAGTCATTTTCATAAACCAATGCCAAAGATGAATCCATGTTTCTTACTTGGAAACCCCGAACAAACACCACTAGCACGAGGCGCTCGCGTTGGCGTCGCTCATCGACGACGAGAAGAAGCTTGGCGATTGCCAGTTCGACCTTTGGAAGCAGTCCTACGTGGCCACATGCGCCGCTGTGTACATCAAGCTCCGGCGCAGCCGCCGCTTGGAAGCGGTCCAAAGCGGCTATATCGCGCTGTCCATCATCAAACAGGGGGACCTCATAGTCGTTGCCAATACCAACGACTCTCGGGTTGTTCTGGGCACCGCAACTGACGACGACGCCATCACGCCGTCCAGCTCATCATCCACCTGAATCTCAACCTGCCACGTAAGTCGCTACTGACCAGCCATGAATTCTTGTACGCTGGGATGACGGCCATTGCTACTGTTGTGTGAGTATCCTCGAACAAGATGTAAATAGAGGAGTAGCACATCCGGTGATGCAACGACCAGGTGTACTACCTCGCTGATGAGCCTAGGGTGCACTTCATTTGGCAGCCCAACCAAGAGTCATCGGTACTCACCATGTCGCACGCGTTCGATGACTACTATATCAAGGATTATGACATCATCTCGGCGTTAGAGGTGACGCAGAGGAGGACCGACAACAATGACCACTCGTCATCGTCGGGCAGCTTTTGTGCCGGCCTGCCTTTAATTCTCTTCGCAAACACACACTTGCCTTTTTGTTTAAGCAAGCGTGTATGGTGGTGCGTGCCTGATGACTAACGTTGTATGGCGGAACTTTTACCAACAGGTGTGGCATGTGCTCTCCAATAATAAGATCATGCAAATCGTGACATATATCGAAGTTGCAATGTAGTAGTGAAACATCTAAATTAAAATAACAAAATTTATGTATGGCTAGGATCACAAATGAATTACGAAACATTTTCTTATAATAATATAAGACACATTTTATATATAAGTTATCATAATATTATATGTTTCCGAGTACTCACCTAGTAAATAGAAAAGAAACGAACGATATGGGCTTTTTCTTTAGTGGCCCATCTAAAAGCCATTAATTCATGACAAACCTACGTTCCACCACACCCACACGTTTCTTTACCCTAGCCTTTTCACTGCTCCAGCGAAGGCACACAGTGACACAGCCCGACAGGCGACAGCCGCCGCCGTTTCTTCGTCTCCCATCTTCATCTTCCTCGCAGCGCCGGCGCTCCATCTTCCGCTCCCTCTCCGACTCGCGCTCGGCACGCAGGCGACGGCGGTGGCGTAGCTCAGGCTCGGGCTCTCAGCGACGGCGGGGCAGTTCCAGATTCGGCGGCGGCGTCAGCGGCTCCCCCTCTCTCCTCTCGCCAATCGCCTTGTGCCCTCGCCTCCGGTCCTCCGCACACCGGCCGGGGACTCTACGTGCGCGCCTCCTGCTCCCCTCTTGCCTCCGGTGGACAGTCGACGGCGTCCGGCTCCGGCGGCTGCACTGCGCGCCGCGTGCGGCCGTCGGGCAGCTGGAGCCAGCAGCCGCTGCTCCACCAAGGCGGCCGCGCCGCTTTGGTAGCGCTTATTCCCCAAACGAAGCGTGACCCGTCCGCTTAGGCTGAAGCGCGCGCTTAGTGCCGCTATTTGGAATCCTGTTACCTTCTACCTCTAGGTTATTTTTGTCCCCTTCCAAGTGCAGTGTTGCTCTCTTGTGATCCCCTGACTGAAGTTCTTAAACCTTTGATTGGACTGAGGACTTTACACATTGCCTCATGTATGCACATACATCTTCAGGCTAAAAGAAATGGAGAGATCCAGTTCTGGTTCTTGTGGTCAGGGTGAGTAGTTTTTCCTTATTATGGTGTTTGGAGTTTACTCACAATGAATATAGGAATTAAATTTGTGAGGTTCAAGTAGATAAGTTTGATTGTGTTAACTATACAATGTAGATTTCTGTTCGAATTTTTGATGCTGTCTTCGGTGATTCTTGTTGAATGCTAAACATGTGATTTAATTGTAACCTAGTGGTTAGCTGTATGTTGTTCTAGAGTTTTGTACTCACATTAATTTGGAATTGATTGATGTTCTGTTAATAATTGGGGTTGATTTTCACAATGACATAGTTAAACAAATTCTCTGTTTTCATGTTGCATTGGGAACTGGTTCAACATGGATATACATCTAGGAGGACAAGCTGGTTTGGCTAATTAACATAATAGTGATATTCCTTGTAACTCATACTCATCTAATATAGTCATGACTGGGTTGCTAGGCATTCTACTTGAATAACTCCTTGTAACGAAATAAAATGGAGTTTACTGTAGATTGATATGGAAATACTTGACATGCTACTTGTTTTGTTTTGTTTCTACTGAAAGTGATGTGATTGAAGTGCATTCTTTGTTTGCTCTCTTTGATATGCTTTGCTGAATATAACATCACATTGCAGGTACAGTGTATCACTGGCTTGTGCTGATTGTGGTTTGGCTTTGTGGAAGCCAGCATGTTCTGTCTCAGAAATCGACATTTCAACCAAAAGATAAATTCCTTCTGTCTGATCCACCAATTGGTCTCTTTGATCCAATAGAGATTTCACCTTCTGTTCTTCCACACAATACTAACCCTGTTGAGCCACTGTCACCTATGTATCCAAATTACACATCCTATGATCCAGTCTTGACTGGAAAATGCCATGTAAATTTTTCTGCACTCTCTTATATCATGGAGAAGACAGCGTATGATTGCTCCATTCCGTTAGCACCACTAGTTGCTGATGTTATATGTTGCCCCCAAGTTAATAGCTTGATGAATATTTTCCAAGCTGCATATGGCAGTGGAAACGGTACCCTAGTTCTCAACCAGGCTTCAGCAAATGCTTGTTTCTCTGACATTATGAACATCCTTGCAAGCAAAGGGGCAAACACCAACATCCCTGAGTTATGTACTCTGAGGCCATCAAATCTTACTGATGCTTCTTGTCCTGTGAAGGATATTAGCTCTTTTGAGAAAATAGTCAACATCAGTAAACTCCAAGATGCATGCAGCAATGTTGACCCACTGAAAGAGTGTTGTAGGCCAGTTTGCCAACCTGCTATAGCAGAAGCAGCTATTCACATATCCTCTGGTGGGGCTAACATGTTTGGAAGTTCTAGCATGCCAGGGAGTGCTGTTGGGATTGATGTTGTTAGCGACTGTAAAGGGGTAGTTCATTCCTGGTTATCTATGAAGCTTTCATCAGAGGAAGCTAATAGTGCTTTCAGAGTATTATCTGGTTGCAAGGTGAACAAAGGTAAGTGATGTCATACTCTCTAGATGGCTACTAATGTAAGTTTCATTGTTATCATGCACAAAACCAAGTGAATGATTCTTGTTCTAAATGATGTAGTTTGTCCACTGGAGTTTGATGAACCTTCTTCAGTCGTTAAGGCGTGTGGCAAGGCATCATCTTCAACGTTATCATGCTGCGCAGCATTGCACTCTTACATTGGAACTAGGCAAAAACAGATATTTGTCACAAACCTGCAAGCAATTAATTGTGCAACAATGTTTGGATCAATGTTACAGAAAGCTGGTGTGGTGGATGACATTTATGGGCTTTGCGACATTGATTTGAAAGATTTCAGCTTGCAAGGTATGCACTGAAGCACTATTTACTTATCTTAATATTTTATTCATCATGGAACCCCTTTATTAACTCTTCTTTTCTCCTGGCACCATGTAAATGAAGCAGATTTTGGACAGCAAGGTCAGCGTCAACGAATCAACTTTGTCTAGTTTGATCCATGCACTTCCATAGCTTGATGCTAATTTCCAATCTTCACTATTGTAGGCTGTCTACTTCGGAGCTTACCTACAGATATTGTGTTCGACAACACTACAGGCATTAGCTTTACATGCGATTTGAGTGACAATATTGCAGCACCATGGCCATCCTCATCTTCTGTCCAATCACTGTCACTTTGTGCTCCAGGTAAGAGCAGGCATTCTGATTTGGGTCACAAAAACAATACACTACAATTTTCGAAATCACATGATTCTCACTATTTTTAACATGTTGAGTACTAGTTTTTGTCTAATCACATTGGCATCCTCTTTTGGATTCAGAAATGTCGCTGCCTGCTTTGCCTGTCTCGCCGAAATCAGAAAGCTCAGGTACTTAATTTACAATTTGCTTCTGAGATGTCATCTACTGTTTCCATCTTTAGCAAACTTAACATGCATATTTTTTTTTCTTCGCCCGTAGGTCCCTCCAGAACTGGGATCGGCGTTTTGTTGCTGCTTGTATTCCTCACTACCATCACTATCTGAGGAATACTTCCATCTAGTGAGCCAGAAGCTTCTTACCCCTGTTGTATTTTTTTTCCATCTGTGCAGGCCCGCGTGTAAATTGTCTGAATTACATTCTTGTAAATGAGCCTCCCCCTTGTGTCTCTTTTTGGTCCAGTGGATAGATCACAGTGCTGTTGTGTTAGAGATTACTGTTGTACCATTTTGTGTCTGAGCACTGGTTGAAAGTAAGCTAGATCTGGAGCTTCAACGCAGATGATGATCGAATGGCAATTAACAACCAGGCATGCTCTTTTGACTTGAAGTTCATAATCGAGGTTACCTGAGCCATCTGGTATCCTGAAATACGTATCGGATTACCAGCTACACTGTTGATGAACCACCACTAGAATGGCAGGTGGATTGTTACGGATTGGGATCGTAGGCAGTCGACTGCTCTCGCTCGTCGGGAGACCCCACCTATCAGCCTCCTTGCAGACAGACTGCGTGACTAGTGAGGATCCGGATTCGTTACCCCCGATTTTTTTGTTTTTTAGCCCCTTTTGTGACAAATTTACGTTTGGACTCCCAGAAATTTTATTTGCACGTTTGGACCCGATGCTCGGCGCCATAGGCTGTGGCGTGGCAGCAACGGCTACCTGCGCCTAGGGCTGACCTGGCACCGACGTGGTGGCGGCGCGGCCTCGTAGCTCGGCGCCACAGATCTTGGCGCCGAGCTACGAATGCCTATAAAACGGCCGCGCGGCTGGCCGAGAGCAGCGCATTTCCTCTTATTTCCAAACTTCGTCAAAATTTGCTGGATTCAAAGATTTGAGTTGGTTCACTTCGTAGACTAAGGTATGGTGTCCAACTGATTCGTTTTGTATATTGGGTTGTTAGTTTCATAGTTGCTCATAGTTTCATAGTTTAATAGTTTGTATACACCTATTATATTATCATTTCGATTATTAGTTTGTGTAAACTTATTATAAAGCATATTAGGTACAAGTGATAATTATAATCGTTTATTAGATGAAAGACATGTACCGAGAGGCGTTGTGGCAGAAGAGAGGTCGTCCTCGGGAGTTATATCCGGACGTATCTAGTAAGGATGCTCCTGTTCCTCCTGAACTTCCCGTGCCTAACTGTGACTGTGGCAGACTGGCTTGGGTACATCAATCACAACATCCAGACACGGCTGCTCGCTGCTACTACCTTTGTGGTGGTTTGGACGTACGTAGCTTATGACTTGTCACTTAATTTTGTTCGCATTCATTATTTTGTAGATGTGTAATAGTGCTTCTTTCCATTATTTTAGGGACATCAGAGGTGTTTCTTTTTCCAGTGGATCGACGATCCTGATAAATTTGACCCTCGATATCTTCTTTTCGTTAATTGGTTGAGTGGAAGGACCAGTCATGAGCGTTTTAAGCGTTGGGTACCTCCTCCCCCGAATCCTCCACCAATGACGGATGCGGAGAAGGAGGTAGCAACAGAAAGACGGATGTACTCACCGCCTCGATGCGATTGTGGAGACCGTGCTGTCATCGACGAAGACTATGAGAAGCAGTTCTGTTGTCCGAACATTGATTATGTGAGCCCATTGATACGCTAAATGTATGAACTAGTTATTATTTACAATAAATTACTAATTTTTTCTCCTGCAGCCATACGGGTGGCGTAAGTGTCGTTTCAGAGAGTGGTTGTATGGTCCTTTGTCCCATTGGCCAGAGCCAGAGGTAAAGGAAAAGAGATACAATCAGTGGGCGGAAGAAGAGGTGAAATTTGATCCAGTACTCTGCAAATGTGGTATTGAAGCTAAGTATGGATTAGTTCCTTCCGAGCTTGGTGTTGGATATTTTTGTGGACATATGGTCGATTACGATGAGGTTGGTATTTTTTTGCACCAGCTGTAATGTTATAGCGGTACTTACTATTTTTTATATGAGACGAGGAAATGTAGTTGGGAGAGTTACGACGACAAAGGAGAGGTGATGCGCACAATAGAGTCCAAGAGAATAATGGGACAGAAGATGCGTTGTGGATCTCGGCTCGTCGATTCGTACATTAACGATCGCATACGCGAGATGCGTAGGGAAGCAAAATCTGCCTTTTATGATAGCCCGAAGCGTGCAGAGTATAGGAGGTTGAAGGCGGCAGATGAGAAGAGAGCACAGGATGCAAGAGAATGGGAAGCGGCTAAAGCCGAGAAACAGATGTTGGATAATCTTGCTGATCGCCTCAAGGGAAGTAAGTGAGATAAATGATATTATAATTATGTTAGTACAATTTATTTATCTTGACTTTGCTAACTTATTTTTCTCATTATATTTGCAGAGATTGGAAGCGGCTTAAACTATTTGGCCGATGAGGCGCATGCGAGATATGTTCAGGATAAAATGGCAACGGTTGAGCTGATGGAGGAGGAGGACGACACATCTAGATTGAGTGAGCTTATCGCTCTCGCAGAGGCAGGATTACATGAAGAAGAGGAGGACGACACATCAAGGTTGAGTGAGCTCATCGCACTAGCTAAGGCAGGATTACGCGCTCAAGAGGAAGAGGATGAGTTTATGTCTCAGGCCGCCGAAGAGGTAGAGACGGCTTATTACAAGAAGAAGTCTGATGAGGCTGAGGCTGAGGATGAGCTATTCTCCCAAGCTGCAGATGAAGCAGAAGCCAATTATTACAAGAGAACTGGTGACAAGTGTGATGCAGGACAATGCAGCAAGTGGAATGAGGTTGTCGTTGAGGATTGCGCGACGGATGACTCCGAAGATGAGTTACTCATAGATTGTGATTCAGACTGAAGAATTGTAGCCTGTTATGTAGTATTTTCGTATCAAAAATAATTTAGAACTCTAAAGATGCGTTACTTATTGCTTGTTATGTTTTTTACAATTCACAAAAAAAATTTGCAAGAGTTCTCCTTGTTTTATTAACAATCACAGTTCAAATAATCACATATTATAAGACATGTAAGCATTTCAACATATAATACATCACAAAATAACATCGAATATAAAAACATCCACAGAATATAGTTCTTCATACAATGTCCACAAACAAAGTCCAAAATACAATGTCCACAACACATAGTCCAAACATGGTGGAACCATCGTCGTGCGGCCCCGATTGAGCATCGGGCACAACAACGACTTCTTCATGAAGCTCTACCAAAGGAGCTTCAATACGAGATGCATTTGACATTTGTGGAGACAACCCGACTGGACCATCGCAATGACTAACAGGTAACTTTTGAACAACCACATCCAAACATGGTGGAACCATCGTCTTCACAATTCTTAAATATATCACCCAATCATCTTCTGAGGTAATGGAGATCAACCGTCGGACAACTGTTCCATATGTAATATGGGACAACAAACCCTGAATTGATATTCTAGGGTCGTTTATGTCGCAACTAATCTCCTCACAAGCTCGAGCGAAAATCTTGTCAAAAGATGGTCTTTCATCGAACAACATGGTCACGATCTTCATACCATCAAAAGTAACATTCCCATAAGCATCTATCTCCACCCTTCCTCCATGGTATAGTGTTACTAGGCTGTCCATCTATTGCAAAAATGGATTACTAACTCAATAATGGCTATATACTTAAGCCTACAAACTTACTAAGCAATAAATATATATTAACTAATAACTATATAGTAAATATTAAATGAACACATCAAATGAAATTACATAATCTATGAATAATGTACGAAAACAATGTATACCTGAGATCGCGTACGAGTCCAGCTAACGGTGGAGAAGGTCAAGTCGGACGAACACCTACGTACAAAAAAAACTATTGTCAATAAAAAATTTGGCAGCACCTCCCCTGTAAAGTGATGTTTATAGAACCTGCAAATAAACGACAACACGATGGTTGCCAACACAGATTACATGTAATATCAATGCGCTAAACAAAATGCTAACTATATAATCACTAAGAATTTACTAAACACTAACAATATGCTAAGCAAGAAACTAGCTAACTATTTTAATAAACACTAACAAGAAAATATCTAACTATTTACTAAACAATAAATAAGTGGATAGCTAATTAATTACTAAACCCTAACAATAGCTAACAATTTACTAACTAAGTAATTAAAAAAATACCTAGCGGCAGCGGCCGGGCCGGGGGCGCGCGGTGGCCGGGGCGGGAGCTGGCGCGGCGGCCGGTGGCCGGGCCGGGGCGGTGGCGCGGTGGCTGGGGCGCGCGGCCGCTGCCTGGCGCGCTCGGCGGGCGGGGCGAGGGGAGCGGGGGAGCGCGGTCGCCGGCGCTGGCGAGCTCGGCGGGCGGGGCAGGGGAGCGCGGTCGCCGGCGCTCGGCGGGTGGGGAGGGCGGAGCGCGGCGGTGGTCGGCAACGGCGGGGAGGGCGGCGGTGGTAGGCAACGGCGAGGAGCGCACGTAGAATAAGTGAAGAGTAACAGAGAAGAAACGCAGAGGAAAGGGGATTGCGGTTAATTCCTAACTCGGCGCCAAGATCTGTGGCACCGAGCTAGGTGCCACGCGGACATCCACGTCATCCCTGCCCGCCATGGCCACGTCATAGCTCGGCGCCATAGGCTGTGGCGCCGAGCTGTGTTACCTCGGCGTCACAGCCTATGGCGCCGAGCATCGGGTCCAAACGTGCAAATAAAATTTCTGGGGGTCCAAACGTAAATTTGTGTCACAAAAGGGACTAAAAAACAAAAAATTCGGTCGTTACCCCCACTTTCACTGGTCCAGCCATCTCGATCTCTTGCATGGCTGCTAATATCACAACAACAATAAACCATAGAGATCTTTACCCAATTTGCAATAATGCTAAATAACACATCTTTAGTAGTGAAACTGTTTATTTTAAATTTTTTAGAACAGCTTCACGGATATCTATAAGCTTTACTAGTGAAGCTGTTTGCTTTAAAATAGCTTCACAAGTAGCTTTGCAGAAAAAGCTAAGCTATCACAGCTTAGCTTTACTAATTGAGCTATTTTACTTTACTAAAAAAGTTGTTTTTTTAAAACAGCTTCATGAGTAGCTTTCTAGATGAGGTTAAGCTAGTACAGCTTAGTAAAACAAAGCTATTTTACTTTATTAGTAAAGCTAATTTTTTTAAACAGCTTCATGTAGCTTTCTAGATAAATTTGAGCTGGTACAGCTTAACTTTACTAGTGATGTTTTTTAACAGCTTTGCGAGTAGCTTTCTGGACAAAGTAGAGTTATTTTGGATAAATTTGACCTGGTACAGCTTAACTTTACTAGTGATGTTTTTTAACAGCTTTGCGAGTAGCTTTATGGACAAAGTAGAGTTATTTTGGAGAAACTTCGGCAAAATAATTTGACCAATAGCTTTATACATAGAGTGTTTGAATGCACTAGACTTAATAGTTAGTTGGCTAAAAATTGCTAATAGAATTAAAAACAAATAGCTTTCTAAACAAAGTAGAGTTGTTTTGGATAAATTTGACCTGGAACAGCTTAACTTTACTAGTGATGTTTTTTAACAGCTTTGCGAGTAGCTTTCTGGACAAAGTAGAGTTATTTTGGAGAAACTTCGGCAAAATAATTTGACCAATAGCTTGATAGATCTAATAGTTAGTTGGCTAAAAATTGATAATAGAATTAACTAGTTAACAAATAGCTAACTAACTAGTAGCTAATTTAGTAAAATTAGTTAATAGCATAACTATTAATTAGATTGTTTGGTTGTCTCAACTAATTGTATCAGCTAACTATTAATTGAGAGAGGGAAGTAAAGAAGTGGGGGAAATAAACGAGACATGAAAAGCTACTTGTTTTTAGCTTTATCCCTCTCCATTCTAGCTTCATTCCTTAGTGAGCGTATAAAAAAAGGATACTTGGTGTAAAAAAACAGCTCATGAAACGTGAAGCTAATTTGAAGTTTGATAAAAAAAAAAGCTCATGAAACTGTTGGTAGCTTCACCTATGAAGCTGTTTCAAAACAATGTTTGGTTAAAAAAACAGCCCATGAGAATGTGCTAAACAGAACCTTGAAAACAGATTAGCAGCTACGCATGACATCAGAGCGTTCAACTTCAACAATGCTGCAAAAAACTGATTCACGGACAAATGCAAAATAGCAGTTTTTGAACAAATCTCAGCAACTGTTACACTACTGATACAATTTAACAACAGGTTTCGAACAGATATTAGCTAATGTTACACAACAGATTGACAGATTCAATTCAATTGTTGGTTGATATGCTGGGAAGCAACTACAACTGTGTTGATTGCTCTGTTGAACTTTGATGTTGCAAAGGGGTTCCATCAGCAGCGTCCTGAAAATGTGTGCGTGTCGATCCACTCGATGAAGGCTTTGCACCAGCTGAGACGATGTTCTTGAACCAAGCTCCCTGGAAACTAGGGCTGCCTCTGTTTTGATTGTTACCCGGAGACTCAGGTGAGGCTTGATTTTTGGAAGTCAGGCCTGCCATAAATCTGTATGCTACTCTACTGGCATTCACGATTTCTGTTTTAGCCTGCCTGAACTGCAATACATAAATTCACAAGGAAAACAATGACGATAAAACAGAAAGGTATAGATAAAACAGAAATCCCTATGCACATATTTAAAGCTCCAAACCTAACACGTGCAAAAGAAAAATGCAAACACAAATATAAGGAATGCTTGCATTTGTGGGGAAAACAGAGGTCTAAAACATGAGTGATAGACTAGGAAAAATAATAAAAAAGCAAGGAGCAATCATAAATTTTATGCTAGGATTAAGCAAATTGGAGATAACACATTGTATCACAGCAACACATTCTGAAATTACCTTAACTGCTGTGTTCTCAGCAACAACCACAGCAGTATCACCGGCATTGGCAAAGCGATTCACCCAACCTGCAAGGTTAGACAGAATAAGAGAGTAAGTTCATGGCATTTCAAACCTAAGTAACACAATCATGCTAGGCCTCTGGTGCTAGCAACATAGATAAAAATTCAATAATTCAACATTATGATCATGAATGTTGTTAGCCTTGAATAGGAGCAAAACAAAATCAGCTATCCACGTATCTGGACCTTGATATGTGGCTTTTGTTCAGTTTCAAACTTTGAACTCTAGCCTACCCTATCTTGCTTGGCACTAAAAGGTTTTGTTGTTGTTGTATGATCAGAAATGTCAGGCAAAGACTTGACCTAGGAATCTAAACCTCCTCAAATTGTCACACAAGTTGGCGCATTAGGACATGAATCATTAAGCACACATAAAAGAGCCTTGTCTCAAATGCAGACTAAACGGTTTAGCAGAGGTAATGTAATAATTGAGCTAATTACTGTTCTTGGGAGACATCCACCTAGCATGTAAGTTTCAAGGCAGCCATCAAAAAACTCATCAAGGGGCAACACCTGCAATGCGCTTGTGCTCAGGTCCACAATCACAAGGAAAACAATGAAACTGGCTCTAAGAGACTGCTAAACGTCTGTGTTGTACATGGTCTTATGCTCCAAAGTTGAGTCTTAAAGCTAGCGGCACTGAGTTTCATACATGAACCCCCTATTATCAAAGCTTCAAGTGTGATAATCACATAACACCAGTTAAATTGCTCAATACTTCAGCGGTAGCAAACACATGCTTCAGCAATGTTCAGTTTACACATTCGCTCATTCAGTTTGTTCATTCTTTTCCTAGCAAGAATGTAAATAGCCATGTAAATTGAAACCTGCAATCTTCATACCAATTCGAGGACATAGTGTGTGTGTTTTCAACTCGAGAATTGTACATAATGCCACTATGAGATGCACCTTGCACAGGTTGTCGCCATTCAGAAAAAGAAAACCATGGAATGCCCCTCCGTGGTCTTACCTGGGAGCTTGGGGACGCCGAGCCTCTCGCAGAGCACGTCGCAGAAATGGTTACAATTCCTGGAGAGGAGATCGTACGAGTGGCCCGGCCACTCGCGGCTGAGCTCCCGCAGGATCCGGTTAACGGCGGCGATGCCGCACTCGGTCTCCCCGAGGACGATGCGCTCCCGGTAGGTGTACATGGGGTTCTTGCCTACGGGGCAACTAAACACGCCGCTGCCGGACTCGCAGAACCCGAACGACCACTCGTCCTCGCCATAGACCTGCGTTGAGGGGTTCAAGAAATGGCGTGAGATTTAGGGATCTGGAGAAGCGGCACGCAAGCGTCGCTCCCTGGGATCTGAGCGATTGGCGAGGGAAGGGGGAGAGGGGAGCCAGGCCCACTACCTGCACGGCGCTGTGGAAGATGCCGCCGAGGCCGATGCGGTCCTTGAAGATGCGGTTGATCTGGAGGATGGTGTTGTTCGTCTTCTCGGAGTCACTGTTGGTCACGTCATACACGTGGAGCACCACCTCCTTCATTTCAGCCCCCACGGCCCGGCCTCCAGCGGCGGCGGCGGCGGCGGCAGCGATTGCTGTGGCGGCGGCTACGGGGTTTGGGCGGGGACACGGCAAAGCAAAGGAGGGGATCCAAGCGTCGGTGGGTGGGTGGGTGGATGGGGGTGGGGGGTGGTCGCTTGCAGTTGCAGGAGAGGAGACGGTAGTCCGTGGTCGTGGTGCGGTGTTTGGGGTGGAGCAAGCGGTCGGGTTGATCTGCTCTTGCTGGACTCAATGACGACTGGGGCCGCTCAACGGGTTTCTTTGCTTGCACATATTTTTTTTTTGAAAAAAACAGTGCGTTGCTATAATTTTTGTCGCTCTCAAGTGCTAAACACCACCACATCAATCATACAAACTACCAGGTAAAGACTATAGCGATCTAGATTTGACAGAAGATACATAAAAGACAATAGTTAGTTTGGTTGTATGTTGCTACAATTTTTATATATCATATAAATTATATTTAAACAAATATTTAATAAAGTATGATTATATTTTTTTGCTTTTAAATTATTAGTATATATTTAAAAGCTTTGTGTGACACAAGCAGTTTCACAGTACAATGGTAGACAACAAACTTGGCGTCGCCAGTCGTCTGCGTGAGGGGAGGGCACACAGTTATTCCATATTATAATAGTAGAGATCTACTACAGATTTAAATATAGAAAAAGACCATGATATACGATACAAATAGCATTACAAGTTAACCTTTTCATGGCAATAAAACAAACAAAGTTCTATGGAAGGGATAAAATGCATGCATAAGAGCTATCCAAGTCAGCTGACATTATCTTTTGGTAATAGCATGTCCAAAAAAAAACTCAGACATTTTAAATTTCTATGCCACTTTGTTTCCTGGTGGTGTTGTATAGGGATGGCAACATCAACATTTTACATGCATGACCACGAGTAAAAATCATACAGAGTGCGGGTTTGATTCTCAACCTGGTTATGATCGTATATGTGCCCGTAAACCCGCATAGGATATATGTGTCTATATATATGTGAAATATATGTATAATTATGTGCCCTCATGTATACCGTGAGTTTGTGATACTCACGCACAGTAGGTACGTGTGTTATATTGTACCTGTCGCGGACAACAGATATAGATGCGAGTTTTGTATTTACCTCACGGGTATGCGTTTGTGAACAATGTATCCGCATGTTTTAAACCCTTCGACATTCCTAGTGTTGTAAGCTTCGCCACCTTAAATTGGTATTTTATTGTAGCCCAAAGATTGTTGATCGACTATTTTCAGGTATTCATGTTCGCAAAAGTTTTAGCATCACCATCAAATCGACAAAGGAGAACAACTAAATATAATGCGTGAACTACAACAACTATGGTTCGAATTTGGCATATTTAATGGGATGGCTAAACAAAGTAAAAGAAGTATGTCATCACGTAGAGATTTCAAGATATTGTAGGTACCCAAGAGACTCCTAGATGCTTTCTAGCTATCGACACATGGGAGATTTATAAAGGTTCGAACTACTGAAAGAATCTAGATGTATAGAACATGAATGAATAGCCTATAAAAATTCTTACACAATTAACAATAACAAGTAGAGCCAATATAATTTATATATGCAGAAGTGGTTACTTGCTCTACGTCTACTTAAGGATATTTCCCTAACCCAACTAAAAGCTTGTGAATGGTATGTATAAGAATGGTAAACTATGTGCAAAGCAAGAGAAATGGAATAATAGTTACACAATAAGTGAATGAATTACCAACAGGTAACACAATATTTACCCCCAAGGTTCATTTGCTTGCTGACTACCTACGTTCTTATTATGACAAGTCTAAACTAGGCGATTCACAAGTTTATTTGGTGTACAGGCAGCATGAGAAGGTAAAACAAAGTTGCAAAAACAGCATGAGAAGGTAAAACAAAGTTGCAAAAACAGCTAGGATTTTTTTTCTAAGCCTACATAAAAACTAAAAAAGTGTGGCTGCTGGGATTCGAGCCCAGGTCTCCACGGCCACAACGTGGAATTCTCACCACTAAACTACAGCCACATTAGTGGTAGTATGACTACTTTTGTAATACTAAACGGAAAAAGTAAATTAACATTCGAAACAAACTTGGTTGCCACTTTTATGCGTATTGTGTGCAATGCTTGCAACCAAATTGGCCAGGTAGAATTATGAACGTTTTTTTATAGTTCATATGAGGTGGTTGTATTATTCTTCCTTGGTCATAGTCAAATTTGAATATTAAGATCTCATCTACACCTGATTACCATAGTTGTAGTTACCAAAGTATTGACTGCTCTATTTACTTTGTTGACAGATCATAGGAACTCGTGGCTCTAGGCTGCTATTATGATTAGGCTCCTTTGACAAGCTTATCCTATTTTGAACTATGGTCTGCACACCTTTGAGCTATGGCTGCAGACGGCATACATAGACTCATGTACTTTAAGGTGTTGGTATCTTCTTTCATTGAATGCATGTAATGACCATTTTTATCTGTCACTATCCATGTGATTGGTTGCTGCATAATGTTAGCCTGGCATGTATGAAGGAGCCCGGCTTCTCGTGCCCAGGCTAGACTCGTACATTGTCTTTTGTTTGGTTGTTTGCATTAATGAATTCAGACTAGATACGACAAGTGTTTGGTTGTTTGTACTGAAACATGCAATAGACAAGTGTACAATAAATAAATCTCTAAATTTTATATAGCACGAGTAATCTGATTTTGTTTATAAAAATCTCACCAACACAAATATAAAACCGGTTTGTTGATTAAATCTATTAATTAAAAAATATAATAAAAAACCACTTAAAAAGGTTTCATATTCCGTGCCCATGCATGCGGCCAGCTTCATGCATCCTGCATGGCTGGATACGCGTCTCGCGAGCATCTTCATGGAGCCTGGCCGGTCGATGATTTTTGCATCAGCTGAGACTGTATACGTCCAACAGGCAACCAATCATAACATGCTTTAAGACTCCGCGTGTGCAGCTGCACACATCCGCACGCGAACCAAACAACCGGTATATTCTTGTGTTAATTGTACTGCAATTCTCGTATTGATGATTTGGTATAATGCTAGCGCTGAACAGGGCACAATTCCTATATATATGTGTTTGTTGCTCCTGTGGTATTATTTTTTTGGGTTGGGTTCTGATTGATGGCGACTACTACTATGCAAGCAGTCCTTCTTTGCAAGTGTGCAAGCAAATCATCTGATCCATTAGATTATGATCCAACCATATGTCACATTTAACACTTAAACCCTTCCACCACCAGCTCAATAATCTTTATAAAAAACCCCTAACAACCATGGTTGTGTCTGTGGTTGGATCGTAATCTAATGGATCAGATGGTTTGCTTATACGCTTGCAAAGAAGGACTGCTTGCATGGCAGTCGTTGCCCTGATTGTTACTGTATATCTATATTACTCTATATGTCTGTAGCGTAGGCGTCGACACCCCCGTGTTCTGCCTCCGCACCCGCGACACCGCCGCCGTGATTCGCGTGCCCCCGCCCGTCTCTCCTCGCCCGCGACCCCCTCCACCGAGATGCTCGCCCACGCTGTCGATGGAAGGCGCCTCCGTGTTCCTCGTCCTCGTAATCGACGCGATGCTCGCCCCTGGCCAGCCTCGCCCCACTGAAAGGGAATTAGGCTTACACCTAGTCCCTAATTAATTTTGGTGGTTAAATTGCCCAACACAAATATTGGACTAACTAGTTTGCTCTAGTGTATAAGTTATACAGGTGCAAAAAGTTCACACTTAGCCAATAAAAAGACCAAGTATTAGGTTCAACAAAAGAGCAAAGGGGCAACCGAAGGCACCTCTGGTCTGGCGCACCGGACTGTCCGATGTGCCACCGGACATGTCCGGTGCACCAAGAGGACTCTGATTCAAACTCGTCACCTTCGGGAAATTCCAGAGGCAACTCCGCTATAATTCACCGGACTGTCCGGTGTACATCGGACATGTCCGGTGCTCCAAGGAAGAGCGGCCTCCGGAACTCGCCAGCCTCGAGAATTCATTTCAGCTGCTCCGCTAAAAATCACCGGACTGTCCGGTGTAACAGCGGGGCAACGGCTACTTCTGGCGCCAACGGCTACCTGCGGCGCATTAAATGCGCGCCAGCGCGCGCAGAGGTCAGGCACGCCCATGCTGGCGCACCGGACATCCTACAGTACATGTCCGGTGCGCCACCGGACATCAAGGCGGGCCCAGAAGTCAGAGCTCCAACGGTCGGAACCCAACGGCTTTGGTGACTTGGCTGGCGCACCGGACTGTCCGGTGTGCACCGGACTGTCCGGTGCACCATACGACAGCCAGCCTGCACCAAACGGCTAGTTTGGTGGTTGGGGCTATAAATACCCCCAACCACTCCACATTCAAGTCATCCAAGTTTTTATACTTCCAACCACTTACAAGAGCTCTAGCATTCAATTCTAGACACACCAAAGAGATCAAATCCTCTCCAAACTCCATACAACACCCTAGTGATTAGTGAGAGAGATTTGCTTGTGTTCTTTCGAGCTCTTGCGCTTGGATTGCTTTCTTCTTTCTTGATTCTTTCTTGCGATCAAACTCACTTGTAATTGAGGCAAGAGACACCAATCTTGTGGTGGTCCTTGTGGGAACTTCGTGTTCCAAGTGATTGAGAAGAGAAAGCTCACTCGGTCCGAGGGACCGTTTGAGAGAGGGTAAGGGTTGAAAGAGACCCGGCCTTTGTGGCCTCCTCAACGGGGAGTAGGTTTGCGAGAACCGAACCTCGGTAAAACAAATCCACGTGTCTCACTCTTTATTCGTTTGCGATTTGTTTTGCACCCTCTCTCGCGGACTCTATTATATTTCTAACGCTAACCCGGCTTGTAGTTGTGATTATTTTGAGAATTTCAGTTTCGCCCTATTCACCCCCCTCTAGGCGACTTTCAATTGGTATCAGAGCCCGGTGTTTCATTAGAGTCTAACCGCTCGAAGTGATGTCGGGAGATCACACCAAGAGGGAGATGGAGACCGGCGACAAGCCCACTACGAGCCAAGGGAGCACTTCATCGGAAGAGTCCCGCACCAAGAGGAAGGAGAAGAAGAAGGACTCCTCCAAACGGAAGGAGAAAAGATCTTCTTCTTCTCACCACAAAGAGAAGAAGGAAAAATCTTCTTCCCACAAGTCGCATCGGAAAGGCGACAAGCACAAGAAGATGAGGAAGGTGGTCTACTACGAGACCGACACTTTATCAACATCGACCTCCGACTCCGATGCGCCGTCCGTAACTTCTAAGCGCCAAGAGCGCAAGAAGTTTAGTAAGATCCCCTTACACTATCCTCGTACATCTAAACATACTCCATTACTTTCCGTTCCATTAGGCAAACCGCCAACCTTTGATGGCGAAGATTATGCTAGGTGGAGTGATTTAATGAAATTTCATCTAACCTCACTCCACAAAAGTATATAGAATGTTGTTGAGTTTGGAGCACAGGTACCATCTATAGGGGATGAAGACTATGATACGGACGAAGTGGCCCAAATCGAGCACTTCAACTCCCAAGCTACAACCATACTCCTCGCCTCTCTAAGCAAGGAGGAATACAACAAGGTGCAAGGGTTGAAGAATGCAAAGGAAATTTGGGACCTTCTCAAGACCGCGCACGAGGGTGATGAACTCACCAAGATCACCAAGCGGGAAACGATCGAGGGGGAGCTCGGTCGCTTTCATCTTTGCCAAGGGGAAGAGCCACAAGATATGTACAACCGGCTCAAAACCTTGGTGAACCAAGTGCGCAACCTCGGGAGTAAGAAGTGGGACGACCACGAGGTGGTTAAGGTTATTCTAAGATCTCTTATTTTCCTTAACCCCACTCAAGTTCAATTAATTCGTGGTAATCCTAGATACACACTAATGACTCCCGAGGAAGTAATCGGGAATTTTGTGAGCTTTGAATGTATGATCAAGGGCTCAAAGAAGATCAACGAGCTTGATGAACCCTCCACGTCCGAAGCACAACCGGTGGCATTTAAGGAGACGGAGGAGAAGAAGGAGGAGTCTACACCGAGTAGACAACCAATTGACGCCTCCAAGCTCGACAATGAGGAGATGGCTTTAATCATCAAAAGCTTTCGCCAAATCCTCAAGCAACGGAAGGGGAAGGACTACAAATCCTGTTCCAAGAAGGTTTGCTACAAGTGTGGTAAGCCCGGTCACTTTATTGCTAAATGTCCATTATCAAGTGACAGTGACAGGGATAACGACAAGAAGGGCAAGAGGAGAGAAAAGAAGAGGTACCACAAGAAGAGGGGCGTCAATGCCCATGTTTGCCGCGAGTGGAACTCCGACGAGAGCTCCACCGACTCCTCCTCCTCCGACGAGGACGCCGCCAACATCGCCGTCACCAAGGGACTCCTCTTCTCCAACGTCGGCCACAAGTGCCTCATGGCAAAGGACGGCAAAAGGAAGAAGGTTAAATCTAAATCCTCCACTAAATATGAATCCTCTAGTGATGATAATGATAGTGATGAGGAAAATAATTTGCGTACCCTTTTTGCCGACCTAAACATGCAACAAAAAGAAAAATTAAATGAATTAATTAGTGCCATCCATGAGAAGGATGATCTCTTGGACTCCCAAGAGGACTTCCTAATCAAGGAAAATAAAAAGCATGTTAAGGTTAAAAATGCTTATGCTCTACAAGTTGAAAAATGTGAAAAATTGTCTAGTGAGCTAAGCACTTGCCATGAGACTATTGACAATCTTAGAAATGAAAATGCTAGATTAATTGCTAAGGTTGATTCTCATGTTTGTATTGATTCAACTTCCAATCCTAGAAATGATAATGTTGATTTACTTGCTAGGATTGATGAGTTGAATGTTTCTCTTGCTAGCCTTAGAGATGAGAATGAGAAATTATTTGCTAAGGCTAAAGATTTTGATGTTTGCAATACTACTATTTCCGACCTTAGAACTAAGAATAATATGTTGCATGCTAAGGTTGTAGAATTAAAATCTTGCAAACCCTCTACATCTACCGTTGAGCACACTTCTATTTGTACTAGATGTAGAGATGTTGATATCAATGCTATTCATGATCACATGGCTTTAATTAAACAACAAAATGATCATATAGCAATATTAGATGCTAAAATTGCCGAGCATAACTTAGAAAATGAAAAGTTCAAATTTGCTAGAAGTATGCTCTATAATGGGAGACGCCCTGGCATCAAGGATGGCATTGGCTTCCAAAGGGGAGACAATGTCAAACTTAATGCCCCTCCTAAAAACTTGTCTAACTTTGTTAAGGGCAAGGCTCCCATGCCTCAGGATAACAAGGGTTACATTTTGTACCCTGCCGGTTATCCCGAGAGCAAAATCAAGAAAATTCATTCTAGTAAGTCTCACTCTGGCCCTAACCATGCTTTTATGTATAAGGGTGAGACATCTAGCTCTAGGCAACCAACCCGTGCTAAGTTGCCTAAAAAGAAAACTCCTAGTGCATCAAATGATCATGGCATTTCATTTAAGACCTTTGATGCATCTTATGTTCTTACTAACAAATCTGGCAAGGTAGTTGCCAAGTTTGTTGGGGGCAAACACAAGGGCTCTAAGACTTATGTTTGGGTACCTAAAGTTCTTGTTTCTAATGCCAAAGGACCCAAAACCGTTTGGGTACCTAAAGTCAAGAACTAAAATTGTTTTGTAGGTTTATGCATCCGGGGGCTCAAGTTGGATACTCGACAGCGGGTGCACAAACCACATGACAGGGGAGAAGAAGATGTTCTCCTCATATGAGAAAAACCAAGATCCCCAATGAGCTATCACATTCGGGGATGGAAATCAAGATTTGGTCAAAGGTTTGGGTAAAATTGCTATATCACCTGACCATACTATTTCCAATGTTTTTCTTGTAGATTCTTTAGATTACAATTTGCTTTCCGTATCCCAATTATGTCAAATGGGCTACAACTGTCTATTTACTGATGTAGGTGTCACTGTCTTTAGAAGGAGTGATGATTCAATAGCATTTAAGGGAGTGTTAGAGGGTCAGCTATACTTGGTAGATTTTGATAGAGATGAACTCGACACTTGCTTGGTTGCTAAGACTAACTTGGGTTGGCTCTGGCACCGCCGACTAGCCCATGTTGGAATGAAGAATCTTCATAAGCTTCTAAAGGGAGAGCACATTTTAGGACTAACAAATGTTCATTTTGAGAAAGACAGGATTTGTAGCGCATGCCAAGCCGGGAAGCAAGTTGGCACTCATCATCCACACAAGAACATCATGACTAGTGACAGGCCACTGGAGCTCCTACACATGGACCTATTCGGCCCGATCGCTTACATAAGCTTCAGCGGGAGTAAGTACTGTCTAGTTATTGTGGATGATTATTCTCGCTTCATTTGGGTGTTCTTTTTGCAGGAAAAATCCCATACCCAAGAGACCTTAAAGGGATTCTTGAGACGGGCTCAAAATGAGTTCGGCTTAAGGATCAAGAAAATTAGAAGCGACAACGGGACGGAGTTCAAGAACTCACAAATAGAAGGCTTCCTTGAGGAGGAGGGCATCAAGCATGAGTTCTCTTCTCCCTACACCCCACAACAAAATGGTGTAGTGGAGAGGAAGAATCGAACTCTTTTGGACATGGCAAGAACCATGCTTGATGAGTACAAGACAACGGATCGGTTTTGGGCCGAGGCGGTCAACACCGCCTGCTACGCCATCAACCGGATATATCTACACCGAATCCTCAAGAAGACATCCTATGAACTCCTAACCGGTAAAAAGCCCAATATTTCATATTTTAGAGTTTTTGGTAGCAAATGTTTTATTCTTGTCAAAAGAGGTAGAAAATCTAAATTTGCTCCTAAAACTGTAGAAGGCTTTTTACTAGGATATGAATCAAACACAAGGGCATATAGAGTCTTTAACAAGTCGTCAGGACTTGTTGAAGTTTCTTGTGACGTTGTGTTTGATGAGACTAACGGCTCTCAAGTAGAGCAAGTTGATCTTGATGAGATAGGTGAAGAACAGGCTCCATGCATCGCGCTAAGGAACATGTCCATTGGGGATGTGTGTCCTAAGGAATCCGAAGAGCCTCCACATACACAAGATCAACCATCCTCCTCCACGCAAGCATCTCCACCAACTCAAAATGAGGACGAAGCTCAAGTTGATGAAAGACAAGATCAAAGAGATGAGCCACCTCAAGATGACAGCAACGATCAAGGGGGAGATGCAAATGATCAAGACAAGGAGGATGAAGAGCCAAGGCCGCCACACCCAAGAGTCCACCAAGCAATCCAACGAGATCACCCCGTCGACACCATCCTCGGCGACATTCATAAGGGGGTAACCACTCGATCTCGTGTTGCACATTTTTGTGAGCATTACTCTTTTGTTTCCTCTATTGAGCCACACAGGGTAGAGGAAGTGCTACAAGATTCGGATTGGGTGATGGCGATGCAAGAGGAGCTCAACAACTTCACTAGGAATGAGGTATGGCACTTAGTTCCACGTCCTAACCAAAATGTTGTAGGAACCAAGTGGGTCTTTCGCAACAAACAAGACGAGCATGGTGTGGTGACAAGGAACAAAGCTCGACTTGTGGCCAAGGGGTATTCACAAGTCGAAGGTTTGGATTTTGGTGAAACCTATGCACCCGTAGCTAGGCTTGAGTCAATTCGTATATTATTGGCCTATGCTACTTACCATGGCTTCAAGCTTTACCAAATGGACGTGAAGAGTGCCTTCCTCAACGGACCAATCAAGGAGGAGGTCTATGTTGAGCAACCTCCCGGCTTTGAAGATAGTAAGTACCCTAACCATGTCTATAGGCTCTCTAAGGCGCTTTATGGGCTCAAGCAAGCCCCAAGAGCATGGTATGAATGCCTTAGAGATTTCCTTATTGCTAATGGCTTCAAAGTCGGCAAGGCCGATCCTACTTTGTTCACTAAAACTCTTGACAATGATTTGTTCGTATGCCAAATTTATGTTGATGATATTATATTTGGGTCTACTAACGAATCTACTTGTGAAGAATTTAGTAGGATCATGACACAGAAATTCGAGATGTCTATGATGGGGGAGTTGAAGTATTTTCTAGGATTCCAAGTCAAGCAACTCCAAGAGGGCACCTTCATTTGCCAAACGAAGTACACTCAAGACATTCTAACCAAGTTTGGAATGAAGGATGCCAAGCCCATCAAGACTCCCATGGGAACAAATGGGCATCTCGACCTCGACACGGGAGGTAAGTCCGTGGATCAAAAGGTATATCGGTCGATGATAGGTTCATTACTCTATTTATGTGCATCTCGACCGGACATTATGCTTTCCGTTTGCATGTGTGCAAGATTCCAAGCCGACCCTAAGGAATCACACCTTACGGCCGTAAAACGAATCTTGAGATATTTGGCTTATACTCCTAAGTTTGGGCTTTGGTACCCTCGGGGATCCACTTTTGATTTGATTGGTTATTCGGATGCCGATTGGGCGGGGTGTAAGATTAATAGGAAGAGCACATCGGGGACTTGCCAGTTCTTGGGAAGATCCTTGATGTCTTGGGCTTCAAATAAGCAAAATTCGGTCGCTCTTTCTACCGCCGAAGCCGAGTATATTGCCGCAGGCCATTGTTGCTCGCAATTGCTTTGGATGAGGCAAACCCTGCAGGACTACGGTTACAAACTAACCAAAGTTCCTCTTCTATGTGATAATGAGAGTGCAATCCGCATGGCGGATAATCCCGTTGAGCATAGCCGCACTAAACACATAGCCATTCGGTATCATTTTCTTCAAGATCACCAACAAAAGGGGGATATCGAGATTTCATACATTAACACTAAAGATCAATTAGCCGATATCTTTACCAAACCACTTGATGAACAATCTTTTACCAAACTTAGGCATGAGCTTAATATTCTTGATTCTAGGAATTTCTTTTGCTAATTTGCACACATAGCTCATAAGTATACCTTTGATCATGTCTCTTTGATATATGCTATGACTAATGTGTTTTCAAGTGTATTTCAAACCAAGTCATAGGTATATTGAAAGGGAATTGGAGTCTTCGGCGAAGACAAAGGCTTCCACTCCACTCTACTACTCACCCTTCGCCGTCGCTCCGCATCACTATCCGTCTTTGGTATAATCTTCACTCATATGTTTTATTTGCCAAAGGGGAGATAATAGTTAGAATAGGGCTTATATCTCACTCAAAGTATCCGTTTTTGGCGATTCATGCCAAAGGGGGAGAAAGTATGAGCCCAAAGCAAAAGGACCGCACCACCACCCTAATTTTAAAATTAATGGTTTTCAATTGAAAATTTCAAATTGGTATCTCTTTGTGTTCTAAAGGGGGAGCAAGTAGTATTTTCAAAACTTGATATCTTAAAACCCTCTTGAACACTAAGAGGAGAATTTATTTGAGGGTGAGTTTTGTTTAGTCAAAGGAAAAGCATTTGAAACAAGGGGAGAGAATTTCAAATCTTGAAAATGCTTCTCAAATCTTATTCATTTACCTTTGACTATCTTGCAAAAGGTCTTTGAAAAGAATTTACAAAAGAGTTTGCAAAAACAAAACTTGTGGTGCAAGCGTGGTCCAAAATGTTAAAAATAAAGAAACAATCCATGCACATCTAGTAAGTAACTTTTATTGGCTCAATTCCAAGCAACCTTTGCACTTACATTATGCAAACTAGTTCAATTATGCACTTTCATACTTGCTTTGGTTTGTGTTGGCATCAATCACCAAAAAGGGGGAGATTGAAAGGGAATTAGGCTTACACCTAGTCCCTAATTAATTTTGGTGGTTGAATTGCCCAACACAAATATTGGACTAACTAGTTTGCTCTAGTGTATAAGTTATACAGGTGCAAAAAGTTCACACTTAGCCAATAAAAAGACCAAGCATTGGGTTCAACAAAAGAGCAAAGGGGCAACCGAAGGCACCTCTGGTCTGGCGCACCGGACTGTCCGGTGTGCCACCGGACATGTCCGGTGCACCAAGAGGACTCCGATTCAAACTCGTCACCTTAGGGAAATTCCAGAGGCAACTCCGCTATAATTCACCGGACTGTCCGGTGTACACCGGACATGTCCGGTGCTCCAAGGAAGAGCGGCCTCCGGAACTCGCCAGCCTCGGGAATTCATTTCAGCTGCTCCGCTAAAAATCACCGGACTGTCCGGTGTACACCGGACTGTCCGGTGTAACAGTGGGGCAATGGCTACTTCTGGCGCCAACGGCTACCTGCGGCGCATTAAATGCGCGCCAGCGCGCGCAGAGGTCAGGCACGCCCATGCTGGCGCACCGGACATCCTACAGTACATATCCGGTGCGCCACCGGACATCAAGGCGGGCCCAGAAGTCAGAGCTCCAACGGTTGGAACCCAACGGCTTTGGTGACGTGGCTGGCGCACCGGACTGTCCGGTGCACCATACGACAGCCAGCCTGCACCAAACGGCTAGTTTGGTGGTTGGGGCTATAAATACCCCCAACCACCCCACATTCAAGTCATCATCCAAGTTTTTATACTTCCAACCACTTACAAGAGCTCTAGCATTCAATTCTAGACACACCAAAGAGATCAAATCCTCTCCAAACTCCATACAACGCCCTAGTGATTAGTGAGAGAGATTTGCTTGTGTTCTTTCGAGCTCTTGCGCCTGGATTGCTTTCTTCTTTCTTGATTCTTTCTTGCGATCAAACTCACTTGTAATTGAGGCAAGAGACACCAATCTTGTGGTGGTCCTTGTGGGAACTTCGTGTTCCAAGTGATTGAGAAGAGAAAGCTCACTCGGTCCGAGGGACCGTTTGAGAGAGGGTAAGGGTTGAAAGAGACCCGACCTTTGTGGCCTCCTCAACGGGGAGTAGGTTTACGAGAACCGAACCTCGGTAAAACAAATCCACATGTCTCACTCTTTATTCGCTTGCGATTTGTTTTGCACCCTCTCTCGCGGACTCTATTATATTTCTAACGCTAACCCGGCTTGTAGTTGTGATTATTTCGAGAATTTCAGTTTCGCCCTATTCACCCCCCTCTAGGCGACTTTCACCCACCATCAGCGACCCCGCCCCGGCTCACGATCCTTGCTCATGCTCTCCATGGAAGGTGCGGCCGCGGTGCTCCATTACAACCGTAACGAAGGCGTCTGCAGCTCCATGCACCCCTGCCGTGCCGCATGCCTCCACCGCTCCCGCGGATCTCCCTGCATGAGGATCTCCCTGCTCGCCCGTGGATCTCTGCCACGCATGTCGTGACCTCCGTCGCGGCCTCGCCTCCTCCATCTTCAGTAAAACCCTAAATCCTAGAACCATGCATGAGCACAGCCGCCGCGCCCGCAAATCCGCGTGTCCGTAGTCCCCAAATCGGCCGCACAGGTTCTGCCCGGCTGCTTACTTGCCACACGCGTCCCCCCCACCCAACGTCGCCGTTCTATTCCTCTCTCCCGCAATCCTCGCCCTCTCTCGCCAGCGCCGTCCTCTCTCGCCAGATCGCCGCCCGGCCATCCCACGCCACGCGCCGCGGCCCAGCCATTGATGGATTCTGCCCAGCCATTGATGGATTCCACGCCGCGTCCCGAGATCAAGCGACCGTTTCGTCGATGGGGTCATGGGGATCCACATCCGCTGTGCCCGTTTCGTCGTCGGCGCCCCACATCAATCCCCGCATACGCGCCCCCTGCCAGGAGGAGGCGAACGCGGTGGCGCGTGTAGCCCGTCAATTTC
This sequence comes from Zea luxurians, assembly GCA_029449295.1. NCBI lineage: Eukaryota > Viridiplantae > Streptophyta > Magnoliopsida > Poales > Poaceae > Zea > Zea luxurians. The sequence goes on along the minus strand of JAOPSE010000408.1, from coordinate 257,719 downwards.
GCCATCCCCGCCGTGCTCGCCCCTACATCGAGAACGCTGCTGCCACCCATCCTCTCGTCCTCAGCGCCTCCCCAGACCCCGCCATTGGCGCCGCAACCCCCCGGCCTCCTCGGCCTCGGCGTTATGCTCGGGAGCCATGACCGAGCGGCTCCAGATCCGCATCCACCACATCCCTCGGCGCGATGCGAGGGAACAACAACCATGCGGCTCTGCACCAGCCACAACCCCCTCGATCCGTGACCAGAAGAGCTCGAGTCGTGTGTAGGCACAGGTGGGTCGTCCTGCTCCTCTCCCCATTCTGCCCTCAACAACGTCGGGATGCCGATGGGGAGGACACCGGCCACACAAGACCTCAACACCCCATGAAGCAGTCGCGCTTCGGCTTCACTAAGGTGGATACCACACTTCTCCCCATCGTCACTGGCCGTTCGTGGGGTCTCCTCCCCCACACCGTCGCTTGTTGTGCCCTCCCCCCTCCGACCCCTGGTGGTATCTTTTGGATCTGACCATCGGCGCTGGTTATTATCCTCGACAGTTCGGCCCTCTCCTCTCCCTCATCCTAACCTCCCATCAATCTGGTTCCCTATTAGGTTTGCACTCATCAGCCTCCTCTCATGTATTAAGCTGTGAAATTAGTCTCCTTAATTGATGAGGAATTTGGTTCTATACTCGATGCCCTATGATGCAATCCCTGATGACCGCATATGTGTTGAGGGTTACTACACACTGAGGGATGTGTGATATATGAGGGAGTTGTCTTTGTGAAAGAGCTGAACTATACATTTGACAGAAAGAGCTCGACTGCATATGTGGTGTGTGTGCACTGATGGTTGCCCTGACATGTAATTGTGCCCTGATAACTGATTTGAGATGTTCCTTTTGATCAAAAGAGGTGATGTACCTAATTTGCCCTGTGATGCTATAACGAAAATTATTGAGCTAGATACTATACTTGATCACTTGATGAAAATAAATTAGCTAAGGGCCCTTTCCACACTGAAATTTTCCAGCTTTGTATGCAACTATACACTGAGGGATGTGTGATATATCCCTGATGACTGCATATGTGTTGAGGGTTACTACACACTGAGGGATGTGTGATATATGTGGGAGTTGTATTTGTGAAAGAGCTGAACTATACATTTGACAGAAAGAGCTCAACTGCATATGTGGTGTGTGTGCACTGATGGTTGCCCTGACATGTAATTGTGCCCTGATAACTGATTTGTGATGTTCCTTTTGATCAAAAGAGGTGATGTACCTAATTTGCCCTATGATGCTATAAGGAAAATTATTGAGCTAGATACTAGATCACTTGATGAAAATAAATTAGCTGAGGGCCCTTTCCACACTGAAATTTTCCAGCTTTGTATGCAACTATACACTGAAGGATGTGTGATATATCCCTGATGACTGCATATGTGTTGAGGGTTAGTACACACTGAGGGCTCACTGTCCGATAAGTGTAAGATATCTCAATCTAATTTGTGTAAAATTAGGTTGTACTATAGAAAGATAATACTGCAACAAAAAAGCCTAATGAAGTTTTAGATTTTGTTTCACGACGTAGATCGTACAATAGGATGTTCAGATGGGCCATTTTTCATATATAAAAAGGCACATGTTAAATTGGCCGCATACAAATTGTAATTGATGGCACATTTTGATTACTGATAGTTCTTTCTTTTCCTTCTTTTTTACTTGAGGTTACGAAGGGTGCAGGGTGTTCTGCATGACAATATGTATTTGCTCATTATTATCAATTCCTCTATATTGTGAAAATCTGAAAGAACATGGAACCTGAAACTGTTGTATGGTGGCTGATTTTCATTTTCGAAGGCTGGTACATAGCTCTGTTTTGACTCCATACACCAAGGTATTTAAACATCCAGGTCCTCCCTTGAATCCTTACTATCATGGTTATCTTGTGTCGTCTCTAGATCTAACTGAATTGTGCATAATGCATAGAATCGAGAGAGCCATCATCCATGGGAGTAAGACTCTAGCCACATAATTGCTTTAATGATCTAGCTTGCTTACAACCTAAGAAAATCTAGGTAGGAAACCAGACGCTTTATATTGTGATGTTATTTGGGGATGCAGAATTGTGGAACTAGATCTTTATATGAAATGCTTTGCCTTTTGGAATGTGATGCTATTTGGGGATGCAGAACTGTGGAACTAAATCTTTATATGAAATGCTTTGCCTTTTGGACCGACCATTCCACTTATAGAGTACTTCAGATACATATTATATACTACATTTACCACTTATAATAATGCATACGAATCTGAAATTTAGTTGGCGGATGTGCATTTTTTCTGCAGGGATTATAAGGTGTGTTTCTTAGGTTTTGATACTAAAGTAACAATAGTTTCTTCAGTCTTCACAATGTAAGGCTGATACAGAATAAAATATAAAACTGATAGGCACTTTATAATAATGCATAGGAATGCTAAAGTAACAATATAAGGCTGACATGCGCTTTATATTGTGATGTTTAAGTCCTGGTTTCGTCGTGCCTCCCATTTCGTGTTTGTTAGTTTGGTGGATTTTTTATAGACTTTTTGTTTTTTCTTGTATTTGTCACGGACACCTTGTTGGGTACAAAATTGTACCACAAGTTGTGCTACAAAGAGCTGCATCATCCAAAATGTGATGTCTCCCTTCAATTTGTAAGGCTTCCTCGGAAACCTGAATGATCTGCACCACATACTGATAAATTGCATATGCATTAGTATTTGTATAGATCCCAACGAAAAGGAGTGGCTTGGTAGAGTACAAAGCCCATCCATTCTAGGGTCCGAAGCATTGCCCTTTGCACGAGCATGACAGGATGCCATGTTGCTGCAACTGTGAAAAAATAGAGGTATAAATACTAGAGAAAAGTGGTCACAACCTGATTACTTGTTTTCAGACTAGGCTATCCATTACCTGATTATATTCAAGGGCATTTTTACCATAAAATTTTTCTCACATAAGCAACTATCTGGTATTCGATGCATGCATCTCCTAGCAACTCTCCCCTTCCCCTAGCTGTACCGACATTGATCTCTTACAAGCTCATAACTTTGATCTCCATTGCTTTTAATCCCTCACAGGTATGTTATCTACCTAGGAAGCGGGAGATCATCTACCGCTATGTTTAAGCCCATCTTCCCATTTCTAGCATATTTATATTTTTCCATTTTTTGTTTGGTACAGTTTATCGTCTGTTTTCTAGCACATGTTTATTTTTCACAATTTGTTTAGGGTCAGATGAATCAAGAGTAGCATACTGATGATTAGCATGTATTATTGATACTCATGATTAGAATTGGTCCTTTGCATTTACCAGAAAATTTTAGCAGATTGGTTCTTAATATTGACGAGATGTTTCTAATGTCTTGGTACAAGTTGAGGGACAATATTTCTAACCATGGCCACTCGGTAAGCTGGTAAGGACTAAGCCACTAACGAGGATAGGAACTACTCAAGTACGTTATTGCAAGCACTGTGCTCATGATTCATGAAAGATAATTTTCCTTTTTCTGTTGGTTCAACGGCACATACAGAATACTCATTGGTCTGCATCTGCCAAAAACTCGCGCAAGGCACGTTGCCAGGCTTTTGACCTCCATGCTCTGCCTTGAGCAGGGCTCGCTCTCGGGGGAGACAACCTCCATCAATAAGACCTCCTGCCTGCTCCCGCCACTGGAATACCGACAGATGCAACTCTAAAGGTGAATATTGCTAAAACTTATACATGTTATTCACATTCTACTATTTTTTCAATCTTTGAATACTTATTAGTTAACTCTGATTCACCATTTACAAATGTAGTTGATCATCAGGCTGCAAACAGCCTCCTATGTATAGTACAACTGACAAGCTAAAACTGGTGTTCTCACATGTGTTGGTCCAATGCTAATCAGGACAAGATTGTTGTCTAGAAATAGGGCATTATGTTTGCTAACCAGTTTTTTATTACTTCTAGGTTTTGGTTGAGAGAATGGGTCTGCCTAGAGGAAATAATGGTCTATAATTGTTGCAAATAATCGCTTAAGTATATGGTTTTGAGGTTTGTCTTTAATTAGCAAATCATCAATATATTGGTAGTGACAATTCTTGGGCTACTTATAATGATTACACTGTTCATACATGAGCTGCAGTTTTATCTCAACACATACACAATGCATCAGGTATGATTGGTCATAAGTTATATTTCATGTTTGAATGCTATTTGCAGACACATATCTAATTGTGTTATGCATTTGCTTGTATATGTACATCTTATGTCCATCATTCTTCAGGTCTGCAGATGACTGCATCATCTGCATGTATGAAGGGCTACCTATTCCTATTTTGTTCAGTTATGCAGGTATGCATATGACTAAAGATGACTCCATTTAGCTTATGTGCATCATTCTTCAACCTCCCAGACTCCTTCCCCTTCTGCTCCCTCGGATACAAGGCGTGTTAGAGTTTGAGACTGCGAGCAAACATATCCATCCATCCTTTACTCTTTCTTCAGCCATATAGGTACAATAGTAATTCATCTGTTGGTACTGAGACTTCTCTGCTCTTTTCATTGTTTTGAGTTGGGTGTTATGTTTCTGCTCAGATTAACAAGTATCCAGTACACAACAATTTTTTAATCTTTATAAGATAACAAGCAAAGCCAACAAACCAAGGTGCATATAGTATTTAATATGTTTTATGTGTTCCTAAGATTAGAATTCGTTTCTTATGTGAGTCATCTACTTCTGCAGACTTAGGTAACATGGCCTCTTCTCTTCTTTCAACATGCTGTCATGTTGTGCTTGATTTATGGTACAACTGGAGTCGGGTGGCCAACATATCAGTCTCACGACCACCGTTTCGCTCCGTTTTCAGAAAACAAGTGACCTGGTCTGGTGAACACAAGAACCTGTGGTACAACTATCTATATTACTCTTGTCATCATGTGGTGGTTGGATTCAGAGATCTGTTGCTCATAAACCTACCATAATTAGAACGACTGAGTGAATCATAACATGTTCAAAACATGAATGGCAATAGAGTTGTAAATCCAACCTCGAGGCAATTTTATCATCACGTTATTGTTGTTGTTGTTTGAAGTGTTACCATTCATATTCGGTATGTGAATCATATGTTTATTTTGATATTAAATTTATTTTATGGCTATTTTTTGTGGGAACGATCCATTATACTGGTTTACTAGACCCTTCTATGTTATTCGGACGTTGCACTCCTGCTAAAAACTAACCCACCCTTGCCTTAATACAGTGACATTTTACCACACATATTTTGTATATCAAAGTGATGTTTATGTTTTATACTATTTTTTACTCCTGTGGCAACACACAGGCACAGACCTAGTATATTGGTGATGTTTACTCCTGTGGTATTTTTTTGGGGCTACGGTTGCTGCAACTTATTAATAGTGGTAGTCAACAAATACTTTGGAACCAAACATGTGCTAGATTTATAGAATACTTTAGTTTTAGTGAGCTGATGGAAAACCATATATGAATAGTGTAACCAGTTGTATACCATGGTATTATAATACCATATAGTTTCAAAGAACTTTCCTGTCAAACACGCAAAAACTTTGGATACGAGTGGATGTAAAAATCCTGTGTTTTTTGAGTGAATGAAACCTTTCCAACAGGTTGGCAAGCTTCAATCCTTCCTTGAAATCCGGTATATGACATCAGGATTTTCAGTCCTTTGAAGCTCCTTTGGAAGACTACGTCCCAAACAAGCTCTAAAAATCAAGATAGTTCTGCTCCGGCACGAAAAGAACACAAATGTTCCAACAATGGAGCTCCATTTAACCGTGAACACTTACTGTTCACCTTGCTAGCAAGCAGATGAGTAAGCACAAACAAATATATACTAACAAGTAACAAATGTGTAGTACGTACACTATCACTGGATACTATTATTAATGCATAAGGATTGAGCTGATCCATTTATTTCCGTTCTAACTCGTCGGAGGATTGGACAAGAAAAAGAAACACCGCATCATCTACAAACTGCTGGAGGGTGGAGCTCAAGCATCCTTGGTTGCGGCAAGGTGAGTCTCGTAGGCCAGCTGCGCCGCCAAGAGATCCACCACGGCGGTGCCAACGGACTTAAACACGGTGATCTCGTCGTCTCTCCGTCGGCCAACCACAGTCCCGGCGGCCAGCTCCGACAGCGTCCCGGCCACGTCCTCCCTCCGAAGCACGCCTCGCTGGACCGCACCCACCAACTCCCCGGCCTCCTCCATCGCCGCCTCAAAGTCGATGAACACCCGCCCGCGGCGCAGCGCGTCGTCGTCGCACTCCCGCATCGCTGGCGTGAACGACCCCACCAGGTCCAGGTGCGCGCCGGGGCGCAGCAGCTCCCCGCGCACGATGGGCTCCCGCGACCCCGTGGCGCAGCTCACGACGTCCGCCGCGGCGACGGCCTCGTCCATGCTGCCCACCTCCTCGACGGTGAGGCCCGGGTGCGATTCGCGGAGCCTGGCGACGAGCGCCGCGGACTTGGCCCTGGTGCGGTTCCAGACGAGGACCCGGGAGATGGAGGGGAGCGCCGCGAGGTGCGCCTCCGCGAGGTAGGGCGCGAGCGCGCCGGCCCCCGCGAGCGCGAGGACCGAGGGCGGGCGGGACGGGGAGGCGAGGAGCGAGGCGGCGAGCGCGGAGACGGCGGCCGTGCGGAGCAGCGTGAGCGCGGAGCCGTCGACGGAGGCGAGCGGCGCGCCCGTGGCGGCGCTGAAGAGGGAGACGGCGGCGTGGACGGACGGGAGGCGCGGCGAGTTGGACGGGAAGGAGGTGACGGCCTTGAGCGCGAGGTAGGGCAGCGACGGGTGCGCGCACCAGGAAGGCATGAGGAGGAGCGCGGCGGACGGCGCCGTGGGGAGCGGGATGGAGACGCGCTGCGGGCACTGGATGCCGGCGGAGAGCTCGGGATGGGCGAGGCCCGCGCGGAGGTGTGGGATCAGCGACGCGAAGGGGAGCAGCGAGTGGAGAGCCGCCGCGTCGATGTAGACGAACGGGTGCGACGGAGCGGCCGCCATGCCAGCTCTGCTCCGCTCTCCGTCTGTGCTGTACTGCTGTGGCCTGTAGATGTGGATCGTCGGTTCGCGGATGCGGTTTGGTTGGGTTGGGGGCTACTGCCGCCGTGACTAAAAAGAGCGTGTATGGCAGGAAGACTCGGCAGTAGCGTTGACGGGGTTGACTCGGCAGTCTACTGAGACAGTTGGCTTGGCTCTCCGGAAATTTCGTCCAAGCGAAAATTCCCGTTCCTATCGACGTAGAATGATGTTCGGCAATTTACCAAGAGTTTACAATTTCCTACGTTTCTGATGGCAACTTAGTTTCTTTTTGTTTGGTTGAAGAGCCAAGTACAACGGAGTCGTTCTGTTCCAGTTTTGTTGTTGTTTGGTAACAAAGTAACTAGAATAGAGTGACTCCAATTAGGGAATATTCTTCTCAGATCCGGAACCATCACATTCCAAAAAATCAATGGGACGGAGCTGCTCCGTTCCCAGCCCGCTCGCACAGCTCGCCCTCCCATCCGTGCGCAGCAGCTCGCGCGCCTCCCTATGCAACCAAACAAAAAACAGAGCCGCTCTGTTCTAGTTCACTCTGCAACCAAACAAAAAACAGAGCCGCTCCGTTCAGCTTACCAAACACAGAACAGAGCGGCTCCGTTCCTAGAATCAGGGATGGAACGACTCCGTTCTACTTGGCTCCTCAACCAAACACTACATAGTAGTACAATAGGAGTTATAACCTTTTTAATGTCACCTAGGAAAAGGACTGTTAGAAAAATGGAATATGATTGGCAAATGAACGAAATTTTCCTACCTAAGATCCGTCGTGACAGAAAAAATCTACGCCTCTTCGGGACGAATTCGCTGCTATGACTTTGGATAGACTAAAGTGTGTTGTTCCCGGCTCCTAAACTTTAGTTACTGTTGGGGACCTTCGTGTTCCGAAGGTCCTCAAAAATACGACTAACATGTTTTTCAGAATAATATACTGTCACAGAAAGCTTAGGTCCTCAAAAAAACGACTAACATGTTTTTCAGAATAGTATACTGTCACAGAAAGCTTCGACTTTGAGATGAAGGTGTAAATGGTATGAAAGGCGCGATCTGGAAGAAGGATAAACCGGTTCCGAAGCTGTGGATGGAGAAGCTTCGACTTAGCACAAGGATGGTGATGGAGAATGAAACCGACCTAAAAGGGAAAAGACTGCTTAACCCTCGAGAGCTTACCTTTTGGCTAATAGTAAATGTCAGGGACATGAATGTAATTTCGCCCAGGCTGCGTCCTGTGTCTATAAATAGACGAACAGTAACACCGTACTGTTCACGCTGACTTGTAATCACTCGCACGTCACTCTCGGATTTTTACCCTCTGTGAAGCCGAAGGTACAAATGTAATTTGATATTGTTAGTGTTTGTTCATGTGGCAGAACCACCCGAATTATTCCAGCTTAAGTGCCTAAGTCATGTCTCAAGGGCCGTGACACACTTAAATCGGAATAACCCGTCAGTCCTTCAGATCTAGTCTGATAGAGCCACTTAACCAGGATCAAATTCCACAATCTCACTCGAAGGTGAGTCACAGAAGAAATACAATAAAACAGGAAACCTCAAATTAAGTACTGAATTATTACATAAATCGGAGTTCTGGAGTAGCAAATAAAGTTCATAAAGTAAAGTGCAGCGGATAATCGATGTCGTCGGTAATGAGGAAATGGGCAAGGCCTAGCCCACTACTCCTCATGCTCCTCTCCTGCCGGAGCAACATCCCACTCGACCGTCCAACCCGGTGGCAGGGTGGTAGGCCAAGTCACACCATCAATCAAATCCTGCATGGTACCTGCAAAAATGGTGCCACAAGCAAGGCTGAGTATACTAATACTCAGCTAGACTTACCCGGTGTGAGGAGTCTACTCCTCTACCTCTAGACTATGCAGCTGTTTGGCTGAGGGGTTTGGTTTGCCAAAAGCACTAGCTGTTACTAAAAGCAATTTTTAGCTTTTCCAAATTTTACCATCATTAACTTAGCTAGATTTGCTCCTTCTAAGCATACATGGTAACAATCAATTAGTTCAATCAACAAGTTATCTCATGTAACCACATTTCACTTCTTACTCGATGCAGTACAAGGAATCAAGCAGTCTCATTAGCTGCGAGAAGCAGACGATTCGAATCGAGTTTTAACCTTGCAAGGTAAACCTAAACACACGGCATGTCAGGGTACTTCGACCCTGCACATGACAACCGTCCCCATCGATTCCCCGTTCGCGTCCAGGCCTCACCGCCTTGGCATACAATGCTCCACTGACCCCGGCTGCCGCCGTGCAGTGACCGCACTTGTACCCACCATAGCTAGCATGGGAGACCCAGTCTCAGGTCGCATGAGGGATAAAGTCCGCGCCCGGCTTCACTCAGGTACTAGGTTTACCGGTCACCATATTTCCCGGCATGTGCTTATTACGTTCAAAAGCTTGACTCAGGTATCCACACATTAATCCTTAATTCATTTTCCCGTCTCATGGACAAGGCATCCTCCCTGGATCCAAGTCCATAGACCAACATATATCCCATTATCAAGATGAATACAATCAATTCCTGACCTCGCGCGAGTGCTAGAAAAATCACTCGACTTCTACCGAGATCCTGATTAGCAAGCAGCTACTCGACCTAGTATGCTAGTATTCATCTCAAAAAGGAATCCTAAGTTCATGCAACTAGAGGTTTCAAGCAACTCCTACACTTAAGTGCACATTGCAATCCTACAAGCATTAAGTGTAGTAAAATAGCATAATTAATAGGTTATGCATAAAACCGGGGCTTGCCTTCAATTGCTGGGGCTGCGGGGAGATCCTCGATAGCAGCCTCTGAAGCCTGCTCCTGGTCCTCCTCTTGGACAGGTCCTTGCTCGGGGATGAGCACGTACTCTCCGTCGGCAAGATTACAATCTAATGAATGCAATGCGTAAGATATATGCATGATATGATATGTGCTTTTAGAAATCACAACTTAAAAGGTGTATGATCTTTCTTGAGTTAAACAAAGTTAACTTTACTTATGCAAGACCCTTGGGTGGTATACTTGGTAAACTGGCTCAAATTTAGCTAAGGTAAGTGGTAGGTTTAATTTTGGGGTTCCACGGAATTCCTTTTAAGTCTTAGGGATAAATGATAAGTACTCAAGTTAGACTTATTGAGGTGGGGTTTATTTCTTCTTTCCTTTTCTTTTATTCTCTTTAATGTTTTGGAGTAGGTTTGAATTACAAGTTGCTTTTATAAAATTCTAAAAATTCTGTAAAAATTACAGTGGCTTGCTACTGGTGTGTGTTTCTCTGTCTTAAAATTTGGGGATCAGAAGGTGAATAGTTTTCTCTGCACAAAATTATTAAACTCTAGGGTAGAAGGGGTGCTTTGAACTACAACTACTATTTAACAGTGAGTAATTCTTCAGAACTTATTTTTGCTGGCTTTTAGGTGTTATAACATGACTTGATACAAATTTCTAGTCATTAATACCTTTTAATTAATTTCTATGGTTTTCTCAAGTTTCTAGCCAAATGGGTGCTTTCTACTACCACTATATTGGAAAAACATTAAACAACAGAGTTCTTATTTTTCTTGGTTATTATTTTGTGCAAGAGCAATCATTCTGAAGTTTGGCATCTTTTTGCTTAAGGGAAGGGGTGGTATGCATTATTTGAATTAAATGGCTTTTCTCTTAAATCATTAGCAATTGGTAAGAGTTTGCCTCCTTTTCATGAGTTTGCATTTTTCTCTAGTAGTTTACCTCATCATAGACTTAGCTAATTTTTGGTTGCCCATTATCACATTATTTGGGGTTGTTCATGATTTAGTTGGAAAATGCCTTATTATCACCTTGTATTTATTTCCCTTACTTAAAAAGTTGGACTGAGGTGCTCTGTATTTTTGTAGTGGGGCTCTGGTGGTTATAAGTCCACTGGAATTTTGTTAAGCATTTGGTTATAGTTTTGCCTCTTTAATAATTGATTTTCAGTCTTATTTAGGCTAAACAAATCATTTTAATTTAAAACTGGTCCAAATTAATGGTCTCTGTATTTTTCCTAAGTTCTCTGTTACATAAGTAAACTAGGAAAAATAATATTAATCACTGTTCATTAATTTCTAATGTCTTTCTGATTTTCTCTAAGTTTTGGACAAAACATCTTTAAATGAGAAACTACATCATAATTTCTAATGCTGGGGTTCCTACTATTTTTCAACAGTGTCTAAAAGAGGTTTGAATACCCACAAATTTTCTTAAGTCTAGCACAGAAGAAAAACTAATTTTCCTTGATTAAATAAGGTTTAGTGGGTTTCTGTTTTTAATTTTAAACTCTAAAATTTTGAACAGAAAGCATAGGGTCTACTATTTTTAAATGATAGATTATAATATACAGAGGCTAGCAAAATTGGTTTGACATTTTTTGATTAAGAATTCATCAAGTTATGAATTTTACAAGTTCTCTGGTTATTTAAAAAGAATAACAGAATTGATTTAAATGAAAATCTACTTTGCACTGGGGTCCCTGGCGGTTTTCTAAGTTTTCTTCGCGAATCAGTCCTCAGGCTACTATTCACCTGAGTCTCTGACATTACAGAAAACCCCTCGGGTTCTACAAAAACCTAACCCGAGGTCCTTCTTCTACCTTAAACAGTAGCCGCGGCGGAGAAAAGGGCGGAGGGGCTTACCGGCGGCGAGACTGTTCCGGTGAAGAGGTCGAGGATGAAGGGGAGGTCGCGGGGATCACAACGGTGTGCGGAACGCCGTCGGAGATGGCCGGAGTCGGTCGGTCCACGCGCGCAGGCGGGGATGCTCGTCGGCGGCGAGGAGACCGGCCTGGTCACGGCGAGATAGTTCAATCAAATGGGTCAGGGAGGTCCACGGGATGCCAGAGAAGTCATGAGCGAGAGGAATTGGGCGGAGACTCACTGGATAGCTCGGTCCACGCGCGACGGCGGAAGACCGAAGTCCGGTGAAGTCAATCTCGGGCCTCCGGTGAAGTCCGGCCGGGTCCGAGGGCTTGGCAAGCTTCACGGGCTATTGGCGGAGCTGGCCGAAGCGCTGGCTTGACTTGAGGGTGGCTGGAGGGAGCTGGCCACGGTGGCCGAAGCTCGGGCGGCAATGGCGGGCGGAAATTAAGCTCACCGGAGCTAAGGAAGAGTGGCTGGCCGAAGAGGGTGAGTGCGGGGCGAAGTGAGGCGCGCCCGGGGAGGCTTTATAGGCGCGGGCGGGCACGGCCGAGGGCGTGAGCGCGCGACGGACTTGACTGGACGCCGGGGAGCGCGCGCGCGCGGGTTGGGCGAGCTCTGGCGTGCCGACCAGGGTCGAACACGTGTGCCCGTGCCTTCTGCCCAAGTTCTGGCGCGTGTAGTCGCTCATCCGAGCCTGCTCTCGCCTTGGTCAGTGCACAAAACCTCTTCTCCTCCCTACAAGCTACCATTCTTGTGTGGGGGTCATAGGATTTTGCCTACTGGTCGCAGAGATATGGAGCCAGGAAATCTGGTCTGTCTCCCTGCACAAATCCGAGGCAAATCCAAGGTTTAGTCGTGTCTAGGGCTCGCGTCCCAATGCCATCTTCTGGCACACGACAGAGGGGTTAGTTAGACACATTTTTGTCAATGGGGCCATTAGGATTCGAGTTAGGGATCAAGGTGAACATCCCTGATCTTTGGCTCAAGGTCTGAATTTCAGAAATCTGAAATTTAGAATTCTCATTAAGTCCACACATGGAAAGCTTGATTTGGGGTTTTATTTGAGCTATTTTGGCTAAGCTTTCTCAACCTTTCTTGTTGCCCATTAAATATACTTCAATTTTTATAATTGGCTCAACTCAAAATTTTAAACTTTTCACTCCCTTTTTCTTACTTTTTTGAATTTTGCTCATGGGGCTCATTTAGGGTTTTTAAACTAGGGTTGCATAATCTTATCTTTTAAAGGACTCAATTGCTTTGATCATGACACTTTTAAGTATATACTTGGTGACTTCATCATTACTTAAGTTATTTTGATGCTCATGCTTACTTTGGTTCACATAAAATGATGGCTCTTGGTTTGGCTTTTGAGAGAAAAACCCTGAGTGACACTGGGGTGTCACAGCCTTCCCCCCTTAAAGGAATCTCGTCCCGAGATTCGGACCAGAGTCCTCCCGGGGTAAAGCGAAGGGTGAGACTGATAGGAAAAAGGGTGATGATTGCCATTATTAGGATAAACTGCTCTTCGAATGTCATTCTCTTTGCAACTTCAGAAGGAAGTCCTTTTAAGTTTTACTTTATAGTTACTTCATTCTGAATTAAGATCATATTTTTGGAAATTAGATTCGAAAGGCAGGAGGAGGGGTTTGGGGGTGATTACGTACCAGCTTCCTTAGGTAGGCAATCGGAAAAGTTGGATCTCAGGAATTCCTCGGTTTCCCAAGTAGTTTCCTCCTCTGAGTGGTTACTCCACTGGACCTTGAACATCTTGATCGATTTAGCCCGAGTTGATCTTTCCTTGCAATCCAGAATCTTGGAGGGGTACTCTTGGTACGATAGATCTGACTCTATCCCCAATTCTGGCTCTGCTAAGATTTCAGTCGGTAATCGAACACACTTCTTCAGCTGAGATACATGGAAAACATTGTGAATGGCAGACATCTTTGAAGGTAACTTCAGCTTGTATGCCACGGGTCCACATGCTTCTATGATCTCATAAGGTCCAATGTAACGAGGAGCTAGTTTGCCTTTGATCCCAAACCTCTGCATTCCCTTGGTGGGTGATACCTTGAGGTATACAAAACTTCCCACCTCGAACTGGAGAGGTTTCCTTCTTCTATCATGATAACTCTTCTGTCTGGCCTGAGCAGCTTCTAGATTCCTCCTGATTAGCTTGACCTTCCTTTCGGCTTCAGTCACTAAATCAGGTCCAAAAACTTCTCTTTCACCAGGCTGAGACCAATTGAGTGGTGTCCTGCACCTTCTTCCATAGAGAGCTTCAAAAGGTGCCATCTTTAGGCTGGATTGATAACTATTGTTATAAGCAAACTCTGTCAAGGAGAGGTGCTTATCCCAGTTCTTGCCACAATCGATCGCACAAGCTCTCAGCATATCTTCCAGGATTTGGTTTACCCTTTCCGTCTGACCATCAGTCTGTGGGTGGTAAGCTGAACTCCTGATTAGCTTGGTTCCCAAAGACTTTTGCAATTGTTCCCAAAATCTGGCAACAAATTGGGCTCCTCGGTCAGAAACAATGGTCCGAGGTAGTCCGTGCAAACACACGATCCGGTCAATATACAATTCTGCATATCTCTGAGCCTTATCAGTGGTGTGCACAGGAAGAAAATGTGCCACTTTCGTCAATCGGTCCACAATAACCCAAATTGAATCATGATGACGAGAGGTGTTAGGCAGACCCACAATGAAATCCATGCTGATGTCGTCCCACTTCCATGAAGGTACGGATAGTGGTTGCAAAGCTCCAGCTGACTTCAAGTGGCTTGCCTTTACCCTCTGACAGGTGTCACACTCTGATACATACTGGGCTATCTCCCTCTTCATTCTGGTCCACCAGTACAAAGGCTTCAAATCATGGTACATCTTGGTGCTTCCTGGATGCATAGAGAATTTGGAGAGATGAGCTTCATCCAAAATTTTCCTCTTGAGATCCTGGTCTTTAGGAATTACCAATCTGCTTTTGAACCATAACACACCCTTCTCATCCTGGCGGAAACAATTATACTTCTCAACCTTCTGATGGAGATTCTTCTTGATAATCTGCACTCCCTTGTCACTGAGCTGGGCCATGATGATCTGGTCTTGCAAAGCTGGCTCAACAGAAACGTGAGACAAAGAACCAGAAGGAATTACTTCAATTTGCATCTTGCTCAACTCATCACACAAGGTGTTAATGCGAGAATCCATCAGAACACAGTTGCACTGCAACTTCCGACTCAAGGCATCAGCTACCACATTAGCTTTTCCTGGGTGGTAATGTACCTCCAGGTCATAATCCTTGATCAGCTCTAGCCATCTTCTCTGCCTCATGTTAAGATCAGCCTGAGTAAAAATGTACTTAAGGCTCTTATGATCAGTGAAGATGTTGCAGTGGGTCCCTATTAGATAGTGCCTCCACATCTTCAATGCATGAACCACTGCTGCTAACTCAAGGTCATGAGTGGGATAATTTTGCTCATGAGGCCTGAGTGCTCTTGAAGCATAAGCAATGACTCGGTTGTCTTGCATCAAGACACAACCTAGCCCGGTGCCCGAGGCATCACAATATACATCAAAAGGTTTGCTGCTGTCGGGTTGCGCCAATACTGGTGCTGTGGTCAGATGCTGCCTTAATGCATGGAAGGCATCTTCGCACTTCTGACTCCACACAAATTTGACCTCTTTCTTCAGCAACTCAGTAATAGGCTTCGCAATTCGAGAGAAGTCCAGAATAAATCTTCGGTAATAACCGGCTAATCCCAGAAAACTCCGAATCTGGCGAACAGTCGTTGGTGGCTTCCAGTTCATCACCTCTTGCACTTTATCAGGATCAACAGCTATCCCAGCCTGAGAGATAGTGTGTCCCAAGAATTTGATTTCCTTTAGCCAAAAATCACACTTGGATAACTTGGCATAAAGGTGGTGCTCTCGCAGACGTTGAAGTACTACATGCAAATGCCCGGCATGTTCTTCTTCGTTCTTTGAGTATACCAGAATATCATCGATGAAAACCACCACGAACTTATCCAATTCCGGCATAAAAACAGAATTCATCAGATACATGAAATATGCTGGTGCATTTGTCAGCCCGAATGACATCACCAAGAATTCATATAGCCCATATCTGGTTGAGAATGCCGTCTTCGGAATATCACTTGCTCGTATTTTGATCTGATGGTAGCCAGAGCGAAGGTCTATTTTGGAAAACACCTTGGCTCCGACCAACTGGTCAAAGAGAACATCAATACGAGGCAAAGGATACTTGTTCTTGATAGTTACCGCATTAAGAGGGCGGTAATCTATACACAGCCTCAAGCTTTCATCCTTCTTCTTCACAAACAGTGCTGGACATCCCCAAGGCGAAGTGCTTGGGCGAATAAAACCCTTATCCAGCAACTCTTGCAATTGCTTCTTCAACTCTGCCAACTCAGCGGGTGGCATTCGGTAGGGCCTCTTGGAAATTGGGGCCGTTCCCGGTTGCAACTCGATGGCGAATTCAATATCCCGGTCCGGTGGCATTCCTGGCAATTCATCAGGAAAGACATCTGCATACTCACAGACCACTGGGATCTTCTTCAGGGGTAACTCCGTCATAAATAAAGCACATGACTGAGAAGAACCCTGACTAGGCAAAATCAAAGTGAAATTCCCGCAGAAAGGAGAATTAACTTCCACGGTACGATTGGCTACATCAAGCACAACTTGGTGCAAGGTCATCCAATTTGCCCCTAGAATAATATCCACATTTTCCAATCCCAACACAAGAAGAGTGGTTTTGATAATGTGGCTTCCCAGTTGAATAGGCACACTTTGGTTTAATTGATTAGTTGCAATTTTACCCCCAGGTGTGACTATCATGAATGACCCTTTTGAGTGAGAGAATGGCAGTTTGCAATTAGCACTGAACCTTTGGCTAATGAAACTATGAGATGCACCAGAATCAAATAGAATCAAAGCAGGTTGATTATAAACTGAAAAGATACCAGTCATGATAGGAGCTCCTTCTGGCACTTCCTCTAGAGCAGTGAAGTTGAGCTTCCCTTGCCTGACTTGCACCTTCTGCTTTCTTCCCTTGTCTTGATTTGGTGCTGGCAGCTGCCTCTGCTGGTTCCTGGGACAATTCTTGGCATAGTGGCCCACATTGCCACAAGTGAAACACTTGTTCCCATTGCCCTGGCGGAACTGCTGCTGCTGCGGAGGCTGATTGTTCCTTGGGGCGGGAGCTAGGTAGCGGTTGGGTGCCGGGTGCTGCTGCTGCTGAGGTGGCCTGATCACCCATCTGCCTGCCTGCTGCTGAAAACCCCTGCTCTGATTGTGGGAAACAATCCAGAACCTCTGAGCCTGAGCAGATGGTGCTGCCATTGGTGCCTTTCTCTTCTTCTCTGCCCGGTGAGCAACAATGCAATCCTCCTGGGAGATGGCCATGTTGACCAACTCATTGAAGCTATCAGCCCGGACAGTGTTGAGTCGTTCCCGCAGCTTGGTATTGAGACCCCTGTGGAAGCGATCCCTCTTTTTCTCATCAGAATCAGCATGATACCCTGCATACTGGCATAGGTCGTTGAAGGCTTGCGCATACTGCAGTACCGTGCGGGTTCCTTGATTGAGGGTCAGAAATTCATTCAACTTCCGATCAAGAATGCCAGCTGGAATGTGGTGTCCTCTGAAGGCAGTCTTGAATTCCTCCCAAGATACCTCACGATCAGCGGGGAGCATAGCACGGAAGTGATCCCACCAAGTCCGAGCAGATCCGCGAAGCTGCTGCGCGGCGAAGCGGGTCTTGGTAGCATCAGGGCAGTCTCCCGTGAGGAGGGGAAACTTGGACTCGACGACGCGAAGCCATACGTCGGCGTCCAATGGATCCTCTGCCTTGGCGAACAAGGGCGGCTGCGTGCTCAGAAACTCCTGGTATGTTGCCATAGCCGGAGGTCGCTGAGGCTGGCCTCCACCATGCTGCTGGGGGTGGGGCTGGCGCTGCAAGAGCTGTCGCAGAATCTCATTCTGCTGGGCCATCAGCTCCTGCACTGTGGGAGCTGGAGGAGGTGGCGGGGGAACTTGCTCGTTCTGCCCGCGACGCTGCCTAGCTGCCATCTGAAAATAGAGATTGTCGCCATTGTTATTCCAACTCACAGTTTCGAACGGCAAGATATCATTTCATATGGGAAAAAAATGCCATAGTCATAATATTAGGTTCGAAATGAAGATAACATGGTGACAAAGATCCCACAGATTCCAAAAGTTCACAGGGTTACATTAATCAGGGGAAAGTACCCACAAGCCTAGTCCAAAATGTGATACTACTAAGCTCGCATAGGTTTCTATCCACCTAAAATCGTCGAAGCGACTGCTTAACCCTGAGCGGTGGAAGCGACACTGGATATGGGTGAAGGGGGCATCGCGGAGGTAGTCCCATTGGCACCAGGGGCTGGTCCTAGCTCCTCGGGAGCCTCTTCTCCCTCGCTTCCTACTTCATTGGCCTCCATTTCTAGGTGGTGCATGTCCAAGTGGCCATTTGCTTCCTCGAGTTCCCTCTGCACATCGTGAAGCTGGTTCTCCAAGACATCAATAGTGTTGTCTCGGATCTCCACCTGCTGCTCCAGGGTAGCGATACGCTGGCTCAGCCTCTCCACCTGCAGATCCTTCTCCACCAACTCTGTGGATAGGTCGACCACAAAATCTTCCCGACTGTCGAGAGTGAGCTTGGCAGTCCGAGCGGTGTTAGCAAGAAGTGTCATAGCATCGCTCTGAAGGGCCTGAAGGCGGTACAGCGCACTCATGCACTGAACAGTGACCCTCCCAACCAAGTCAGGATACATGGCCCACACATCCTTCACGTGGCTCACGCGGTTACACCACATGGGATCATCCTTCTTCTCAGCAGGGAAGAGTCCCAAGGGGTGCATCACCATCTCCAGGGGATGGTAGCCACAGAAAGTCGTCAGAGCCTTCATGGCTGCTGCCTCAACGGTGTCGTCCGTCCTGAGTCCAATCGTCTCAGAGTCAAGAGAACGCCAACCCGGCTGAAGGGGATGAGCCTCCAAAGTCAGCCAGACCCGACAACGAGGTACCCGATGCTCCTCATACAACTGCACCGTGTACAAAGGGGGCGTAGGGTAACCGACGGAGTTAAGCACTTCCCACAAGATGGAAGGAAAGCCATCGCGAGAAAGGAAGTCAGAACTGAAACGAGAGTCTCCTCCACTGGCGGGGGTGGGTGAATTCATCTGCGGAAGGGAATCAAAGATAAAGATTATGGTGGAAGGAAAAAGAAAAAGAGAGCCCGGATGGTTTTAAAGAAAAAGGGGTTAGCTCAAATTTTAATTCCTCTTCATGTTTTATAATGCATGCATGCTGGAAGAAACGTTACCTCTCAAAAAGAAAATAGGGTGCCTTTTTAGGGCATCCTAAAATATAAGTATTGGCCCACGGGGCTTAATTAATTAGCCACCTATTTCCCTCTATGCCTAAGGCCTTTCGTTCTAGGTCTAGCGGTCTAGTCCTGACGATCTATAGAAATTTCTAAGCAAGTTTTAGATTTTGAAAATTGGTATTCATGGTTTATTGTCCTTCTCTGTGGTGGAATTTGCTCCGATACCAGCTGTGGCAGAACCACCCGAATTATTCCAGCTTAAGTGCCTAAGTCATGCCTCAAGGGCCGTGACACACTTAAATCGGAATAACCCGTCAGTCCTTCAGATCTAGTCTGATAGAGCCACTTAACCAGGATCAAATTCCACAATCTCACTCGAAGGTGAGTCACAGAAGAAATACAATAAAACAGGAAACCTCAAATTAAGTACTGAATTATTACATAAATCGGAGTTCTGGAGTAGCAAATAAAGTTCATAAAGTAAAGTGCAGCGGATAATCGATGTCGTCGGTAATGAGGAAATGGGCAAGGCCTAGCCCACTACTCCTCATGCTCCTCTCCTGCCGGAGCAACATCCCACTCGACCGTCCAACCCGGTGGCAGGGTGGTAGGCCAAGTCACACCATCAATCAAATCCTACATGGTACCTGCAAAAATGGTGCCACAAGCAAGGCTGAGTATACTAATACTCAGCTAGACTTACCCGGTGTGAGGAGTCTACTCCTCTACCTCTAGACTATGCAGCTGTTTGGCTGAGGGGTTTGGTTTGCCAAAAGCACTAGCTGTTACTAAAAGCAATTTTTAGCTTTTCCAAATTTTACCATCATTAACTTAGCTAGATTTGCTCCTTCTAAGCATACATGGTAACAATCAATTAGTTCAATCAACAAGTTATCTCATGTAACCACATTTCACTTCTTACTCGATGCAGTACAAGGAATCAAGCAGTCTCATTAGCTGCGAGAAGCAGACGATTCGAATCGAGTTTTAACCTTGCAAGGTAAACCTAAACACACGGCATGTCAGGGTACTTCGACCATGCACATGACAACCGTCCCCATCGATTCCCCGTTCGCGTCCAGGCCTCACCGCCTTGGCATACAATGCTCCACTGACCCCGGCTGCCGCCGTGCAGTGACCGCACTTGTACCCACCATAGCTAGCATGGGAGACCCAGTCTCAGGTCGCATGAGGGATAAAGTCCGCGCCCGGCTTCACTCAGGTACTAGGTTTACCGGTCACCATATTTCCCGGCATGTGCTTAGTACGTTCAAAAGCTTGACTCAGGTATCCACACATTAATCCTTAATTCATTTTCCCGTCTCATGGACAAGGCATCCTCCCTGGATCCAAGTCCATAGACCAACATATATCCCATTATCAAGATGAATACAATCAATTCCTGACCTCGCGCGAGTGCTAGAAAAATCACTCGACTTCTACCGAGATCCTGATTAGCAAGCAGCTACTCGACCTAGTATGCTAGTATTCATCTCAAAAAGGAATCCTAAGTTCATGCAACTAGAGGTTTCAAGCAACTCCTACACTTAAGTGCACATTGCAATCCTACAAGCATTAAGTGTAGTAAAATAGCATAATTAATAGGTTATGCATAAAACCGGGGCTTGCCTTCAATTGCTGGGGCTGCGGGGAGATCCTCGATAGCAGCCTCTGAAGCCTGCTCCTGGTCCTCCTCTTGGACAGGTCCTTGCTCGGGGATGAGCACGTACTCTCCGTCGGCAAGATTACAATCTAATGAATGCAATGCGTAAGATATATGCATGATATGATATGTGCTTTTAGAAATCACAACTTAAAAGGTGTATGATCTTTCTTGAGTTAAACAAAGTTAACTTTACTTATGCAAGACCCTTGGGTGGTATACTTGGTAAACTGGCTCAAATTTAGCTAAGGTAAGTGGTAGGTTTAATTTTGGGGTTCCACGGAATTCCTTTTAAGTCTTAGGGATAAATGATAAGTACTCAAGTTAGACTTATTGAGGTGGGGTTTATTTCTTCTTTCCTTTTCTTTTATTCTCTTTAATGTTTTGGAGTAGGTTTGAATTACAAGTTGCTTTTATAAAATTCTAAAAATTCTGTAAAAATTACAGTGGCTTGCTACTGGTGTGTGTTTCTCTGTCTTAAAATTTGGGGATCAGAAGGTGAATAGTTTTCTCTGCACAAAATTATTAAACTCTAGGGTAGAAGGGGTGCTTTGAACTACAACTACTATTTAACAGTGAGTAATTCTTCAGAACTTATTTTTGCTGGCTTTTAGGTGTTATAACATGACTTGATACAAATTTCTAGTCATTAATACCTTTTAATTAATTTCTATGGTTTTCTCAAGTTTCTAGCCAAATGGGTGCTTTCTACTACCACTATATTGGAAAAACATTAAACAACAGAGTTCTTATTTTTCTTGGTTATTATTTTGTGCAAGAGCAATCATTCTGAAGTTTGGCATCTTTTTGCTTAAGGGAAGGGGTGGTATGCATTATTTGAATTAAATGGCTTTTCTCTTAAATCATTAGCAATTGGTAAGAGTTTGCCTCCTTTTCATGAGTTTGCATTTTTCTCTAGTAGTTTACCTCATCATAGACTTAGCTAATTTTTGGTTGCCCATTATCACATTATTTGGGGTTGTTCATGATTTAGTTGGAAAATGCCTTATTATCACCTTGTATTTATTTCCCTTACTTAAAAAGTTGGACTGAGGTGCTCTGTATTTTTGTAGTGGGGCTCTGGTGGTTATAAGTCCACTGGAATTTTGTTAAGCATTTGGTTATAGTTTTGCCTCTTTAATAATTGATTTTCAGTCTTATTTAGGCTAAACAAATCATTTTAATTTAAAACTGGTCCAAATTAATGGTCTCTGTATTTTTCCTAAGTTCTCTGTTACATAAGTAAACTAGGAAAAATAATATTAATCACTGTTCATTAATTTCTAATGTCTTTCTGATTTTCTCTAAGTTTTGGACAAAACATCTTTAAATGAGAAACTACATCATAATTTCTAATGCTGGGGTTCCTACTATTTTTCAACAGTGTCTAAAAGAGGTTTGAATACCCACAAATTTTCTTAAGTCTAGCACAGAAGAAAAACTAATTTTCCTTGATTAAATAAGGTTTAGTGGGTTTCTGTTTTTAATTTTAAACTCTAAAATTTTGAACAGAAAGCATAGGGTCTACTATTTTTAAATGATAGATTATAATATACAGAGGCTAGCAAAATTGGTTTGACATTTTTTGATTAAGAATTCATCAAGTTATGAATTTTACAAGTTCTCTGGTTATTTAAAAAGAATAACAGAATTGATTTAAATGAAAATCTACTTTGCACTGGGGTCCCTGGCGGTTTTCTAAGTTTTCTTCGCGAATCAGTCCTCAGGCTACTATTCACCTGAGTCTCTGACATTACAGAAAACCCCTCGGGTTCTACAAAAACCTAACCCGAGGTCCTTCTTCTACCTTAAACAGTAGCCGCGGCGGAGAAAAGGGCGGAGGGGCTTACCGGCGGCGAGACTGTTCCGGTGAAGAGGTCGAGGATGAAGGGGAGGTCGCGGGGATCACAACGGTGTGCGGAACGCCGTCGGAGATGGCCGGAGTCGGTCGGTCCACGCGCGCAGGCGGGGATGCTCGTCGGCGGCGAGGAGACCGGCCTGGTCACGGCGAGATAGTTCAATCAAATGGGTCAGGGAGGTCCACGGGATGCCAGAGAAGTCATGAGCGAGAGGAATTGGGCGGAGACTCACTGGATAGCTCGGTCCACGCGCGACGGCGGAAGACCGAAGTCCGGTGAAGTCAATCTCGGGCCTCCGGTGAAGTCCGGCCGGGTCCGAGGGCTTGGCAAGCTTCACGGGCTATTGGCGGAGCTGGCCGAAGCGCTGGCTTGACTTGAGGGTGGCTGGAGGGAGCTGGCCACGGTGGCCGAAGCTCGGGCGGCAATGGCGGGCGGAAATTAAGCTCGCCGGAGCTAAGGAAGAGTGGCTGGCCGAAGAGGGTGAGTGCGGGGCGAAGTGAGGCGCGCCCGGGGAGGCTTTATAGGCGTGGGCGGGCACGGCCGAGGGCGTGAGCGCGCGTCGGACTTGACTGGACGCCGGGGAGCGCGCGCGCGCGGGTTGGGCGAGCTCTGGCGTGCCGACCAGGGTCGAACACGTGTGCCCGTGCGTTCTGCCCAAGTTCTGGCGCGTGTAGTCGCTCATCCGAGCCTGCTCTCGCCTTGGTCAGTGCACAAAACCTCTTCTCCTCCCTACAAGCTACCATTCTTGTGTGGGGGTCATAGGATTTTGCCTACTGGTCGCAGAGATATGGAGCCAGGAAATCTGGTCTGTCTCCCTGCGCAAATCCGAGGCAAATCCAAGGTTTAGTCGTGTCTAGGGCTCGCGTCCCAATGCCATCTTCTGGCACACGACAGAGGGGTTAGTTAGACACATTTTTGTCAATGGGGCCATTAGGATTCGAGTTAGGGATCAAGGTGAACATCCCTGATCTTTGGCTCAAGGTCTGAATTTCAGAAATCTGAAATTCAGAATTCTCATTAAGTCCACACATGGAAAGCTTGATTTGGGGGTTTATTTGAGCTATTTTGGCTAAGCTTTCTGAACCTTTCTTGTTGCCCATTAAATATACTTCAATTTTTATAATTGGCTCAACTCAAAATTTTAAACTTTTCACTCCCTTTTTCTTACTTTTTTGAATTTTGCTCATGGGGCTCATTTAGGGTTTTTAAACTAGGGTTGCATAATCTTATCTTTTAAAGGACTCAATTGCTTTGATCATGACACTTTTAAGTATATACTTGGTGACTTCATCATTACTTAAGTTATTTTGATGCTCATGCTTACTTCGGTTCACATAAAATGATGGCTCTTGGTTTGGCTTTTGAGAGAAAACCCTGAGTGACACTGGGGTGTCACAGTTCATAATCATATAATGATAATATGAATAATTTGATGACTTGATATAATTGTTCATGCTTTTATCATGTTCCATATATCCCTATTTATATTCTTGCATATTGGAACGATGAAGGTATGTCCTTCATGACCTTCGAATCATTATATCCTAAGGGAGATAATGCTTCGAAGGACGAAGGTCTTTAATCATTAACATTTGTGTTGCCTTGTTCTTAACTCATAGCATTTGGGAACAAGTGACCAACATTGGCGCTCACCTCCGGTGAACTCATTTGACCACCTTCGATAAACATTGACCTTAGTCATGTCGCCGAAGAAGACAGCAGCGCTAGGGGCTGCATTACATCCACTGGACGTTAATTAGGAGACGCTGCGTGAAGCAAGAAGCCAGAAGAGAAAGACTACTAGCCCAACACTTCAGGAGGAGGAGCTAGACCAGGAGATCAGGGACCTGGAAATCATTCACCAGTAAGTACAAAGGAAGAAGGAGAAGATGGCCTGTCTGGCCGATTTACAGAAGAAGATTGACGAAGCTACTGAGGAAATGCGTCATCTTACTCAAGATGGCTAGGTCCGAAGGCCCCAGCATAGGGAGCTTCGTCAAGAAAGTTCATTCAACGACGATGAATGGTACGATGACTTTCATCATGACAATTTTGCTTTTGATGATGCTTCTCCTTTGGCAGCAGAGTTGCAGGCTACTCCATGGCCCCCATCATACAAGCCACCGCAGCTTCCTATGTATGATGGACACTCAGATCCTAAGCAGTTTTTGATGAGCTATGAAGCAACCATATCTTCATATGGAGGCAATACTACAGTCATGGCGAAATCCTTCGTCATGGCAGTATGAAG
Source organism: Zea luxurians (assembly GCA_029449295.1). NCBI lineage: Eukaryota > Viridiplantae > Streptophyta > Magnoliopsida > Poales > Poaceae > Zea > Zea luxurians. The sequence continues at coordinate 232,849 of JAOPSE010000408.1, read as the reverse complement.
TGTGGCCCAGACATGGTACTCTTCTCTCTGGCTAGGGACAATCACATCATGGCAGAAGCTCAAGGATATGCTAATCACTACTCCCTTCGGTTTCCTATTAGTTGTCGTTTTGGATAAGGTTCGAGTCAAACTTATAAAATTTTGACTACAAATAACTATTTCGTTATTTAGTTTTGGAACCTAATATTTATATGCACCAATTTGTCATAAAAAGTACTTTTATAAAAATATAAATGTATTAAGAGTTCATTTATATTTTAACAAAAAACTTTGGTCAAAGTTATATTTTGGAGACCGTGTCGTTGTCCTAAACGACAACTAATAGGAAACCGGAGGGAGTAGCTTCCAAGGCTTTTAGACGAAGCTAGTCACTGGTCAGGCTTTGTTTCAGTGCACGCAGGACCAGGAGGAGTACCTTCAGGCGTATGTCCGAAGGTTCCTGCGTCTAAGAGCACAAGCGCCTACAGTGCCCAATGAAATTGTCATTGAGGCCATGATCAAAGGGCTTCGGCCAGGACCTACAATTCAGTATTTTGCGAGGAAACCCCCACAAACCCTGGAGAAGCTTCTTCAGAAGATGGATGAGTATATCCGGGCTGATAATGATTTTCGCCAAAGAAGGGAAGAAGCGTACAGGCTTTCTGAGATGACCAGGGGCTTCAGAGGAAGAATTCACCCCAGACACATCAGATCAATCCATAATTCCAACCCAAGTGATGACAAAGGAAGTCAACCTCAAAGGCAGCAACACAGCTCCCAGTCTTCGGGGTCACAACAAAGCTCCTTCAGGCTACCATCCCTAAGGGGCAGTGGCGACAGGGGCTTCGGAGGAAGGTAAGGAGATCAGCCCAGGAGACTGTATTACTTATTCTGCGGTGAAGACAAGGGTCACACCATAAGAACATGCCAAATCACAATTCAGAAGCAAAAAAGAGATTGCTGAAGCTGAGACATGACAAAATCAGCCGAAGCAGGTCCTACATACTGCTTCATGTTAGTCTCACTACGTCCCAAAGTACGTAGGCAATCAACAACCTACGACTTCTGTCGCTTCGGCAAGTCACTCTCAAGCTTCATGGGCCCAGCTCCCACCACCATCACCACTACCACCTGCTCTAGCCCGAAGCCATCAGCCAGAAGGGCACCAACAGCAGCGCGACATTCGGGAAGAGTCCAAAGCTCGCACAGTCAATAGTACTGTGCTTGAATCCAAGCATATTTACTGAAGAATATCCTACATCTGATGTACCTTTATCCTTTTTGTAATCTTATAATTTCTTGTATGGAGAACTCTTCACGAAGGACTGGATTCTGATATGTAATAATAGTATTCATAACGTTGAGTGGAATGCTTCTTTTTAACAAAGTTCTGAAGCTATAAAAGTCGTTCCTAAGGGAGCACAGAGTAAATTCCAAAGCTACAAAAGTCATTCCTAAGGGAGCGTGGAGTAAGTTCCGAAGCTGCAAAAGTCGTTCCTAAGGGAGCGCAGAGTAAGTTCCGAAGCTCAAAAGTCGTTGCTAAGAGAATGCAGAGCCAAAATACCACCGAAATAGAAGGTGAAGAAGCTCCAAAGTCATTCCTAAGGGGATGTGGAGCTTAGTTACTGCCGAAATATAAGGCGAAGAAGCTCCAAAGTCGTTCCTAAGGGGATGCAGAGCTTGAAGACTCCAAAGTCGTCCCCAAGGGGATGCAAAGTCTTGGGTGTTTCAGAGTGGGCGTGTGACTTCGGCACAAACATCATGTTACATCATATCATCGCATCATTCCACATAGCATTACATCATACATCATATTGCATCAACAGCAAAAGGTCGAGCACGAAACAGACCTTCGAAAACAATTTGAATGAAAATGTGCCGAGGCACGAATCAAACCTTCGACCAATTTGATTCTATCAGGGAAATCTGTTAACAATATCACACAACAGATTCGCCATAAAAAAGAGCTTTCTTTCTTTACGAAGCATGAAAAGAAGGGAAGGTGTTTTTTCGCCGAAGGCTCAAAAAACGGTATGTGTGTAAATTTCATGTATCACAAAGAAATATATTACATCAACATACACAAATGTTACATTGTTTCACAATTGTTGCATATGTAAAATATTACATTGTATCATTACAATAAAAGCTTAGTCCTCTTTAAGAATTTTCTCTGCAGCTTCATTTAGTAGTTTATCGACAACTTCGTCGATGATGGAATTAGCGACGCTCATTACATCCAGCGCCTCCTTCATAATTGGATCAGCCTGGGGGTCATATGGCTCCGGCAATGGAGAGAGTTTAGCTGTAGTAAAAAATTGTTAGTATGAAGCTAGAAAACAAACACTGAAGCTAAAAATTCAATAATAATACCTATACGCCTTGCACGCTCGGTGGCTTCTTCGGCTCGCTTAGTTTCTTCTCGAGCGTCGTGGGTATCTTTTTCATTTTTCTTTATAATTTCGTTGGCCACTTCTTGGCCACCATTCACCTAGACGTCGGAATAAAATTTCTTGCCCACTAGAGTAGCTTCGGCCGAGGGATCTCTTGTGTCGTCTATGGAGAAGGAGGCTTCGGCCTAGGCAGCAGCTTTAACATGTTCACAACCAGCCTTCTCCAGAATTGCTGCAATCCCTCGGGCGCCAGCAAAGGCGCAAATGTCCCCGCGATCACTGAGGATCTCTTCAAAAGCTTCGGCTTCTCCGCTTATCCAATCAATAACACCCTCAGGGTCACCTCGAATGAAATTCTCCTCAGAAGAATATGCACCAACCTTGGCAACGCTGGTTTTCAATTTTCTCATGCAATCCAAAGATTTTTCAAAGCATCTTTCCTTGGACCCACGAAGCTCCTTAACATTCTTTTCCAATCTTGTGTTTTTCCATTCACTTATTTCTTGACTCGCTTTTGCAACTTCAAAATTCTCACTAGTTTTGGCAAGCTTTTTTCCGAAGATCTTCAACTTCGGCTTTATGAGCTTCGAATTGGGTGTTGAATTTTGCTTCATTTTCCTTCATTTTGTTTACCAATGAAAATAGAATTTTATCTTTCTCCAAGGCTTCATTTCTCAACTTGATAACTTCTGACCGAAGGTCGCCGAGAGCCATCTGGCAGCTTTCATCTTCAACATTCTTTTGCGCCCTCAAAGCGTTGCTAAGAATCAAGCCCTGCAAAAGGATAGGATCAACACGAGAATACAAGACAAGATAATCTATTTTTAAGTTCATCACTTCTGTACCTTCAGACTGTTGTATGCAAGGTTGTCTGTGAGGTCATCTTTTGACATCGCGGAGAGGCCAGCTTCAAGCTTCGGAAACCCCATATTATTGGCCATCTCTCGGCAGACGGATATCTCCTTGTTGTCAGGGAGACAGTATAAGAAATCATCTTCATCCGTGCCATTGTTCACCAAGGCCCCCCTTCGGGTATTTCAGTTCCCAGGTGTAGCGTTTGGCTTCCACGATTTCTTCTTTAGATAACTTTTTTCCTGAAGCATGTCGAATGATAAAATCAAGATCTTCAGACGATGCTTCAGGAGCAGGAGATTTAGCTTTTTCAAATGCATCCTTCTCTAGGGCTATGCTGGTATCTGGAGATTCTTGCACAGCTGAGAGCACCTAGAGGGGGGGGGGGGGTGAATAGGTGATCCTATAAAATCAAGAGCTAAATAGCCACAAAACTTAGATATTAAAGTGTTAGCGTGACTAAGTAGCTTTGAAGCGAGTTCTTGTGAACACAACAATCACAGAAAATTCAACACAAGAGACACGCAATTTTTATCCCTTGGTTCGGCCAAGTAACACTTGCCTACTTCCATGTTGTGGCGTCCCAATCGAAGAGGGTTGCACTCAACCCCTTTCAAGTGATCCAATGATCAACTTGAATACCATGGTCTTTTCGTTTAGAGTATCTTCCCGTTTGCGAGGAATCTCCATAATTTGGAGTCTCTCGCCCTTACAATAGATATCACAAAGAAAGCACAGAGTAAGGTTGGGAGAAGCAATACACACAAGATTCAATCCACAACACACACACACACACAAGTCAAGACTTGAGCTCAAAGGACAACACAGGGAGTTCACAACTCGAAATGAGGCTCAAATCACTATCACAATGAATCAAATACGTGGGAGTGGAGTCTGGATGTCTTAGCATGCTTGGAGAATGCTTGGTGTTCTGCTCCATGTGCCTAGGGGTCCCTTTTATAGCCCCAAGGCAGCTAGGAGCCGTTGGAGATCAACATGGAAGGCTATCCTTGCCTTCTGTCGAGTGTCGCACTAGACATTCCGGTGTGCTACCGGACAGCCACTATAGCATGTTCGGTGCGCGATTTCCTTCCAAATCGGGCACAACCGACCGTTGCTCCTCCGGGCCAGATGGTGCACCGGACATTGTCCAGTGCACACCGGACAGTTCGGTGCACCCAGCCGACCGTTGGAGCGAGCCATGTGTCGCGTGTTGATCGCGCGGTCGACCGTCGGAGCTGGCGCCGTTGGCTCACCAGACAGTCCAGTGCACCACCGGGCAGTCCGGTGAATTATAGCCACGTCGCCTTGTTCCTTTTCCTGAGAGCGACGAGTTCACCGCGGATGACTCACCGGACAGTCCGATGCACCACCGGACAGTCCGGTGAATTATAGCCGTACAACTCCATCAATTCCCGAGAGCGGCCACTTCACCGTTGACCAGCCTGGCGCACCGGACACTGTCTGGTGCACCACCGAACACTGTCCGGTGCACCACCTGACAGTCCGGTGTGCTAGGCCAAGCTAGAGTTTGGCTGCACATAGCCAAGTCTTTTCCATTTCTTTTGTCCCTGTTTCAAGCACTTAGACAATTAGTATTCAAAAACACTGTACTAAGTCTAGAAACATACCTTGTATCTTGATTTGCAGTCTTCACACATTTACCACATGAGGATTCAATTAAGATGTGTTGGGCATCTAATCACCAAAATACTTATAGAAATTGCCCAAGGGCATATTTCCCTTTCAAACTCCCCCTTTTTGGTGATTTATGCCAACACATTAAAAAGCAACAACAGAGAGGTGCAACATCAATGCAATTGAAGTCCAAATTATTTTTGCTTATGATTTGGCATATTTGGATCACTCTTTGCCACCACTTGGTTTGTTTTTGCAAATCAAATTCATTTTCCTATCTATAAGTCAAACACGCTTGTTTGGGCACATAGAGAGATATTTCAAGAGTAAAATTGATTCAAGTGCCCGAAACTCCCCCTTTTTCCCACAATCAAAATTCTCGCCCATAAGAGACCAAATTTTGCAATAAGAGCATTTTAGACAAATCAAAAATTCTAACTCTATTATTTTCAAAAATCACAAGTGGTTGGCTGATCCATTTGCTTTGGCCTTAATTTCTCCCTCTTTGGTATTAAGCACCAAAACGGGATCATTTTTGGCCCTCTAACCCCATTGCCTCACCAAAAATGTCAATTCAGAGCAAAAGGCAAATAGAGCATAAGAATGAACTTAGAATGAAATACACTAATACCGGAGTGCAGTGGAAGTCTTTGCATTGTCCAAGTCCATTTTCCCTTTCAATATACCTTTGAGACTACAACAAGTGTTCTCAACCAAACAGATTAGTCTCAAAGGGTTAAGTTGTAGCACATCTCCCTCTTAATATGTGCACCATTTGCATATGGACTTGTGAGGTCCGGGGATGATGTGTACAACTTGAGTACCACAAATCAACAATAATGGATTTAAATGCATAAAGTGACATGATCAAAGGCATAGAACACATGTATGCTATAGATCAATCCAAGTTACGCGAATCTAAGACATTTAGCTCACTACGCAACCTGCAAAACCTTTTCTCATCTAAAGGCTTAGTGAAGATATCAGATAGCTGGTTCTCGGTGCTAATATGGTACACCTCGATATCTCCCTTTTGCTGGTGGTCTCTCAAGAAGTGATGCCGAATGTCTATGTGCTTAGTGCGGCTGTGTTCAACAGGATTATCCGCCAAGCGGATTGCACTCTCATTGTCACATAGGAGTGGGACTTTGCTTAGATTGTAGCCAAAGTCCCGGAGGGTTTGCCTCATCCAAAGTAGTTGTGCACAACACTGTCCTGCGGCAACATACTCGGCCTCAGCGGTGGATAGGGCAACAGATGTTTGTTTATTTGAACTCTAGGACACCAAGGACCTTCCTAGAAATTGGCACATCCTCGATGTGCTTGTAAGGAAAATGGACCCCGAGCCATTTGGCTAATTGAGTTTTGGTGTTTGATGATTAACACAATCTGTGAACTTATAAGTTTCCTAGTGTTTGTGTTTGTAGTTCACAGGATGCTAGAATTACTTGGACCAAGGAATTGAGGAAAGCAACACCTCAAAAAAAGACATTAAGAAGATCAAAGAAAAGTCCAAGAAAAGAAGATGTGTTACCTGCGGACTGTCTGTGCATGGCACACCGGACTGTCCGGTGCCCACACACTGTACTGTCCGGTGCACCAGGGAACCGCAGCCCAACGACTAGTTCTAGGTGGCACCAGGAGGGAAGACCACCGGACTGTCTGATGTGAGGACCGGACTGTCCGGTGTGAAAATCCTGCAGCACCAACGGTCATCTGCTCTGACAGGGCAACGGCTAGGCGCACCGGACAAAAAACAACACGCTGTCAGGTGCACCACCGGACTGTCCGGTGTGACCATGGAAAGCAGCAGCTTTCCTCCAACGGCTATATTTGTGTTGGGTGCTATAAATACACCCCAACCGACCATTTCCATGTGTGGGAGCCCAGGAGACATACCGAGGCATATAGTAGACATTCCTAAGTGCTCTTACACCCAAGTGCTTAATAGAATCACTCGGTGATTAGCGTAGGTGCTTTGCAAAGTGCTTAGGTTAGTTAGAACGCTTTAGCGCTTGCTCTAGGTGAACTCTAGTTAGTTGAGTGAGTTTTGTAAAACCACACAACCCCTCGGCTCTTGCACGAGTCATTGTAATTGTACCGAGTGGGGCGAGAGCCTTGCGAGACCATGACAACCGTGCTTGTGTCAAGGCCGCCACCGTGTACTAAAGGGAACGAGGCCCGCGGCATTTCGGCCGGAAGCTCGATAGTGGAGACGGTGGGGAGCGTCCGAGAGGAGTCAGAAGTGGAGCACCACTTGCGTGTGGAGAAGGCCCGTGGCTCTGTACGGAGTTACTCGACCGAGGTGCTTGGCCCTCGCGTGGGCTTCCCTTTGCATAGGGGCACCAACGAGGATTAGTCAGAACCTTGCGCAGTTCCGGATACCTCGGTAAAAACACCGGCGTCATCCACAAGAGTATGCATCTCTACTTTGCCCTTTAAGTTTCCGCATTTACATTAAGCATTTAAGTTTCAATCTTGTATTCATACTTATATAGTGTAGATTGAAACTTAACCATTGCGGTAGAGATAGCAACACTTAGACAAAACCTAGTTTGCACACTCTAGTTTGATTATTTGCATAGGTTTTGCTCTAGGGATTTATTTGTGGCCTAGTTTAGAGAAAGTTTTAGAAGTCCTAATTCACCCCCTCTTAGGCATCACCCGTTTCCTACAAGTGGTATCGGAGCCTGGTTTGGCTCATTTAAAATGTTTTAGCTTTACCGCTAAAAGAGCCGACACTTTTTAGAGGAAGGAATGGATACCCATAGGCCACCACACTTCGATAGCACTAACTTCCCATATTGTAGTGCTAGAATGGCTTATTACCTAGAGGCTGTTGATCTAGGTGTTTGGAGCGTCACTCGTGATGGGATGAAACCCCCTAAGAATCCCGAGAAACTCACCACGAGTGAGGAGAAAGAAATTCATTTAAATGCTGGAGCCAAAAATTGCTTGTATGAATCTCTTAGCATGGATATTTTTAATCAAGTATTTACATTGAAAACTGCTAATGAGATTTGGCTTAAATTGCATGAGCTCCATGACGGCACACCCAATGTCCATGAGCAAAAACACTGCCTAGTCTTAAATGAGTATAATTCTTTTGCTATGAGAGATGATGAGCTTATTAGAGACATGTATTCTCGTTTAAATCTAATCATCAATGAGCTCAACTCTATTGGCATAAATAAGCTAGGTGATGCGGACATTGTGAGAAAGATTATCTCCCTACTACCACAACGAAGATATGGGAGCATCATCACCATTCTCCATAACATGGAGAACTTGAGTGCAATGACCCCGACCATTGTGATTGGAAAAATCGTGGCCTTCGATATGTCACAAAAAATGTGTCGGGGAGAGGAGCCAACTTCCTCAAGTCCATATGCTTTTGCATGTGATGAAAGGAAGGGCAAGAAGAAGGCTCCCACTCCAAGTTCCTCAAGTGAAGAAGAGGAAGAAGGAGAAAGTGATGATGATGGAGATAATCAACCATGCACATCATCCTCCGAGGACGAAGAAACAATCCGACGCATCGGAAAGGTAATGAGGATGATCCACAATATTAATCTAATGGGTGTACCTCTGCAGGTAGAGGATCTTCTCTTTAACATTGATAGGAAAAAGCAAAGAAAGAGAGGATGCTTCGCATGCGGGGAGAAGGGCCACTTCAAGGACAGTTGTCCAACTATGGCCGAACCCAAAAAGGGGAGGAGCAAGGGCAAGGCGCTAACAAGTGTTAAAACTTGGGATGATTCTTCAAGCAAAGATGAACCTCCAAGGTCACGCAGCCACCGGTCCTCATCACGGTCATCACACAAATGCCTTATGGCAAGAGGTAACAAAAGCATTCCATCCTCTAGTGATGAAAGTAGTAGTGATGATGAAGGTGAGGGAAAGCCCTCTGTAGATGAGCTTGCGGAAGCCGTAGAATTTTTCTAGGATGTTTGCACTAAGCAAAAAGCTCAACTTAAAACTTTGAAAAATAAGTTGATTAGCTCCCAAAATGATTATAAAGGTTTGCTAGAAAAATTTGAAACTTTTGCAAACTTAAATAGTGAGCTATCAACTAAAATTGAGCTATTAGAATCTAGTGCTCCATCCACTGCTACCGATGATGGTCTCATTAAAAAGAATGAAAAACTTAAGGCTAAGTTAGCTAGCTCCCAAGAAGCTATTGAAAATTTGCTAGAGAAAATGGAGATTCTTAGCATACACAATAATGAGCTAACTACTAAGCTAGAAAACATTGGTAGCACCCCAACGACATCTTTAATTGAAATTCCTGAAATTATTAAGAAAGATGCCTCTACTTCTTGCTTTGATTTAATTGATGATTCTAACCCCTGCAACCAAGTTCCTGTTAAGAATATTGTTGTAGAAACATGTTCGAATGAGGTTGCAAAGGAAAATGAGCAATTAAGGCAAGAAGTGGCTCGTCTAGGGAAGGCATTGTACAACAATAAAGGCAAAGCCAAACAAATCCAACCTCCATAGGATAACACCACTGCAGGAGTGAACAAGCCTATGGAGGGAGAAACTGTGATTTGTAGGCTATGCCACAAGGAAGGCCACAAGTCTTTCCAATGAAAGGCGATGATCGGGGATAAGCAAAAGCAAAAGCTCAAGCAAAAGCCATCAAGCAAAATCTCCAACACCTACATCAAAAAGGTGGACAAAAAGACTGCTACACCATATTTGATCAAAAAGAAAAAGAATGGAAAGGTGATAGCAATCAAGGCCAACAAGCAAGCCGACAAAGGAAAGGGGGCCAAACGCATCTGGGTGCCAAAGGAAATAATCTCAACCATGGAACGCACCAAGAAGGTTTGGATCCCGAAAGGAAAGTGAGTGAACCGAAGGTCTACGGGAAATTTAGAGACTTGACAAAGTTGGGATGTATATCATGGGATACATCATATTGGATCAAGTTTATTGCCAAGTGAGTTAGTGAAAATTTTGGATCCAAATTTCCCCACCCATGACTAAGGTAACTAGATTCATTATATTTCTTATTTTTAGATATGCGTATCTATTTTATTACATCTAGTTTTACCCTTCATGCCTAGTATTACATTTTGTACTTACTTTTGCTTATATACATGCATAATAGGTAAATCACATGGTAGGACTGCTTGTTTTAAATCCATACACTTAGGCAAGCCTACATGATTTAAAATGTTTACTTGAGCACGACACATAGCTTCTTTATCACTCTATAGTAAAATGATGCATCAATTGATATTGTTAATACTACAAGTGATAAAACGCTCATATTCTACAATTTTTATCATTTCACTTATATGTGCCAAAGTTTGGATTATAGATAATTCGCCCCTCTTGATATCAAATCAAAGTGCATGTCTCCTACAAGCATTCAAAACTTGTATGCACACCTTTAGGGGGAGGTTACTCTATAATCTAAGACTTCGAGACTAACATCTTTTTCAAGTCTATTTTTTGTGATAGTCTCTTTATAAGGAAAATTAAGTCCCCGGAGAATGACAACAAACTTCCACTGCAAAATCTCCAAGAACTCTCATATCTCACAAGCACGCCATTGACTTTCAATCGATATCTTTGAGACTACATTTAGTATCATTTACATGTCTTCTCCAATACTTGGTTAGACTAAATTTCATATCATATACTTCCATGTTGCTAAAAATGCATAAGTGGTTAACTCATATTCTGTTACCTATGCATAAGGGAAGTTAGTCCATTCAAATCATGTCTTGCACCTCTAATTTTCACATGCTTTTCCTAAGTAGAAGATCTCTGTCAGGGGGAGTATTTCTTCGTCTCAAAAAAGGGAGGGAGAAAATTCTTTCTAAAGAGAACACTCATTTAAGGGGAGTAGCTATTTGATGGCTCCACTAGTACCCTTCATGTGGTTTAATTTAATATCCTACTAGTGGTATCATCTGATAAAATTCTTAATGAGGGGCAAGCTTTATTTTCTTCCTACATGCTTTTAATGTCTTCATTTTCGGTGGTTGATGCCAAAGGGGGAGAAGTTTTAGGGACCAAAGCAATAAAAAACGTATCAAACACCAAACACCACCAAATTAAAATTTTAATTTGCAAGTGGCTTTTCAAGTGGTTTTGGTTATTTGGTCCAAAATAGGAAGTAAGTGAATTATGGAGTTAGGGGGAGGCTTAAGTCCATAATATCACATTGTGGGGACAATCATGCATCCTAGCAAGTAGATTGCATATTTTCATTCAAACACTTGTATTATTTGCTTGCTTTGGTTGTGTTGTCATCAATCACCAAAAAGGGGGAGATTGTAAGGAAAATGGACCCCAGGACATTTGGCTAATTGAGTTTTGGTGTTTGATGATTAACACAATCGGTGAACTAATACGTTTCCTAGTGTTTGTGTTTGTAGTTCATAGGATGCTAGAGTTACTTGGACCATGGAATTGAGGAAAGCAACACCTCAAAAGAAGACATTAAGAAGATCAATGAAAAGTCCAAGAAAAGAAGATGTGTTGCCTGCGGACTGTCTGTGCATGGCGCACCAGATTGTCCGGTGGCACACCGGACTGTCCGGTGCCCACATGCCGGACTGTCCGGTGCACCAGGGAACCGTAGCCCAACGGCTAGTTCTAGGTGGCACCCGGAGGGAAGACCACCAGACTATCCGGTGTGAGGACCGGATTGTCCGGTGTGAGAAGCCTGCGGCGCCAACGGTCATCTACTCTGACAGGGCAACGGCTAGGCGCACCGGACAAGGAACAGTACGCTGTCTGGTGCACCACCGGACTGTCCGGTGCACACCGGACTGTCCGATGTGACCGCAGAAAGCAACAACTTTTTTCCAATGGCTATATTTGTGTTGGGGGCTATAAATACACCCCCAACCGGCCATTTCCATGTGTGGGAGCCCAAGAGATATACCAAGGCATATAGTAGACATTCCCAAGTGCTCTTACACCCAACTGCTTAATAGAATCACTTGATGATTAGCGTAGGTGCTTTGCAAAGTGCTTAGGTTAGTTAGACCGCTTTAGCGCTTGCTCTAGGTGAACCCTAGTTAGTTGAGTGAGTTTTGTAAAACCACACAACCCCTCGGCTCTTGCGCGAGCCGTTGTAATTGTACCAAGTGGAGCGAGAGTCTTGCGAGACCGTGACAACCGCGCTTGTGACACGGCCGCCACCGTGTACCGGAGGGAACGAGGCCCGCGGCGTTTCGACTGGAAGCTCGATAGTGGAGACAGCGGGGAGCGTCCGAGAGGATTCAGAAGCGGAGCACCACTTGCACGTGGAGAAGGCCCACGGCTCTCTACGGAGTTACTCGACCGAGGTGCTTGGCCCTCGCGTGGGCTTCCCTTTGCGTAGGGGCACCAACAAGGATTAGTCAGAACCTTGCGTGGTTCCGGATACCTCAGTAAAAACACCAGCGTCATCCATGAGAGTTTGCATCTCTACTTTGCCCTTTAAGTTTCCGCATTTACATTAAGCATTTAAGTTTCAATCTTGTATTCATACTTATATAGTGTAGATTGAAACTTAGCCATTACGGTAGAGATAGCAACACTTAGACAAAACCTAGTTTGCACACTCTAGTTTGATTATTTGCATAGGTTTTGCTCTAGGGATTTATTTGTGGCCTAGTTTAGAAAAAGTTTTAGAAGTACTAATTGACCCCCTCTTAGGCGTCACCCGTTTCCTACAGTGCTCTTCCTATCAACCTTGCACCCGGCATAATCGGAGTCTGAGTATCCAATTAAGTCAAAGGTAGACCCCTTTGGATACCAGATCCCAAAGCAAGGCGTAGCAACTAAATACCTCAGAATTCGCTTAACGGCCACAAGGTGACATTCCTTGGGGTCGGATTGATATCTAGCACACATGGATACACTAAGCATAATGTCCGGTCTACTAGCACATAAATAAAGCAATGAACCTATCATGGACCGGTATGCCTTTTGATCAACGAACTTACCTCCTTTGTTGAGGTCAACATGCTCGTCAGTTCCCATCGATGTCTTTGCGGGCTTGGCGTCCTTCATCACAAACCTCTTGAGAAGATCCTGAGTGTACTTCATTTGGGAGATGAAGGTGCCGTCCTTGAGTTGCTTCACTTGGAATCTAAGGAAGTAGGTCAACTCGCCCATCATCGACATCTCGAACTTTTGCATCATCACCCTGCTAAACTCCTCACAAGACTTTTGGTTAGTAGAACCAAATATTATGTCATCGACATAAATTTGGCACAAAAAGAGATCACCATCACAAGTCTTGGTAAAAAGAGTGGGATCGGCTTTCCCAACCTTAAAAGCGTTAGCAATTAAGAAATCTCTAAGGCATTCATACCAAGCTCTTGGGGCTTGCTTAAGTCCATAGAGCGCCTTAGAGAGCTTATACATGTGGTCGGGATACCTGTCATCCTCAAAGCCAGGGGGTTGTTCCACGTATATCTCCTCCTTGATTGGCCCATTGAGGAAAGTTCTCTTTACGTCCATTTGAAACAGCCTAAAAGAGTGGTGAGCGGCATAGGCTAATAATATTCGAATAGACTCTAGCCTAGCCACAGGAGCAAAAGTCTCCTCGAAATCCAAACCTGCGACTTGGGCATAACCTTTTGCCATAAGTCGAGCCTTGTTTCTTGTCACCACCCCGTGCTCGTCTTGCTTGTTGTGGAACAGCCACTTGGTTCCCACAACATTTTGCTTTGGACGTGGCACCAGGCTCCAAACTTCATTTCTCTTGAAGTTGTTGAGTTCTTCCTGCATGGCCAACGCCCAGTCCAGATCCTGCAAGGCCTCTTCTACCCTGAAAGGCTCAATAGAAGAGACAAACGAGTAATGCTCACAAAAATTAGCTAAGCGTGAGCGAGTAGTTACTCCCTTGCTGATATCACCCAGAATCTGATTGATGGGGTGATGTCTTTGGATCGTTGCTCGAACTTGAGTTAGAGGGACCCGTGGTGCTTCTTCCTCCATTGCTTGATCTTCTTGTGCTCCCCCTTGATCATGCCCTTCTTCTTGCGGTACATGTTCATCGTCTTGAGTTGGGGGATACACCATCGTGGAGGAAGATGGCTGATCTTGCTCCTGTTGTTCCTGTGGTCGCACATCACCTATCGCCATCGTGCGCATTGCAGCTGTCGGAACTTCATCTTCATCTATGTCATCAAGATCAACTTGCTCTCTTGGAGAGCCATTAGTCTCATCGAATACAACGTCGCTAGAGACTTCAACCAATCTTGATGATTTGTTGAAGACCCTATACGCCTTTGTATTTGAGTCATACCCTAGTAAAAACCCTTCTACTACCTTGGGAGCAAATTTAGAATGTCTACCTTTCTTCACCACAATGTAGCATTTGCTCCCAAATACACGAAAGTAAGAGACATTGAGTTTGTTACCGGTAAGGAGTTCGTAGGAGGTCTTCTTTAGGAGGCGATGCAGGTAGAGCCAGTTTATGGCGTGGTAGGCTGTGTTCATAGCTTCCGACCAAAACCGCTCGGGCGTCTTGAACTCTCCAAGCATCGTTCTCGTCATGTCGATTAGTGTCCTGTTCTTCCTCTCTACTACACCGTTTTGCTGTGGTGTGTAGGGAGCGGAGAACTCATGCTTGATGCCTTCCTCCTCAAGATACTCCTCAACTTGCAGATTCTTGAACTCGGACCCGTTGTCGCTTCTTATCTTTTTCACCTTAAGCTCAAATTCGTTTTGAGCCCTCCTCAGAAAGCGCTTTAGGGTCCCTTGGGTTTCTGATTTGTCCTGCAAAAAGAACACCAAAGTGAAGCGAGAAAAGTCACAACAATTACAAGACCATACTTACTTCCCCCGATGCTGAGGTAGGCAATGGGTCTAAAGAGGTCCATGTGAAGAAGCTCTAGTGGTCTTGATGTTGTCATCACGTTCTTGCTGTGATGAGTGCTTCCCACCTGTTTCCCTGCCTGACATGCTGTACAGGGTCTGTCTTTCTCAAAATAGACATTGGTTAGTCCTAACACATGTTCTCCCTTTAGAAGTTTATGAAGGTTCTTCATCCCAACATGTGCTAGACGGCGATGCTAAAGCCAACCCATACTAGTCTTAGCCATTAAGCATGCATCTAGAGCGGCATTCTCTTTCGAAAAATCAACTAAATAGAGCTTGCCGTCTAATACACCCTTAAAAGCTAATGAACCGTCACTCCTTCTAAAGACAGATACATCTACATTTGTAAACAAACAATTGTAACCCATGTGGCACAATTGACTTACAGACAGAAGGTTGTATCCTAGCGACTCTACTAAGAATACATTTGAAATGGAGTGCTCGCTTGCAATGGCTATCTTTCCCAAACATTTGACCTTGCCTTGATTCCCATCTCCAAATATGATTGTATCCTGGGAATCCTTGTTCTTGAAGTAGGAGGTGAACATCTTCTTCTCCCCCATCATGTGGTTTGTGCATCCGCTGTCGATAATCCAGCTTGAGCCCTCGGATGCATAAACCTGCAAGGTAATTTAAGCTTGGATTTTAGGTACCCAACTCTTGTTGGATCCTACAAGGTTAGTCACAATAACTTTTGGAACCCAAATACAAGTCTTGTCTCCCTTGCGTTTGGATCCCAATTTTCTAGCCACTACTTTTGTATTTTTGCATGTAAGTACAAAAGAAGTATTGCAAGCATGATAAATAGTAGAGGGTTTATTGCACATTTTTCTAGAAGCATGAGACACAACATGATTTCTCCTAGGCCTACTTCTACCATAATCATGAGTGGAGCTAGAAGCAAACATAGCATTTGAATCATAATAAGCAGCATGATCATAACTCCTATGAGAATGACTAGCAATTTTCCTATCATAAATAAAGGCATGATTCCTTTGAGGACTACTAGCCATAGGGGCCTTCCCTTTCTCCTTGTTGAGAATAGGAGTCCTTTGGCTTGTTAAGTTCTTGGTTTTCTTTTGAAAACCATGTCCATCCTTAATTGAGGGGTGTCTACCAACGGTGTAGGCATCCCTAGCAAATTTTAATTTATCAAAATCAACTTTGCAAGTCTTAAGTTGAGCATTAAGACTTGCCACCTCATTGTTCAATTTAGTAATAGAAGCAAGATGTTCATTACAAGTATCAACATCAAAATCCTTACATCTATTACAAATAACAACATGCTCTACACATGAACTAGTTTTGTTGACTTCCTCTAGCTTAGCATTTAATTTATCATTTAAACTCCTTAAACTAGAGACACATTCATGGCAAGCAGATAACTCAGAGGATAGCATTTCATTTCTCTTAATTTCTAAAGCAAAAGATTTTTGCACACTAACAAATTTGTCATGTTTCTCATATAAAATATCCTCTTGCTTTTCTAGTAGTCTATCTTTTTCATTGAGAGCATCGATTAATTCATTAATTTTCTCTACTTTTGCTCGATCTAACCCCTTAAATAAATCCAAGTAATCTATCTCATCGTCAGAAGATTCCTCATTGCTCGAAGAAGTGTACTTGGGGGTATCTCGAATGTGTACCTTCTTTTCCTTGGCCATAAGGCATGTATGGTGTTCGTTGGGGAAGAGTGAGGACTTGTCGAAGGCCGAGGCAGCAAGTCCTTCATCGTCAGAGTCTGATGAAGAGCAGTTAGAATCCCATTTGTTTCCTAGATGCGCCTCGCCCTTTGTCTTCCTGTAATTCTTCTTCTTCTCCTTCTTCCCATGTCTTTCTTGTGCCTGGTCATTTTCATTATCGGGACATTGAGCAATAAAGTGACCAGTTTTACCGCATTTGAAGTAGGAGCGCTTTCCCCTTGTTTTGTTCTTGTTGGGGTACTCCTTACATCCTTTAAGCGCAGTTTTGAAGCGCTTGATGATAAGCGCCATTTCATCCTCGTTGAGCCCGACAGCCTTCACTTGTGCTACCTTGCTTGGTAGCGCCTCCTTGCTGCTTGTTGCCTTGAGAGCAATGGGCTGCGGCTCGTAGATGGGCAGTGGACCGTTCAAGGCATCATCTACATATCTTGCCTCCTTGACCATCATGCGCCCGCTTACGAATTTTCTGAGGATCTCCTCGGGCGTCATTTTGGTGTACCTGGGGTTTTCACGAATAAGATTCACAAGATGGGGGTCAATTATAGTAAATGACCTTAGCATGAGTCGGACGACATCATGATCCATCCATCTTGTGCTTCCATAGCTTCGAATCTTGTTGACTAGGGTCTTGAGCCTGCTGTAGGTCTGAGTTGGCTCCTCTCCCCTAATCATCACGAACCTCCCTAGCTCGCCTTCCACTAGTTCTATCTTTGTGATCATAGTGGTGTCGTTTCCCTCATAAGATATCTTGAGGGTGTCCTAGATTTGCTTAGCGTTGTCCAAGCCACTCACCTTATTATATTCATCCCTGCAAAGTGAAGCTAGCAAGACAGTAGTAGCTTGTGCATTTTTATGTATTTGCTCATTTATAAAAACAGGACTATCAGTGCCATCAAAATGCATCCCATTTTCTACAATTTCCCATATGCTAGGATGGAGAGAGAATAAATGACTACACATTTTATGGCTCCAAAACGAATAGTCCTCTCCATCAAAGTGTGGAGGTTTTCCAAGGGGAATTGAAAGAAGATGTGCATTTGAATTATAGGGAATGCGAGAGTAATCAAAAGAATAATTTTGATTGACCGTTTTCTTCTTTGATGAGGAGTCATTGTCGTCGTCCCTTGGTGAAGAAGAAGATTCATCGCTGTCGTAGTAGATGATCTTCTTGATGCGTCTCTTCTTCTTTCCGTCCCTCTTCTTGTGACTAGAGCCTGAGTCGGTAGGCTTGTCATCTCTTGGCTCGTTGAAGACTGACTCCTTTTCCTTATCGTTGACCACCATCCCCTTTCCCTTAGGATCCATCTCTTTGGGCGGTTAGTCCCTTAGATGAAGGGTACGGCTCTGATACAAATTGAGAGCACCTAGAGGGGGGGGGGGTGAATAGGTGATCCTATAAAATCAAGAGCTAAATAGCCACAAAACTTAGATATTAAAGTGTTAGCGTGATTAAGTAGCTTTGAAGCGAGTTCTTGTGAACACAACAATCACAGAAAATTCAACACAAGAGACACGCGATTTTTATCTCGTGGTTCGGCCAAGTAACACTTGCCTACTTCCACGTTGTGGCGTCCCAATGGACGAGGGTTGCACTCAACCCCTTTCAAGTGATCCAATGATCAACTTGAATACCACGGCCTTTTCGTTTAGAGTATCTTCCCGTTTGCGAGGAATCTCCACAATTTGGAGTCTCCCGCCCTTACAATAGAGATCACAAAGAAAGCACAAAGTAAGGTTGGGAGAAGCAACACACACAAGATTCAATCCACAGCACACACACGCACACAAGTCAAGACTTGAGCTCAAAGGACAACACAGGGAGTTCACAACTCGAAATGAGGCTCAAATCACTATCACAATGAATCAAATGTGTGGGAGCGGAGTCTGGATGTCTTAGTATGCTTGGAGAATGCTTGGTGTTCTGCTCCATGCGCCTAGGGTCCCTTTTATAGGCCCAAGGCAGCTAGGAGCCGTTGGAGATCAACATGAAAGGCTATCCTTGCCTTCTGTCGAGTGGCGCACCGGACAACCACTATAGCATGTCCGGTGCGTGATTTCCTTCCAAATCAGGCACAACCGACCATTGCTCCTCCGGGCCAGATGGCGCACCGGACACTGTCTAGTGCACATCGGACAGTCCGGTGCATCCAGCCGACCGTTGGAGCGAGCCATGTGTCGCGCGTTGATCGCGCGGCTGACCGTTGGCGCTGGCGCCGTTGGCTCACCGGATAGTCCGGTGCACCACCAGGCAGTCCGATGAATTATAGCCACGTCGCCTTGTTCCTTTTCCCGAGAGCAACGAGTTCACCGCGGATGACTCACCGAATAGTCCGGTGCACCACAGGACAGTCTGATGAATTATAGCCGTACAACTCCATCGATTCCCGAGAGCGGCAACTTCACCGTTGACCAGCCTGGCGCGTCGGACACTGTCCGGTGCACCATCGGACAGTCCGGTGTGCCAGGCTGAGCTGGAGTTTGGCTGCACATAGCCAAGTCTTTTCCATTTCTTTTCCCTTTCTTTTGTCCCTGTTTCTAGCACTTAGACAAAACACATTAGTATTAAAAAACAATGTACTAAGTCTAGAAACATACCTTGTATCTTGATTTGCACTCTTCACACATTTACCACATGAGGATTCAATTAAGATGTGTTGGGCATCTAATCACCAAAATACTTATAGAAATTGCCCAAGGGCATATTTCCCTTTCAATAGCCTTCTGCTCAGTTGTAGCAGGATCAGCTTCGACAGGCGCTGAGGGCTCAGCTTCAGTTTCAGCGCGGGTTGTAGCAGCCTCGGCAACCTTCTTTACAGAGGTAGGAGTCAATACCCTTACCGTCTCCATAACATCGTCTAGTATGCTAGCCATTCTTCTCCTCTTTGGAGTTGTTGCGGGAGCCTTTACAACCTTCGATAATTCCGCCTCTGCTGGTGGGCTCAAGATTTTTGGCAATTCCGTCTCTTGTTATCTGACTGCCTTCTCTTTGGCTTCGATATCATGTTCTGTTGTTTCGGCTGGGCCGACTTCAGGAACCTTTGGCCACTTAGTTGGGTCTTCCCCAGGCATGGTGGGAACAAGTTGCTCTACTTCGGCAGCACCAAAGGATGTCCCTTCACCAAGCTTCGGCACTATGGCTATCTCGATGTATCTTGGTCGGTGAGTCAAGACCTTTATCTTTTTGCCCTTCGGCAAGGCAAAGATGGCCGAAGCGGCAGTTTTCCTTTCCTTTCCCTGCTTTCGCAAGGGATAACAATAATCAGGGTATACAAAACCTATGACATCAAAAACTCTATTCAATCTTTTCTTGCCTCGGCCTTCAAAGGCCAATGCCATTGCATTATCTTTGGCCCTTGTGTAGGCCCCAAGCAATTCATCACTAGTTGCCTCAATACTGCTTAACCATTCATCATTTGGCTCACCAAACTCGCCTCTATATCTGAAAGTATATTTTAAATAGACCAAGCCACCCTAACTAGACCCGGCAGCAGCCTTCTTCGGTATCTCCCATTCTTTCACAAGCGGCCATACTCTGTAGGCGATATGTTCTTGAACCAGGTCTCTTGTACCAATAAAAGTACACACAGTATTGAAGCTTCTCTGGCATGTCTCGATATCATTCCCAAGAGTGGTGGCTCGCCTCCTGATGCCGAAGCGAGACTAGATGGGGCGTTGGATAATCCCCTTTATGTCTTCTCTTTCGATCAGATTATTCTTAACATAAAACCACTCCTCCATCTAGGCCCCGGGCCACCTTTTTCGAAAGGCTGGGACGGGATAGCTCACATCGGAGCGAGGAACGAAGCCATAGCAATCGAAGTTGTTGTGATATTGCTCTTTACCAGTGGCCTTCGTCTCGTACAATAGTTCGTGCATGTTGCAGAAGCACTTCGCGCTCGGCTCCAGCCCTTGGCTCCTCACGGCCCAAATAAAACCCCCCATTCTAATGATGGCTTCGGGGGTAATTTGATGTAGAAAAATTTCGAAGGTCTTCAGCACTTCGACCAAGAATCTGCTTAATGGGAACCGAAGCCCTGCCTTCATAAAACTCCTGTAAACAACCACCTCATCCTCTTCGGGAGCAGGTGCAGTGCTATCTCCTCTAGCTCTCACAATTGAAATATCTCGGAAATACCTCCCTTTCATAGCATCAATTTGACTTTGCTTAATGGATGATTTTCCGAAGATAGTGTGACTTGGTCGCCAAGGACGATTTTCCGCATCTTCATCTTCACTTTCCATATCAAAGCTCCCACTCTCATTAGAATCTTCAAACAAATCAGCTAGTATCTCGTTTGTAATCTTCTCTGTGTTTGTTTTTTCCAAAGCTTCATAAAAACCAGCCAGAGCAGGATCAGCAACCTTCTTCTCGTCAGCCATTTGGTTGGAATGCCGAAGCTCACAAAACAAGTAAAATCTGGCAGCAAGGAAATTAAAACTCGAGAAAACAACACAAGCAATTGAAATGGCGCAGCAGATGCTGTTGCTGTGGGTTTCTATTTATATGCCTAGTGCATTGCAACTTGGCGGGACCCATCTGTCATTGACATTCGCTATTCTAGCGAAGAGAAGGTGTTTTTTTGGACCTTCGGCTAAAAGCCTTCGTCCACATCGCAGTTTGAATTTGTTAGATGTAAGAACAAATTAACACTGCGAGAGGCTACTGTTGGGGGCCTTCGTCTTCCGAAGGTCCTCAAAAACATGACTAACATGTTTTTCAGAATAGTATACTGTCACTGGAAGCTTCGGCTTTGAGATGAAGGTGTAAATGGTATGAAAGGCGCGATCTGGAAGAAGGATGAACTGGTTCCGAAGCTGTGGATGGAGAAGCTTCGGCTTAGCACAAGGATGGTGATGGAGAATGAAACCGACCTAAAGGGGAAAAGACTGCTTAACCCTCGACAACTTACCTTTTGGCTAATAGTAAATGTCAGGGACATGAATGTAATTTCGCCCAGGCTGCGTCCTGTGTCTATAAATAGATGAACAGTAACACCCTACTGTTCACACTAACTTGTAATCACTCGCACGTCACTCTCGGATTTTTACCCTCTGTTAAGCCGAAGGTACAAATGTAATTTGATATTGTTAGTGTTTGTTCATGATCATATAATGAAAATATGAATAATTTGATGACTTGATATAATTGTTCATGCTTTTTTCATGTTCCATATATCTCTGTTTATATTCTTGCATATTGGAATGATGAAGGTATGTCATTTATGACCTTCGTATGAAATTATTATATCCTAAGGGAGATAATGCTTCGAAGGACGAAGGTCTTTAATCATTAACATTTGTGTTGCCTTGTTCTTAACTCATAGCATTTGGGAACAAGTGACCAACAGTGACTAAAATTTATTCACTTTTAGTCTCTAAAATACTTAAACAATGTAACTAAAATAAATCTTCTAAATATGTTTTTAGAAACTAAAGTTTAATCTCTAAAATTTAGTGACTAAAAAAACCAAACTGGATACAGTATACGACCTTCACTTCGCGGTTTGGCAGAACCTGTTTCAGATCCCTTCCCGACTCGCTCTGGAGAGTCTGCACTGCCTAGACTCTTTTCAGCTTTTATGCACTGTCCACCAATAATCAGCACCAAATCAATTGGCTTAAGTTTTCGGAGGTTTGCAGCAAATCCTTGAAATATCTGGCAGAAATGTCTGAACACATAAATACGCTTGGACAGGGAGTAAGTGCAAGGAATTTGATTTCTAGAAATAATTGATGGTAAAGGGAGCGGAGAGAGGTCGCCAACGTGTCACGGTCTCACGGACCAAGGGCAGGCACTGAAGACTCTGAAGATTTATCTCTACTAACAATTAAGGGGATACTATAGACTGCCCCCACCTCAAGCAGCCCGCATGCCCGCCGCGAATCCCGCCGCACGACCGCCCGCCCGCCATGAATGCCCTCCCGCAACCCGCAACGCTCGCGGCGAATCCCCCCGCGCGAACCGGCCGCACGACCGCCAGCAGCCGCCTCCGCCTCGAGCAGCCCGCACGCCCGCCACGAATCCCGCCGCACGACCGCCCGCCGGCCGCGAATCCCCTCCCGTAACCCGCAACGCCCGCGGCGAATCCCCCGTGTGAACCGGCCGTACGACCGCCAGCAGCCGCCTCGTCACCACGGGCACGCTCCCCGCTCACACAGAAATTTGAAAGCCTCCTCCCAGTCTCGTCCTTTGAACGAAGCAATAGCCGCCGCGCCATGGAGAAGATCTCCATCGTCGTCCGCTTCCGCCCTCCCATCCTGGTGGCCGCTAACACCTCCCTAGCTAGTTCCGGCGGCGGCAGCGACCATGAGTGGCGTATCGATGACACCCGCGTTTCCCTCCTCCACCGCGCCACCGGCCCCATCCCTGGTGCCTCCTTCGCCATCGGTACAGATCACACTCCTCTTACGACGTCCCTCTCCTTCACTATCGCTCTCAACCCCTAAACCCGTCTGCTCATGCCTCCTTCCTTTGGCTGCTTGGTTGGTTGGCTCCGCAGACCACATCTTCGATGATGCGGCGAACAACGAGCGGATCTATGGCACGATCGTCCGGGAACTCATTGGCACCGTCGTCGACGGATTCAATGGCACCGCCTTCGCCTACGACTAGACCAGCAGTGGGAAGACTAAAAGGGAAATATGCCCTTGGGCCATTTCTATAAATGTTTTGGTGATTAGATGCTCAACACATGTTGACTGAGTTCTTATGTGCTAAATGAGTAAGAAGTGCAAATCAAAGAACAAGGTATGTTTCTAGACTTAGTAAATTGTTTTTGAATACTAACATATGTATCTAAGTGCTAGAAACAGTGACAAGAAAAGAAGAAAAGAATTAGAGAAGAGTTGGCTAAGTATAGCCAAAACCAGCACTAGCCTGGCACACCGGACTGTCGGTGGTGCACCGGACAGTGTCCGATGGTGCAGGCGGCTCGATGGTGAACTGGCTGCTCTCGGAATCGACTGGGCGACTTCGCTAAAAATCATCGGACTGTCCGGTGCGTCATCAACACCCGCACCCAAGTCTTCGGCGACGAACTCGTCGCTCTCGAGAAAAGAATAAAGCGCCGTGGCTAAAATTCACCGGACTGTCCGGTGCTCGCGGCCAACAGTCGGCTGCACAATCTGCGGGCGACACGTGGCCCGCGCCAACGGTCGGTTGGGCACACTGGACTGTTCGGTGTGCACCGGACAGTGTCCGGTGCGCCAACCGGTCCCGAGGACCAACGGTCGACTGTGCCCGATATGGAAGGAAATCGTGCACCGGACATGAACAGTGGCTTTCCGGTGGTGCACTGGACTGTCCGGTGCACCACTCGACAGAAGGCAAGAATTGCCTTCCAAGTTGATCTCCAACGGCTCCTAGCTGCCTTGGGGCTATAAAAGGGACCCCTAGGCGCATGGAGCAATACACCAAGCATTCAAGAAACATCCTAAGACTCCCAGACTCCGCCTCCACGCATTTGATTCGTTGTGTTAGTGATTTGAGCTCCGTTCGAGTTATGAACTCCCCGCGCCATGTTTTGAGCTCAAGTCTTGACTTGTGTGCGTGTGTGTGCTGCGGATTGAGTCTTGTGTGTGTTGCTTTTCCCTCTGTTACTTCTGTGCTTCTTTGTGATCTATATTGTAAGGGCGAGAGGCTCCAAATTGTGGATATTCCTCGCAAACAGGAAGAATACTCTAAAGGAAAAGACTGTGGTATTCAAGTTGATCATTGGATCACTTGAAAGGGGTTGAGTGCAATCCTCGTCCATTGGGACGCCACAACGTGTAAGTAGGCAAGTGTTACTTGGCCGAACCACGGGATAAAAATCGCGTGTCTCTTGTGATTGCTTTTCTCTATTATTATTTTGTTCACAAGAAGATCGCTTCATAGCAACTTGATTAACTCACACTAACATTTCTATAATCAAGTTTGTGGCTATTTAGTGTTTGATTTTACAGGATCACCTATTCACCCGCCTCTAGGTGCTCTCAATTGGTATCGGAGCTGTACTCTTCATTTAAAGGTCTAACCGCCCAAAGAGATGGATCCTTAGGGTAAGGGGATGGTGGTCAACGATAAGGAGAAGGAGTCCCTCTTCAACGAACCAAGAGACGACAAGCCCACTTACTTAGGCTCGAGTCACAAGAAAAGGGACGGAAAGAAGAAGAGGCGCATCATGAAAATCATCTATTGCGACAGCGATGCCTCATCTTCTTCACCAAGGGACGACGACGACTCCTCGTCCAAGAAAAAGATGGTTAATCAAAACTACTCCTTTGATTATTCCCGTATTCCGTATAATTCAAATGCCCATTTACTTTCTATTCCTCTTGGAAAACCCCATACTTTGATGGAGAGGATTACTCATTTTGGAGTCATAAAATGCGTAGTCACCTATTTTCTCTTCATCCTAGTATTTGGGAAATTGTGGAAAATGGGATGTATTTTGATAGTACGGATAATCCTGTTTTTATAAATGAACAAATTCATAAAAATGCCCAAGCCACTACTGTTTTGCTAGCATCTCTGTGTAGGGATGAATATAGCAAGGTTAGTGGCTTGGACAACGTCAAAACAAATCTGGGACACCCTCAAGATATCTGTAACACCCTGAATTTGGGGGTAGAATTTTTTCTTCTTTTTACTCACCAAATTCAGGCGTTACTCTCTTTTCTCTTCCGTTTCGCTTCTTCTTCCCAATTTCAAAGCAGTATAGCGACCGGTGTCCGTATTGCATGTGAACAAAAACTATGTTCACATGAGTGTTGCATCATGCCGAGGCATATTTCTTTGTCTGATGTTGTGTTTAATCGTGTGTGTTGCTTAGTCTCGTTTCGGATTTCGTTTCACGATTGGATTCCGATCTGTGGTTGTGCGTGTTGTGGGTTGTTGTCTCGCGGTGCGGCCCGGCCCATCCCGGCCTTGGCCCACACGCCCCTAGCGCCCTGCCCCTCCCCCATGCCGCGCCCCCTCCCTGGTCTCTTTCCCCCTCATTCAATTCTCCCGTGCACAACTCCCTCTCTCTCTTCCCCGTGGTGCCCTAGGTTTTGGAGACGCTGATCGCCGGATTTGGATACCGTGGTGAGCTCCCCTCCCCTCTCTCTCCCCTTCCTCTTCTTCCTCCTCTCCCCTACCCCCGTGCCTCCTTGGCCGCGCCCTCGCGTGCCCTCCCGGCCGCGCCTCCCTGGCCGCCGCCCCCGTGCGCCTCCCTGGCCGCCGCCCCCGCGCGCCTCATTGGCTGCGCCCCGCGCCCCCTCGGCCGCGCCCTCGCGCACCCTCCCGGCCGTGCCCCCCGCGTCCCTCAGCCGCGCCCCCGCACGCCTCCTCGGTCACGCGCCCCGTGCCCCCGCGCCCTCCTGGCCGCACCCCCCGCGTGCCTCCTCAGCCATGCCCCGCGTCATCTCGGCCGCGCACCCCACACCCTCCCCTGGTCGTGCGCCCCGTGCGCCTCCTTGGTCGTGCCCCTACGCCGTCTCCGGCCGCGCCCGCGCTGCCGTCCTCGGCCGCCGTGCCCCCTGGCCGCGCACCATGGCCACCGTGCCCTGGCCACGTGTGTGCCCTCGACCGCGTGCGCCCTGCCACGCGGACAGCTCTAGTAAAAACAATGTTTGAATTTTAGTTTGATTAGTTTTAAATTCAGTTTAATGAACGTGCTGCGTCGCGTGCTTCGTCGCGCGACGAATGAGTTTAATTTTAAGAATTTATTAGTGTGGTGCGTCGCGTGCTTCGTCGCGCGGCGATTTATTTGATTTCGTATCTTATTAATATGTTGTCGCGCACTTCGTCGCGCGGTGAATTAGCTTGATTTCAGATTCTATTAATGTGTTGCGTCGCGCGCTTCGTCGCGCGATGATTCATCTTAATTTTAGATTATTTAATGTGTGGCGTCGTGCATCTAGTCGCGCGACGTTTTGTTTTAAATTCAGTTTATATGGCGTATGCCGTTGTGCGTTCGTCGCGCGACGCTTAATGTCTCTTTATAATTAATGCAAGTGTCTCGTTGCGCGCTTCGTCGCGCGATGAGTCGTTTATTTCTTAATTCAATTTAAGTGTTGTGTCGCGCGTTTCGCCGCGCGACAATCCTTTTAAATTACCTTGATCTGTTCATAATGATTAAACATGGAACATGACTTTGCCCTATGCTTAATGTGATGGCTAAATTAATACCATTCTGTTTAGACGAGTATTTTAATTTATAATCGTGTGACGTGATTGCTCTTCGACCGTAGCCTCGACCGTTACTTTCCCTTTCTCACTTAGTCGTAGATGTGAACCCTGCGTCGAACGTCTGTTTATTTATTACATTCTATTGTATGGTGTACTGTTCTTTTATATTAAATGTGTGGAATGTATGTTTGAACTCGTATAGATAATGGTCAGTTGGTGGAGCCCGAAGGAATTGCAGGTGAAGACCCTGAGCAGCAGTCGGTTGGTGAAGGCAAGTGTCCCTTGACCCATCTATGTCCTACTCATTCTTATAATTCACTCCTAGCATTTATACAATTTATACTTAAGGATTGACTAGCTTTTGGTTTATCTTGTCCTTGTTTACCTATTTTGGTTGGGTTATTTCAGTTTAGCTATATGCTTGTGCTTCACATTAATCAATGAACATGATGAGATTATCTATGATACGCTGTTTTCCCTTTTGATTAGGATGATATACTTGTGGCCCTTAAGGGGACTCGAGCTGTTTCTCGAGTGCCTCTCCGTAAGGACTGGTTCGTTGGATGACCTCTCGGGAAAACAGTGCAACCATGAGGGTGGAGTGGGACGCCCTTAGCTGAGTAATTAGAGCAACTAGGGTATAGTTCGCTTCGCCGTCGTGCCGTTAATGGGGCTCGGTGTATGCGGCTCGCTCTGCCAAGGTTGGTTCACCCCTTGGGGAGGAGTGCGGTGCATTTAGGAAACCTAATGGGCGGCTACAGCCCCAGGGAATCTTTGTAAAGGCTACGTAGTGAAACCCTGCCTATTCACCTTGGTAGTGTTTAAGGGTTTGATCGGCCCAAGGCAAGAGGGAATCATGGCTTGTGGGTAAAGTGCGCAACCTCTGCAGAGTGTTATGAAACTGATATATCAGCCGTGCTCGCGGTTATGAGTGGCCAAGGGAGCTCCATTGATTAGAGATACTTGATCAGAGATGTATGGTTCGCAGGTGGTGATGAGGATGATGATTTTGGTTATGACTATGGTAATGGTAAGTGGTATTCTTTCCGTTTGGAAAGGATACATTGGGTTAATAACTTGGGTTAATGCTAAAACCTGACTTTCTACTAGTAATAATAATCTGACCAACTAAAAGCAACTGCTTGACTTAACCCCACATAAAGCTAGTCCACTATAGCCAAATGGGACATATTGCTGAGTATGTTGATGTGTACTCACCCTTGCTTTACACACCAAACCCCCCTCCCCCCAGGTTGTCCACGTTGCAACCACTGCCTAGGTGAAGATGAAGTCGTGGAGGAGGACTTCCAGGAGTTCCAAGAGTACGATGAGTTATAGGCGTTGGTTAGCGGCAAACCCCCAATCGGCTGCCTGTGTAGGCCGTGTGTATCTACATTTCTTTTCCGCACTTTGATTATTGTTAAAGACTATGTGGATGTATTGGACATCATGATATAATCGACTATTATTTCCCTTTTTGTTATTATTTGAGCACTGTGTGATGATGTACAGTTATGTAACTGTTGTGTACGTGAATTGCTGATACTGGCACGTACATGGTTCGCATTCGGTTTGCCTTCTAAAACCAGGTGTGACATAGGTGGTATCAAAGCTATGCTGACTGTAGGACTGCTAACCTAGAGTAGAATGGTCGCTCTAAGGATTATAGACCCCTATCATCACCTTGACTTTGGTACCTCTTCAAAAGTTGGTCATATCGACCAAACTTATGTTCTACTATATATTATACCTTGCTGAAAATTTTGTTTTATTCTAATTCCTTATTTATTTATGGTTTACTTGCTGGTCATATTAGTTCTGTTCTCATTCTTATGCTTACGGTGTCTTTTGTAGATGGCTCGTCTTAGACACACTACACGGAAGTCAGTCATTCCTTCTTGCCCTCTCGTCTCGCGGAGCGTCCGCTTCGCCGTCCGGTGGTTGGTCAGTCTAGCCATTTGGAGAGGCTGCACCACCACCTGCATGAGGAGCAAGAGCGTCGACGACAGGAGCTAGAGCAGCAGGGCTCTTCTTTCTCGCTTCAGCAGGAGATAGAGTCTGTGAGGAGCTGCTCCCTGTGCTCCCGCTGGAGGCGCCCCCTGCACCACCACTGAGCGCCCTAGCCGTTGGAGTAGCTGCTGGAGGAGACCCAGACGACAAAGGTGGCGACAACAGCTTGAGCCACAACACCGACCTTTCAACCGACCAGGAGCTGGAAGGATGGGTTGCTCGACCCATCACTTGTGACGCCGCTCGTGGGTGTCACTTTCATGATGCGCTCGACACCTTGCTACACCAGGCACTTGACCAGCACACTTGGTATATCGAGTATCGCTGTGTTGTCTTCCAGCATAGTCGCGAGGTTGAGCCGGACCGCTGGGAGGCAACCTGCTTGGTGCGCCGTCCGGAGAACAGTCCCCGGGGTGCGAAGATCTGCTCAGAGCACTATTCTATCTCTGAGCGAGACTCAGCTGAGGCGGCCATGCAAGATGCCGCACGGCGTGCCCTTTCGCACTACTGCTCAGTGTTTGGTGGGGTAGTTGATGGTCTTAACCTAAAGTATTACCCCCGCCGTCCATCTGGCAGCACAGGAGGCGTGGTTGTCTCACCTGTCGGTGAGGACAATCCTAGGTGGAGCAGCACAGTCAACATAGCTGTCGTGCTAAATACGGAGCTGGACCATGCATTAGATGAGCTTAGTAGGGCTCGTGCTGAGATTGCCTAGTTGCGGGCTGAGCGCGCGGAGCATCGTCACCTGGAGGATGGCTCCCTAGCTCTAGTCGGGACTCAGCACCCGTACCGCTCACCTCAGCGTGGACACCATGCTTATGGTAACCCCGACTGTAGGACCAAGATAAATTTAGAACCATAGGTCGTCAGCGTTGAAAGTCGCCTAGAGGAGGGGGGTGAATAGGCAAAACCTAAAAATTAAAACTTAATCCCCCAACTAGATCCCTTGATTAGTGGTTAGAACAAGATATATTATTTTCGGAGTATAAAAACTAAGTCCTTGCTTGAAAAGAGTATTGCTTTCAAATAATGCAGATTTGATAAATCAATACAACTAATAAGTCTATGAGAATAAAGCAAGAGGGCTTAGATGAGAAGATCAATAGCACAAGTTCTTTCTTGCAAGGTGTTGCTTCACTAAATGAGAATTTAACTTAAAGCAACACCAAAAGTATTAGCAAAGAATAGTGCAAGAAAGACTTAGAAAAGGAAAGAACAAACAAATCACAAGCAATAAGCACACGAGACACGGGTAATTTGTTTTACCGAGGTTCGGCCCTCTAAGGCCTAGTCCCCGTTGAGGAGTCCACTAAGGACAGGTCTCTTTCAACCCTTTCCCTCTTTCTCCACCAATCACTAAAGACCGGAGAGCTCTTCTTCTTCTCAAGGATCACTTAAAACCCCACAAGGATCACCACACTCTTTGGTGTCTCTTGCTAGCTTTACAAGCCTCCAAAACTTTGGAGGAAGTTCAATGGGAGTCAAAACTCCACGCGCAAATGAACACAAAGATGAAGCACACACTATCTCTCAATGAATCTCACAAGGCACTAGTGCTAAACTCAAATGAGTAGCTCTCTTTTGCTTGCACTCTCTTTTGTGGCACTTGTGTTGGTTGTAGTGGTCTAAATCTTGTGTATAGGATGGGCCAATGAATAGAAGTGGTTGGGAGGGCTTGAGTATGTCAACTAGATGACTTTGAATGTTGCTTGGGCTCCCTCACCTTGAAGGGGCCGGTTGGGGTGGTATTTATAGCCACCAACAAAATTGTAGCCGTTGGAGAAGTCTGCTGGCGATGGGCGCACCGAACAGTCCGGTGCGCCACTGGACAGTGTCCGGTGTGCCGCCACGTCATCATCCTGTTAGGGCTTGAAGCTGGTCGACCGTTTGGAGGCTTTGTCCTTATGTGGCACCGGACAGTCTGGTGCGACACCGGACAGTCCGGTGCCCCTCTGACCGTCTGCTCTGACATATGATTTGTACTGTTCACTTTGCAGAGTCGACCGTTGCGCGCAGATGACCGTTGCTCCGCAGGCACACCGGAGAGTCCGGTGGCACACCGGACAGTCCGGTGAATTATAGCGGAGGTGCGCCTAAGAAACCCGAAGGTGAAGAGTTTGAAATCGATCTTCCCTGGTGCACCGGACACTGTCCGGTGGCACACCGGACAGTCCGGTGCGCCAGACCAGGGAGCACTTCGGTTTCCTTAGCTCCTTTCTTCTTAAACCCTTTATAATCTTTGTATTGGCTTTGAGTTGAACCTTTGCCACCTGTGGAACATAAACTCTAGAGCAAACTAGTTAGTCCAATTATTTGTGTTGGTCATTTCAACCACCAAAATCATTTAGGAAAAGGTTTAAAGCCTATTTCCCTTTCAATCTCCCCCTTTTTGGTGATTGATGCCAACACAAACCAAAGCAATATATAAGTGCAGAATTGAACTAGTTTGCATAAAGTAAGTGCAAAGGTTGCCTGGAGTTAAACCAATATACTTATTTCAATAGATATGCATGGATGATTTTTTTTCTTCTTATTTAAAATTTTGGACCACGCTTGCACCACTTGTTTTGTTTTTGCAAACTCTTTTGTAAATTATTTTCAAAGTCCTTTTGCAAATAGTCAAAGGTAAATGTATAAGATTTTGAGAAGCATTTTCAAGATTTGAAATTTTCTCCCCCTGTTTCAAATACTTTTCCTTTGACTAAACAAAACTCCCCCTTAATGAAATCCTCCTCTTAGTGTTCAAGAGGGTTTTAGATATTAATTTTGAAGAGGGTATACCAATTTGAAATTATATCAAAATAAGATACTAATTGAAAAACTTCTTTTAATACCAATTAAAAGACTATATTTTTGAAATCGGTTGTCACACCCGGGTTTCGGGGCACCAAGACCCGGGCGCGAACATTGTTGGGGCGAAGGCAAAGGCGCCACCCTTCGCTCGAAGCCTTCGCTGCAGCAGCTGAGCTAACAGAAACAAAACAGGCAGGGACACCCTTCGCTTCTTCCGCACCAGACGAAGACTGGCGACGAAGGGCATTCCACAGTGCGGCCTCGTCCAGCTCAGAGGCCCACGTGCGATCCGGCCCATTGTAACGGGCCCCGCGTGGCCGCCGTGCGTTACGGGCCTAATTTGTAAAAGCATTCCTGTAATTACGGTCTGTAACCCCGCTTTATGGGAATATTCTAGGGATAACCTAGGTAGCTGAGGGCACATGCGTCCTTAGCTCAAGGCGCTGCGCACTCAGGTACCTATAAATACCCCTGCACAGTGCCCGTGAGAGGCCAGATTAACATAGCTTTTGCCATCTAGCGCGAGTGCCCTGTTGACGTCACTGTTCACCCTTGTTGGATCCCCTTGCAACTGAGAGCAAGTTCTAACATTTGGCGCCCACCGTTCGTGCTACGAGAAAACCACCCGCGATGGCACCCAAGAGAGCTAACCCGAAGGCTGACGAGGCTGCGAAGGCAGCACTGCTCGCCGCAAGAAAAGGCAAGGCCCTCGCCCTCACCCAATCCACCCACCAAGAGGCCACTAAAGACGATGTTCCTCGCGCCTCCGAAGACGACACCCTCCGCACCTGCGACCCTGAGGGACAACCGCAGCCACCCTCAGGCTTCGCACCACCGGAGGGCGCAGACCTCAACGAGGACGGTGAAGTCCTCGGCGTCTCAGCAGAAGAACAGCTACAGCTGCGCGCCCTGCGCCTCAAGAACCGCAATCTCCAGAGGCAGAAGGAGATACTGGAGGCCAAGCGCCAGCGTGTGTCCGCACTAGCCAAAGTGCGGCAAATGATACGCGACGAAGAGCAGAAGGCCCAGGAACTCGAGCGGGAGATTGCGCTGATGCAGCGCGAAGGCCACCTCGGCCTGCAGCACGAGTCACCCCTCCAGCAGCGCGCACAACTCGAAGACACGCGCGAAGGCCACCTCGGCCTGCAGCATGGGCCACCCCCGCAACACCGCGTGCAACCGGAGGACCCGCGTTTCCCCCAATGCGACCACACCTTCCCGCACGCCACGCCATTCCAAGGGGTCAACTATCTTGATGAGCGAAGTCCCCTGGCGCCACACCTGCAAGTGACGCCTTGGCCAGCTAACTTCCGGGCAGGGACCTATCCCAAGTACAACGGCAGCACCGACCCGGCTCAATACATAATGAGTTATCAGGTCGCCGTTGCATCTTCCGGAGGGGATGACGCCATAATGGCGAAGTCTTTCATCATCGCCCTCGAGGGCCCAGCACTCACCTGGTTCACCAGGTTGCCTCCGCTGTCCATTGATTCCTGGAGAAGTCTCCGGGACAAGTTCCTGCTCAACTTCCAAGGGTACCGCCCAGACACCGACGCCCTGGCCGAACTCTCGCTCTGCAAGCAGCTGGAAAAGGAGACTCTGAGGGAGTACTACCGCAAATTTTTAACACTCAAATCACAGCTGCCCTCAGTCGATGACCAGATTGCCATCCACTATGCTATCAGTGGCCTTCGCGCCGGCGTCCTTTACAGCCACTGCATTAGAGATCCGCCAAAGAACCTCCAAGAGTTATATCAGCTGTTTGAAAAGTACGCCAGATCCGAAGAGCTCCACCAGCGCAAGATTGAGTCCCAAAGGAAGCCAAAAGATGCTCCACAGTCCAGCCGCACGTGGACAAGGACTCCGCAGCCAGACTCCGGTCGAGACGACCGCAATCAGCAGCAAGTGCACAACATCGCCAACCAGCATCCCGCTGCTGACCCCCCTCGTCGCCAGGAATAACCCCCCCAGGGCCGCGGAAACGGCACTCGTGGCAGGGGCCGAGGGCATGCGCAACCGCCGCGCTGATTCTACTGCCTCTTCCATGGCGAAGACTGCGCCCACCAAACCAAAGACTGCCCCGAAACGAAGGCTACCAGAGACAGAATGGCACGGGCGCAGCCAGCCGACAACCCCAGAATTGTCGCGCACAATTACCAGCAACCCCCTCCACCATATATCCACGCTCCCGCCCCGCATCCACCGCACCACGCTTACCAACACCATCAGGAAGTACAAATCGTACCTCCTCCACCCCCACCACCACACCAGCAACATCAAAACATCCCCCATGCCCCAAAGCAGGAAGACTTCGCCGATCAACCATATCGCGGAGTCATCCACATGATAACTGGGGGGTCCAGCACTGACTTCGACACCAAGCGGCAGAAGTGGGACCACTACCGCAGCATCAACCATGTCGCCGTCACGGGCCCAGTCGTGCAGACAAAGTGGTCCCACATACCGCTAACCTTCGACGCACGGGACGTCGACTTGCGCAGCGCCCCCCACTGCGACGCCATGGTTATCAATTGCAGCGTGGCAGGCTGGGACCTGCACAAAGTCCTCGTTGACAACGGCAGTCAGGCGGACATCATCTTCCTCCACGCCTTCGATCGCATGGGCATAAGCCACAGCCTGCTTAAGCCTTTGGACAACCCGTTGTATGGCTTCGGCGGCAAGGGCACCTTCCCCGTCGGCAAAATAGAGCTGCCTCTCTCCTTCGGTGTAGCACCCAATGCCCGAAGCGAGCAAATAACCTTTGACATTGTGGACATGGTATATCCTTACAATGCCATCATGGGCCGGGGCTCCATCAATAAGTTCGAAGCAGCCATTCACGGACTGTACCTGTCGGGGACCATAATTAGGGGTACCCTCAAGACGCCTAATTCTCAGCTGGTAACCCCCATCAGCATAAAGCTGCAGAGGCCTGGTGGGTTTGATTAAGTCAGGGATCAGTCCATACGAGCGACTCGATCACGCCACGCCCGAGCCTAGCCTCGGGCGAGGGCAGCCGACCCTAAGATGACTCCGTCTCGCCTGAGGCCTCCTCTTTCACGGCAGACGCATCACCGGCTCGCCCAAGGCCCCGCCTTCGATAAGAAGTAACCCTGACTAAATCACCGCGCCAACCGACCAAGTCACCGGGGCGTTTAACACAAAAGGTAAGACCGACGGGCGACCAGACTTCGCCAGAGGTGCCATAGGAGGCTCTGCCCGACTCAGGGCTCGGACTCGGGCTGAGGCCCCGGAAGACGGCGAACTCCGCTCCGCCCGACCCAGGGCTCGGACTCGGGCTAAGGCCCCGGAAGACGGCGAACTCCGCTCCGCCCGACCCAGGGCTCGGACTCGGGCTAAGGCCCCGGAAGACGGCGAACTCCGCTCCGCCCGACCCAGGGCTCGGACTCGGGCTAAGGCCCCGGAAGACGGCGAACTCCGCTCCGCCCGACCCAGGGCTCGGACTCGGGCTAAGGCCCCGGAAGACGGCGAACTCCGCTCCGCCCGACCCAGGGCTCGGACTCGGGCTAAGGCCCCGGAAGACGGCGAACTCCGCTCCGCCCGACCCAGGGCTCGGACTCGGGCTAAGGCCCCTGAAGACGACGAACTCCGCCTCGCCCGACCCAGGGCTCGGACTCCGCCTCGGCCTCTGCCGAACGACCTCCGCCTCGCCCGACCCAGGAGTTCGGGCTCGGCCTCTGTCATGCAGGACGGACTCGACCTCGACTTGGAGGAGCCTCCACGACGCCCGACCTAGGACACAAGACCGCCACGTCAACGGGAAGCGTCATCATCACCCTGCCCTGAGCCGACTCGGGTCGCAGAAAACAAGACCGGCGTCCCATCTGGCCAGCTCCGCCAGATAGGCAATGATGGCGCCTCACTAGACCATGACGACGGCGACTCTTGACTCCCTTACGAAAGCAGGGAGACGTCAGCAAGAGCACCGCTGTTCCAACAGCTGTCCCTCCATCAAGCTCCACTGCTTCTCCAACAGCCACGACGCCACACCAACAGGGTGCCAAGATCTCTCCGGCTGCCACCTTGGCATGTACTTAGGGCGCTAGCTCTCCCTCGCTAGACACGTAGCACCTTGCTACACCCCCATTTTGTACACCTGGATCCTCTCCTTACGACTATAAAAGGAAGGACCAGGGCCTTCTTAGAGAAGGTTGGCCTCGCGGGAACGAGGGCAGGGGCAGGCGCTCTCTTGGGGCCGCTCGCTCCCCTCACCCGCGCGGACGCTTGTAACCCCCTACTGCAAGCGCACCCGACCTGGGCGCGGGACGAACACGAAGGCCGCGGGAATTCTCCGACTCCCTCACGACCCGGCTCCGGCCGCCTCGCTCTCGCTCTCTCTCTCTCTCTCCCCCCTTCGCGCTCGCCCACGCGCTCGACCCATCTGGGCTGGGGCACGCCGCACACTCACTCGTCGGCTCGGGGACCCCCGGTCTCGGAACGCCGACAGTTGGCGCGCCAGGTAGGGGCACGCTGCGTGTTGACGAGCAGTTTCCCGTCAAGCTCCAGATGGGCAGTCTCCAACGACCTCTTCAACCCGGGACGGTGCTCCGTTTCGGGAGCCTCGAGTTCATGTCTCTCGACAGCGGCTACGACATGGTACTCCTTCCACCGCCGTACGGCGGCGACAATGGCGGTCGACAGCCCGCCCGCCGGCGGCGGAACCAACGACGTCTTTCCCGCGTGGGGGAAGGACAACTTTCGAGCTCGCCCCATCCTCTCCCTCGCCATCGGAGGAGGAGGAGGCGGGGCAACCAGGGCCGAGCGGGAGGCCGCGCTCCGACGGCTGTCGAGCAAATCGACATCCCCGGCGCCCCAACGGAGGACACGCCAAGCGTCGCCCTCGCGTTCGAGGCAAAGGCGAGCAGCATCCCCCCGCAACACGTCGACCCCGAGCAGGTGGACGACGCCGGCGCGCTCACGAAGGGCCTGCAGGACGTCGCCCTCGTACCCAAGACGACGGCGCGATCAGCCCCCGACATGACTTCGTCGCTCCTCGTCGACAAAAAGGTACCAACTGCTCCCCATCTTCCGTCATTTCGACTCGACCTCAACCTGCCTAGCGATCTCGCTTTGGCGGATACTCACGTTGAGGCGAGTGCAACCTCTCTGGGGTTTCGTGTGCGGTCGCCTTGGGACCGATTGACGATTGTCTCGACCTACGGACCCTCTGGGTCCGAGGAAGATGACGACCCCAGCATCTGCTGGGATTTCTCCGGATCTGGCAACCCTAGTGCCATGCGGGACTTCATGACCGCATGTGACTACTGCCTCTCCGACTGTTCCGACGGCAGCCGCAGCCTTGGCGACAAGGACTGCGGCCCGAGCCGCGAATGTTTCCACGTCGAGCTAGGGGATCCCTCCGGAGGCGGCTGTCTCGGCATGCCGGAGGATGGTGATCCCCCTAGGCCAGCGCCTCGCGCCGACATCCCGCGGGAGCTAGCTGTGGTCCCCGTTCCGGCGGGGGGTCACGACCCACAGCTCGAGCAAGTCCGCGGGGCGCAGGCCGGGCTCGATGGAGGAGCAGGAGCGCTCGAGGCAATCCGCCAGAACATCGGGCAGGTATGGGCGAGCCAGCCCCCGGCCGGAGGAATACGTCACCTGCCCCAAGGTCTCCAGCACCGCATCGCCAACGATGCCAGGGACAGACCGCCACCCGCATCCGGCGGAACCGGTCAGGACCTGGCCGCCGCAGCGATGCTCCTCCGCGCAATGCCGGAGTCATCAACCACCGAGGGTCGGCGAATCCAGGGAGAGCTCAAGCATCTCCTGGAAGGCGCTGCGGCCCGGCGGGCCGAGAGCTCTGCCTCCCGAAGGCAGGGATACCCCTCGGAACCTCGTGCCGCGACTTCCCGACTCACGCGGGAAGCCTCGGTCTTCACCGGACGCACGCGCAACACCGCGCCTGCGGCCCCGAGCCACCTCGGCGACGAGCACCCTCATCGCGACCGTCGGGCCCGCCTCGACGAGAGGGTGCGCCGAGGTTATCACCCCAGGCGCGGGGGACGTTACGACAACGGGGAGGATCGGAGTCCCTCGCCCGAACCACCCGGTCCGCAGGTCTTCAGCCGAGCCATTCGGCGGGCGCCGTTTCCGCCCCGATTCCGACCCCCGACTACTATCACAAAGTACTCGGGGGAAACGAGACCGGAATTGTGGCTTGCGGACTACCGCCTGGCCTGTCAGCTTGGTGGGACGGACGACGACCACCTCATCATCCGCAACCTCCCCCTGTTCCTCTCCGACACCGCTCGCGCTTGGTTGGAGCACCTGCCTCCGGGGCAGATTTCCAACTGGGAGGATCTGGTCCAAGCTTTCGCCGGCAACTTCCAGGGCACGTACGTGCGCCCCGGGAATTCCTGGGACCTCCGAAGCTGTCGGCAACTGCCGGGAGAGTCTCTCCGGGACTACATCCGGCGGTTCTCGAAGCAGCGCACCAAGCTGCCCAACATCACCGACTCCGATGTCATCGGCGCGTTCCTCGCCGGCACCATCTGCCGTGACCTGGTGAGCAAGTTGGGTCGCAAGACCCCCACCAGGGCGAGCGAGCTGATGGACATCGCCACCAAGTTCGCCTCTGGTCAGGAGGCGGTTGAAGCCATCTTCCGAAAGGACAAGCAGCCCCAGGGCCGCCCGTCGGAAGATGCTCCCGAGGCGTCTACTCCACTCGGCGCCAAGAAGAAAGGCAGGAGGAGGTCGCAAGCAAAACGCGACGTTCTCGATGCAGACCTTGTCGCCGCCGCCGAGCACAAGAACCCTCGGAAGCCCCCTGGAGGTGCTAACCTCTTCGACAAGGCACTCAAGGAGACGTGCCCCTACCATCAGGGGCCCGTCAAGCACACCCTCGAAGAGTGCGTCATGCTTCGGCGCCACTTCCACAGGGCCGGGCCACCCGCAGAGGGTGGCAGGGCTCACGACGACGACAAAAGGGAGGATCACCAAGCAGGAGAGTTCCCAGAGGTCCGCGACTGCTTCATGATCTACGGAGGGCATGCGGCGAACGCCTCGGCTCGGCATCGTAAGCAGGAGCGTCGGGAGGTCTGCTCGGTGAAGGTGGCGGCGCCAGTCTACCTAGACTGGTCCGACAAGCCCATCACCTTCGACCGGGATGACCACCCCGACCACGTGCCGAGCCCAGGGAAGTACCCGCTCGTCGTCGATCCCGTCATCGGCGACGTCAGGCTCACCAAGGTCCTGATGGATGGAGGCAGCTGCCTCAACATCATCTACGCCGAGACCCTCAGGCTCCTGCGCGTCGATCTGTCATCCATCCGAGCAGGCGCTGCGCCCTTCCACGGGATCATTCCCGGGAAGCGCGTCCAGCCCCTCGGACAGCTCGACCTCCCTGTCTGTTACGGAACACCCTCCAACTTCCGAAGGGAGACTTTGACGTTCGAGGTGTTGGGAAGGCCATGCTACGCGAAGTTCATGGCTGTCCCCAACTACACGTACCTGAAGCTCAAGATGCCAGGCCCCAACGGGGTCATCACCGTCGGCCCCACGTACAAACACGCGTTCGAATGCGATGTGGAGTGCGTGGAGTACGCCGAGGCCCTCGCCGAGTCCGAGGCCCTCATCGCCGACCTGGAAAGCCTCTCCCGAGAGGTGCCGGACGTGAAGCGACACGCCGGCAAATTCGAGCCAGCGGAGACGGTTAAGGCCGTCCCTCTCGACCCCAGTGGCGACACCTCCAAGCAGATTCGGATCGGATCCGGGCTCGACCCCAAATAGGAAGCAGTGCTCGTCGACTTTCTCTGCGCAAACGCCGACGTCTTTGCGTGGAGTCCCTCGGACATGCCCGGCATACCGAGGGATGTCGCCGAGCACTCGCTGGATATTCGGGCCGGGGCCCGACCGGTCAGACAGCCTCTGCGCCGATTCGACGAGGAAAGGCGCAGGGTGATAGGCGAGGAGATCCACAAGCTGATGGCAGCAGGGTTCATTAAAGAGGTATTCCATCCCGAATGGCTTGCCAACCCTGTACTTGTGAGGAAAAAAGGGGGGAAATGGCGGATGTGTGTAGACTACACTGGTCTCAACAAAGCATGTCCGAAAGTCCCCTACCCTCTACCTCGCATCGACCAAATTGTGGACTCTACTGCAGGGTGCGAAACCCTGTCTTTCCTCGATGCCTACTCAGGGTATCATCAAATCAAGATGAAAGAGTCCGACCAGCTCGCGACTTCTTTCATCACGCCCTTCGGCATGTACTGTTGTGTCACCATGCCGTTCGGTTTGAGGAACGCGGGTGCAACGTACCAGCGGTGCATGAACCATGTGTTCGGCGAACACATCGGTCGCACGGTCGAGGCCTACGTCGATGACATCGTAGTCAAGACGAGGAAAGCCTCCGACCTTCTCTCCGACCTTGAACTGACATTCCGATGTCTCAAGGCGAAGGGCGTCAAGCTCAATCCCGAGAAGTGCGTATTCGGGGTGCCCCGAGGCATGCTCTTGGGATTCATCGTCTCCGAGCGGGGCATCGAAGCCAACCCAGAGAAGATCGCAGCGATCACAAACATGGGGCCCATCAAGGACTTAAAAGGCGTACAGAGGGTCATGGGATGCCTCGCGGCCTTGAGCCGTTTCATCTCGCGCCTCGGCGAAAGAGGCCTGCCCCTGTACCGTCTCTTAAGGAAGGCCGAGTGCTTCACTTGGACTCCCGAGGCCGAGGAAGCCCTCGGGAACCTGAAGGCGCTCCTCACCCAGGCGCCCATCTTGGTACCCCCAGCTGATGGAGAAGCCCTCCTGGTCTACGTCGCCGCAACCACTCAGGTGGTCAGCGCCGCGATCGTGGTCGAAAGGCAGGAAGAGGGGCATGCTTTGCCCATTCAGAGGCCAGTTTACTTCGTCAGCGAAGTGCTGTCCGAGACCAAGATCCGCTACCCACAGGTCCAGAAGCTGCTATATGCAGTGATCCTGACGAGGCGAAAGCTGCGACATTACTTCGAGTCCCATCCGGTGACTGTGGTGTCATCCTTCCCCCTGGGGGAGATCATCCAGTGCCGAGAAGCCTCGGGGTGGATCGTGAAGTGGGCGGTGGAAATCATGGGCGAGGCAATCTCGTTCGCCCCTCGGAAGGCCATCAAGTCCCAGGTACTGGCGGATTTCGTAGCCGAATGGGTCGATACCCAGTTGCCAACGGCTCCGATCCAACCAGAGCTCTGGACCATGTTTTTTGACGGGTCGCTGATGAAGACGGGAGCTGGCGCGGGCCTGCTCTTCGTCTCGCCCCTCGGGAAACACCTGCGCTACGTGCTCCGCCTCCATTTCCCGGCGTCCAACAATGTGGCTGAGTACGAGGCTCTGATCAATGGATTGCGAATCGCCATCGAGCTAGGGGTCCGACGCCTCGATGCACGCGGCGACTCGCAGCTCGTCATCGACCAAGTCATGAAGAACTCCCTCTGCCGCGACCCGAAGATGGAGGCCTACTGTGACGAGGTTCGACGCCTGGAAGACAAGTTCTACGGGCTCGGGCTTAACCACATCGCCCGGCGCTACAACGAGACTGCGGACGAGCTGGCGAAGATAGCCTCGGGGCGAACGACGGTTCCCCCGGACGTCTTCTCCCGGGATCTGCACCAACCCTCCGTCAAGATAGGCGACGCGCCCGAGCCCGAGGCACCCTCGGCCTCGTCCGAGGTGACCTCGGCCCAGCCCGAGCCATCCTCGGCTCAACCCGAGGAACCCTCGGAGCCCGAGGGCGAAGCGCTGCGCATCGAGGAGGAGCAGAACGGGGTCGTGCCAGATCAAGATTGGCAAACCCCGTACCTGCAATATCTCCACCAAGGAGAACTGCCCCTCGACCGAGCCGAGGCTCGGCGGGTAGCGCGACGCGCCAAATCGTTCGTCTTGCTGGGCGATGACAAGGAGCTCTACCACCGCAGCCCCTCGGGCATCCTCCAACGATGCATCTCCATCGCCGAGGGTCAGGAACTCCTGCAGGAAATACACTCGGGGGCTTGCGGCCATCATGCAGCACCTCGAACCCTCGTCGGGAACGCTTTCCGCCAAGGCTTCTACTGGCCGACGGCGGTGGCTGACGCCACTAGAATTGTCCGCGCCTGCGAAGGGTGCCAATTCTACGCGAAGCAGACCCACCTGCCCGCTCAGGCTCTGCAGACGATACCCATCACCTGGCCCTTTGCCGTGTGGGGTCTGGACCTCGTCGGCCCTCTGCAGAAGGCGCCCGGGGGCTACACGCACCTGCTGGTCGCCATCGACAAATTCTCCAAGTGGATCGAGGTCCGACCCCTGAACAGCATCAGGTCCGAGCAGGCGGTGGCGTTCTTCACCAACATCATCCATCGCTTCGGGATCCCGAACTCCATCATCACCGACAACGGCACCCAGTTCACCGGCAAAAAATTCTTGGATTTTTGCGAGGATCACAACATCCAGGTAGACTGGGCCGCCGTAGCTCACCCCATGTCGAATGGGCAAGTGGAACGTGCCAACGGCATGATCCTACAAGGGCTCAAGCCTCGAATTTACAACAACCTCAACAAGTTCGGCAAGCGGTGGATGAAGGAACTCCCCTCGGTGGTCTGGAGCCTGAGGACGACGCCGAGCCGAGCCACGAGTTTCACGCCT
Source organism: Zea luxurians (assembly GCA_029449295.1). Taxonomy (NCBI): domain Eukaryota; kingdom Viridiplantae; phylum Streptophyta; class Magnoliopsida; order Poales; family Poaceae; genus Zea; species Zea luxurians. The sequence goes on along the minus strand of JAOPSE010000408.1, from coordinate 190,874 downwards.
TTCTTCCTGGTCTACGGGGCCGAGGCCGTCTTGCCCACGGACCTGGAATACGGCTCCCCGAGGACGAGGGCCTACAACGAAGAAAGCAACCAAGCTAGCCGAGAAGACTCGCTGGACCAGCTGGACGAGGCTCGGGACAGGGCCTTACTACACTCGGCGCGGTACCAACAGTCCCTGCGACGCTACCACGCCCGAGGGTCCGACCCCGAGATCTCCAGGTGGGCGACCTGGTGCTTCGGCTGCGACAAGACGCCCGAGGGAGGCACAAGCTCACGCCCCCCTGGGAGGGGCCGTTCATCATCGCCAAAGTTCTGAAGCCCGGAACGTACAAGCTGGCCAACAGTCAGGGCGAGGTCTACGGCAACGCTTGGAACATCCAACAGCTACGTCGCTTCTACCCTTAAGATGTTTCCAAGTTATTCATATACCTCGCACCCACGCAAAGTTTAGTCAACAAGGAAGGGTCGGCCTCGCCTCGGCAAAGCCCGACCCTCCCTCGGGGGCTAAAAGGGGGGAAACCCCCTCTGCGTCAAAATTTTCCTCGAACAAAAAATCTTTTTTACCAGAATATCTTTCGTGCTTTTTGACTACTTCGAAAAGTGGATCCTGGAAACGACGGGGTACACGTAAGCAGTCAAGGCTGACCGAGCCGAGGGACTCCTACGCCTCCGGGATACGGATACCTCACTCATCACCTTCTGCGATAAGTAACTCGCGCTCGGATAAAGTGACTCCGCGGATCGAACGAGTCTCTACGTTCGGAAGCTCTTCTGTCAAAACGATTCTTCAAGTTTTCTCGACTAAGTCGGTGATAGGGCCTCATGGACGAGTAAAAGTGCGCGTAAGCGGCAAGGCCGACCGAGCCGAGGGACTCCCACGCCTCCGGGATACGGATACCTCACTCCTCACCTTCCGCGAGAAGCAACTTTCGCTCGCACAAATATCCCTGTTACCGACAAAAAGTCCAGATGCTTGGAACAAGAGGAAAAGAGACGCAGCTTTACAACACGGCAAGGGTGTGTGTTCTGGCCTCGGCGGCCGCACAAGGCCCACGCTACGAGACGATTTGACCCTGCAGGCTCAGATCTTGACGCTGGAAGAGGGCGATGACACCCTCGGCATCGACAGCACCTTCGGCAAGGCCCGACCTAGCCTCGGACGGCGACGCGGTCCGAGGGCCTCCGCTCCGAAGGACGGCGTCATCACCACGCCCGGGCGACCGTTGTCAGGGACTTCCCTGGGAATCCGGCCCGAGCAGGCGGCTCGGCCAACCACCTTCCGAGGGCGCCGGCCTGGTCCGAAGCCTCGGCTGACCAACTCCGGCGTCGATCCTGCCAACGGACAACCCGGCTAGGCTCCGGCCAACCAGGTTTCATTTTCGAGCCGACTCCGCCTCTGCTCGTGCTGATATCGCTACCCCCGGCCTCGGCTCGTCGAAGAGCGGCCGAGGGGTCTCTTTAACTAAGCTAGAGGAGCCTCGGACAACAGGGCCGACCGAGCCGAGGGACTCCTACGCCTCCGGGATATGGATACCTCACTCGTCACCTTGACACGGGGCGACTCATGCTTGGTGAAGCGGTTCAGACAATCAGCAGACGAGTCTTAGTGCTCGGAAATGAGGAAAAAACGCGGCTCTGCGCCGTAATTACATACATGTTCAGGCCCCGAAAGCCGAAATGAACAAAAAACCCGGCACTCGAAGTGCCATTACAAACGGAACTCCGGTTCCCCCCCCCCGCAGGTACGAACAACCCCACTCGATAGGGGCGGGCCTGCGGGACGGCGGAGAAACTCTCACCCCCCGAGGACGAGAGCCAGCCATTCAGGCCAGGAGACGGAGACCCAGGGCTACTGGCGGAGTTGGCAATCTCATCGGTAGAGAAGCCACTTCCGTCCGATGACGCCTCGGGACCCACCACTTCCGGCATGGCTGGAGGAAGTCTCCGTAAAGCTGGAGGATGCCGTTCCCCCCCAGACGCACGGGGAAGAAAAGGGCAACCGACCCACACGGAGACAGCCCCCTGACTCGCCTCGTCCTCCCTCTTGGCCTGGTGATGAAAATCCTTGAGGCTGAGGGAGGGGCAGAGGCCGCAGCCCGGCTCGCTTTCCCCCACCTTCAAGCCGGAAGTCATCCTCTTGGGTGACCGCCGGTGGAGGGGTGCAGCCGGGCTGCATGATGAAAATCCTTGAAGCCGAACGATGGCTGAAAGGTACCAACTCCCACGGAGTTGCGTTCCTCCAACGATGGAGCGAAAAGACGGCGGTTCCCCCCATCCGGGGGCTCGGAAGATGGAGAGACACAATGCATAGGGGAGGAAGGAGACATGGTCACCTTACGAAGGGGGTCGCCCTCCCTTTAAAGGCAACTCCCCCTGCTTGCACCCTCAACCGTCACGGGCTGAGTCTTCTCCAACACGCCTCCAAAGTCCTCCCCTACGGCGCGGGGGCTGGGGCCCGCCTGTCATGCAGACCGGCTCCAAGCAGAAGAAGCCGAACCGCCGCGCACGACGCACGCAACCACCCAGCGGTTACAAGTAACCCTCCACCTTTGCCCAGACCAGCGGGCGAAAGGGGCAGGCGGCCATGCAGGCGGCATACAACCGCGCCAAGTGGACGCGCCTCTCCGACTCCTGACAGGCCAGCGCGACGGCTCAAGCCCACGCGTCGTGCAACTGGCGCGCCGGGTGCTGCATGCGAACTGCTGTGCCACTCGCTCCACCACCGCACCTCCTCGATCGCGGAACCGATACCACGACTCGAGGCGACCCAGCCCGCGACCCGGCAGCGCCAGCCTGGCGCAGCGGTCAAACGTGGTCAAAAATGGGCCGGCAGTAATGACGGTGGCAGGCGCGCGAGAGCAGCGGTCACGCCATCTGCCAAGCTCATGTCCCATCCGGAGGCAGCAAGAGAACCCCCTCTCACGGCGTGAAGACGACGCGCCCGTGACCCGTACCTCGAACGGCTCGCGCACGCGCAACGGCAGCCTCGCCAACTACTCACCCCGGCGCATTAACTCCGCGGCTCGACGGACAGGCGACGCTTCTAGCAGGAGCGGCTGGCGACGCTTCGCCTTCGCCAAAACGACCACACCAAAAAAGGTACGCCACGACGTTCAATTTCGAATCCTTTTTCCCTTTTCCTTCTTTCTCTATCTCTTGCAACAGGGACCGGGAAAGGGGGATAACCCCAAAGGGATCCTTCCCCGCGAAGGAACTAGGCTCCGAGCCTCCTTACTGATCAGGGGTTCGAAGGCTGGCCCCCCGAAGGGTTCAACAGCCGCCTCAGATCGCGTGGGCCCGACACCCACTACTGGTCAGGGGTTCGAAGGTCGGCCCCGAAAGGTCCCACGACCGCCTCAGGCTACTCGGGCTCCGTGCCCCCTACTGATCAGGGGTTCGAAGGCTGGCCTGTCGAAGGGTTCACAGTCGCCTCAGACGCCGAGCGAGGGATGACCAGGGGTACGTTCGATACATAACCAAGGCTCGGGCTGCGCTCCCGAGGTACCCTAGGACATTTCCGAGACCAGCGGGAACGACTCTGTAACGGAATCCCATCGGAGGGAGGCAACGAGCCCTCGGACCCCGTCGCTAGGGGACCGGGTCCGGCAGATCACCCGCAGGTACTTTTGGGCGTGCCTCCGGGCCCCTAGCCGACCCCCAACGAACGGGGCACGGACGTCCACTCGGATTACCCGATTGCAGCTCAGCGGAGACACCATGTTCGGTGCCCATCGAGGGTAACATGGCGCTCTCCCCCTCCTCCTTGCGGAAAGGCGACGTAGGGGCGTATGTAAAAAGTCGAGTCTGTCCCTGATCGTCCTCTCGCTCCGTGCGGAGGCTCGGGGGCTGCTCTCGCAAACCCGGCTCCGGCCGAACCGTTGACAGCGTCAACATACCAGCCCGAGAACTTGGGCCCCGATAGTGCACCTGGGCTACGCCCTGCTCGCATGAGGGAACCGCCAGACCAGCCAAGGCATTACGCAAGGCATTAAGACCTCGAAGGAGTGAAACCACTCCTCCGAGGCCTCGGGGGCTACACCCGGCGGGTGCGCTCGCGCGCACCCACCGGAACAAAGTACCACCGAGAAAGGCTGGTCCCCTTGCAAAAAAGTGCGACGCAAGCCTCCAAGCGAGTGTTAACACTCTCTTCGAGGCTCGGGGGCTACTGTCGGGGACCATAATTAGGGGTACCCTCAAGACGCCTAATTCTCAGCTGGTAACCCCCATCAGCATAAAGCTGCAGAGGCCTGATGGGTTTGATTAAGTCAGGGATCAGTCCATACGAGCGACTCGATCACGCCACGCCCGAGCCTAGCCTCGGGCGAGGGCAGCCGACCCTAAGATGACTCCGTCTCGCCTGAGGCCTCCTCTTTCACGGCAGACGCATCACCGGCTCGCCCAAGGCCCCGCCTTCGATAAGAAGTAACCCTGACTAAATCACCGCGCCAACCGACCAAGTCACTGGGGCGTTTAACGCAAAAGGTAAGACCGACGGGCGACCAGACTTCGCCAGAGGTGCCATAGGAGGCTCTGCCCGACTCAGGGCTCGGACTCGGGCTGAGGCCCCGGAAGACGGCGAACTCCGCTCCGCCCGACCCAGGGCTCGGACTCGGGCTAAGGCCCCGGAAGACGGCGAACTCCGCTCCGCCCGACCCAGGGCTCGGACTCGGGCTAAGGCCCCGGAAGACGGCGAACTCCGCTCCGCCCGACCCAGGGCTCGGACTCGGGCTAAGGCCCCGGAAGACGGCGAACTCCGCTCCACCCGACCCAGGGCTCAGACTCGGGCTAAGGCCCCTGAAGACGACGAACTCCGCCTCGCCCGACCCAGGGCTCAGACTCCGCCTCGGCCTCTGCCGAACGACCTCCGCCTCGCCCGACCCAGGAGTTCGGGCTCGGCCTCTGTCATGCAGGACGGACTCGACCTCGACTTCGGAGGAGCCTCCACGACGCCCGACCTAGGACACAAGACCGCCACGTCAACGGGAAGCATCATCATCACCCTGCCCTGAGCCGACTCGGGTCGCAGAAAACAAGACCGGCGTCCCATCTGGCCAGCTCCGCCAGATAGGCAATGATGGCGCCTCACTAGACCATGACGACGGCGACTCTTGACTCCCTTACGAAAGCAGGGAGACGTCAGCAAGAGCACCGCTGTTCCAACAGCTGTCCCTCCATCAAGCTCCACTGCTTCTCCAACAGCCACGACGCCACACCAATAGGGTGCCAAGATCTCTCCGGCTGCCACCTTGGCATGTACTTAGGGCGCTAGCTCTCCCTCGCTAGACACGTAGCACCTTGCTACACCCCCATTTTGTACACCTGGATCCTCTCCTTACGACTATAAAAGGAAGGACCAGGGCCTTCTTAGAGAAGGTTGGCCTCGCGGGAACGAGGGCAGGGGCAGGCGCTCTCTTGGGGCCGCTCGCTCCCCTCACCCGCGCGGATGCTTGTAACCCCCTACTGCAAGCGCACCCGACCTGGGCGCGGGACGAACACGAAGGCCGCGGGAATTCTCCGACTCCCTCACGACCCGGCTCCGGCCGCCTCGCTCTCGCTCTCTCTCTCTCTCTCTCCCCCCTTCGCGCTCGCCCACGCGCTCGACCCATCTGGGTTGGGGCACGCGGCACACTCACTCGTCGGCTCGGGGACCCCCCGGTCTCGGAACGCCGACAGTACCTATGTATGAAGATACCAGGTCCGTTAGGCGTCATCACAGTCTTCGGCAATCAACAGACTGCGCGTAACATAGAGCGGGACTTCCTGCCCAATCAAAGAAACGTGCACTGCCTCACAGCCCAACGCGAGGTCCCCGCGCCTGCCAGCCCAACCAATAAGCAACACGACAAGGCACAGCTGCAGAGCAACGATGGGACCAAGACTGTCCCCCTCGACCAGGCCACGCCCAGGCAGACAGTCATTATCAGCGAAGACCTTACTTCGCATGAAGAAGAAAAGCTCCTCTGCTGCCTGTCCAAGAACAAAGATGTCTTCGCCTGGTCGGCCCTCGATCTGGTCGGGGTCAGCCGTTCAATAATTGAGCACAGTCTGGGAATCGACCCTTCGGTACGGCCGAAAAAGCAGCGGCTTCGCAAGATGTCCGACGAAAAGACGGAGGCCGCCAAGGCAGAGGTGCATCGCCTCCTGGAGGCCAAATTCATCGAGCCGGTGGCTTACCCCACAGGCTCTCCAATGTCGTGATGGTGCAGAAAAAGAGCGGGAAGTGGCGAATGTGCATCGACTTCACCAGTCTCAATAAAGCCTGCCCAAAGGACAATTTCCCGTTGCCGCGGATCGACAAAATAGTCGATAGCGCGGCCGGATGCGAGGTCATGTCCCTCCTCGATTGCTTCTCCGGTTACCACCAGATATACATGAAGGAAGAAGACAAGGCTAGCACCAGCTTTATAACACCCTTCGGCACATATTGCTTCATCAGAATGCCGGAGGGACTCAAGAACGCCGGGTCCACCTTATCCAGGCTTACCAAAACAGTGCTCGAAGGGCAGGTTGGCAGAAACATATTCACATATGTAGACGACATTGTCGTCGCCAGCAAGAGCAAGGAGGACCACCTCACCAACCTCGCCGAAACATTCGCGAACATGCGAGACACACAACTCCGCCTAAACCCAGAAAAGTGCGTCTTCGGCGTTCGCCAAGGCAAAATATTGGGCTACCTGGTATCACACCGCGGCATCGAGGCCAACCCAACCAAGATTCAGGCCATCTTGGACATGACGCCTCCGCAGTCCGTCAGGGACGTCCAGCGCCTGACAGGCAGATTGGCCGCTCTCAACAGATTCATCTCCAGGTCCGCCGAGCGAAGTCTCCCCTTCCTCAAGACACTCCGTGGTGCAAAAGACTTCGCCTGGGGACCAGAGCAGCCGGCGGCCTTCGCCTCATTAAAACAGTACCTCTCGGGGACCATAATTAGGGGTACCCTCAAGACGCCTAATTCTCAGCTGGTAACCCCCATCAGCATAAAGCTGCAGAGGCCTGATGGGTTTGATTAAGTCAGGGATCAGTCCATACGAGCGACTCGATCACGCCACGCCCGAGCCTAGCCTCGGGCGAGGGCAGCCGACCCTAAGATGACTCCGTCTCGCCTGAGGCCTCCTCTTTCACGGCAGACGCATCACCGGCTCGCCCAAGGCCCCGCCTTCGATAAGAAGTAACCCTGACTAAATCACCGCGCCAACCGACCAAGTCACCGGGGCGTTTAACGCAAAAGGTAAGACCGACGGGCGACCAGACTTCGCCAGAGGTGCCATAGGAGGCTCTGCCCGACTCAGGGCTCGGACTCGGGCTGAGGCCCCGGAAGACGGCGAACTCCGCTCCGCCCGACCCAGGGCTCGGACTCGGGCTAAGGCCCCGGAAGACGGCGAACTCCGCTCCGCCCGACCCAGGGCTCGGACTCGGGCTAAGGCCCCGGAAGACGGCGAACTCCGCTCCGCCCGACCCAGGGCTCGGACTCGGGCTAAGGCCCCGGAAGACGGCGAACTCCGCTCCGCCCGACCCAGGGCTCGGACTCGGGCTAAGGCCCCTGAAGACGACGAACTCCGCCTCGCCCGACCCAGGGCTCGGACTCCGCCTCGGCCTCTGCCGAACGACCTCCGCCTCGCCCGACCCAGGAGTTCGGGCTCGGCCTCTGTCATGCAGGACGGACTCGACCTCGACTTCGGAGGAGCCTCCACGACGCCCGACCTAGGACACAAGACCGCCACGTCAACGGGAAGCGTCATCATCACCCTGCCCTGTAACACCCGGTTTTAAAGGACAAAGCCGGGTGCATCTCATACATGCGCCAAAGAAGACAACATATATAATAACAGAGTGCATAGAGATAAATGTCATAAAACATCAGAGTATTTATTACATAGCGGAAGACTCATTACAAAATAAAGATAAATGTAAAACGAACTAAGGATCGACGGCGCCGATGTCGACTGAGAAACGCCACCTAGATCAGATCGAACTCCTCAGTGTTAGGCGGCTCCTCTTCGACCACCTGATCTTCTCCTGTGGGGGGGGTGTGAGACAGCAAGAGTGAGCTCACATACGATCATAGCTCAACAAGTCGTGGGGAATAATGTGGCATGAACTCACCAAAGGTGGGAGTTCATGAAGTGTAAGGCTGATCAATGAAATAGAGGCTGAAGCTGAGCATTGCTTTTATAAGTTGGTCAAAATTTTATTAGCAGTTACTAAGTGTAAGTGAATACCAAACCATAGTAATAATAAATAAAAGTAATAATAAAATAATCCCAAATGCAATGAAATGACAGGTTAAGTTTAAGTTCCATAATTTAATCATGTGAGTGTCCGAGCCGCTCATGACCGTGAGCACGGCTAGTATACCAGTTTTACACTCTGCAGAGGTTGCGCATCTTTACCCACAAGTCGTGTTACCAATTTGCCACAGAGTTGATCAGACTCCATACACCTCTACCTAGGAAGCGAGGCAGGGTACCACTACGAGGCCTTTACAAAGTTCCACTAGCTTCAGACTACCTGCTATAGTTTATAGGAAGATCCAGTACAGGGTTCCTGGCTGACCGCCATCGCAGCAAAATCAACCAGGGACCTCCCTGCACTGACCTCTCCCCTACTGCCCTTGCCCCTTTCGGGTAAGGTAGCCCTCCCCTAGCTTTCCTAGTTAATCAGCCAAGGGCGTCCCATTAAACCCTTGTGGTAGCACTGTTTTCCCGGGTGGTTCTCCATGTTCCCATTAACATAATGATCTTAACATGAACAAGGAAGAATAAAACAGATAACAATAAATAGTATAACAATAAGTGATGAATATCTCTATACCCAAATCCACATAAAGCAATAGCATGTACTACCCAAAACTTTAGTAGTAAAACCAGTGGTGAAACAAGGTATAAAGATAGTCAAAATCTAGGGCATCCTATTGGGTCCCAGCAAAATTATCCTATGCAGATCATTATGAATAATAAGAACATGAATAGGTAAAAGAAGTGATCAAGGGCACAACTTGCCTTCAACGAGCTCCTGCTCAGCCACTTCAACTTGTTGAAGCTCAGGTTCCACAGTGGGTTGCTCGTCTACTCGCATCAATACAATACATACATGGCATAGCATAAATTAACATCACATCAAACATGCAAATAGGATATACAGTAATAAACTAGACATTAAAATAAGATCACAGGAACTGGAATCATTAAATTTGGATTTATAGATTTTAAGATATGGATTTTCTAAGGTTTTATGCATTTAATACAAGATTAAGTGAAAGAATAATTTTAATGTGTTTGTCATGTCAGAACAGAGGCACTAATAGATAGACAATAATTTTATGAAAATTTAGGAACTGGAATAGTCTAATTTGGAGTTCATATGCATTTACTATGAATTAAACAAGTTTTAACATTTATTTATGCACTAAAAATTAATTTCAGATATTAATTTCTGATTTTTAAAGTTCTCTGGATCGGGCCTCAATTACAAGCAACTCCAGGGGCTAGACGGCAAAATATCCTAGGACACAGAGCGCCCCAGGGTGGACGGCGGGTTTATTTTTCAATAATCCAGGGTCTCTTTTGAGAAATGGCTCGGCTGAAGAGGTATGCGCGAATTATAGCCGTTGGATCACCACTAGATGATCCAGATTAGATCGAAGCCCCGCGAAACGGTACGCCACGCCGTCTGTTGGATTGGAGATCTACGGTCCGCGTTCTACATAACCGAGATCGACTCTGCGTCCTAGGATCCATATCCAACGACCTACGCCAAACCGGTAACTAGGTTCTAATCGAGATCGCACACTTCCCATCCGACGGTCACCGCTCATCTTCCACATCCGACACACCGGAGCAGCGCTGCACCCACCCCAATTCGGCGGCGCCATGGCTGGATACTGAAATCCTACATGCTGGAGTTCATCCTCGACACCGAGACGCGAGACACGAAGCGGAGAAAGCTCCAAACCCTAGCATACCGTCATCATCCCTAAAACTCGTACCTAACCTCGCTGTCCATGGCGCACAACGCCACCTGCGCGCGCCAGGGAGACACAGCTCCACCAGCGACCGAGGGCGCCCTCAAATACGCACTGACGCGCACCCTCGCCACCCCGTCTATCCTAAGTCAAACCAAAGGTGGTGCCGCGACCAGCCATGTCGAGCAATACGCTGACCCGACTTCGGTCTAGATGAGCAACGCAATGAAGGAAAGGTAGGGCGAGAACGTGGGGGGGGGGGTTCCTTACCGAAAGGTCCACCTGCCGCAACTCCGCTTCCGATGACCGCTCGAGCACTGCCAGCGCAATTCACCCGCAGCCGAGTGCACTCGCCGAGGAATCCCGACGGCGGCGGTGGCAAATCCGAGCTCCAATCCGGCGGCAACAAGTCAGCTATTTCCTGACGCCGTGGAGTTGAGAGGGCCCTGCGCGGTTTGGATAGGGGCACGGGAAAGGGACGACATCCATCCTATATCAAGAGTCTGGGAGTCGCCATGCACATCCGGCATGCACGGCCAGGGATACGGAGGTCGTTGGGAGGTGGGCGAAGCGCGGCGCTCGGGGAAGATCTACAGGAACCCGCCTGACATACGGGGCTCGCGTGACAGGGAGGAGCGCAGAGCAGAACGTCCACACGCGGTAGTCTTGGGCTGGCGTGCGGGAGACAAAGTGACAGTGGGCCGAAAAGTGGTAACGAGGCCCAGGTAAATCCCCTTTTCTTTTCCTTTTTCGTTTTATTTTCTGTTTTCTTTTATTTATAATTCTTTTGAATCCAAATTTGAATTAAATCTGGGGTGCAAATTTAAACTCATGTTAAATATGCATATTGATCATACCAAATTATGAGGAAATTATTTAATTATAATATTATTTTATATTGTATATTATTTCCTTCTTTCCTCTAATCCTCTTCTCATTATTATTTATTTTATTTATTTATTTATTCATATTATGATTGTTTTAAATGCACAAACAAAAATCCAATATGATGCGTTGATTTATTTTAGGTGTTATTAATTATTTGTTCTCTTTGTATGTGGTTATTACAGGTTACAGTGAGTATGGGGCAAAAACACATAATGAGATCTTCTCTCTCCAAATTGTTTACAAATTGGATATTACAAATCCTACCCCCCTTAAAAATAATCTCGTCCTCGAGATTTAAGAAGAACTAGGGAAGAGGTGGGGAAAATCTATACGAAGCTCTTCTTCTCTTTCCCAAGTTGCTTCATCTTCACCGTGGTGACTCCATTGAACTTTGCACATCTTTATCACCTTGTTTCTTGTAACTCGAGTCAAAGTGTCCAAAATCTTAATAGGGTACTCCGCATAAGTTAGATCCTCTTGAACACTAAGGTCCTCCAGTGGTAGCTGCTCCTCAGGTACCCTGAGGCACTTCTTTAGCTGAGACACATGAAACACATCATGTACATCTGACAGATGATCGGGTAACTCCAGTTGATATGCAACTTCACCCACTCGCTTTAAGATCAAGAAAGGTCCAATGAAGCGAGGGGACAACTTTCCTTTAACTTTAAATCTCCTCATACCACGAAGTGGTGACACCTTCAAGTAGACATGATCACCCTCCTTAAACTCCAGGAGTCTCCTTCTGTAACACCCGGCTTTAAGGAACAAAGCCAGGTGCATCTCATACATGCGCCAAGAAGACAACATATATAATAACAGAGTGTATAGAGATAAATGTCATAAAACATCAGAGTACTTATTACATAGCGGAAGACTTACAAAATAAATTATAAATATAAAACGAACTAAGGATCGTCGGCGCCAATGTCGACTGAGAAACGCCACCTAGATCAGATCAAACTCCTCGATACTTGACTCCACTTGAAACCACCTGTTCTTCTCCTGTGGGGGGGGGGGGGGGGGGGTGTGAGACAGCAAGAGTGAGCTCACATACGATCATAGCTCAACAAGTCGTAGGGAATAATGTGGCATGAACTCACCAAAGGTGGGAGTTCATGTAGTGTAAGGCTGATCAATGGGATAAAGGCTGAAGCTGAGCATTGCTTTTATAAGTTGGTCAGAATTTTATTAGCAATTACTAGGTGTAAGTAAATACCAAACCTTAATAATAATAAGTAAAAGTAATAATAAAATAATCCCCAAATGCAATGAAATGACAGATTAAGTTTAAGTTCCATAATTTAATCATGTGAGGGTCCGAGCCGCTCTTGACCGTGAGCACGGCTAGTATACTAGTTTTACACTCTGCAGAGGTTGCGCATCTTTAGCCACAAGTCATGTTACCCATCTGCCAAGAGATGGCCAATCCCATACACCTCTACCGAGGAGGCGAGGCAGGGTATCACTACGAGGCCTTTACAAAGTTCCACTAGCTTCAGACTACCCGCTACAGTTTATGGGAAGATCCAGTACAGGGTTCCTGACTGACCGCCATCGCAGCAAAATCAACCAGGGACCTCCCCGCACTGACCTCTCCCCTACTGCCCTTGCCCCTTTCGGGTAAGGTAGCCCTCCCCTAGCTTTCCTAGTTAATCAGCCAAGGGCGTCCCATTCCACCCTTGTGGTAGCACTGTTTTCCCGGGTGGTCGCTCCATGTTCCCATTAACATAATGATCTTAACATGAACAAGGAATAATAAAACAGATAACAATAAACAATATAACAATGAGTGATGAATATCTCTATACCCAAATCCACATAAAGCAATAGCATGTACTACCCAAAACTTTAGTAGTAAAACCAGTGGTGAAGCAAGGTATAAAGATAGTCAAATCTAGGGTATCCTATTGGGTCCCAGCAAAATTATCCTATGCAGATCATTATGAATAATAAGAACATGAATGGGTAAAAGAAGTGATCAAGGGCACAACTTGCCTGGCACTTTGAGAATCCAGGTACCAACTTGCTTTTCAGATGACACGAGTCCTCGCGCTACTCGTAGCAATACAAACAAACATGGTATAGATAAAATTAACATCACACCAAACATAAGAATATACTGCATAATAATGATCTACACGTTGCTACGAGACTAACGCAACTTGAACGGATCAAATCGGAGTGAAAACGGAGGAGATACGAATTTCCTAAGGTTTTATGTATTTGATACGAGATTAGCTAAGACTTAAATTTTAACACCATTTTCATGTTAAAACAGAGACACTAAGTATTAAACAATATTAATACAAAATTATAGGAACTGGAATGGACTAAAAAGGAGTTAGTATGAATTTTCTATGAATTACCCAAGTTTTATAATTATTTTTATACTAAAAATCAATTTCTAAATCTATTTTTCTGGTTTTATTTAATTCCTGGACTGTGCCACGATTTATATAGAAAGCAGGGGCCTCTGCGCAAATACTCCCGTGACTCAGGCGAATCCCCGCGGAGGACGGCGGGTTATTTTATTAAAATCCCGAGGGCTTTTTCGCAAAATGCCCCGCCGAAGGGGTATGGATCTATCCTAGTCGTCCGATCTGATTCCAGCGCGCAGGATTTAATGAATCCCGATTCGTTCCCTGCCCGTCCGTTCAAAATCGAACGCTCCACACTACTCTGACCTAACCCAGTACACGCCCTTGAATCTACACCGCAGATCGCGCCATCAACGACCCAGATCAGCTGCGCGCAAGGGGACGCTGGGTCAGCTAATCTCGGTCGCACGCGTCAGATCCAACGGCTGCGGTTCATCGTCTCCCTCCCCCGACCAGCGTGCCCTGCGGACGCGGCCGAGGCGACGACATCACCGGCGTTCTCTCAATCCGGCCAAATACTGACCCAACCAAAGCGATACCTACACTATTTCGAGGAGCAGGAGAGTGCGGAGGCGCATGGGGGCTCACCGGAAAGGGAGACAATCCGCAGACACCTGTCCACGACAAGGTGCGGTCCGGGACGAATACTGGACTCCGGCGAGCAATCCCCAGTGTTCGACGGCCCGCGCACCCGTGATTCGCACGCCGAGAGTTCACGCGTCTCCGAGAATCCCAGCGGTGCCCTCCGTGTACTCTAGATCACAGCGGACGCCGACAGCGCACGCGGCGGCCCGAAACTTCCCAGGCGGCGACGATAACGTATCGAGGTTGCGGTGCTGAGCTATCGAGATGAAGGAGATGAGAAAACGGGGCGCAGGAAAGATACTTGTAACCCCACGCAGCAGAGTCCGCAGCCGGGCGAGATGCACCGGCCACGCGAGATCCCCGCCCGCGCCGCCGCTGGACGCGGTGTGGTTGTTCATGGGGAAGCCGTACCTGTCAGATGGGCCCGGACGGCAGCGACCCAGACAAACGCCCATGAGAAGAGAGCGTGGAAGACAGATGGGCCCGCTGCTGCAGCGACGCAGAGAACGCGCATGAGACTGACTCGCCGGGCCCGCATGTCGGCACGCTTCTGTGGAAGAAGATGGCCGCGCGGTATTCGTTGGTGGGCCGAGCCAGCCACTTTGAGCCCAACACAGTTTTCCTCTTTTTCTTTCTATTTTCTTTTTCTTCATCTTCAAATCCAATTTGAATTTCAAATTTGTGGTGAATCTTGTACTCAAACTTCTAGGTATATGATTTAAATAAATCATCATGGAATGAATTTATGTGCTTATGAATTATATATTATTTTTTTTGTACTGTATAGTACCTTTCCCTTCCTCCTCTCTTTCAAACCCTAATTCCCAGGTTAGGACTTAAACTTCATCTCAAGTCAATTATTATGTTTTTATTAATATTATTGTGAACATTACTTGATGCACAAACAAAACTCCAATATGATGCACTTTCTTTTATTTTAGTGTCATTGGTTAAATTTAATCACTCTTAATTTTATGTGTGCTCTTTTCATGATGCAAATAAGGCACATAAAATGAGGAAATCCTCTACATATTCCTTTTATACAATTTTGAGTATTACAAATCCTACCCCCCTTAAAAATAATCTCGTCCTCGAGATTTAAAAAGATCTAGGAAAAAGGTGGGGAAAATCTATGTGAAGCTCTTCTTCTCTTTCCCAAGTTGCTTCATCTTCACCGTGGTGACTCCATTGAACTTTGCACATCTTTATAACCTTATGCCTTGTAACACGAGTCAGTGTATCCAGAATCTTGAGGGGGTACTCAGCATAAGTCAAATCTTCTTGAACACTAAGGTCTTCCATTGGTAACTGTTCTTCAGGTACCCTGAGACATTTCTTCAGCTGAGATACATGAAAGACATCATGAACATCCGCAAGATGATCCGGTAACTCCAATTGATATGCCACCTCTCCCACTCGCTTTAAGATTAAGAAGGGTCCAATAAAGCGAGGGGACAACTTTCCTTTGACTTTGAATCTACTCATACCCCGGAGTGGTGACACCTTCAAATAGACATAATCTCCCTCTTTAAACTCCAGCTGTCGTCTCCGGGTGTCAGCATAGCTTTTCTGCCTAGACTGTGCAGTTCTCAAATTCTCCCTTATTTGCTGGACTTGTTCCTCTGCTTCTTATATAATCTCAGGTCCAAACAACTGCCTTTCACCAGTTTGATCCCAGTACAGTGGAGTCCTGCACTTTCTACCATACAAAGCTTCAAACGGTGACATCTTCAGACTGGCCTGGTAGCTATTATTATAGGAGAACTCAGCATATGGTAGACTCTTATCCCAACTACCACCATGCTGAAGGGCACAAGCTCTCAACATATCCTCCAATACTTGGTTAGTCCTTTCAGTCTGTCCATCAGTCTGAGGATGGTAGGTTGTGCTAAAATTCAACTTCGTATCCATATTCTCATGAAAACTTTTCCAAAATCTGGAGGAAAACTGTGATCCTCTATCCAAAATGATCCTCTTCGGTATACTGTGTAGAGACACAATCTGAGCCATATATAACTCAGCCAATTGAGATCACTTATAAGTAGTCTTGACCGGAATGAAGTGAGCCACTTTGGTCAGTCCATCCACAATAACCCATATAGAATCATATCCTTTCGAGGTGTGAGGCAATCCAGTAATGAAGTCTATACCAATCTCTTCCCACTTCCACTTGGGTATCTTCAGTGGATGCAGTAGTCCAGCTGGCCTCTGGTGTTCAGCCTTAACTCTTTAACGCACATCGCACATAGCCACATGTGCCACCACATCTCTGTTCAATCCATACCACCAGTATCTCTGCTTCAAATCCTGATACATCTTGGTACTCCTAGGATGAATAGAATAATCCAAGTCATGGGGCTCCTTTAAAACAGTCTCACGAAGGCTTTCAATATCAGGAACACATATCCTGATCCTTGAACCATATTGTGCCTTGCTCATCTTCCGTAAATTCCGGAACTCGATCTTCAGTAATCAGACCCTTAGTCTCTTGTATCTTAGCATCACCAATTTGTCCTTTGCGGATCTCTTGCTCCAAAGTAGTTTCCACATCAATAATAGCTCCTTTAGTGTGAGTAACTATCCCCAGGTTAAGTCTCCTGAAATTCTCAACAATCTCATCAAGTGGCTGGGCAACAACAGCTAAATGAACATGCTCCTTTCGACTCAAGGCATCTGTAACCAAATTTGCCTTGCCCGGGTGATAGTGAATCTCCAAATCATAATCCGTAATAAGCTTCAACCAACGGCGTTGCCTAAGGTCGAGATCCTTCTGAGTGGATATATACTTCTAACTCTTATGATCCGTATATACTTGGCACTTCTCATCCCACTTGAATTCTCTTCCCTTCACCAAAAGCGAGGTCATAAGCTTAGCAATTTTAGAAAATCCTTCAATAAATCTCCAATAATATCCTGCAAGTCCCACGAAACTTCGATCCTCCGTAACCGTAGTGGGTATGCTCCACACCACTATCTCCTTGACTTTAGCAGGATCCACTGATGTCCCTCCATTAGAAATGATATGTCCAAGAAATCCAAAACTCGCATTTGCTAAACTTAGCGTAGAGTTGATTATCTCGTAACTTCTGTAGCACCAACCTTAGATGTTCTTCATGGTCACTCTCATTCTTAGAATAGATAAGAATATCGTCGATGAACACCACGACGAATCTGTCCAAATACTCCAAAAACATCTTATTCATCAAATCCATAAAATAAGCTGGTGCATTAGTTAATCCAAACGACATAACGATGAACTCATATAATCCATATCGAGTCGAGAAAAGCTGTCTTAGGAATATCTGATGGTCCAATCTTCATCTGATGGTATCCCGATCGGAGGTCAATCTTCGAGAATACCCTGGCTCCTCTCATCCGATTAAACAAATCCTTAATGCGAGGTAACAGAAACTTGTTCTTCACGGTGACATCATTAAGGGACCTTTAATCCACGCACATCCCTTGCAATCCATCTTTCTTCTTTACAACAAAACTGGTGCTCTCCAAGGTGAAGACTCGGACGAATGTACTCAGCCTCTTGCAACTCTGTTAAGTGCTTCTTGAGTTCTTCTAACTCTTCTACAGACATTCTATACTGCTTGGCTCTAATATTATAGCAGTAACTCCAAATTCTCTACCCATAATGGCCAATGTCAATCTACGTGTCATTTGATTCACCACAACAGGCTCTTTAGGTGTAATTACTCTCATGGGTTTTCTCATATTGTCCAACACATTTGCACAAACCCAAAATCTCAGCATGACGCATAATTTTATTAGTAACTCATGGGGACAAATAGACCTTTTTATTCCTCCTAAAATGGTATCATACCGAATACTAACTAAAGGAACATGTAGATCCTACAAATAGTAGTAATTTACATGTATGTTTATGTAGCTTGGTGGAGCCGGTGGTGGTGGAGATGGTGGTTGCTCTTGTTGTTGTCTCTCCAACCGTGATTGCCTTATTTCTTGCTGTATCTCCAGACGGGCCTGACGTATTTCCTCGCGTTCTTGTCTTATCTGGCTTTGCATTTCGGTCATCATGTCTGTCAATTGCTGTATTACCAGCCTTTGGGTTGCGATCACTTGCCCGGTTTCAACAGGTGGGGGATTTGGAGGATTCATTTCTGTTTACTGTTGCGTGATAATCTTTCCTTTCCTGGTATTGACCATCTGAGTTAGATACATAAGGTAAGAAAGAGCAGTAGACAAGGCAGTAATTACAATCATGTTATTTTGGGGGACTTATTAGCTAAGTAGATTAGTGTGTCACCTACTAAAGCTAATACAGTACCTTATAGTGGTACATGCTAAAATGTCCATATATAATACCTCAATCAATCAAAGAAACAAATCAGGCATTGATCATCAGAACAATCAACCAATATTTTTAATAGAAAATAGTTTTTTTTTGTCTTAGGTCTCCTATCTCTTAAAAATGTCATAGGGGTAGGGATTCCAAGGTTTGAAATCCCTCTTGTCTCAGAGTAGAAAAGGTAAGAATGATCAGAGTAGAACAGTAGAAGGTGAGACAGGATTAAGATAAGTGTAGAAAGAATCAGAGTAAGGTGAGTGTAGAATGAATCAGAATGAGATAAGTAGATAAGGGTTTGTCCAGTCTATCTAGGTTTCGTCCTACAGTCAACATTTCCTCTGATACCACTTCTGTAACACCCGGCTTTAAGGAACAAAGCCAGGTGCATCTCATACATGCGCCAAGAAGACAACATATATAATAACAGAGTGTATAGAGATAAATGTCATAAAACATTAGAGTACTTATTACATAGCGGAAGACTTACAAAATAAATTATAAATATAAAACGAACTAAGGATCGTCGGCGCCAATGTCGACTGAGAAACGCCACCTAGATCAGATCAAACTCCTCGATACTTGACTCCACTTGAAACCACCTGTTCTTCTCCTGTGGGGGGGGGTGTGAGACAGCAAGAGTGAGCTCACATACGATCATAGCTCAACAAGTCGTGGGGAATAATGTGGCATGAACTCACCAAAGGTGGGAGTTCATGTAGTGTAAGGCTGATCAATGGGATAAAGGCTGAAGCTGAGCATTGCTTTTATAAGTTGGTCAGAATTTTATTAGCAATTACTAGGTGTAAGTAAATACCAAACCTTAATAATAATAAGTAAAAGTAATAATAAAATAATCCCCAAATGCAATGAAATGACAGATTAAGTTTAAGTTCCATAATTTAATCATGTGAGGGTCCGAGCCGCTCTTGACCGTGAGCACGGCTAGTATACTAGTTTTACACTCTGCAGAGGTTGCGCATCTTTACCCACAAGTCATGTTACCCATCTGCCAAGAGATGGCCAATCCCATACACCTCTACCGAGGAGGCGAGGCAGGGTATCACTACGAGGCCTTTACAAAGTTCCACTAGCTTCAGACTACCCGCTACAGTTTATGGGAAGATCCAGTACAGGGTTCCTGACTGACCGCCATCGCAGCAAAATCAACCAGGGACCTCCCCGCACTGACCTCTCCCCTACTGCCCTTGCCCCTTTCGGGTAAGGTAGCCCTCCCCTAGCTTTCCTAGTTAATCAGCCAAGGGCGTCCCATTCCACCCTTGTGGTAGCACTGTTTTCCCGGGTGGTCGCTCCATGTTCCCATTAACATAATGATCTTAACATGAACAAGGAATAATAAAACAGATAACAATAAACAATATAACAATGAGTGATGAATATCTCTATACCCAAATCCACATAAAGCAATAGCATGTACTACCCAAAACTTTAGTAGTAAAACCAGTGGTGAAGCAAGGTATAAAGATAGTCAAATCTAGGGTATCCTATTGGGTCCCAGCAAAATTATCCTATGCAGATCATTATGAATAATAAGAACATGAATGGGTAAAAGAAGTGATCAAGGGCACAACTTGCCTGGCACTTTGAGAATCCAGGTACCAACTTGCTTTTCAGATGACACGAGTCCTCGCGCTACTCGTAGCAATACAAACAAACATGGTATAGATAAAATTAACATCACACCAAACATAAGAATATACTGCATAATAATGATCTACACGTTGCTACGAGACTAACGCAACTTGAACGGATCAAATCGGAGTGAAAACGGAGGAGATACGAATTTCCTAAGGTTTTATGTATTTGATACGAGATTAGCTAAGACTTAAATTTTAACACCATTTTCATGTCAAAACAGAGACACTAAGTATTAAACAATATTAATACAAAATTATAGGAACTGGAATGGACTAAAAAGGAGTTAGTATGAATTTTCTATGAATTACCCAAGTTTTATAATTATTTTTATACTAAAAATCAATTTCTAAATCTATTTTTCTGGTTTTATTTAATTCCTGGACTGTGCCACGATTTATATAGAAAGCAGGGGCCTCTGCGCAAATACTCCCGTGACTCAGGCGAATCCCCGCGGAGGACGGCGGGTTATTTTATTAAAATCCCGAGGGCTTTTTCGCAAAATGCCCCGCCGAAGGGGTATGGATCTATCCTAGTCGTCCGATCTGATTCCAGCGCGCAGGATTTAATGAATCCCGATTCGTTCCCTGCCCGTCCGTTCAAAATCGAACGCTCCACACTACTCTGACCTAACCTAGTACACGCCCTTGAATCTACACCGCAGATCGCGCCATCAACGACCCAGATCAGCTGCGCGCAAGGGGACGCTGGGTCAGCTAATCTCGGTCGCACGCGTCAGATCCAACGGCTGCGGTTCATCGTCTCCCTCCCCCGACCAGCGTGCCCTGCGGACGCGGCCGAGGCGACGACATCACCGGCGTTCTCTCAATCCGGCCAAATACTGACCCAACCAAAGCGATACCTACACTATTTCGAGGAGCAGGAGAGTGCGGAGGCGCATGGGGGCTCACCGGAAAGGGAGACAATCCGCAGACACCTGTCCACGACAAGGTGCGGTCCGGGACGAATACTGGACTCCGGCGAGCAATCCCTAGTGTTCGACGGCCCGCGCACCCGTGATTCGCACGCCGAGAGTTCACGCGTCTCCGAGAATCCCAGCGGTGCCCTCCGTGTACTCTAGATCACAGCGGACGCCGACAGCGCACGCGGCGGCCCGAAACTTCCCTGGCGGCGACGATAACGTATCGAGGTTGCGGTGCTGAGCTATCGAGATGAAGGAGATGAGAAAACGGGGCGCAGGAAAGATACTTGTAACCCCACGCAGCAGAGTCCGCAGCCGGGCGAGATGCACCGGCCACGCGAGATCCCCGCCCGCGCCGCCGCTGGACGCGGTGTGGTTGTTCGTGGGGAAGCCGTACCTGTCAGATGGGCCCGGACGGCAGCGACCCAGACAAACGCCCATGAGAAGAGAGCGTGGAAGACAGATGGGCCCGCTGCTGCAGCGACGCAGAGAACGCGCATGAGACTGACTCGCCGGGCCCGCATGTCGGCACGCTTCTGTGGAAGAAGATGGCCGCGCGGTATTCGTTGGTGGGCCGAGCCAGCCACTTTGAGCCCAACACAGTTTTCCTCTTTTTCTTTCTATTTTCTTTTTCTTCATCTTCAAATCCAATTTGAATTTCAAATTTGTGGTGAATCTTGTACTCAAACTTCTAGGTATATGATTTAAATAAATCATCATGGAATGAATTTATGTGCTTATGAATTATATATTATTTTTTTTGTACTGTATAGTACCTTTCCCTTCCTCCTCTCTTTCAAACCCTAATTCCCAGGTTAGGACTTAAACTTCATCTCAAGTCAATTATTATGTTTTTATTAATATTATTGTGAACATTACTTGATGCACAAACAAAACTCCAATATGATGCACTTTCTTTTATTTTAGTGTCATTGGTTAAATTTAATCACTCTTAATTTTATGTGTGCTCTTTTCATGATGCAAATAAGGCACATAAAATGAGGAAATCCTCTACATATTCCTTTTATACAATTTTGAGTATTACACCTTCTATTATGAGCATAGCTCTTTTGCCTTGATTGTGCAATTCTCAAATTTTCTCTTATCATTCAAACTTGCTCTTCTGCCTCTTGAATCAACTCAGGCCCGAAGAACTGTCTTTCTCCAGTCTGATCCCAATACAGTGGAGTCCTGCATTTCCTGCCATACAAAGCCTCAAATGGTGACATCTTCAAACTGGCCTGATAGCTATTATTATAAGAAAACTCAGCATAGGGTAAGCTCTTCTCCCAACTGCCACCATGCTTGAGAGCACAAGCTCTTAACATATCCTCCAGTACTTGATTAGTCCTCTCTGTCTGTCCATCAGTCTGGGGATGGTAGGCTAAACTGAAATTCAACTTTGTATCTAAACTCTCATGCAACTTCTTCCAAAACCGAGAAGTAAACTGTGATCCTCGATCAGACACGATCTTCTTAGGCACTCCATGTAGACAAACTATCCGAGTCATATACAATTCTGCTAGCTTGGCTCCCGTATAATTAGTCTTCACAGGTATAAAATGAGCCACCTTTGTCAATCTGTCCACAATTACCCAAATAGAGTCATATCCTGCTGGAGTGCGGGGTAGTCCAACAATAAAATCCATACCAATTTCTTCCCATTTCCACTCGGGTATCTTCAATGGGTGCAATAATCCAGCGGGTCTTTGATGTTCGGCCTTGACTCTTTGACATACATCACACTTAGCCACATGAGCAGCCACATCTCTTTTCAGTCCATACCACCAATACTTTTGCTTCAAATCTTGATACATCTTAGTGCTTCCAGGGTGGATGGAGTAATCAGAATCATGAGCTTCTTTCAATATAGCCTCATGGAGGCTATCGATCTCTGGAACACATATCCGATCTTTGAACCATATAGTACCTTGCTCATCTTCCGTGAACTCCGGAACTCTTCCTTCAGTAATAAGATCCTTAATCTCTTGAATCTTAGCATCACCAACCTGACCTTTACGAATCTCTTGCTCCAAGGTAGGTTCCAACTCAATGGTAACTCCTTCTGTATGAGTAACAATTCCCAAATTGAGTCTCTCAAAATCTTTTGCTAAATCATCAGGTAGCTGGACAACGAAAGCGGAGTGAACATGCTCCTTCCGACTCAAGGCATCTGCAACTAAATTTGCCTTGCCTGGATGATAGTGAATCTCCAAATCATAATCCTTAATGAACTCCAACCAATGGCGTTGCCTAAGGTTGAGATCCTTCTGAATGAATATATACTTCAAACTCTTATGATCCGTGTATACTTGACACTTAGTTCCCATAATATAATGTCTCCAAATCTTAAGTGCATGCACAACGGCTGCAAGTTCCAAGTCATGAGTGGGATAGTTCAACTCGTGTTTCCGCAACTGACAAGACGCGTAGGCAATCACATGTCCTTCTTTCATGAGCACACATCCTAATCCTTGGCCACATGCATCACAATAAATGTCAAATCCCTTCTGTAGATCTGGCATAACCAACACTGGAGGTGACATCAATCTCTCCTTCAATTGCTCAAAGCTCTCTTGGCATTTCTCATCCCACTTGAATTCTCTTCCTTTCTCCAAAAGCGAGGTCATAGGCTTGGCAATCTTAGAAAATCCTTCAATAAATCTTCGATAATAGCCTGCTAGTCCCAAGAAACTCCGAATCTCCGAAACTGTAGTGGGCACTCTCCACTCCATTATCTCCTTCACTTTAGCAGGATCCACTGCTATTCCTCCATTAGAAATGATATGACCAAGGAATGGCACCTTGTCAATCCAAAACTCGCACTTACTGAACTTAGCGTAGAGTTGATTATCTCGTAACTTTTGTAGCACCAACATTAGATGTTCCTCGTGATCACTATCACTCTTAGAATAGATAAGAATATCATCGATAAACACCATGACGAATCTGTCCAAATACTCCATAAACACCTTATTCATCAAATTCATGAAATAAGCCAGTGCATTGGTCAATCCAAACGACATAACAGTAAACTCATATAATCCATATCGAGTCGAGAAAGCCGTCTTGGGAATATCTGATGGTCTAATCTTCATCTGATGGTATCCCGATCGGAGATCAATCTTCGAGAATACCCTGGCTCCTCTCATCTGATCAAACAAATCCTCAACGTGGGGCAACATATACTTGTTCTTCACGATAACATCATTAAGGGACCTATAATCCACATACATCCTTTGCGATCCATCCTTCTTCTGTACAAACAGAACCGACGCTCCCCAAGGTGAAGAACTCGGTCAAATGTACCTAGCCTCTTGCAACTTTGTTAACTGCTTCTTAAGTTCTTTTAACTCTTCTACAGACATCTCGTATGGCCGTTTAGAAATAGGAGCAGTCTCAGGTAAGAGATCAATGACCAACTCAACTTCCCTATCTGGTGGCATCCCTAATAACTCCTCTGGAAAGACATCCAGAAAATCTCTAACCACACGGATGTTGACACCAATAAACTTCCCATCTACTAAGAATGCCGCAAGTCTGATGGTGGTAGTTAGTACAACTTCAACTTCAAATCTTTGTCCTTTGGAACTGGTGAGTTCTACGGTTCCTTTAGCATAGTGTATAAACCGCCTTTGCCTTTCTTAACCATGACATACCAAGTATCACATCTATAGTGCTCTCTTCTAACACTATAGGGGTAGCCCATCTGGGTTAGAAACACATGGGACGAAAGAAAGGATTGTAGATAAGGCAGTGGCTACGAGGAATGTTACTGCGGGGGATTTATTAGCTAAGTAGATTAGTGTGTCACCTACTAATGCTAATACATTACCTTATGGTGGTACATGCTAAGATGTCCATCTATAATAATTCAATCAATCAAAGAAGCAAATCAGGCATTGGTCATCAGAACAATCAACCAATTATTTTGAAAATAGAAAATAGTTTTGATTTGGTCTTAGGCCTCCTATCTCTTAAAATTGTCATAGGGGTAGAGATTTCAAGGTTTGAAATCTATCTTGTCTCAGAGTAGAAGAGGTAAGAATGATCAGAGTAGAACAGTAGAAGGTGAGACAGGATTAAGATAAGTATAGAAAGATTCAGAGTAAGGTAAGTGTAGAATGATTCGGAATGAGATAAGTAGGTAAGGGTTTGTCCATTTCTATCTAGGTTTCGTCCTACAGTCAACATTTCCTCTGATACCACTTCTGTAACACCCGGTTTTAAAGGACAAAGCCGGGTGCATCTCATACATGCGCCAAAGAAGACAACATATATAATAACAGAGTGCATAGAGATAAATGTCATAAAACATCAGAGTATTTATTACATAGCGGAAGACTCATTACAAAATAAAGATAAATGTAAAACGAACTAAGGATCGACGGCGCCGATGTCGACTGAGAAACGCCACCTAGATCAGATCGAACTCCTCAGTGTTAGGCGGCTCCTCTTCGACCACCTGATCTTCTCCTGTGGGGGGGGTGTGAGACAGCAAGAGTGAGCTCACATACGATCATAGCTCAACAAGTCGTGGGGAATAATGTGGCATGAACTCACCAAAGGTGGGAGTTCATGAAGTGTAAGGCTGATCAATGAAATAGAGGCTGAAGCTGAGCATTGCTTTTATAAGTTGGTCAAAATTTTATTAGCAGTTACTAAGTGTAAGTGAATACCAAACCATAGTAATAATAAATAAAAGTAATAATAAAATAATCCCAAATGCAATGAAATGACAGGTTAAGTTTAAGTTCCATAATTTAATCATGTGAGTGTCCGAGCCGCTCATGACCGTGAGCACGGCTAGTATACCAGTTTTACACTCTGCAGAGGTTGCGCATCTTTACCCACAAGTCGTGTTACCCATTTGCCACAGAGTTGATCAGACTCCATACACCTCTACCTAGGAAGCGAGGCAGGGTACCACTACGAGGCCTTTACAAAGTTCCACTAGCTTCAGACTACCCGCTACAGTTTATAGGAAGATCCAGTACAGGGTTCCTGGCTGACCGCCATCGCAGCAAAATCAACCAGGGACCTCCCTGCACTGACCTCTCCCCTACTGCCCTTGCCCCTTTCGGGTAAGGTAGCCCTCCCCTAGCTTTCCTAGTTAATCAGCCAAGGGCGTCCCATTAAACCCTTGTGGTAGCACTGTTTTCCCGGGTGGTTCTCCATGTTCCCATTAACATAATGATCTTAACATGAACAAGGAAGAATAAAACAGATAACAATAAATAGTATAACAATAAGTGATGAATATCTCTATACCCAAATCCACATAAAGCAATAGCATGTACTACCCAAAACTTTAGTAGTAAAACCAGTGGTGAAACAAGGTATAAAGATAGTCAAAATCTAGGGCATCCTATTGGGTCCCAGCAAAATTATCCTATGCAGATCATTATGAATAATAAGAACATGAATAGGTAAAAGAAGTGATCAAGGGCACAACTTGCCTTCAACGAGCTCCTGCTCAGCCACTTCAACTTGTTGAAGCTCAGGTTCCACAGTGGGTTGCTCGTCTACTCGCATCAATACAATACATACATGGCATAGCATAAATTAACATCACATCAAACATGCAAATAGGATATACAGTAATAAACTAGACATTAAAATAAGATCACAGGAACTGGAATCATTAAATTTGGATTTATAGATTTTAAGATATGGATTTTCTAAGGTTTTATGCATTTAATACAAGATTAAGTGAAAGAATAATTTTAATGTGTTTGTCATGTCAGAACAGAGGCACTAATAGATAGACAATAATTTTATGAAAATTTAGGAACTGGAATAGTCTAATTTGGAGTTCATATGCATTTACTATGAATTAAACAAGTTTTAACATTTATTTATGCACTAAAAATTAATTTCAGATATTAATTTCTGATTTTTAAAGTTCTCTGGATCGGGCCTCAATTACAAGCAACTCCAGGGGCTAGACGGCAAAATATCCTAGGACACAGAGCGCCCCAGGGTGGACGGCGGGTTTATTTTTCAATAATCCAGGGTCTCTTTTGAGAAATGGCTCGGCTGAAGAGGTATGCGCGAATTATAGCCGTTGGATCACCACTAGATGATCCAGATTAGATCGAAGCCCCGCGAAACGGTACGCCACGCCGTCTGTTGGATTGGAGATCTACGGTCCGCGTTCTACATAACCGAGATCGACTCTGCGTCCTAGGATCCATATCCAACGACCTACGCCAAACCGGTAACTAGGTTCTAATCGAGATCGCACACTTCCCATCCGACGGTCACCGCTCATCTTCCACATCCGACACACCGGAGCAGCGCTGCACCCACCCCAATTCGGCGGCGCCATGGCTGGATACTGAAATCCTACATGCTGGAGTTCATCCTCGACACCGAGACGCGAGACACGAAGCGGAGAAAGCTCCAAACCCTAGCATACCGTCATCATCCCTAAAACTCGTACCTAACCTCGCTGTCCATGGCGCACAACGCCACCTGCGCGCGCCAGGGAGACACAGCTCCACCAGCGACCGAGGGCGCCCTCAAATACGCACTGACGCGCACCCTCGCCACCCCGTCTATCCTAAGTCAAACCAAAGGTGGTGCCGCGACCAGCCATGTCGAGCAATACGCTGACCCGACTTCGGTCTAGATGAGCAACGCAATGAAGGAAAGGTAGGGCGAGAACGTGGGGGGGGGGGTTCCTTACCGAAAGGTCCACCTGCCGCAACTCCGCTTCCGATGACCGCTCGAGCACTGCCAGCGCAATTCACCCGCAGCCGAGTGCACTCGCCGAGGAATCCCGACGGCGGCGGTGGCAAATCCGAGCTCCAATCCGGTGGCAACAAGTCAGCTATTTCCTGACGCCGTGGAGTTGAGAGGGCCCTGCGCGGTTTGGATAGGGGCACGGGAAAGGGACGACATCCATCCTATATCAAGAGTCTGGGAGTCGCCATGCACATCCGGCATGCACGGCCAGGGATACGGAGGTCGTTGGGAGGTGGGCGAAGCGCGGCGCTCGGGGAAGATCTACAGGAACCCGCCTGACATACGGGGCTCGCGTGACAGGGAGGAGCGCAGAGCAGAACGTCCACACGCGGTAGTCTTGGGCTGGCGTGCGGGAGACAAAGTGACAGTGGGCCGAAAAGTGGTAACGAGGCCCAGGTAAATCCCCTTTTCTTTTCCTTTTTCGTTTTATTTTCTGTTTTCTTTTATTTATAATTCTTTTGAATCCAAATTTGAATTAAATCTGGGGTGCAAATTTAAACTCATGTTAAATATGCATATTGATCATACCAAATTATGAGGAAATTATTTAATTATAATATTATTTTATATTGTATATTATTTCCTTCTTTCCTCTAATCCTCTTCTCATTATTATTTATTTTATTTATTTATTTATTCATATTATGATTGTTTTAAATGCACAAACAAAAATCCAATATGATGCGTTGATTTATTTTAGGTGTTATTAATTATTTGTTCTCTTTGTATGTGGTTATTACAGGTTACAGTGAGTATGGGGCAAAAACACATAATGAGATCTTCTCTCTCCAAATTGTTTACAAATTGGATATTACATGCCCTGAGCCGACTCGGGTCGCAGAGAACAAGACCGGCGTCCCATCTGGCCAGCTCCGCCAGATAGGCAATGATGGCGCCTCACTAGACCATGACGACGGCGACTCTTGACTCCCTTACGAAAGCAGGGAGACGTCAGCAAGAGCACCGCTGTTCCAACAGCTGTCCCTCCATCAAGCTCCACTGCTTCTCCAACAGCCACGACGCCACACCAACAGGGTGCCAAGATCTCTCCGGCTGCCACCTTGGCATGTACTTAGGGCGCTAGCTCTCCCTCGCTAGACACGTAGCACCTTGCTACACCCCCATTTTGTACACCTGGATCCTCTCCTTACGACTATAAAAGGAAGGACCAGGGCCTTCTTAGAGAAGGTTGGCCTCGCGGGAACGAAGGGCAGGGGCAGGCGCTCTCTCGGGGCCGCTCGCTCCCCTCACCCGCGCGGACGCTTGTAACCCCCTACTGCAAGCGCACCCGACCTGGGCGCGGGACGAACACGAAGGCCGCGGGAATTCTCCGACTCCCTCACGACCCGGCTCCGGCCACCGACCTCTCGCTCTCTCCCCCCTTCGCGCTCGCCCATGCGCTCGACCCATCTGGGCTGGGGCACGCGGCACACTCACTCGTCGGCTCGGGGACCCCCCGGTCTCGGAACGCCGACAGTTGGCGCGCCAGGTAGGGGCCTGCTGCGTGTTGACGAGTAGATTCCGGTCAAGCTCCAGATGGGCAGTCTCCAACGACCTCTTCAACCCGGGACGGTGCTCCGTTTCGGGAGCCTCGAGTTCATGTCTCTCGACAGCAGCTACGACACGATACTCCTTCCACCGCCGCGTGACAGCGACAATGGTGGCGGACAGCCCGCCCGCCGGCGGCGGAATCGACGACGCCTTTCCCGCGTGGGGGAAGGACAACTTTCGAGTTCGCCCCATCCTCTCCCTCGCCATCGAAGGAGGAGGCGGGGCAACCAAGGCCGAGCGGGAGGCCGCGCTCCGACAGCTGTCGAGCAAACCGACATCCCCGGTGCCCCAACGGAGGACACGCTAGGCGTCACCCTCGCGTTCGAGGCAAAGGCGAGCGCCATCCCCCCGCAGCACGTCGACTCCGAGCCGGTGGACGATGCCAGCACGCTCACGAAGGGCCTGCAGGACGTCGCCCTCGTACCCAAGACGACGGCGCGATCAGCCCCCGGCGTGACTTCATCGCTCCTCGTCGACAAAAAGGTACCGACTGCTACCCATCTTTCGTCATTTCGACTCGGCCTCAACCCGCCTGGCAACCTCGCTTTGGCGGGCGCTCACGTTGAGGCGAGTGCAACCTCTCTGGGGTTTCGTGTGCGGTCGCCTTGGGACCGATTGACGGGTGTCTCGACCTACGGACCCTCTGGGTCCGAGGAAGATGACGACCCCAGCATCTGCTGGGATTTCTCCGGATTTGGCAACCCCAGTGCCATGCGGGACTTCATGACCGCATGTGACTACTGCCTCTCCGACTGTTCCGACGGCAGCCGCAGCCTTGACGACAAGGACTGCGGCCCGAGCCGCGAATGTCTCCACGTCGAGCTAGGGGATCCCTCCGGAGGCGGCTGTCTCGGCATGCCGGAGGATGGTGATCCCCCTAGGCCAGCGCCTCGCGCCGACATCCCGCGGGAGCTAGCTGTGGTCCCCGTTCCGGCGGGGGGTCACGACCCACAGCTCGAGCAAGTCCGCGGGGCGCAGGCCGGGCTCGATGAGGGAGCAGGAGCGCTCGAGGCAATCCGCCAGAACATCGGGCAGGTACGGGCGAGCCAGCCTCTAGCCGGAGGAATACGTCACCTGCCCCAAGGTCTCCAGCACCGCATCGCCAACGATGCCAGGGACAGACCGCCACCCGCATCCGGCGGAACCGGTGAGGACCTGGCCGCCGCAGCGATGCTCCTCCGCGCGATGCCGGAGTCATCAACCACTGAGGGTCGGCGAATCCAGGGAGAACTCAAGCATCTCCTGGAAGGCGCTGCGGCCCGGCGGGCCGAGAGCTCTGCCTCCCAAAGGCAGGGGTACCCCTCGGAACCTCGTGCCGCGACTTCCCGACTCACGCGGGAAGCCTCGGTCTACACCGGGCGCACGCGCAACACCGCGCCTGCGGCCCCGGGCCACCTCGGCGACGAGCACCCTCATCGCGACCGTCGGGCCC
Organism: Zea luxurians; assembly: GCA_029449295.1. Lineage (NCBI taxonomy): Eukaryota > Viridiplantae > Streptophyta > Magnoliopsida > Poales > Poaceae > Zea > Zea luxurians. The sequence continues at coordinate 160,432 of JAOPSE010000408.1, read as the reverse complement.
GCCTCGACGAAAGGGTGCGCCGAGGTTATCACCCCAGGCGTGGGGGACGCTACGACAGCGGGGAAGATCGGTGTCCCTCGCCCGAACCACCCGGTCCGCAGGTCTTTAGCCGAGCCATTCGGCGGGCGCCGTTTCCGCCCCGATTCCGACCCCCGACTACTATCACGAAGTACTCGGGGGAAACGAGACCGGAATTGTGGCTCGCGGACTACCGCCTGGCCTGTCAACTGGGTGGGACGGACGACGACAACCTCATCATCCGCAACCTCCCCCTGTTTCTCTCCGACACCGCTCGTGCTTGGTTGGAGCACCTGCCTCCGGGGCAGATTTCCAACTGGGAAGATCTGGTCCAGGCTTTTGCCGGCAACTTCCAGGGCACGTACGTGTGCCCCGGGAATTCCTGGGACCTCCGAAGCTGTCGGCAACTGCCGGGAGAGTCTCTCCGGGACTACATCCGGCGGTTCTCGAAGCAGCGCACCGAGCTGCCCAACGTCACCGACTCCGATGTCATCGGCGCGTTCCTCGCCGGCACCACCTGCCGTGACCTGGTGAGCAAGTTGGGTCGCAAGACCCCCACCAGGGCGAGCGAGCTGATGGACATCGCCACCAAGTTCGCCTCCGGCCAGGAGGCGGTAGAGGCCATCTTCCGAAAGGACAAGCAGCCCCAGGGCCGCCCGTCGGAAGATGCTCCCAAGGCGTCTACTCCGTGCGGCGCCAAGAAGAAAGGCAGGAGGAAGTCGCAAGCAAAACGCGACGTTCCCGATGCAGACCTTGTCGCCGCCGCCGAGCACAAGAACCCTCGGAAGCCCCCCGGAGGTGCTAACCTCTTCGACAAGGCACTCAAGGAGACGTGCCCCTACCATCAGGGGCCCGTCAAGCACACCCTCGAGGAGTGCGTCATGCTTCGGCGCCACTTCCACAGGGCCGGGCCACCCGCAGAAGGTGGCAGGGCTCACGACGATGACAAAAGGGAGGATCGCCAAGCAGGAGAGTTCCTAGAGGTCCGCGACTGCTTCATGATCTACGGAGGGCATGCGGCGAATGCCTCGGCTCGGCATCGTAAGCAAGAGCGCCGGGAGGTCTGCTCGGTGAAGGTGGCAGAGCCAGTCTACCTAGACTGGTCCGACAAGCCCATCACCTTCGACCAGGACGACCACCCCGACCACGTGCCGAGCCCGGGGAAGTACCCGCTCGTCGTCGACCCCGTCATCGGCGACGTCAGGCTCACCAAGGTCCTGATGGATGGGGGCAGCTGCCTCAACATCATCTACGCTGAGACCCTCAGGCTCCTGCGCGTCGATCTGTCATCCGTCCGAGCAGGCGCTGCGCCCTTCCACGGGATCATTCCCGGGAAACGCGTCCAGCCCCTCGGACAGCTCGACCTCCCTGTCTGCTTCGGAACACCCTCCAACTTCCGAAGGGAGACTTTGACGTTCGAGGTGGTCGGGTTCCGAGGAACCTACCACGCAGTGCTGGGAAGACCATGCTACGCGAAGTTCATGGCCATCCCCAACTACACCTACCTGAAGCTCAAGATGCCGGGCCCCAACGGGGTCATCACCGTCGGCCCCACGTACAAACACGCATTCGAATGCGATGTGGAGTGCGTGGATTACGCCGAGGCCCTCGCCGAGTCCGAGGCCCTCATTGCCGACCTTGAAAGCCTCTCCCGAGAGGTGCCGGACGTGAAGCGACACGCCGGCAACTTCGAGCCAGCGGAGACGGTCAAGGCCGTCCCTCTCGACCCCAGTGGCGACGCCTCCAAGCATGTCCGGATCAGTTCTGAGCTCGGTCCCAAATAAGAAGCAGTACTCGTCGACTTTCCTCGCGCAAACGTCGACATTTTTGCGTGGGGTCCCTCGGGCATGCCCGGCATACCGAGGGATGTCACCGAGCACTCGCCGGATATCTGGGCAGGAGCCTGACTCGCCGAACGGCCTCTGCGCGAATGACGCCCGGGGGCTGCGCCCTTTCCCCACTCACACATAAGAATCAGTCATCAAGGAAGGGTCGGCCTCGCCCCGGCAGAGCCCGACCCTCCCTCGGGGGCTAAGAAGGGGGAACCCCTCTCGTCAAGTTTGGACGTACCGTTCCGCGTTAAAGAAACTCTTTTTTCGGTCAAGAAGGGTTTTTTGCGTTCTCCCGGATGCGTCAGAAGCAGGGTCCCGAGGAGCGAACTTGGGTACGAGTAAATGGCGAGACCGACTGAGCTGGGGAACACCTATGCCTCCGGGCTAGGGACACCTCACTCGTCGCCTGCCACGAAAAAGGACCCAGCTCGGGAAATCACCCTGTTGTCGACACTACGGGCCAGGCGCGAAAATCGAAACGAAAAGGAGCATGACTTCACGGAAGAGAAGTAAAATGTCCAGGCCTCGGTGGCCGCGGCAAATCACACATCCAACAGAAATTGTCCCAACAAAAATCAGGCGTCGCCTCGGGCAGGCGCCGCGCCCTCAACTCCACCCCCGCCGTCGGTAAGGTCCACCTCCGCTTCCGGCGGCGGCGCAGGAGGAAGAATCTCCGCTTCGAAGACGGTCGCCAGCGCCGCGCTCGGACCCGCAGCGACCGCGTCGAGCCGCTGAACTTCCGCCAGGGCCGCCTCGTCTTCGTCAGGAAGGCAGTACCCCTCACTGACCCGCTCCAAGTCCACGACGTAGTGGGAAGCGAGCACGGCGAAGGCCCGCCTGACGCCGTGGTGTAGTGCCCCGCGGACTTTACCGCGCGCGTAATCACCTAGGGCTTGAAGGCGGCTTTGGGGAGAGCTTCCTGAAGGGACGTCGCCGGGACCGAGTTTCCGATAGACCTCCGAGACGGCCTCGGACATGGCCGCGAGATCGACCTCCCTCTGCTCAGCAGCTCCAGCGAGCGCCTCGGCGAGCGCTTTGGCAGACTCGTCAAGAGCAGACTCAAGCTCTGCGAACAACCGAAAGAAAGACCTCAAACTCAAGCGAAAGAAACGGGCAAGAACGAGAACCGAGGACGGACGGGGCGCACCTCCGGCTTGGACGCATTGCTCCGAGGCCGCGAGGGTCTTGGCCCGGTTTTCAGCCTCGGCGGCCCGGCCCCGAGTTTGGTCCCGCTCCTCGGCAACCTGGGTGAGCTCCGACCGCTGTTGTAGCACCTCCGTGCGCGCTGCCGCCGCCTCGGCCCTCAGGTCAGCGCAGAGCAACTGGAGGTCCGCTATCTTAGCGTCCTGCTGAGAAAGGCGCGCGGTAGCCCCGGCGAGCGAAGTCCTCAGGGACCGCAGCGAGCCCCAGACGTCGGCCTCACGACAGATGAACGACGACTTGGCAGCGCTCCGGTCCGTCAGATCCTGGAAAGGAAAGCAAGACATCACGACGAACGCCTCACTCGCAGAAGCGAGAAGGTATGCCTGAAACCATTACCTGAAGGATTTTGGGGACGTCCCCGCAGAGAACCTCCAGCGACGATCGGAGCAACCCCACTGTCGCCTCCGCACGCTTGCGGAGCTCGTCCCAGGACTGGTCCTCCTCTTCGTCGTCAAGAACGAAGATAGGGCCCGAAGCCTCGCGGGTCCGGAATCGGAGCAACTGGCCCCGGGCCTCGGGGCTCCGCCGCACAGCGACAAGGCTGCCGCCCGCCCGGAAGCACTGCGCGTCCGCGCCCACCTTTTCCGAGGCTCCGGGCGCCGACGCTGCGGACGTCTCGACGCCGGCGGCAACCGTACGCTCTCCAACTGGGACGGTGCCAACTGCGGTAGCGGCAGACGCCGGCATGGCCGACATGGCAGGCGAGCTCGGGACCACGTCGGCGCCGGCCGCCTCCCCGATCACGATGGCCACCTCGGCAGAGGAGCCCGCCTCGGGGACCTGCTCCCCCGGAACATGCGACGCCTGAGCCCCGTGCGGCGGAGCACCCTGCGAAAGGGTCGGCTGAGCGGCAGGGCCCGAGGTGGCGCCAGCTGCCTGGACCAACGCCGTCTTGAGGGCCTTCCGAGGCGCCAGGTCAGTAGGGCCATGGCTCCGTTTGCTGGAAAAAACAAGAAAGGGAAAATCACGGCCCAGACGTATGAATGAAGCGCCGGGACGGAGACATTCCAAGGTACCTACCCGCTCCGGACCATGATCCACGGTGCCTGGGGGGAGGTCTCTTGGCTCCCGCTTCCTGGAACCACCGCCGAGGTCCACCTCACCAACAGCCCCGGCGCCGCCCTCGCCTCGGACGCCCCTGAGGCCCGGGAGGCGGACTGCCCAGGCGCCGCCATGGCAACCTGAGGACCGCTCCCCCATGCTGCCGGCGCGGGCGACGGTTCCCGAGGAACGGACCCCTCGGCCCGGCTCCCTGGAGTCGCGTCAGCTCCTCCAGCCGAGGGGTCAAGAACCCTCTCGGGTTGCCCCCGCCCCTCAGGTCGGGGATCCGGCGCCTCGGCTCCCAGGACCGACGACGTAGGCCCGCTCGGGGGCTGACTCGACGGCTCCCGGCCACACCCCAAGCCGGGGCTGAGACCGAGACGGGCGGCCATGTCGTCCTCCTCCTCTTCGTCGTCGTCGTCGTCGTCATCGTCGGACGTCTCCGGCGACAGCTCCCTGGGAAGTCCTTCCCTCTCCTGCTGGCGGCGGCGTTTCTCCAGGGCATCCCGAGCCCGCCTCCGCCTGCGGGCCCGGGCCTTCTCCGCATCCTTTCTCTTCTTCTCCTCCTCCGTGGCGACCCGCCGCGCCGCCCGACCCACCGCGTCCTCCGGGACCCGCGGCAGGGAGGGTTTGTGCCGCCCCACCTCCTGAAAAGGGGGGAGAAAGAAACCCAATCGTAAGAATCAGAAGCAACCTGGTATGTGAAGAAAGAAGGAACGAACACTCACCAGAGCGACGCACCCCTGGTCGGGGCGCATTCGAGGCTGGGAAAAGGCGCGGGGGTCCGGCTTCCCCATCGCGGCCGACACCCGCCAGTGGAGGGCGTCGTGGGGAAGAGGATCAGGGGACATCCGTGACCCCTCCCAGTCGGCCTCCTGGGTCATCTCCCAAAGCGACAGCCGCCGCTCCGCCAGAGGGAGCACCCTCCGGCGGTGGATGGCGGCAACCACTCCCGCGGCGGTGAGCCCTTCCTCCCGCAAAGCCTTCAGGGCCTGGAGAAGAGGTTCGAGGTTCTTCTGCCTCTCGTGTGGAGTCCCGTGGCGCCAGGCGTCGGGAGCGGCGGTGACAACCCGCTGAGAGAACGGCGGGAGCGACTCCCCGTCATTCCGGAGGTAGAACCACCGGCGCTGCCAACCCTTGTTTGAGGATGCAAGGACGGCAGGGATATACTGCGACGACCGCAACTGCCTCAGCAAGAGGGTGCAGTCGCCGGCCCGCACCGCCGCACGGACCTTCCTCTCCCCCGTCAACGAAGCAAAAAGCTCGGCAAAGAAGAGATGAGTCCATAAATCCCAATGGGGGGCGATCCCCAGATACCCCTCGCACACCGCTACAAAGATAGCGGCCTGCGCGATGGAGTTGGGAGTGAGGTTGTGCAGTTCCACCCCGTAGTGGAACAGGATGGCCCGCATGAAGTGGCTCGACGGCACACCAAATCCCCGCTCATGGAAGGAGATGAAGCTCACGACATACCCCGGCGGAGGGGATGGAGCGACTCCACCCGCAGGAGGAATCCATTCCGACCGCTGCTTATCGGTGAGGGGGCGGAGCAAACCCTCGCCGACGAGGTCCTCCAGATCACCCGCCGTCACCGTGGAGAAGGGCCACGGGTCGCGCGGCGGGATGATGGTCACCCGGTCAGCCATCGCCAAGGCAGAAGGGGTGGCGGCGTGAAGGACAGGGGAGGGCGGTTTCCTTTTCCTGGCTAGATCTCTCAGGCTGCAAAAAACCTGAGAAGGATGCGAGAAGCGGAGTCGTGAACCGTCACCGGACCCTCTCCGGGATACATAAAGACCAAGGTCAAGACGGTTCCAACGTACCGCCCGAACCGGACGCGGGGTTCAAAAAACACGAAGCGAAACAGCCGTTCCTCGAACGGCCCGCGCACGCAACGGCAGCCTCGCCGACCGCTTATCCCGGCGCATTAACTCCGCGGCTGGACAGGTGACGTTTCTGGCAGGGGCAGCTGGCGACGCTTCGCCTCCGCCAAAACGACCACACCAAAAAAGGTACGCCACGACGTTCAATTTCGAATCCTTTTTCCCTTTTCCTTCTTTCTCTATCTCTTGCAACAGGGACCGGGAAAGGGGGATAACCCCAAAGGGATCCTTCCCCGCGAAGGAACTAGGCTCCGAGCCTCCTTACTGATCAGGGGTTCGAAGGCTGGCCCCCCGAAGGGTTCAACAGCCGCCTCAGATCGCGTGGGCCCGACACCCACTACTGGTCAGGGGTTCGAAGGTCGGCCCCCGAAAGGTCCCACGACCGCCTCAGGCTACTCGGGCTCCGTGCCCCCTACTGATCAGGGGTTCGAAGGCTGGCTTGTCGAAGGGTTCACAGTCGCCTCAGACGCCGAGCGAGGGATGACCAGGGGTACGTTCGATACATAACCAAGGCTCGGGCTGCGCTCCCGAGGTACCCTAGGACATTTCCGAGACCAGCGGGAACGACTCTGTAACGGAATCCCATCGGAGGGAGGCAACGAGCCCTCGGACCCCGTCGCTAGGGGACCGGGTCCGGCAGATCACCCGCAGGTACTTTTGGGCGTGCCTCCGGGCCCCTAGCCGACCCCCAACGAACGGGGCACGGACGTCCACTCGGATTACCCGATTGCAGCTCACCGGAGACACCATGTTCGGTGCCCATCGAGGGTAACATGGCGCTCTCCCCCACTCCTCCTTGCGGAAAGGCGACGTAGGGGCGTATGTAAAAAGTCGAGTCTGTCCCTGATCGTCCTCTTGCTCCGTGCGGAGGCTCGGGGGCTGCTCTCGCAAACCCGGCTCCGGCCGAACCGTTGACAGCGTCAACATACCAGCCCGAGAACTTGGGCCCCGACAGTGCACCTGGGCTACGCCCTGCTCGCATGAGGGAACCGCCAGACCAGCCGAGGCATTACGCAAGGCATTAAGACCTCGAAGGAGTGAAACCACTCCTCCGAGGCCTCGGGGGCTACACCCGGCGGGTGCGCTCGCGCGCACCCACCGGAACAAAGTACCACCGAGAAAGGCTGGTCCCCTTGCAAAAAAGTGCGACGCAAGCCTCCAAGCGAGTGTTAACACTCTCTTCGAGGCTCGGGGGCTACTGTCGGGGACCATAATTAGGGGTACCCTCAAGACGCCTAATTCTCAGCTGGTAACCCCCATCAGCATAAAGCTGCAGAGGCCTGATGGGTTTGATTAAGTCAGGGATCAGTCCATACGAGCGACTCGATCACGCCACGCCCGAGCCTAGCCTCGGGCGAGGGCAGCCGACCCTAAGATGACTCCGTCTCGCCTGAGGCCTCCTCTTTCACGGCAGACGCATCACCGGCTCGCCCAAGGCCCCGCCTTCGATAAGAAGTAACCCTGACTAAATCACCGCGCCAACCGACCAAGTCACCGGGGTGTTTAACGCAAAAGGTAAGACCGACGGGCGACCAGACTTCGCCAGAGGTGCCATAGGAGGCTCTGCCCGACTCAGGGCTCGGACTCGGGCTGAGGCCCCGAAAGACGGCGAACTCCGCTCCGCCCGACCCAGGGCTCGGACTCGGGCTAAGGCCCCGGAAGACGGCGAACTCCGCTCCGCCCGACCCAGGGCTCGGACTCGGGCTAAGGCCCCGGAAGACGGCGAACTCCGCTCTGCCCGACCCAGGGCTCGGACTCGGGCTAAGGCCCCGGAAGACGGCGAACTCCGCTCCGCCCGACCCAGGGCTCGGACTCGGGCTAAGGCCCCGGAAGACGGCGAACTCCGCTCCGCCCGACCCAGGGCTCGGACTCGGGCTAAGGCCCCTGAAGACGACGAACTCCGCCTCGCCCGACCCAGGGCTCGGACTCCGCCTCGGCCTCTGCCGAACGACCTCCGCCTCGCCCGACCCAGGAGTTTGGGCTCGGCCTCTGTCATGCAGGACGGACTCGACCTCGACTTCGGAGGAGCCTCCACGACGCCCGACCTAGGACACAAGGCCGCCACGTCAACGGGAAGCGTCATCATCACCCTGCCCTGAGCCGACTCGGGTCGCAGAGAACAAGACCGGCGTCCCATCTGGCCAGCTCCGCCAGATAGGCAATGATGGCGCCTCACTAGACCATGACGACGGCGACTCTTGACTCCCTTACGAAAGCAGGGAGACGTCAGCAAGAGCACCGCTGTTCCAACAGCTGTCCCTCCATCAAGCTCCACTGCTTCTCCAACAGCCACGACGCCACACCAACAGGGTGCCAAGATCTCTCCGGCTGCCACCTTGGCATGTACTTAGGGCGCTAGCTCTCCCTCGCTAGACACGTAGCACCTTGCTACACCCCCATTTTGTACACCTGGATCCTCTCCTTACGACTATAAAAGGAAGGACCAGGGCCTTCTTAGAGAAGGTTGGCCTCGCGGGAACGAAGGGCAGGGGCAGGCGCTCTCTCGGGGCCGCTCGCTCCCCTCACCCGCGCGGACGCTTGTAACCCCCTACTGCAAGCGCACCCGACCTGGGCGTGGGACGAACACGAAGGCCGCGGGAATTCTCCGACTCCCTCACGACCCGGCTCCGGCCACCGACCTCTCGCTCTCTCCCCCCTTCGCGCTCGCCCACGCGCTCGACCCATCTGGGCTGGGGCACGCGGCACACTCACTCGTCGGCTCGGGGACCCCCCGGTCTCGGAACGCCGACAGTACCTGACAGAGTTGGCCGTCCTTACCAGCCTCGACCCCTCGCTCCCCCTGCTGCTCTACGTCGCGGCTTCGCCACATGCGGTTAGCGCGGCACTAGTGCAGGAGCAGACTGTCGAGGGTGTGGTCCGGCAGTGCCCCGTGTACTATGTCTCCGAAGTGCTGACACCGTCCAAGTGCAACATGACAGAGCTGGAGAAGATTGCCTACGCAGTCATCATGTCGTCGCGCAAACTACGCCATTACTTCGAAGCATTCAAGGTCCGAGTCACCTCAAACAGGGGACTCGGCGAATTATTCAGAAACCCAGAGGCATCGGTGAGGATTGCCAAGTGGGCGGCCGAACTCTCCGGCTACCACATCTGCTTCGAGCCCAGGACAGCTATCAAGTCTCAAGTCCTGGCAGACTTCGTCGTCGATTGGACTGGGTCAACAACACAGCCAGATCCGTCCGTAGAGAAGATTTGGACGATCCATTGCGACGGCGCATGGTGCCATGCGGGGGCAGGCGTCACTGCAGTCATCACCTCACCAGTCGGGGTCAAGCACAGATATGCAGCACGACTCAGCTTCAATCTGGAATCCGACAGATGCACAAATAATATAGCAGAATACGAAGCAGTCATCCTCGGCCTCCGCAAGCTAAGGGCCCTCGGAGTCACCACCTGCATCATCAAAACAGACTCCAAGGTAGTTGCCGGCCAAGTCGAGAAAGACTATGCAGCCAAGGACCCCGCGCTCATGCAGTACCTCGCGGCCATCCGAAGTCTCGAGAGGCAGTTCAAGGGGTTCACCTTGCAGCATGTGGATCGGGCCAAGAATGAAGAGGCCGACGCATTGGCCAAGGCTGCCGCCAGGGGCGAAACTCTGCCCTCCGACGTGTTCTTTCATGTCATCGGCACGCCAGCAGTCCGGAGCCCTGAAGGGCTCCAAATAACCAATGACAGCGAGGGCCACCGCACAGTCAACCTTATCATGACCGAAGACTGGCGGGCACCCATAACCCTGTTCCTACAGGGGTATTATCATCCAGCCGACATCAGTGAGGCCAAGCGTCTCAGACATTGAAGCCGAGACTTCGCACTGATTGAAGGCCAACTCTACAAAAAAGGGGTCAGTCAGCCAATGCTTAAGTGCGTCACCGAAGCCGAAGGCATGCAGATCCTACGTGAAGTCCACAGTGGCACGTGCGGCTCACACGCAGGGCCGAGGGCCCTAGCTGCTAAGGTGATCCGCCAGGGCTTTTACTGGCCCGCAATGGTCTGCGCCGCAAATCGGGTCACACGGTCCTGCGAAGCCTACCAGAAGTTTTCTCCTCGGTCAGGCGGCCCCTCGCAGTATACAAAGCTGATCGCCCATACATGGCCTCTCCAGCGCTGGGGCCTCGACATTGTCGGGCCCCTGCCCACCGCTCAGGGGAACCTTAAGTTCGCCTTCGTCGCGGTCGAGTACTTCACCAAATGGATCGAGGCGCGGGCTGTTTCTACAATAACATCAAAGACTGCCCAAAAATTCTTCTGGCAGAACATCGTTTGCCGCTTCGGAGTATCGTCCGAACTAACAGTTGACAACGGCAAGCAGTTTGACAACCAAGACTTCAAGGATTTTTGTTTCTCCATTGGCACCAAGCTTGCCTTCACCTCAGTCTATCATCCGCAGTCCAACGGGGTCGTGGAGCGCGCCAACGGGAAAATCTTCACAGCTATCAAGAAAATGCTCCTTGATGAAAAAAAGGGCAGATGGACCGATTTGTTACCTGAGGCAGTCTGGGCACTAAACACGACTGAGTGCAGGGCGACCGGGTTTACTCCCTTCCGCCTTCTATACGGATCGGAGGCCATGACCCCGCAAGAAATAAAGCACGGGTCCCAGCGAACAGTTCCGTCAGCCGTCCCCGACGTGGACGAGCCAACTTCAAAGGATCTCATCGACGGAGACCGAGTCTTCGCCCTTTAGGCCCTGAACAAATACCAAGCCCAGACCAAAGCATGGCGCGACCACTCAGTCATCCCGAGGGAGTTTAGCGAGGGGGACCTCGTACTCGTTCGAACAGCTCGGACGGAGTCCAAGGGCAAGCTGGAGCCCAGGTGGGAGGGCCCCTTTATAGTCAAGACAAAAGCTTCCCCCAGCGCTTACAGGCTCACAACGCCAAATGGCGAGGACCTGGAGCACTCCTGGAACATCGACAACCTCCGCAAATTTTTTGTTTGATTCCTCAGGGCTATCTTCGCCCTTGTAATTCGCAAAAACAATCTTGTACCGGCCCGCACTCTTTTCCTCCCGGGGGGTGAGGTTTTTAACGAGGCGGAGCCATGTAATATATGTGTGAAAAATCCCCCGTAAAGACATGCGTCGAAAAAAGACCGCGATGACGGTCTTCGACATTCGACCAACACGAGGTCACCACGAGGCTAAGCGCTAGCCACCCTAGCGTGCGACAAATCCGCGCAGAAGTCGCCTAAGGGTGCAGCCGGATTAGCACAACAAGTGCGAAAAAATCGAAGTCTATCGCGAAGACTATCCGCGCAGAAGTCGCCTAAGGGTGCAGCCGGATTAGCACAACAAGTGCGAAAAAATCGAAGTCTATCGCGAAGGCTATCCGCGCAGAAGTCGCCTAAGGGTGCAGCCGGATTAGCACAACAAGTGCGAAAAAATTGAAGTCTATCGCGAAGACTATCCACGCAGAAGTCGCCTAAGGGTGCAGCCGGACTAGCACAACAAGTGCGAAAAAATCGAAGTCTATCGCGAAGACTATCCGCGCAGAAGTCGCCTAAGGGTGCAGCCGGACTAGCACAACAAGTGCGAAAAACCCAAAGTCTACCGCGAAGACTATCCGTGCAGAAGTCGCCCAAGGGTGCAGCCGGACTAGCACAACAAGTGCGAAAAAACCAAAGTCTACCGCACAGACTGTCCGTGCAGAAGACACCTAAGGGTGCAACCGGACTAGCACAACAAAGGCAGAAACGACAACATCAAACCGTCCACGCCAAGACCAACTATAATCACACCAGCACAACACAACAAAACAAACCAGACAAAGTACACAACGCCTTCGCACAAATATACAAGCGAGGGCACACAACTTCATCATACAAGCCTCTACATATACAAGCGAGGGCACCGCACTCTACATCGGCTCAACCTTAGGAATAATTCCCATCTCCCTATAATTAAATAACATTATCCTAAGCTCCTCACCCGCAAAAAGACTTCACAGTTCCCCTTCACCTGTATTTACGGCGGCCGGCAAAGACAACAGTTCCTGCCGGCTAGCCCCACTCACACGAAGCCGAGCCCCCTCCGCCCCACTAACTCTACGTTTTGCAACCGCCCTTCACCGTCGTCGCCCGGTGCTAGGACCTGACACATCTCCTGCGTCCGCGACGTGCGGCGAAGCCTCCGCCGCAGCCACATCCAAGGCCGCAAAGTAGTCCAAGTCCTCCTCCGACGACTCCTCAGTCCACTCAACCGAGCTCCCAGAGTCAGCACAATCAAAAAATTCAGATGCAGATCCACCACATTCATTACCACCCTCCGCGGTCGAAGCCGCCAAAAATTTAGTAGTAGCGGTTGTGTGCGCAGGCCCAAAATCTTGAACCTACGCAGCAACCAAAATTCAGCAACATATACAAATTTCCCCAACCCTCTACACCCACTACGCCACCTGCGATGGCCCTGACGTTGCGGGAGCCTCCGCCGTTGCTTCCGCTGTTGTCTCCGCCGCCACCGCTGCGGGATCTTCAGCACTCGGCGCAGCAGCTGCGGAGGCATCAGGCGCGCCTTCGGCGACCTCTGGGGGCAGGTCCTCGCCGGCCGCAGCGGATGCGGGAGCACCCGACGCGTCTCCCGCAGTCTCCGGGGTCGGCTCCAGGGCGACCCCAGACACGGCCTCCGCCGGGGTCGGCTCCGGGTCAGACAGCATGCTGTTCCACGCCCCGAAGTCGTCGACCCTCTCGCCGCGCGCCGCCTAAGACAACACACACAAAATCCATCAAACACACACACAGCCTACATCCAACAAACACCAAACAAACGAAAACGTTACCTGAGCCCTCGCCGTTTCGGCCCGCTCCCTGACCACCTCTCGACCGTGCGGACCCCACATCCGGTCGTAGATAGCTCCGGCGGATTCCTTCACTACGGGGTCCTCAACCTTAAAGATATCTTGCTCAAAATCTTCATCGACTTGATCGAAGACCTCGAAGTGCCGGCACCCTTCGCGAGAGAGCGCGTTCATCGCCCCCTCGCAGGTAACCAGGGAGGCATACGAAGCCCGGGCTCTCGGTCCGGCACTTCGAAATCACCGGTCCCCGCGCCCAGCCCACGATATGTATCTACAAGCAGTTGACGCATCCGCTCTGCCTCCGCGCGCGACGCGGCCTCGGCCCTCTCCACGCGGCTCTCCAGGGCGGTGAGCCGCTCCTGCAGCTGCTCGGCGCGCTCCCTGGCAAGATTGCCCTCCGCCCGTGCCAGGTTGGCCTCCGCCTGCGCAGCTTGCGCCTTGACAAGGGCCTCGTTGGTCTCCCTCCTTTCCCCCGCCAGCTGGCGCCGGAGGGCGGCCTTCTCTTCCTCCAGTGTGGCCACCTTGTCCGCCAGCTTGCGACACTTGCTGTCGGCGGCCGATTTTTCACGGACGGCGTCAGCATGTTGTGCCCGAAGTCTCTCGACTTCGGCAGCCACAGCCACCGTGAGGGCCCCCGACGCAGTATGGCTGGCGAAGTCAGCCACCTGCAGAGCAATCGTAAGACCGCGGCCCCAGCAAGCCGAAAAAAAGTCCAACTCAGCGGACCTGACGTAGCGCCTCCGTCACCTCCGTCAACCGGCGGGACGCAGCGCCCGCCTCATCCATGACAACCGCGAGGGTCGACGCCTCGCCTCCGGCGCTAAGAGCCCCGCCCTTCGCCTTCAGCACTGCGGCAGCCGTCGTGGTCGCCGCGGCAGGCGCAACCATAGCAAGTTGGCCTTCGCCCGACCCTGCAACGTACCAACGAACCAATTAAAAAAATATAATAATAAAGCCAACGACTTACCACCGAGATAGTCGTCCACACTAATATCGGTGACGAAGTCGGCGACACGTTTGCCCGCCAACGGCAACGCTCGGGCCGCCTTCGCGACCTCCGCCACTCCGCTGGACGGCGGCACCGCCTTCGCCGATTTCGAGCCTCCGGCGCCTCCCGTTGCCTCCGGCGCCTTGCTAGATGCAGGGACGCCCGACTTCGCCGCTAGCGGCGGCCGGCCTCCGCCGGGGGCTGCAGCCTTCGCAGCCCCCCGCTGCCTCTTCGGCCTGGCTTCAACGAGCCTGACAGCCGCTTGGCGCTTCTGTGCAGCTCCCTGGCGATCCTTGTCCATCACTGCTGACACAACAGCAGCAATATTCCGCCCGTAAGGAAAAACCCTCCATTCACGAACCATGCGAGATGTAAAAAAGTCCTCGCCAGCCGCGCGGGGGACAGGAACATTCCTAGGCCAACAACCCCCGGTAACCCTCAGCATCCGAGCCGAAGACTCCCGGAGCTCGGGCGAAGACATCCTTTCCCCCGGGGCCGCGCACGTCCTCATCAACTCTCTAGCAAAACCATCAGAAACCCCAAGTCCTCCCATAGCAGTACCTAATTTTCTCTTTTTAGAGGATGGGGCGGCCGCCGGCGCAGGGTCGTCTCCAGTCTCCACCGCCGGTTTCTTCCCACGGCGGTCCACATCGTCTTGACCAGGGTAGCTGTCATATGGCAATTGATTTAATTCAAAAACCCTGTTCAAACGGTCATTCGACCCGCGGATATCCCAGCTGCGCTGGCCCTCTGTCCTCGGCACGTAGCGTCCAATGAGCCGCACCGCCCCATCCTCCGCCTCACGCACAAAAGCGGCTGGATCGCGGTTTTGCAGATTCAGGGCGAAGGCGGGACTCCGCACCACCCTTCCGCCATGAAAAGGCATCTGGCGAGGGCATACTTCGCCCAACGCCCAGCCATGCGCCAAGGGCCACACCCCGTACGCCACAAATTCTTCAACCAAGTCACGCCCACTGCTCAGGCCGGCGGCGCACCGAAGAGCCCCTTCGTCCACATCCTCCTCCGCCACTTCAAAGGGCGGGTACGCTGAGTAAAAATGAGAACACATCGCGGACACGGGGAGTCCCTCATGGCCTTCGACGGTACCCTCAGCAACGTAAAACCAAAATTCATTCCAGTTGCCCCACTTGTTGTGGGCGCAAGGAACCAACTCGACTACCTGCATCGTGGTTTTGCCGGTCTTCGGCGTGAATGTGCAGGATCCAAACTGAGCAACTTCGCCTCCAATCATCCTCTTCTGCCAGTGCAAACAATAATACTTCGCAAAAACTTCCACCGATGGCTGTCCGCCGTACGAAGTCGTCGCCCAGACATACTTCGACAGAGCCACTATGGCATTCAGCGTCAGCTGATGTATTTGAACGTTGAACCTGCGCAGGACTTCGCCAACAAATCGGTGCGCAGGCAAGCGGAGTCCGGCGGCGAAGAACGCCTCGAAAACGACCAACTCGCCCTCTGGCTCGGGGACTTCCTCCGTCCCCGGGACTCGAGCAACTCCGCCGTTGAAGTAACCCAACCGCTGCATATCTTGCACGCGGGCTGACGACATCCGCGATACGCCAAAATCAACAGAATCGCCGGCGCGCAACTCCTCCGCCATTAAACTACTCAGTGTCTCCTCAGACGAGGTGGCGGCCGGCGGCGAGGGAACGGCCAGCGGTGTAGCGGCAGCGGAAGAAGACGAGGACGACATCGCTACGTACCGTCGGCGGCGGCGGGCGGTCTGCTTCACTCGAGCCAGATCTCCGGCGAACAAGAGCACGGCGGGCAGACGAGCAGCAAGACGGCGGAAAGGGCGGCTAGGGTTTTCGCGGAACGCGGAAGGTGAAGATCAAAAAGCGCCGACCCCCGCCCCCTTTTATAGGCAGGGCGCGGCTCTTCGGGAAACCCGCAATCCAACAGGGCGCGGCGCTTCGGGAAACCCGCAATCCAACAGTACGCCGTCAATCAACGGTCATATCAAAAACCCCCGCGGAACCACTTCGAGCGAGGGCAGCGTCTCCGCCATCTAACGACGTCTTCGGCACCAGGTGACTTTGTCGAACTGGTCCCTCGGAGGGCAAATGTTGGGGCGAAGGCAAAGGCGCCACCCTTCGCTCGAAGCCTTCGCTGCAGCAGCTGAGCCAACAGAAACAAAACAGGCAGGGACACCCTTCGCTTCTTCCGCACCAGACGAAGACTGGCGACGAAGGGCATCCCACAGTGCGGCCTCGTCCAGCTCAGAGGCCCACGTGCGATCCGACCCATTATAACGGGCCCCGCGTGGCCGCCGTGCGTTACGGGCCTAATTTGTAAAAGCATTCCTGTAATTACGGTCTGTAACCCCGCTTTATGGGAATATTCTAGGGATAACCTAGGTAGCTGAGGGCACATGCGTCCTTAGCTCAAGGCGCTGCGCACTCAGGTACCTATAAATACCCCTGCACAGTGCCCGTGAGAGGCCAGATTAACAGAGCTTTTGCCATCTAGCGCGAGTGCCCTATTGACGTCACTGTTCACCCTTGTTGGATCCCCTTGCAACTGAGAGCAAGTTCCAACAAACATAATCACCAGGTGTGCTGGGACCAAGTCTCACACATATGATGAATCATGGCACAGGATTGAATGTCACATCTTTACTACATAACAGGAATTCTATACAAAATAAATAATTACATTATAAAGAGACAACGGTCCAGCAACCCAAAGTTGACTGGGAGACGACGGCCTAGACCTCTCACGAACTCGTCACAGCATCCTCAATGCGCCTCATCCTGCGGTACCTGTTCTTGACCTGTGGGGGGGTGTGAGACAGCAAGAGTGATCTCACATACATTCATAGCTCAACAAGTTGTGAAGTGTAAGGCTTACCAAAGAGGATGGTTGAAGCTGAGCATTGCTTTTAAAGTTGGTCAAAATTTTATTAGCAATTACTAAGTATAAGTAAATACCAAACCCAATTATGTAGTAGAACAGAAGTAACAACATCACCTGCGATGCAATGCATATGACAAATTGAATTTAGTTCCATAAATTAATCATGTGAGGGTCCGAGCTGCTCATGACCGTGAGCACGGCTAGTATACCAGTTTTACACTCTGCAGAGGTTGCGCATCTTTACCCACAAGTCATGTTACCCATCTGCCAAGGGATCGCGACTTCCCATACACCTCTACCGAGGAGGCGAGGCAGGGTAACACTACGAGGCCTTTACAAAGTTCCACTAGCTTCAGAAAACCCGCTACAGTTTATAGGAAGCTCCAATGCAGGGTTCTTGCCTGACCGCCATCGCAGCAAAATCAACCAAGGACCTCCCTACACTGACCACTCCCCTACTGCCCTTGCCCCTTTCGGGTAAGGTAGTCTTCCACTAGCTTTCCTAATTAATCAGCCAAGGGCGTCCCATTAAACCCTTGTGGTAGCACTGTTTTCCCGGGTGGTCGCTCCATGTTCCAATTAACATAATGATCTTATCATGAACAGTAATAATAAAAAGATAATAAAAATGTGATCATGAATAATGTATCTTCATACCCAAAACCACATAAAGCACTAGCAAGTACTACCCAAAAAGTTCAGTGGTAAACAAGGTATAAAGATAGACAAACTAGGGTAACCTATTGGGTCCCATCAAAATTAACCTATGCAGATCATTATGATTAATCAGAACATGGCTGGGTAAAAAGAAGTGATCAAGGGCACAACTTGCCTGGCACTTGAGATTCCAGGTACCAACTTGCTCTTCAGGTGACACGTGTCCTCACTGCTAAACGTAGCAATACAGACAAACAGTGTATAGGCAAAATTAACATCACACCAAACGTAAGAATAAACTACATGTAAATAATCTACGTATTAAAATAAGATTCTAGGAACAGGAATCATTAATTTATAGATTTTAAGTTATGAATTTCCAAAGGTTTAATATGCTTGAAATAGGATTAAATGAGAAATTAATTCTCTTACTGTTTTTATGTCAAAACAGAGACTCTAAATGACAGATATTAACATTACAAAAATTTAGAAAGTTGAATGGATCAATTTGGAGCTAAAATGAATTTTCTATGCATTTTGCAAGTTTCTAGATTTATTTTTGTATTAAAAACGAATATCTATACTTATTTCTCTGTTTTTAATCATCTCTGAACTGAGCCTCGATTTCCAGGAAACTCAGGGGTCCTAGCGTAAAATATTCCAGGACACAGAGTACTGCTACTAGGGATGGCGGGTTGAATACCAAATAATAGAGGGGCTCTTTTGATAAATCGATAGACCGAAGGGGTATGCTAGGATCTGAGCCGATGGATCGGCGCCCGATGGTTCAGATTAGATCTGGTGTATTATGAATCCGCGGACAGCGCAGGACCGCCCAAACACAAATCTACGGCCTGGATCAAAAGCAACCCCGAGTCGGTCACGATCGTCCATTGATGGATCAAGGATCCAGATTTAATATACAAAAGAGGTATCCGATAGCACGATCTTGCCCGTTCGCTACCAAATCGACGGCGGAAGAACACCCTCACCTAGATCTAATCCTAGCCATTCGCAGAGAGATCAACGGTAGTGATATCTTCTTCCCCAGGAACCACGACTGGCGGCGCTCCAAGCAGAGTGGCGGCGCCATGGCCGGACTGCGTGGATCACCGGCATGACACACTAAACCTCGATCCGATCGATGCTACACGACGCACCATGCAAAACGAATAGGATGGATGGGTGCTTACCCCACAATTCCCTGCGTACTGACACGGCGACGGTAAGCGGCGGCGCGGACGTCAATAGGGGACTCCGGTGAGGAATTCCCGAAGTGGCAGAGACAAATACCACCCGCGATACTGCGGCGGACCTTCCTTCAATCCTGGTGAAGGTCACGTGCACCACACCAGGCGTGGACGCCGGACCAATCGCGAGTTCCCCCACGACAGCGATGCTTCTCCCAATGGTGGTGATACCCGACAGTAGATGCGAGATGCCGGTGTTTATATAGAAGAGGGGATCCCGCAGCCCGCCCCCCCCAACAACACGAGCACTGCGCGGGAGATACGGAAACCTGTTGGGATTGGGGCGCGGTGGGCAGAGTCCGAGCCTGGGATCCGCCAGAATCGCGCGTTCTGCTCAACGTCGAGTTGGTAGAAGATAGAGCTGACGACTGGGGCCCGCGAGGCGGTGACCAGGCGCGCGCGCAGTTATCGCATGAAGCCACCGACTGATGGGCCCCACCCCACTGAGAGTGGGTCCGAGCGCGCAGGAGACTAGGTGGCCAGTGGGCCGCGCGGATGCTGTTAGCTGGGCCGCCCGGCAGCCCACGCGGGCGTGTTTAGGAGAGAAGGTGCAGTTATGGGCCGGTTGAGGAATAGGCCCAAGTGTAAGGGGGAAATTATTTCTCTTTTATATTTTCTGTTTCCCCCATTTTTAAAATTCTAGTTTTCAAAGTTGAATTCAAATCTGTGTTTTAAATACACATCCAAAATTCTAGCATGATGCATTCCTTCTTTCTATATATATATATTATTTAGATGACTACTTCAATAATGAAATATACACATGGTATTTATTTATTTACTTAGAAAACATTTACTTTGAATTCACACTTAGAAAAGATAATCTTCATTACATATCTACTTAGGATAAGTTAATACATAATCTCCCATGAATTATTTTAGTTCAACTATTCTTTTAAGGGGCGTATTATTTGTATAGTTTATAAGGGAAATAGTAAGTAGTTTGAAAGTCTCTCTTTTTATTTGTTGCTCCAACCTTTTTAGTTTTAAGTTTTGGATATAAACCTTGAATACCAAATTCTTAGTTATTATTATGTGTTTAGTTTAGAAGGATATATTCTATAAAGGAATGAAATTGTTATTGGAAGTCATTTCCCAAAATAGAATTTTAGGTGCTACAAATCCTACCCCCCTTAAAAGAAATCTCGTCCTCGAGATTTGTAAGAAAAAGGTATAACTATGTTATCTCAACACATATGCACAAACAAAATCTCAGCATGATGCATACTTTATTAGCAAGACATGGGGTCGATTAGACCTTATTATTATTACTAAAAGAGTAAAATACTACTACTAGCTAAACTAATATTTAGGTCTTACAAATAGTAAAATATGTATATGTATCTATATTTATGTTTATCTCTATTCTTGTTGTTCATTGACTTCTTCACCGACTACTTCATCTTCAACCAGCTCTTCTTCTTGAATTTCCGGTTCACCTGGTTCAGCTTCTACTTCTGCATGATGAGCTTGTCCCCGGTTGACAGATAGGGGCTGACTCTTTCCTGCCGAGGCTTGACCTTGCTTCATCGGAGCCGGTGTGGTGTAGGCAGCCCTGTTGGGACAGTAGTTAGCGTAGTGTCCCGGTTGTCCACACTTGAAGCATGCCCTGTTGGTGGTTGTGTTAGGAGCAACGGGTCCCGCTGGGGTGCTTGCTTGCGGAGGAGCAGTTGGTGCCCGTTGAGTTTGTTGTCCAGAACTGCCACTAGCTGGTGTACTTGGAGTGGTAGTATAGCGAGGACAGGAACTACTTGCAGCCTGCCCTTGGTTAGCAGCCCTTCTTTTCTCTCCAAATATACTCCTCTTGTTTTCTACAGCAATAGCTTTGTCAAGTAGCCTTTGGAAGGATGGGAATGTGTGCGATACCAGTTGATATTGCAAGGGTCCAATCAAACCGTCCAGAAAAAGCTCCTGCTTTTGCTCATCATCCTCAACATCTCTAGGAGCATATCGAGATAACTGGATGAATTTGTCCCTATATTCACTTACGGACATACTTCCTTGCTTAAGGGATAGAAACTCCTTTCTCTTAATCTTCATGAGCCCAGCAGGAATGTGGCAATTCCTGAATTGAGTGGAAAATTCTGCCCAGGTAATTGTATCGATAGCCGCATGAGCAACGCAGTACGCATCCCACCAATCCGTAGCGGGACCAGCAAGACGGCCTGATGCATAGAGTACTTTCTCTCTATCCGAGCACTGAGCTATGTTGAGCATATTCTCTATGGACTTTAACCAGTCATCTGCTTGCAGCGGATCTGTGGAGTTGGAGAAGGTTGGTGGTTTGTGGCTCATGAATTCCCGGTGCTTGTCCCGGGGTGGAACTGGTGGTGGAGGTGGATGCAGTGGCGCTTGTTGCTGTTGCTGTTGCGCCCTTCTTTCTTGACGTATCTCCTCCCGCTCTTGGCGCATCTCCCGACGTGCATCCTCTCTTTCCTGGCACATTTCCTGGCATTCTTGCCGCATCTCAGCGCGCATATCTGCCATAGTGTCCGCCATTTGCTGCATCATCCTCATCTGAGCTGCAATCAGTGGGTCAACTCCGCCTGGTGGAGGATTAGGAGGATTCATCTCTGCTGGCTGTGACTGGGGTTGTCTATATATCCACCGAGTGTGTCGATTAGGAGGTAAATCAATTCCACCACCCCGCCTGGTATTGACCATCTGAGTTAGATACATATGGTAAGAGAATAGTAGACAAGGCAGGTATTTACAATTCAGGTTACTTTTGGGGATTTATTAGCTAAGCAGATTAATGTTTTACCTACCATAGCTAATTCAATACCTTATGGTGGTACATGCTAAGATGTCCATATATAATATCTCAATCAGTCAAAGAAGCAAATCAGGCATTTATCATCAGAACAATCAACCAACATTTTTTTAGAGAAAATAGTTTTAAATTTTGTCTTAGGTCCTCTAACTCAAAAAAATCATATTGGTAGGATTCCAAGGTGTGAAATCCACATTTATCTGTAGAAGGAAAAGGTAAGAATGATTAGAGTAAAGCGGAAATAGATGAGAAAAGATTGAGATAAGTTTAGAAAAGAATCAGAGTAAGATAAGTATTTAATGGTTGTCCAGTTCTATCTAGGTTTCGTCCTACAGTCAACATTCCTCTGATACCACTTCTGTCACACCCGGGTTTCGGGGCACCAAGACCTGGGCACGAACATAATCACCAGGTGTGCTGGGACCAAGTCTCACACATATGATGAATCATGGCACAGGATCGAATGTCACATCTTTACTACATAACAGGAATTCTATACAAAATAAATAATTACATTATAAAGAGACAACGGTCCAGCAACCCAAAGTTGACTGGGAGACGACGGCCTAGACCTCTCACGAACTCGTCACAGCATCCTCAATGCGCCTCATCCTGCGGTACCTGTTCTTGACCTATGGGGGGGTGTGAGACAGCAAGAGTGAGCTCACATACGTTCATAGCTCAACAAGTTGTGGGGAATAATGTGCATGAACTCGCCAAAGGTGGGAGCTCACGTGAAGTGTAAGGCTTACCAAAGAGGATGGTTGAAGCTGAGCATTGCTTTTAAAGTTGGTCAAAATTTTATTAGCAATTACTAAGTATAAGTAAATACCAAACCCAATTAAGTAGTAGAACAGAAGTAACAACATCACCTGCGATGCAATGCATATGACAAATTGAATTTAGTTCCATAAATTAATCATGTGAGGGTTCGAGCTGCTCATGACCGTGAGCACGGCTAGTATACCAGTTTTACACTCTGCAGAGGTTGCGCATCTTTACCCACAAGTCATGTTACCCATCTGCCAAGGGATCGCGACTTCCCATACACCTCTACCGAGGAGGCGAGGCAGGGTAACACTACGAGGCCTTTACAAAGTTCCACTAGCTTCAGAAAACCCGCTATAGTTTATAGGAAGCTCCAATGCAAGGTTCTTGCGTGACCGTCATCGCAGCAAAATCAACCAAGGACCTCCCTACACTGACCACTCCCCTACTGCCCTTGCCCCTTTCGGGTAAGGTAGTCTTCCACTAGCTTTCCTAATAAATCAGCCAAGGGCGTCCCATTAAACCCTTGTGGTAGCACTGTTTTCCCGGGTGGTCGCTCCATGTTCCAATTAACATAATGATCTTATCATGAACAGTAATAATAAAAAGATAATAAAAATATGATCATGAATAATGTATCTTCATACCCAAAACCACATAAAGCACTAGCAAGTACTACCCAAAAAGTTTAGTGGTAAACAAGGTATAAAGATAGACAAACTAGGGTAACCTATTGGGTCCCATCAAAATTAACCTATGCAGATCATTATGATTAATCAGAACATGGCTGGGTAAAAAGAAGTGATCAAGGGCATAACTTGCCTGGCACTTGAGATTCCAGGTACCAACTTGCTCTTCAGGTGACACGTGTCCTCACTGCTAAACGTAGCAATACAGACAAACAGTGTATAGGCAAAATTAACATGACACCAAACATAAGAATAAACTACATGTTAATAATCTACATATTAAAATAAGATTCTAGAAACAGGAATCATTAATTTATAGATTTTAAGTTATGAATTTCCAAAGGTTTAATATGCTTGAAATAGGATTAAATGAGAAATTAATTCTCTTATTGTTTTTATGTCAAAACAGAGACTCTAAATGATAGATATTAACATTACAAAAATTTAGAAAGTTGAATGGATCAATTTGGAGCTAAAATGAATTTTCTATGCATTTTACAAGTTTCTAGATTTATTTTTGTATTAAAAACGAATATCTATACTTATTTCTCTGTTTTTAATCATCTCTGAACTGAGCCTCGATTTCCAAGAAACTCAGGGGTCCTAGCGTAAAATATTCCAGGACACAGAGTACTGCTACTAGGGATGGCGGGTTGAATACCAAATAACAGAGGGGCTCTTTTGATAAATCGACAGACCGAAGGGGTATGCTAGGATCTGAGCCGATGGATCGGCGCCCGATGGTTCAGATTAGATCTGGTGTATTATGAATCCGCGGACAGCGCAGGACCGCCCAAACACAAATCTACGGCCTGGATCAAAAGCAACCCCGAGTCGGTCACGATCGTCCATTGATGGATCAAGGATCCAGATTTAATATACAAAAGAGGTATCCGATAGCACGATCTTGCCCGTTCGCTACCAAATCGACGGCGGAAGAACACCCTCACCTAGATCTAATCCTAGCCATTCGCAGAGAGATCAACGGTAGTGATATCTTCTTCCCCAGGAACCACGACTGGCGGCGCTCCAAGCAGAGTGGCGGCGCCATGGCCGGACTGCGTGGATCACCGGCATGACACACTAAACCTCGATCCGATCGATGCTACACGACGCACCATGCAAAACGAATAGGATGGATGGGTGCTTACCCCACAATTCCCTGCGTACTGACACGACGACGGTAAGCGGCGGCGCGGACGTCAATAGGGGACTCCGGTGAGGAATTCCCGAAGTGGCAGAGACAAATACCACCCGCGATACTGCAGCGGACCTTCCTTCAATCCTGGTGAAGGTCACGTGCACCACACCAGGCGTGGACGCCGAACCAATCGCGAGTTCCCCCACGACAGCGATGCTTCTCCCAATGGTGGTGATACCCGACAGTAGATGCGAGATGCCGGTGTTTATATAGAAGAGGGGATCCCGCAGCCCGCCCCCCCAACAACACGAGCACTGCGCAGGAGATATGGAAACCTGTTGGGATTGGGGCGCGGTGGGCAGAGTCCGAGCCAGGGATCCGCCAGAATCGCGCGTTCTGCTCAACGTCGGGTTGGTAGAAGATAGAGCTGACGACTGGGGCCCGCGAGGCGGTGACCAGGCGCGCGCGCAGTTATCGCATGAAGCCACCGACTGATGGGCCCCGCCCCACTGAGAGCGGGTCCGAGCGCGCAGGAGACTAGGTGACCAGTGGGCCGCGCGGATGCTGTTAGCTGGGCCGCCCGGCAGCCCACGCGGGTGTGTTTAGGAGAGAAGGTACAGTTATGGGCCGGTTGAGGAATAGGCCCATGTGTAAGGGGGAAATTATTTCTCTTTTATATTTTCTGTTTCCCCCATTTTTAAAATTCTAGTTTTCAAAGTTGAATTCAAATCTGTGTTTTAAATGCACATCCAAAATTCTAGCATGATGCATTCCTTCTTTCTATATATATATATTATTTAGATGACTACTTCAATAATGAAATATACACATGGTATTTATTTATTTACTTAGAAAACATTTACTTTGAATTCACACTTAGAAAAGATAATCTTCATTACATATCTACTTAGAATAAGTTAATACATAATCTCCCATGAATTATTTTAGTTCAACTATTCTTTTAAGGGGCGTATTATTTGTATAGTTTATAAGGGAAATAGTAAGTAGTTTGAAAGTCTCTCTTTTTATTTGTTGCTCCAACCTTTTTAGTTTTAAGTTTTGGATATAAACCTTGAATAGTTTAGAAGGATATATTCTATAAAGGAATGAAATTGTTATTGGAAGTCATTTCCCAAAATAGAATTTTAGGTGCTACATCGGTGGTGGTGCGGTCCTTTTGCTTTGGGCTAATACTCTCTCCCCTTTTGGCATGAATCGCCAAAAACAGATGCTTGAGTGAAATATAAGCCCTTTTACTTTCTTCCCAATGGCAAACAAACAAATATGAGTGAAGATTATACCAAAGTGGAGAACGATGCGGAGTACCAGCAAAGAGTGGATAATACCGATGGAGTTGAGTGGAAGCGTCGTCTTTGCCGAATACTCCATTTCCCTTTTAATTCTATGACTAAGCATGAGAATACACTTGAAAACACATTAGTCATAGACATAAAGGAGATATGATCAAAGGATATATCAAATTAAGCATGATCATAGTTCTATATAATATAGATTGCTCCCCCTAAATATGTGCATGGAGATGAACACATATTTTGGCCTTAAATGCCAATTGCACATAATTAGGTTAATGAGAACATATCTATATCATACAGAATTTGAAGTGCATTGTGTCGTAGTATAAGTGTGATGCTCATGACAATTTATGCACTTATGAAAGCATGTTATAAACATCTCAAGCATTTTCCCTTAAGGATTTCAAAGAGGCTTAAGGACCATCCACCTTTGGAACAAAGGCAGCTTATCCTCGTTACAAGGTTAAGTTTTAAGCTCTTTGACAATAAAATTACTTCACTTAGTATTAACAAAGATGCATAAATGTAGGAATGAAATGTTTGAGAAGTTAAACTAGGTATGAAGCAGGGTTAATGCATGGACATGCTTTCTCTTCGTTTTATACAAGATATGCAAAGAATGTATAGAAAAGGAAGATTTAGGTACAAGTTTAAAGGAAAGGAAGTGGTTTTACCCTTTTGTACCTTCACATAGAGACGCTCTCTTCATTGTGCTTTATCCTTAGTCTTAGTTGCTTAAGACCTATACTCAAAACAATATATGGAAATATTTTGCACAAGAGAGAGTTTTACAACTAGTGATCCTTCCCCAAGTTATTGTTAGATTAAATCAAAAGGGTCACAACTTGCATAAATGTATCATGAATTCTCCTTTTAACTTAGTGCACATCAAGAGAGATATCGATTGATAGTATACGCGGCACTAAGAAATATAAGTGTTAATTGAAGTTATTCAATGATCAAATAAATAACAGATGTGATCAAAAGAACAACATACGCATTAGATTATCAATTAAGCTTAGAGGAGGAGAAACCAGCTAGTATGCTACTTTAGAGTAAAAGATAAGAATTGAAAAATAGCTGCATACTTCATGAGAAACTCATTCTCATGCAAGAGACTATATGAAATTACTAAGATAAAGTGATAGTCTCAACATAATCAAGATATAAAAATAGGCTCCCCCTAGAGATATGCATCAAGAATTTAAATGAGATGAATAGATGCATTCATTTTAGAGAAGTGTAGGGAGAAGCATTATACATCTTGATCAAGGCTAATAAGATTTGCAATAAACACCTTATGCCTGATATTCTCATAATGAAAAGGATTTAGAATACTCACAACCACACCATTGATTGTTTTGTAGAAGTAGGTGGTGTTGTTCTTAATGTCCTCCTCTTTCATTTGAGAGTCCTCCCTTTTCAGTGGCTTCTTTTTCCTTCCAAACTTATTGAAAATACTCAAGAAAGATGTTAATAGCACAAGGGAGTATATAATGAAGGATGATTTATTTAGATAGGAAATAAACACAATTCATCATCCATAATTCACATATGCATGTAGTAAATTCCTTAACGTTAGTGCACATCATTAATAAAGAGGAATATGCACCCTTTAAACATTTTGATCAATCATAGGAATTTTTACTTCTTCATATTGAATTCATTATCATAACTTTAAAAGCATATCAATATGAGAACATATATATCAAAGGCATGAAATGGATTCTAATGGACAAGTGCATTTATGAGAATGAGGTTGAATGCACACCTAGTTAATTTAAGTCCAATAAAGAATCTATTCCTCACATGGGTAGAATATGATAATTTAGCAAATAACCATTGAGATGGGAACTAAATTTGATTAAGAAGATGAGTTCCCATACATTTGCTTTTACCTTTCTTCCTTTGGGTGAAGAGCAACCCTTAAGGCTTGTGGCTTTAAACGTGCACTTACTCTCTTGTAGATTTCCATAAGTAAGCTCAAGAGATATGTCATTAGCAGCACAAGCACTAGTTTCCCTTTTTGTAATCAATTTGATAATGAATGAAAACATAGATTACTAAAACATGGAAACTTCATAGCATGAACTAGATTATCCATAGATGATGTTATGCTCAATTTTAACTCATAAAACAAGCATAAATAATCCTTTAAGATTGGGGAATAAATCTAATTCATGATATAGAAAGCAATAAATGTGAAAGAATCATATCCAATTTAAGCAAGTAGAAATACATCATAAATCATTGGATTGATTTTTCTTTTTATGTTAGATTATATGCTTCCAAAGAGAAACTTATTCTCTACAAGTGAGACTACTTGGGTTACTTAGATAAAATCGTTAGTCTCACTATTCTAGTTATAGAGAGAGTTTTCCTTTTATAAGTGTCCTAAGGATTTGAATTCCTTACATGACACCTTATTCTTTTAAGAACTTGAAATATCTCTCTATATCTAGAATCATGGCAATAATAGAATGACTAGCGAAAAAACATGCCATGAGATACTTGCAACAATTTAAAGCATGTAGATTGCCATAGGATGGAAATGATGAGTATGCAATCTACCATATGAGAGGAAATTCTTCAAAGAATGGTAGTATAAATTTAGAGACATTTTAAGTGCTTCTTTTTCTATGCGACTACACAAGACACATGAGAAATCATAATTTAAGAGACTTGCACTCAAAAACACAAGTGTTACCATCCTTCGGCTTTCCTCCATGTTGTAGGCCTTGATTTTTCCGCACAAGATAATTCTTTATTTCCTACAACATCAATATCTTCCTTGAGATGATATGAGTTTTATACACAACAATTTGAAATAACTTTGGGTCAATTTTGGATATATAGATCATGGAAGATTGATAGCTTGAGTTAAGTTGAATTAACTTTCTCAAGCACCCCAAAGCTTCATATCATCTCCTTCTCCTGCAAAGCTTGTCAAGCATATTTTGGTACCCATCGCTTGATGGGTCCATCACGGTTAGTCAACAAAGATCTAGGAACCCAAAAGTCCTTTGTGTTAGCACTAGGTAAACTCATTACCTTTCTAGCACAAGTTGCAATTTTGGGTTGACTAGTTATATGAGAATTAATTGACAAGCTAGGAGAGGGATTGTTACCAATGGGACAATCCTTGCATTGATGTCCCTTCTTTCGGCATATATAGCATAGACGATCTTCAAGTCTTGAAGATTTCTTCCTTCCTTGTTTCTTGCTTGCTACATGGTTAGTGAATATTTTCTTTTCTAACATTATGCCCTTTTGTTTTAAATGGGGACAAGATCTAAATAAGTGTCCCTTCTTTGAGCATTTAAAACAAAGTTTATCATCCTTGTTAGTAATCAAGTCATTTTTAATATAGGGACATGACCTAATCGAGTGCCCCTTTTCAAAGCATTCACTACACTTCTTACTTCTCTTAGTGTGAAGTGAGACTTGATTATTACCTTGGATGTTACCTTTTATGGAGGCGTGGTTGAGGCTTTTGGAAGAGGTATAGATTTTCTTCTTTTGTTCCTTCCTCTTGGCAATCCTCAAGTCCTTGACATTTTCTTCAAGGGATTTAGTGCATGCCTCGGTTGTTCCTGTCTCAAGCTTCTTCACCATGTGATCATGGTTATCTTGAGAAGGTTGAGCAATGCACTTCCCTTTTAGTTGTGTCAAGCTCATTTTTAGCCTCTCATTTTCTTCTTTGAGCTTTTGATATGTATCATCATTTGTTCCTGCAAATTCTAGCTCAAAGGAAGATTTGCTTGTCGACGGACAACAAGCATTAGCACATGGTAATGTAGTTTCAATTTGAATACATGTGCATGAGTGAGTTTGTTGGGATTTTAAGTTTTCTATCACAACCTCATGAGCAATATTTAATATGATATGATCTTCCATAAGATTTTCATGAGAACATAGGAGCATATCATATTTTTCTTGAAAAGCTAGATTTTCAAATTTTAGCTTTTCTACTTGGTCCTTAAGTAAGGCATTCCTATTTACCAATTGAGCGATACAATGTAAAGAGTTATCTTGCTCAATTGAAAAGGTTTCATACCTTTGGACCAAATCAACATGAGAGCACTTTAGCTCCTCATGTTCTTTAGTCAATTCGTCAAAGCTTAGCATTTTTATGGAGAGAATATCTTCTAGCCTTTGACGAGCTTCGCTTTGCTCTCTCGCTCTTTTTAGAAGTTTGAGCATGACCGCCTTATCTTCTTGGCTTAAGCGAGCATAGAGTTGCAAGAAGCTTCTTTCTTCCTCCTCATCCTCATTTGTGCTTCCGCTATCATTTTCATTAGCCACACAACATATGTGGGAATCGAAATGGGAAGACAAACCTCTTGGAGAGGTGGATTCATCGTTTGGTCTCCATCGTTCATTTTCTTCTTCTTCCTTGCAAGGGTTAGTATCACAAAGACCAAAGGAAGTAGAAGCACAAAATGAACTATCATGTTTGGACTCATTAAATTTGCTTTTAATTCTAGTCAAAATATCATGCACATCACAAATAGGTTTGTCATATTTTATTATGAAGGCATGATAATCTTCTTTGCTAAGGGATTTACTTAAGATGTCATAAGCTAGATAGTTTAAGCGTATACATCTAAGATCTTCTTCGGAGGCATTTTCCCTAGTATAACTAGGAGGTATAATACTCTTGTCTAAAATTTGTTCTAATTGAGGATCTATGGTTCTAAAAGCATTTATTACTCTAGTAGACCATGAATCATAATTAGAACAATCGGAAAGTAATATCTCAAGAGTTACCTCCTTGTTCTCCTGGGTCTTCTTGTTCTTTTGGGATCTTCTACGAGCCATCACTTCGAGTTGTTAGACTCAAAAAGAAGTGCCTAGCTCCGATACCAATTGAAAGTCGCCTAGAGGGGGGGGGGGTGAATAGGCAAAACCTGAAAATTAAAACTTAATCCCCCAACTAGATCCCTTGATTAGTGGTTAGAACAAGATATATTATTATCGGAGTATAAAAACTAAGTCCTTGCTTGAAAAGAGTATTGCTTTCAAATAATGCGGATTTGATAAATCAATACAACTAATAAGTCTATGAGAATAAAGCAAGAGAGCTTAGATGAGAAGATCAATAGCACAAGTTCTTTCTTGCAAGGTGTTGCTTCACTAAATGAGAATTTAACTTAAAGCTACACCAAAAAGTATCAGCAAAGAATAGTGCAAGAAAGACTTAGAGAAGGAAAGAACAAACAAATCACAAGCAATAAGCACAAGAGACACGGGTAATTTGTTTAACCGAGGTTCGGCCCTCGAAGGCCTAGTCCCCGTTGAGGAGTCCACTAAGGACGTGTCTCTTTTAACCCTTTCCCTCTTTCTCCACCGATCACTAAAGACCGGAGAGCTCTTCTTCTTCTCAAGGATCACTTAAGACCCCACAAGGATCACCACACTCTTTGGTTTCTCTTGCTAGCTTTACAAGCCTCCAAAACTTTGGAGGAAGTTCAATGGGAGTCAAAACTCCACGCGCAAATGAACACAAAGATGAAGCACACACTATCTCTCAATGAATCTCACAAGGAACTAGTGCTAAACTCAAATGAGTAGCTCTCTTTTGCTTGCTCTCTCTTTTGTGGCACTTGTGTTGGTTGTAGTGGTCTAAATCTTGTGTATAGGATGGGTCAATGAATAGAAGTGGTTGGGAGGGCTTGAGTATGTCAACTAGATGACTTTGAATGTTGCTTGGGCTCCCTCACCTTGAAGGGGTCGGTTGGGGTGGTATTTATAGCCACCAACAAAATTGTAGTCGTTGGAGAAGTCTGCTGGCGATGGGCGCACCAGACAGTCCGGTGCGCCACCGGACAGTGTCCGGTGTGCTGCCACGTCATCCTCCCGTTAGGGCTTGGAGCTGGTCGACCGTTTGGAGGCTTTGTCCTTATGTGGCACTGGACAGTCCGGTGCCCCTCTGACCGTCTGCTCTGACATCTGATTTGTACTGTTCACTTTGCAGAGTCGACCGTTGCGCGTAGATGACCGTTGCTCCGCTGGCACACCGGACAGTCCGGTGAATTATAGCGGAGGTGCGCCTAAGAAACCCGAAGGTGAAGAGTTTGAAGTCGATCTTCCCTGGTGCACCTGACACTGTCCGGTGGCACACCAGACAGTCCGGTGCGCCAGACCAGTGAGCACTTCGGTTTCCTTAGCTCCTTTCTTCTTAAACCCTTTATAATCTTTGTATTGGCTTTGAGTTGAACCTTTGCCACCTGTGGAACATAAACTCTAGAGCAAACTAGTTAGTCCAATTATTTGTGTTGGTCATTTCAACCACCAAAATCATTTAGGAAAAGGTTTAAAGCCTATTTCCCTTTCAAGCGTCAGACCTTGTAATTAATGCAAATATATATATATATATATATATATATATATATATATATATATATATATATATATATAGAAGCTATAGTCTTAGCATTAGTCTTACTCTTAGTTAGTCTTAGTTAGACATGGTAGTTTGCTTATCCTGTGCCTTTATATTTGTCATGATGAACTATGTTGGATTTGGATCTTTGTAATGACTGTCGCTAGGGTGTGGGTATCCCCTGCACTTTGGTTTACCTGTTAAATGTTAATAAAATTAGTTATCTAGTTGGGAAGCCCTTTTGTTCTACTTTCCTCTTTATCAAAGAAGCTGTGTTTGCCTGTGTTGGAAGTCAGTGAAGATGTTGATCTGTTCAGTACTGTGGAAGGATTCTATACTCTTTTCTTATGCTGCAAGTTGCAAGATCAGTTCTGATGTGTGATTGCATTTTGTAGATGTCAGACAACAGGCGTAGAGGAGGAAAGCATGCTCAGCAGGAGCAGGCAGCCCCGCAGGAATAGGCACCCTAGCAGCAGCTGCCACCCCCGCCCCCAAGGACCATTGAGCAGATGTTCTTGATGCAGACTCAGGCAGTTCAAGCTATTGGTCAGACTCTGGCCGCCATCCAGCAGCAGTAGCCACCACCTCAGCCTCAGATGCCTCAGATGCCTAGAGACAAGCGTGCTGAATTCATGAGAGGTCATCTTTCAGTGTTTGCTCACTCTTCTAACCCCATGGATGCTGAAGATTGGCTGCGTACCATGGAGCAGGAGTTGCACACCGCTCAGTGCGATGAAAGGGAGAAAGTTCTGTACGGTCCCCGTCTGTTGAGAGGAGCAGCTCAGTCTTGGTGGGAGTCCTATCTCGCCACCTATGCCAACCCCGACACTATCACCTAGGAGGAATTCAGAGACAATTTCCGCCAGTACCATGTTCCCACAGGTCTGATGACAGTGAAGAAGGAGGAGTTCCTGGCGCTCAAGCAAGGGCCGATGTCTGTCAGTGAGTACCGAGACAAGATTCTGCAGCTGTCCCGCTATGCTCCTGAAGATGTAAACACCGATGCTAAGAGGCAGTGCTGTTTCTTGAGAGGCCTAGTTGATCCCTTGCATTATCAGCTGATGAATCATACCTTCCCCACAATCTAGCATCTGATCGACAGAGCGATCATGACCGAGAAGAAGCGCAAGGAGATGGAAGATCGCAAGAGCAAGATCAGTGGGCCTCAGCCTAGGAGCAGCAATCGCCCTCGTTTCTCGGGCAATCCTGAGAGCACCTAGAGGGGGGGTGAATAGGTGATCCTGTAGAACTTGAAACTTAAGCCACAAAAAACTTGGTTAAGTGTTAGCACAATAAGCGCCAAGTGGCCTAGAGAGGAGTCTCAACAAAACACAATAACCACAAGAGATCAATCACAGAGATGGCACGATGGTTATCCCGTGGTTCGGCCAAGACCAACGCTTGCCTACTCCACGTTGTGGCGTCCCAACGGACGAGGGTTGCAATCAACCCCTCTCAAGCGGTCCAAAGACCCACTTGAATACCACGGTGTTTTGCTTGCTTTTCTTAATCCCGTTTGCGAGGAATCTCCACAACTTGGAGCCTCTCGCCCTTACACTTGAAGTTCACAAAGAAGCACGGAGTAAGGGAGGGATTAGCAACTCACACAAGACACTAAGATCACAGCAAATACACACACACAAGACCCAGATTTAAGCTCAAAAGACTAGCACACTAGAACGAAGCTCAAATCACTAGAATGTCGAACAAGTGCGCAAGAATGGAGTGTGAGTGATCAAGAGTGCTCAAGGAATGCTTGGTGTTCTCCTCCATGCGCCAAGGGGTCCCTTTTATAGCCCAAGGCAGCTAGGAGCCGTTGAGAGCAATCCTGGAAGGCAGATCTTGCCTTCTGTCGACTGGCGCACCGGACAGTCCGGTGCACCACCGGACACTGTCCGGTGCAGATATCCTTCCTTATTTGACGAAACCGACCGTTGGAGTCTGAGAGCCGTTGGCGCACCGGACACTGTCCGGTGCACACTGGACAGTCCGGTGCACCAATGTGACCGATGGCTCGGCCACGCGTCAAGCGCGGAATCCTCGGCCGACCGTTGCCCCGGCTGACCGTTGACTCACCGGACAGTCCGGTGCACCACTGGACAGACCGGTGAATTTTAGCCGTACGCCGTTGATGGTTTCCCGAGAGCGACGAGTTCGCCTGTGAATGGCTCACCGGACAGTCCGGTGCACCACCGGACAGACCGGTGAATTTTAGCCGTACACCGCCGTTGAAGTCCCGAGAGCAGCCTGTTCGCCAGAGCCAGCCTGGCGCACCGGACACTGTCCGGTGCGCCACCGGACAGTCCGGTGCACCCAGACTGAGCACACTTTGGCTGAACAAAGCCATCTCATTTCCAATTCAATCTTTCCTGTTTCCAGCACTTAGACACAATACATTAGTCCATAAAACAATGTACTAAGTCTAGAAACATACCTTTTGACATGATTTGCACTTTGTCCACCACTTTGCATAGATTAACACAAAAACACTTGTGTTGGCACTCAATCACCAAAATACATAGAAATGGCCCAAGGGCACATTTCCCTTTCAATCTCCCCCTTTTTGGTGATTTATGCCAACACAACATAAAGCAACTAGAACAAGTGCAATATCAATGCAAATGAATACTCAAAATTGTTTTGATTCAATTTTGACATATATGGATCATACTTTGCCACCACTTGGTTTGTTTTTGCAAATCAAACTCAATTTACTATCTCTAAGTCAAATCCACATGTAGAGACATAAAGAGAGGTATTCCAACCGAAATTGATCAAGGATTTCAAAAACTCCCCCTTTTTCCCATAATCAATACTTCTCCCCACAAGAGGCCAACTTTTGACACAAGAGACAATTAAAAGAGTTTTGACAAACCAAAAGCTCTATTCTATTATTTTCAAAATTTTTCTCAAGTGGTAGCTGATCCATTTATTGATGTGGCCTTTATTTTCTCCCCCTTTGGCATCAAGCACCAAAACGGGATCAATCTTGGCCCTTTAACCCCATTGCCTCACCAAAATCTTCAAATAAGAGTACAAAGGCAATAAGAGGACATGAGATGAACTTGGAATAAGTTACCCTCTCATCAGAGTGCAGTGGAAGTCTTTCATGGTCCAAGTCCACCTTTTCCCTTTCAAATCTCCTTTGAGACTAAATCAAGCAAACTCAAGCAAACGGTTAGTCTCAAAGGGTCAAGTTGTAGCACAACTCCCCCTAAATATGTGCATCACTTGCACAGGGACTTGTGAGGTCCGGGGAGTGATTGTACAACTTGAGCACCATAGTAAGCAACAAAATGCATAAGGAACATGATCAAAGGCATAAACACATGTATGCTATAAATCAATCCAAGTTCCACGAATCTAGGACATTTAGCTCACTACGCAGCCTGCAAAAGGTCTTTTCATCTAAAGGCTTAGTGAAGATATCGGCTAGCTGGTTCTCGGTGCTAACATGAAACACTTCGATATCTCCCTTTTGCTGGTGATCTCTCAAAAAGTGATGCCGGATGTCAATGTGCTTTGTGCGGCTGTGCTCAACAGGATTTTCCGCTATTCGGATAGCACTCTCATTGTCACATAGGAATGGGACTTTGCTCAGATTGTAGCCAAAGTCCCGGAGGGTTTGCCTCATCCAAAGTAGTTGTGCGCAACACTGTCCTGCGGCAACGTACTCGGCCTCAGCGGTGGATAGGGCAACGGAAGTTTGTTTCTTAGAATTCCACGACACCAGGGACCTTCCTAAGAATTGGCACGTCCCCGATGTACTCTTCCTATCGACCTTACATCCAGCATAGTCGGAATCTGAATATCCAATCAAGTCAAAGTTAGACCCCTTTGGATACCAGATCCCGAAGCAAGGAGTAGCGACTAAATATCTAAGAATTCGCTTCACGGCCACCAAGTGACACTCCCTTAGATCGGATTGAAATCTAGCACACATGCATACGCTAAGCATAATATCCGGTCTACTAGCACATAAATAAAGCAATGAACCTATCATGGACCGGTATGCTTTTTGATCAAAGGACTTACCTCCTTTGTTGAGGTCGGTGTGTCCGTCAGTTCCCATCGGAGTCTTTGCGGGCTTGGCGTCCTTCATCCCAAACCGCTTTAGCAAGTCTTGCGTGTACTTTGTTTGGGAGATGAAGGTGCCGTCCTTGAGTTGCTTCACTTGGAACCCAAGGAAGTAGTTCAACTCGCCCATCATCGATATCTCGAATTTTTGCGTCATCACCCTGCTAAACTCTTCACAAGACTTTTGGTTAGTAGAACCAAATATTATGTCATCGACATAAATTTGGCACACAAAAAGATCACCATCGCAAGTCTTAGTGAAAAGAGTTGGATCGGCTTTCCCAACCTTGAAAGCATTAGCAATTAGAAAGTCTCTAAGGCATTCATACCATGCTCTTGGGGCTTGCTTAAGTCCATAGAGCGCCTTAGAGAGCTTACACACGTGGTCGGGGTACCGTTCATCCTCGAAGCCAGGGGGTTGCTCCACGTACACCTCCTCCTTGATCGGCCCGTTGTGGAAGGCGCTCTTCACATCCATTTGGTACAACCTGAAAGAATGGTGAGCGGCATATGCTAGCAAAATACGAATTGATTCTAGCCTAGCCACAGGAGCAAACGTCTCCTCAAAGTCCAAACCTGTGACTTGGGCATAACCTTTTGCCACAAGTCGAGCCTTGTTCCTCGTCACCACCCCGTGCTCGTCCTGTTTGTTGCGGAACACCCATTTGGTTCCCACAACATTTTGCTTGGGACGAGGCACCAGTGTCCAAACTTCATTGCACTTGAAGTTGTTGAGCTCTTTCTGCATGGCCAACACCCAGTCCGGATCTAGCAAGGCCTCTTCTACCCTGAAAGGCTCAATAGACGAGACAAAGGAGTAATGCTCACAAAAATTAACTAATCTTGAACGAGTAGTTACTCCCTTGCTAATATCACCTAAAATTTGGTCAACGGGATGATCCCTTTGAATAGTCGCTTGAACTTGAGTTGGAGGTGCCTGAGGTGCTTCTTCCTCTTCAACTTGAACATCCTGTGTTCCCCCTTGATCATGCGCCTCCACTTGAGGTACCTGTTCATCATCTTGGGTTGGGGGATGCACCATAGTTGAGGAAGAAGGTTGATCTTGCTCCTTTTGTTCCAGTGGCCTCACATCTCCAATCGCCATGGTGCGCATTGCGGCCGTTGGAACATCTTCTTCATCTACATCATCAAGATCAACAACTTGCTCTCTTGGAGAGCCATTAGTCTCATCAAATACAACGTCGCTAGAGACTTCAACCAAACCCGATGATTTGTTGAAGACTCTATACGCCTTTGTATTTGAGTCATAACCTAATAAAAACCCTTCTTCAACTTTGGGAGCAAATTTAGAAGTTCTACCTTTCTTCACAAGAATATAACACTTGCTCCCAAATACACGAAAATAAGACACATTGGGTTTGTTACCAGTTAGCAGCTCATATGAAGTCTTCTTGAGGAGGCGGCGAAGATAGACCCTGTTGATGGCGTGGCAAGCCGTGTTCACGGCTTCCGACCAAAAACGCTCGGGGGTCTTGAACTCTCCAAGCATAGTCCTCGCCATATCGATGAGCGTCCTGTTCTTCCTCTCTACCACACCATTTTGCTGAGGTGTGTAGGGAGCGGAGAACTCGTGCTTGATCCCCTCCTCCTCAAGGAACTCCTCCACTTGAAGATTCTTGAATTCGGACCCGTTGTCGCTCCTTATCTTCTTCACTTTGAGCTCAAACTCATTTTGAGCTCTCCTGAGGAAGCGCTTGAGGGTCCCTTGGGTTTCAGATTTTGCATCAAAAAGAATACCCAAGTGAAGCGGGAAAAATCATCAACTATAACAAGACCATACTTACTTCCTCCTATACTTAGATAGGCGACGGGTCCGAAGAGGTCCATATGAAGCATCTCCAAGGGTCTTGATGTGGTCATCACATTTTTGGTGTGATGAGAGCCTCCCACCTGTTTCCCTGCTTGACAAGCTGCACAAGGTCTATCTTTTTCGAAATGTACATTAGTTAGACCTATCACGTGTTCTCCCTTTAGGAGCTTGTGGAGGTTCTTCATCCCCACATGTGCTAAGCGGCGATGCCACAGCCAGCCCATGCAAGTCTTAGCAATTAAGCATGCATCTAGACCGGCCTCTTCTTTTGCAAAATCAACCAAATAAAGTTTGTCGTCTAGTACACCCTTAAAAGCTAGTGAACCATCACATCTTCTAAAGACAGACACATCTACATTTGTAAATAGACAATTATATCCCATTTTGCATAATTGACTAACAGATAACAAATTATATCTAAGCGACTCAACTAAAAACACATTAGAAATAGAGTGCTCAGATGAAATAGCAATTTTACCTAACCCTTTTACCTTGCCTTGGTTCCCATCACTGAATATTATTGAATCTTGGGGATCCTTGTTCTTGACGTAGGAAGAGAACATCCTCTTTTCCCCCGTCATGTGGTTTGTGCATCCGCTGTCGATAATCCAGCTTGAACCCCCGGATGCATAAACCTGCAAGGCAAATTTAGGCTTGGGTCTTAGGTACCCAACTCTTGTTGGGTCCTACAAGGTTAGTTACAATTGTCTTAGGGACCCAAATGCAAGTTTTATCTCCCTTACATTTGGCCCCTAACTTCCTGGCAATCACCTTCTTATTCTTTCTATAAATGGCAAAAGAAGCATTGCAAGCATGATATATTGTAGAAGGTTCATTAACTTTCCTAGGAACATTAACAACATTTCTCCTAGGCACATTATGAACAACATTTCTCCTACCAACATTTCTATCATGCACATAGGAAGAACTAGAGGCAAGCATGGCATGAGAATCAAAAGCATCATATGCATTACAACTCCTATGAGTATTTCTAGATTGTCTCCTATCATGGTACATAAAAGCATGATTCTTTTGCACACTACTAGCCATAGGGGCCTTCCCTTTCTCCTTAGCGGAGATGGGAGCCTTATGGCTTGTTAAGTTCTTGGCTTCCCTCTTGAAGCCAAGACCATCCTTAATTGAGGGGTGTCTACCAATTGTATAGGCATCCCTTGCAAATTTTAGTTTGTCAAATTCACTCTTGCTAGTCTTAAGTTGAGCATTAAGACTAGCTATTTCATCATTTAGTTTAGAAATGCACTCTAGGTGTTCATTACAAGTATCAATATTAAGATCTTTACACCTAGTGCAAACATGTTCTACACAAGAGTTAAATTTACTAGCTACTTCTAGTTTAGCATTTAAATCATCATTAACACCTTTTAAAGTAGAAATGGTTTCATGACAAGTAGATAGTTCATAAGAAAGCATTTCATTTCTTTTAACTTCTAAAGCATAAGATTTTTGTGCCTCTACAAATTTATCATGTTCTTCATACAACAAATCCTCTTGCTTCTCTAAAAGTCTATCCTTTTCATTCAAGGCATCAATCAATTCATTGATTTTATCAATTTTATTTCTATCCAATCCCTTGAACAAGCTAGAGTAATCTATTTCCTCATCGCTAGAATCATCATCACTTGAAGAAGCATAAGTGGTATCCCGAGTACATACCTTCTCCTTCGCCATGAGGCATGTGTGATGCTCGTTGGGGAAGAGGGATGACTTGTTGAAGGTAGTGGCGGCGAGTCCTTCATTGTCGGAGTCGGAGGAGGAGCAATCCGAATCCCACTCCTTTCCGATATGTGCCTCGCCCTTGGCCTTCTTGTAATTCTTCTTTTTCTCCCTCTTGTTTCCTTTTTCCTGGTCACTATCATTATCGGGACAGTTAGCAATAAAATGACCAAGCTTACCACATTTGAAGCATGAGTGCTTCCCCTTTGTCTTGGTCTTGCTTGGCTGTCCCTTGCGACCCTTAAGCGTCGTCTTGAAGCGCTTGATGATGAGGGCCATCTCTTCATCATTGAGCCCTGCCGCCTCAACTTGCGCCACCTTGCTAGGTAACGCCTCCTTGCTTCTCGTTGCCTTGAGAGCAACAGGTTGAGGCTCATTGATTGGACCATTCAGTGCGTCATCCACGTACCTCGCCTCCTTGATCATCATTCGCCCGCTTACGAATTTTCCAAGGACTTCTTCGGGCGACATTTTGGTGTACCTGGGATTCTCACGAATATTATTCACCAAATGTGGATCAAGAACGGTAAAGGACCTTAGCATTAGTCGGACGACGTCGTGGTCCGTCCATCGCGTGCTTATGTAGCTCCTTATTTTGTTGATAAGGGTCTTGAGCCGGTTGTATGTTTGGGTTGGCTCCTCGCCCCTTATCATCGCAAATCTTCCGAGCTCGCCTTCTACCAACTCCATCTTGGTGAGCAAGGTGACGTCATTCCCCTCATGAGAGATCTTGAGGGTGTCCCAGATTTGCTTGGCATTGTCCAAGCCGCTCACCTTATGGTACTCGTCCCTGCACAAGGAGGCTAACAACACAGTAGTAGCTTGTGCATTTCTATGAATCTGTTCATTAATAAAAATAGGACTATCCGAGCTATCAAACTTCATTCCATTCTCAACAATCTCCCATATGCTTGGATGGAGAGAGAACAGGTGACTACGCATTTTGTGGCTCCAAAATCCGTAGTCCTCCCCATCAAAGTGTGGAGGCTTGCCAAGAGGAATGGAGAGCAAATGAGTATTTGAGCTATGCGGGATACGCCAATAATCGAAAGAAAAGTTTGAGTTAACCGTCTTTCGTTTGTCGTAGTCGTTGTCGTCGTTATCCTTTTGGGAAGAAGTAGACTCATCACTGTCGTCGTAGTAGACGATCTCCTTGATGCATCTTGTCTTCTTCTTCTTCCCATCTTTGCGTCTATGGCCTGAGCCCGAGTCGGTAGGCTTGTCATCCTTCGGCTCATTGACGAAGGACTCCTCTTTATCGTTGATCACGATTCCCTTCCCCTTAGGATCCATCTCTTCGGGCGATTAGTCCCTTCGTGAAGAGAACGGCTCCGATACCAATTGAGAGCACCTAGAGGGGGGGTGAATAGGTGATCCTGTAGAACTTGAAACTTAAGCCACAAAAAACTTGGTTAAGTGTTAGCACAATAAGCGCCAAGTGGCCTAGAGAGGAGTCTCAACAAAACACAATAACCACAAGAGATCAATCACAGAGATGGCACGATGGTTATCCCGTGGTTCGGCCAAGACCAACGCTTGCCTACTCCACGTTGTGGCGTCCCAACGGACGAGGGTTGCAATCAACCCCTCTCAAGCGGTCCAAAGACCCACTTGAATACCACGGTGTTTTGCTTGCTTTTCTTAATCCCGTTTGCGAGGAATCTCCACAACTTGGAGCCTCTCGCCCTTACACTTGAAGTTCACAAAGAAGCACGGAGTAAGGGAGGGATTAGCAACTCACACAAGACACTAAGATCATAGCAAATACACACACACAAGACCCAGATTTAAGCTCAAAAGACTAGCACACTAGAACGAAGCTCAAATCACTAGAATGTCGAACAAGTGCGCAAGAATGGAGTGTGAGTGATCAAGAGTGCTCAAGGAATGCTTGGTGTTCTCCTCCATGCGCCAAGGGGTCCCTTTTATAGCCCAAGGCAGCTAGGAGCCGTTGAGAGCAATCCTGGAAGGCAGATCTTGCCTTCTGTCGACTGGCGCACCGGACAGTCCGGTGCACCACCGGACACTGTCCGGTGCAGATATCCTTCCTTATTTGACGAAGCCGACCGTTGGAGTCTGAGAGCCGTTGGCACATCAGACACTGTCCGGTGCACACTGGACAGTCCGGTGCACCAATGTGACCGATGGCTCGGCCACGCGTCAAGCACGGAATCCTCGGCCGACCGTTGCCCTGGCTGACCGTTGACTCACCGGACAGTCCGGTGCACCACTGGACAGACCGGTGAATTTTAGCCGTACGCCGTTGATGGTTTCCCGAGAGCGACGAGTTCGCCTGTGAATGGCTCACCGGACAGTCCGGTGCACCACCGGACAGACCGGTGAATTTTAGCCGTACACCGCCGTTGAAGTCCCGAGAGCAGCCTGTTCGCCAGAGCCAGCCTGGCGCACCGGACACTGTCCGGTGCGCCACCGGACAGTCCGGTGCACCCAGACTGAGCACACTTTGGCTGAACAAAGCCATCTCATTTCCAATTCAATCTTTCCTGTTTCCAGCACTTAGACACAATACATTAGTTCATAAAACAATGTACTAAGTCTAGAAACATACCTTTTGACATGATTTACACTTTGTCCACCACTTTGCATAGATTAACACAAAAACACTTGTGTTGGCACTCAATCACCAAAATACTTAGAAATGGCCCAAGGGCACATTTCCCTTTCAAATCCTCCTCAGTAGTTCAGACAGAACTAGCGCCCACCTCAGCAGCAGCAGTTTCAAAGGCAGTACCCTCAGCACCAGCAGCAGAACCGCTAGAACAATCAGTCAGGAGGAGGTCAGTTCTAGAGGCAGAATCAGCAGACACCTCGCCTCCCCGCCCCAGCAACCAACCAGAACAGGCAGGCAGCACCAGTCCAAGGTGGAAGCAGAGCATGCTTCCATTGTGGAGAGCAAGGCCATTGGGTGATGCAATGTCCAAAGAAGGCAACCCAGCAGTAGTCAGGCCCTAGTGCCCCCAGCAAAGCAGAATGTGTCTCAGCCTGGAGCAAGAAACCGCTCTCAACCACGTTACAACCATGGGAGACTGAACCACTTGGAGGCTAAAGCAGTTCAGGAAACACCCAGCATGACAGTAGGTATGTTTCTAGTCGACTCCCATATTGCAGAAGTGTTATTTGATACTGGAGCAACGCATTCATTTATTACTGCATCATGGGTAGAAGCACATAATCTTCCAATAACTACCATGTCAACCCCCATCCAAATTGACTCAGCCGGTGGTAGAATTCGAGCCGATAGCGTTTGCTTGAATGTAAGTGTGGAAATAAGGGGGGTAGCATTTCCCGCTGTTGGGGGCCTTCGTCCTCCGAAGGTCCTCAAAAACATGATTTAACAATATCTTCCAAGTGTGACATATGAACAGGTACCTTCGGACTTGGGTTAAAAGCATGTACGATGTGGAAAGCATGATCGTGACGAAGGTTGGAGTCGCTCCAAAGCTACACGCAAGGGAGCTCCGGCTAAATAGCGGAAAGAAGGAACCAACTTAAAGGGGAAAAGGCCATCTAGTCCTCATAGTTTCGTCTATAAATCGATAGTAAATATAAAGGGCATGAATGTAATTTCTCACAGGCTGCGTCCTGTGCCTATAAATAGATGAACAGTTCCTCCTGTACTGTTCACGCTGACTTGTACTCGCTCGTGCGTCACGCTTGGACTTTTGCTTTCTGTCAAGCTGAAGGTATAAATGTAATTCAATATTGTTTCTGTTTATCCATGATAATGAGGAATATATTAACAATGTCATATAATTATTCATGTTGTCTTTTATATTGCATATGCTTCTTCTTTCATTAACATGCATTATGATGATGAAGGTATGTCCTTCATCACCTTCGTCTGAAGACCATTATGTCCTATGGGAAATAATGCTTCGAAAGACGAAGGGTATTAACTCTTAACATTTTGTGTTGCCTTGTTCTTAATTCATAGCACTTGAGAACAAGTCCGCAACATTGGCACCCACCTCCAGTGAACTCTTTCGACCACCTTTGGCAAGCACTGAC
Source organism: Zea luxurians (assembly GCA_029449295.1). NCBI lineage: Eukaryota > Viridiplantae > Streptophyta > Magnoliopsida > Poales > Poaceae > Zea > Zea luxurians. The sequence continues at coordinate 117,134 of JAOPSE010000408.1, read as the reverse complement.
CTTCGTCATGCCGCCAAAGAAAGCTTCAGCGCCAGGAACTGCTGCACTGCAGCCGCTGGACCCAAACCAGAAAACTCTTTCTCTCCAAGAGGCTCGAAGCCAAAAGAGGAAAGCCACCACTCCAACACTCCAGGAGGAGTTGGACCAAGAGATCAGGGACATGGAAATAATCCATCAGCAAGTACAAAGGAAGAAGGAGAAGATGGCGTGGCTGGCTGATCTTCAAAGGAAGATCGACGAAGCTACTGAAGAAGTGCGTCATCTTGTTCAAGATGAACAAGATCGAAGGCCCCAACATAGGGAGCTTCGTCAAGAAGGCTTGTTCAACGAAGATGGATGGTATGATGATTTTAATCATGATACCTTTACTTTTGATGATGCTTCTCCCTTGGTAGCAGAACTGCAGGCTACCCCATGGCCACTGTCATACAAGCTACCTCAGCTTCCCATGTATGATGGGCACTCAGATCCAAAGCAGTTTCTGATGAGCTACGAAGCAACTATATCTTTGTATGGGGGAAATACTGCAGTTATGGCGAAGTCCTTCGTCATGGCAGTCTGGGATGTAGCTCAAACATGGTATTCTTCTCTTCGGCCAGGGACCATCACATCATGGCAGAAGCTTAAAGACATGCTGGTGACCAGTTTCCAAGGTTTTTAGACGAAACCAGTCACAACTCAGGCCTTGTTCCAATGCACGCAAGATCGTGATGAATACCTCCAGGCGTATGTCTGAAGGTTCTTGCGATTGAGGGAACAAGCGCCCACGGTGCCCAATGAAATTGTCATTGAGGCCATGATTAAGGGCCTTCGACCAGGACCTACGGCTCAGTACTTCGCCAGGCAGCCCCCACAAACTCTAGAGAAGCTGCTCCAGAAAATGGATGAGTACATCTGGGCTGACAACGACTTCCGCCAAAGAAGGGAGGAAGCTTACAGATTCTCGGAAATTACCAGGAGCTTCGGAGGAAGAATCCACCCGAGGCATGTCAGGTCAATCCATAATTCCACTCAGAGTGATGACAAAGGGAGTCAACCTCAGAGGTCGCAATACACCTCATAATCTTCGGGGCAACAGCAAAGCTCTTTCAGGCCACCAGCTATAAGGGGCAAAGGCGCCAGGGGCTTCGGGGGAAGATTTGGGGATCAGCCTAGAAAGATCTACTGCTTATTTTGTGGTTAAGATAAGGGCCATACTACAAGAATGTGCCAAATCACCTTTCAGAAGCAAAAGGAGATAGCAGAAGCCCAAGCTCGGCAGAATCAGCCGAAGCAGGTATTGCACACTGCTTCGTGCCATTCTCCCTACATACCAGAGTATGTGGGCAATCATCCTGTAGCTTCTGGTGCTTCGGCTAGCCATTCATAGGCTTCTTGGCCACAACTACCACCCCCACCACCACTACAACCGACCTATTCCCGAAGCCAGCAGCCAGAAGGGCACCAGCACTCTCAATAGCAACGGGAATTCAGGGAGGAATCCGAAGCTCACACAGTCAACAGTACTGTGCCAGAAAACAAAGCACATTTATTGAGAAATATCCTACCTCTGAAAAATTTCTTATATTATATGTCAGTTTTTGTTTTTCAATAAAGAACAAGTAATGTAGATCTAGTTTTAATTCCTTGTAATAGAGAAATGTATCTTCTTCATAGCTTTACGAAGCTCGAAAATTACCGAAGCTACAAAAAAGTCGTTCCTAATGGAGCGCAGTGTAAGTTATGACGAAGCTACAAAAAAGTCGTTCCTAAGGGAGCGCAGTGTAAGTTTTCTACTCAAAAGTCGTTCCAAAGGGAATGCAGAGCCAAATACCGCCGAAATATAAGGCGAAGAAGTTCAAAAGACGTTCCTAAGGGAATGCAGAACTTACACCGAAAAGTCAACGATGATACCGCCGAAATAGAAGGCGAAGAAGTTTAAAAGACGTTCCTAAGGGGATGCAGAACTTACACCAAAAAATAAGCGGTGAAGCCAAAAAAATAAACGGCAAAGAGATTCCGATCGTTCCTAAGGGGACGCAGAGATGGTGTGTTCCAGTGTGGGCGTGTGGGAGCGTATCTTCGACATTAGCATCATCCTTCGCATCATGTCATCACATCATCACGCATAGCATCACATCATACATCATATTGCACCGATGATATGAAAAAATGAAGATGAGCTAAGGCACAAAGTAAGCTGAGAAATACAGCTTCGTCAGCTCTATTGCAAAAGAAGGGATCCTTGGTTTACGAAGCTGGGATGTTTTTACGAAGCATAGATATTTTCACGAAGCATGAGTTTTCTTCTTTACGAAGCATGAAAAGAAGGGAAGGTGTTTTTTTCGCCGAAGGCTCAAAAACGGTATGAATATAAAGTTTCATGCATCGCAAAGAACTGAATTACAAATAATTTACATATTAGATTAAAAAATATGCACATCGAATATTACAGTCTTGATACAACAAAGCTACATTGAACATCTAAAAATGTTTTTACAATAAGTACTAGTCCTCTTTTAGGACCTTCTCCGCAATTTCATTTAACAACTTGTTATCAACTTCGTCAACAATGGATTCAGCCATATTAATGATCTCTATTGCTTTCTTCAATTCTGGGTCGGCCAAGGGGTCGAATGGTTCCGGTGGAGGAGATAGTTCAGCTGCAGCAGAAAAAATTAATTATTTCGAAGTCACGAAAACAAATGTCGAAGCTAGATGCCACGAAACAATACCTATGCGCCTCTCGCGCTTTGCAGCTTCTTCAGCTTGCTTAGCTTGTACTCGGGCGTCATGGATGTCTTTTTCACTCTTCTTCATAATTTCGTGAGCTATTTCTCGGCCACCATTTGCCCAGATGTCAGTGTAAAATTTTCCGCCCATTAAGCTTGCTTCAGCTGAAGGATCCTTTGTGTCATCCACGGAGAAGGCAGCTTCGGCTTGAGCCAGGGTCCTGACATGATCGCAACCTGCCTTCTCCAGGATGGCTGAAATTCCTCTCGCACCAGAGAACGCACAGACATCCCCACGATCACTTAAAATTTCTTCAAAAGCTTCGGCCTCTTCACTTATCCATTCGATAACACCTTCAGGGTCGCCTCATATAAAGTTATCTTCGTTAGAATAGGTACCCACTTTGTCGAAGCTAGCCTTTATCTTCTCCACGCAGCCCAGGGATTTTTCGAAGCATCTTTCTTTGGATGCACGCAGTTTTTGAACTATTTTTTCTAAATAATTTTTCCAATATTCACTAATATCTCGGTTGGCCTCTGCGAGCCCACATTTTTCTTTGGCTTCGGCCAGCTGTTTCTGAAGGTCTTCGATCTCATTCTTTTGAATTTCAGCTTGAGCCTTGAAATTTGCTTCATCTTCTTTTACTTCATCCACCAATGAAAGTAGAATTTTGTCTTTTTATGAGGCTTCGTTTCTCAGCCTGATATCCTCTGTTCGAAGGTTGTTGAGAGCTATAGAGCCTCTCGTCTTCAGCATTCTTTTGCGCTCTTAGGGCGTTGCTAAGTATTAAGCCCTGCAAGAAAGAATAAAAGGATTAACATCAGAGCAAAAAACTTCATTCTAGAGTTCATAAGCTTCAAAATTCATAATTTCTGTACCTTCAGACTGTTGTATGCAAGACTATCTGCGAGATCAGCCTTCGTCATGGCGCAAAGGCCAGCTTCGAGCTTCGGGAAGCCCATACTTGTGGCCATCTCCCGGCACACGGATAATTCTTTATTGTCCGAGAGACAGTACAAGAAATCATCTTCGTCTGTACCGTTGAACACTAAGGCCCCCTTCGGGTACTTTAGTTCCTGGGCATAGTGTTTGGCTTCAAAAATTTCTTCTTTGGACAATCTTTTTCCTGTGGCATGCCGAACAATGTAGTCAACATCTTCGATCGTAGCTTCAGGAGCAGGAGTTTTGGTCTTTTCTGGTACATTCTGCCCCGCTGTTTTGTTCTCAGGCGTGGTAGGCTCCGTCTCGGTGGACATTGAAGGCCTAGCTTCGACTTTGGCCTGAGCTTTCGTAGCTTCGACAATTTTCTTAAGAGCAGGGCTCAAGGCCTTCATAGTCTCTATAACAGCGTCTAACACGCTGGCCATCCTCCTCCTTCTAGGAGTGGCGGCAGGAATTTTTTGCATCTTTGGCAAATCTGTCTCTGTCGGTGGGCTCAAGATTTCTAGCGTTTTTATCACCTTTTCCACCTGTAGCTCTTCAGCCTTGTCATCCCTAGCTTCGGCTGGCCCCGACTGTAGGCATCTTCGGCACTATAATCGGCTCTTCAGTACTCTGCACGGTCGGGGCAGCGCGCTTTGCTTCGGCAGCAGAAGATGTCCCTGCGCCAAACTCAGGAACCACAGCCGGTTCAATGTAACGCAGCCGGTGGGTAAGTACCTTCAACATTTTGCTCGTAACCTTCGGCATAGCCTCAGCTGGGGCGGCCGTTGCATAAGCTTTTCTCTTCTTCCCCTGTCCCCGCAGTGGGTAGCGGTAGTCGGGGTAGACGAAGCCAATAGCATCAAAAACTCTATTCAATCTCTTCTTTCCCCGACTTCTGAAGGCTGTGGATAATGCATTATCTTCTGCCTTGGAATATGATCCAAGTAGTTCATCACTTGTAACCTCAATACACTTTAGCCAATCATCGTTTGGTTCATCAAATTTATCTCCAAACCTGAAGCTGTATTTCAGCCGGACCAAATCACCTTCGCTAGGATCATTGATGATTTCCTTCGGCATTTCCCAGCCTTCCGCAAGCGGCCACACTCTGAATGCTATATGCTCTTGAATTAAATCTCTTGTACCAATGAAAAAGCAGACAGTGCCAAAGGCCTTCTGACACGCTTCCGTAGCATCATCAATTTCAACCTTCGGCTTTCGGAGACCGAAGCGGGACCATATGGGGCGCATGATAACCTCCTTGATGTCCTCCCTCACCGTCAAGTCGCTCTTCACATAAAACCATTCTTCCATCCAAGTTCCGGGCCATCTCTTCCGAAATGTTGGCACTGGGTGGCTTGCGTTGGCGCGGGCGACAAATCCATAACAACCGAAGTTGTTGTGATACTGTTCTTTGCCCATGGCCTTCGTCTCATATAGAAGTTCGTGCATGCTGCAGAAACATTTTGCGCTGGGCTCTATCCCTTGGCTTCTTACTGCCCAGACGAAGACTCCCATCCTTAGTATGGCTTTGGGGGTCAACTGATGAAGGAAAATTTGGTAGGTTTTTAGCACTTCAACTACAAACCTGCTTCGTGGGAACCGAAGCCCAGCTTTGAAGAAGCTTCGGTAGATCACAACTTCATTTTCCTCAGGGGCAGGGACGTTGCTGTCTCCACCAACTCTTACAATAGACATATCCCGAAAGTACCTTCCTCTCATATTGCCAAAATGACTCTGTTTAATTGTTGATTTCCCAAATATTGTATGACTTGGCCTCCAGGGCCGATCCTCAGAATCTTCACCCCCGCTTTCTGCATCATAATTGTCACTGTCACCAGTATCTTCAGACAAGCCATCCAGTATCTCCCTAGTAATCTTCTCTGTATTTGTTTTTGCCATTGACTCGATAAATCCAGCAATGTAGGGATTCACAGCCTTCTCCTCTAAAAGCTTCTCCTCTTCAGTCAGCTTCGTCTCAGCAACAACCTTCTTGTCTTGAGACATTTCTCCTTCAGCAAGGACGAAAAATGCAACTTCTTAGCCGAAGCTCAGAAAGCTTGAAAACTAGCAAGCGTTAGTGAGCAAGTGCTACGAAATTGAGGAAGTAAAACAAATGGCACAAGCAGCATATCAAATACAGCTGGTGCGAGTTCTTATTTACACGCTTAGTGCGCTCCAAATTGGGGGCCCCCGTTTGTCAATGACTGTTGCTATTCTAGCAAAGGGAAGGTGTTTTTTCGGACCTTCGGCTTAAGGCCTTCGTCCATGTCGTAGTCTGAATTTGTTATCTTAACAAATTAATACTGCGAGGGGCTACTGTTGGGGGCCTTTGTCCTCCAAAGGTCCCCAAAAACGTGATTTCACAATATCTTCCAAGTGTGACATATGAACAGGTACCTTCGAACTCGGGTTAAAAGCATGTACGATGTGGAAAGCATGATTATGATGGAACCTCCCAAGTCATTAGGCCCACCTATAGTTGTCCTTGTCCAACAGACCTCAGACAACCCTGTAGGTGCCCCGGAATCACTTGACAAGTTCGGTATCTGCTTTCCTTACCTTTCCCAAGAGCGTTTCACCCGTCACGCAGACATTACAACCATCAGAGATACGAAAATGTGGAAGCAGTTACATTAACTTACCTTTATTAGAAAGTAAGACAGAGTTATATAGTTACAGACCAGAACATAATATATGAGTCCTGAGTATTATTATTACAAACCATGGGAGGCAAAAACCCCTCTCGATAAGTATTAAACAAAAGTTTTATGGAGGATCCTTTCCTCCAGCAGCTTTAGTCTTGATGCTCTTCCTTTGGTACCACCTTTGAATAGAAGCAACAAAAGTTTGTCGCTTCTTCACCTAAAACAACATGGGACAAAGCCCTAAGTATGGAATTACTCAGCAAGTCTTACCAGACTAAAGAAAAGACTCTAGGGTATGCTGGCTAAAGGAAGTCAAGGTAAGGCTTATCAATAATCAATGACTTTGTTTGTAGAAATGCTTACTAAGAGTGGATCCTTAAAAATCCAGTTTTATTTGTCAGGTTAAGTAAAATTACCTGCAACTAGGGTTTTCTCTATCCTAGTTCAATCACTTGACCTGCACTAGCCAATTTCTTAACAACCCTTCATCTTTACTGGACTTCTACGTATAGGTCAGTGACCAAGTCTTCATAACCGCGAAGTTACGGCGATCCGAATCGATTATACTCAGCTAAGGATCTCCGATCACACGACATATGTAGCACTTAACCCTTGCATATGTCAACCCGCCACCGGGGTTCTTAAGACCAGATAAGGTTCACGCCAACCGAGAGCACAGATACACCACCGTCCAGCCTCTTGCCACGGAGTGTACACGCTACTCTCGTCATCTCTCCACTCCCATTGCGTGGTATCTTATTCTGGTATTAGTCTGCCCGAGGCAAAGCTTACCCTTGATGAGGCATGTGACCAGTTAAAGGGTCCTCGGTCATCAAGCCTACATCGGCACGGTCCTTAATCGACTCAAACGGAGACACTACACCGAGACTCTCTTCTCGTGCAAGTCACCCGCCCGGTCTCAGCTTAATCATTTCAAACCCAAAGTTTGGTACCTGACAGAGGTACATCTTCTCGGATGTTGAACCCATCATGGCCATGATGGATCCACTATCAAGTTTTATTTTCAAAAGCATCCCACCCACTTTGCAACATCATCTTTGAGAAAACAAAACATTTTGTCTTTCTAAAGCAAAGCTAAGCATAAGAAAACCTTTTGTAAAACAGGGATTAGGATGTAATCCAAGGAAGGAGATGCAGCAACAGTTTAGCACACAACTCCTATTACCTAATGCATCAAGTAAGTGAGAAAGATTTTAAAAGGAACAAGGAGGTGGCAAATGCACCGGGGCTTGCCTTGTGTTACTAGTGAATCAGGCTCAGTTCCGCAGATATCAAAATAGAAACAGTTTCCTGCCTGATGTTCCTCAGGTGGTGGTGGTGAAGTCTTCTCTTCTTCGACTTCTACTTCTTCTTCGTTTTCTAAATATAACCATACATAATAATGAATGCCCATGTAATGCTCATGAGAGTGCAAAGATAATAAAAGTTCATTATCTAAAGTCTTGAACACAACTTTCCTTCACGGTTCTCCGAGAACTTAGGGTTTTCGGAGTCTTTAGTGAAGTTCATAAGGTAGGGGCTAGGGTTTTGGGTTCTAAGTATCAAACATGGTCCAAATCATATCAAACTTTACCCAAGGCTTCTAAATAATATTTAAGGGTCATCTAAAAAGTTTGGGAATTTTTTGAATTATTATTGATTCTCTAAAAATCCAGAAATAAGGTTTTAGACTGTTTTAAATACTTTATAATTTCCTATTTGGACAAAAGATTATGAAACTATTTTTATTAAATTCTATAGGAAATTAGAAACCTAGAAAAATTAGTTTGGTATTTTTATCATTTTTCTACAATTTCTTATAGGTTTCCAAATTCTGGTAGAAAAAGAAAAAGAAAAAGTCATGAATAGTACTGGACCGAATCGGGCCCCAGTCGGGCTATTAACAGCAGAAATGCGCCCGCGCGCGCCCGCGTCGACTTTTGCAAGAACAACCCTGGATTCTTGAATAACCTAAAGTGGGGTCGCAGCACTATTAACTCAGGCACTGACACCTCACACAAACACCCCTCAAGTTCTATCTCTTCACAACACTCAGTCCACGACGGTGACTGGTGGGGAGCCGAGCTCTAGCGAGCCACTACTGGCCGGGTTACACCAAGACCGGTGCTCCCTAATGACTAGAACCTAATTCAAACCTTAATAAATGTTTTCCCTCAACTAATTTCTGGATTGAAGCCCTACAGCGCCTTGCCCATGGTGACCGCGAGCACCACGGGCAATCCAGCGCGTTCCCGGTGATCTATGGGGTTCTAGCTCAACTGGGCGGGTCGGTGAGCATCAAGAGCAAGGAAGGGTGCCAAAACAAGAACGCAGCGGGCGAGATTGGACCTGAATTGGGCTGGCCACAGTGAGGTCTTTTCTGCGGCGTTCTTGAGAGATTTGGGGGAAATTCAAAATTGAAGCTCTCTGGTGATCGATTGAGGGCACGGTTTGGGTGGCTTGGTGCTTGACTACCCTATGGAGCTCACGGTGGCCTCAATTTATAGTAGGCAAGAGCGGTGGCCATTGAATCGGACGACGACGCACGGCGGTCGGAGGAGTGGGAGGTCACTGGCGCAAGGAATTCGTGGCATCTACCGTGGCAACCCTCACCGGCGATGATCAGACGGCCAAAGTGAGTCACGGCGATGCAGTGAATGTGCCCAGGTACGTGGCGCAAGGCCGTGAAGCGGCTGTCACCGGCGAGCTCATCCGAAGCGACCGTGGCAAGCTCGGTACGGTGGTCAGAGTAGTTTAATGGTCGGAGTATATCCACGGCGATGATACTTACTTAACCCCGAGCGTTATCCAGTCGATCTGAACGCGAATCACGGCGGCGAAGGCACGAATCTGCGCGCGGCTCGTCGGCGGCGAGGTTCTCTGAACCTGATCCCCCCTATTCACTGTACCATGGTGATTACCATGCAGTCAGTCTGTTAGAGCAAAATCAGAGCCACTTTTCTCCTCATTTAATGTGACAACCCCATCATCCCACTGCATCAAAGTTATAGCCCAATTAACCAACTGCAATCTTGCTATGGGGATCATGCCCAAACTTGCGCTGGATTATGTTCAAATCTGGGTTCAAAGATTGCCCCATTACACTATCAAACCAGGTTCAGTCTCCAGACAGCCTAACAGCCCATCTTTGGGTGTATTTTTCTTCATATTTTTCATAACAACAGTGTTGCATCCCTAAAGCAAAGTTGTTCTCCTTTGATAGATCTATAGAATTGATGTGGTGACCTAGGGCAAAAACCTTATGGTTTGAAAGTTACAAGGCCCCAAAGTTGAGCTAATATTACTAATTTTAGACTTAAGCAATTGGAGTATGAGTGGGGCTCTTTTGCAAATAAGTCCAAAACTCAAGGTTTAGGTTGCAAATCTTCATAATTGTGAACCATATAACTTAAGACACCTTACTTTCATGGTTTTTGCACTTTAGCCCAAAAGTGCACTAATTTTGCACTTTAGCCCCCTAGGGTTTAAGTTTAGGCCTTCTAGGTTTCCATTTAGGGTTTGTGATACTTTAAGGGCTTTAATGCCACTTTAGTCCACTCGTGGTGATATTTTATGATTATTATAACCAAGCTTTGGAGTTTTCTCTTGGTTAAATTCTGGTTACCCCTTTAAGCTCAATCTAGGGTTAAGTACTCTACCCCAGGGTTTTGTTCACAAAATGTCATATCAATACAACTTGTTTGAAATTTTTGCCTAGTGAATGCACTCTAAGTGTGACAAACATATGATATGCCAATGCTTATGATGTTATGCTCAAGTTTTAGTAATAGTAACACAAGGGGTGTTACATCCTTCCCCCCATAAAAGAATCTCGTCCCGAGATTAAAAGTCCTAGGGCAAGTAATGGAAAAGGAAATGCTTCACATTTTTATTTCCTTATTCTTGGTACAAGGCAGGGGTGGTTTGGGGCTCACTCCTTTATTATAACAATTATATACACTTTACAAATTACATGAGGCTAAAAAGCCTGGGAAATTCTTTTCTAAAAAGTCTCGAGTTTCCCATGTAGCCTCATCTTCTAAATGTTGGTTCCACTGTATCTTATAAAATTTGAGAGTTCTTCTTCGGGTAATTCTGTCCTTTTGATCCAAGACTCGAATAGGATGCTCTGAATATGTCAAGTCTGGTTCTAGGGCAACATCCGTCACTTCAATAGTTTGATCGAGAACCCGAAGACACTTCTTCAATTGAGACACGTGGAACACATTATGTACTGTAGACAAGGTTTCGGGTAACTGGAGTCGGTATGCCACTTCTCCATATTGTTCAAGAATAGGAAAAGGACCAATATACCAGGGTGCAAGCTTCCCCTTAACCCCAAAACGTGATACACCTTTTATTGGTGAGACTTTCAAATAAACATAATCTCCCACCAGAAAATACAAGGGCATCCGTCGTTTGTCTGCATAACTTTTCTAACGAGCTTGAGCTTTCTTCAAATTATGAGTTATTCGTTGAACTTTCTCTTCGGTCTCTTTTACCATATCTGTCCTGAAGAAACTCCTTTCCCCTAGTTCAGACCAGTTTAACGGAGTTCGACATCGTCGCCCATACAAAGCTTCAAAGGGTGCCATCTGGATGCTTTCTTGATAGCTATTATTGTATGAGAACTCCACTAATGGTAAATAATCATCCCATTTCTGTGGGAATTCCAAAACACATGCTCGCAACATGTCTTCAAGTATCTGATTTACCCTCTTAGTTTGCCCACTGGTTTGAGGATGATAGGCCGAACTATGGAGCAACTTAGTGCCCAAAGCTTTGTGAAGTTCTTCCCAAAATTTGGATACGAATTGAGGTCCACGATCCGACACTATAGTCTTCGGAACACCATGCAAACTGAGAATGCGAGCAATGTACAGTTTCACATATGTGAGGACCGGGTAATATGTTTTGACTGGCAGAAAATGAGCAATTTTTGTAAGCCGATCAATTATAACCCAAATAGAGTCATACCCCTTTGCTGTTCTGGGCAATCCCACAATGAAGTCCATACTTATATCTTCCCATTTCCATGTTGGTATTGGTAGAGATTGTAATGGACCAGCAGTCTTCATATGTATGGCTTTGACACGCCTACAAGTGTGTCACACCCGGTTTTAGAAGGCAAACCGAATGCGAACCATGTACGTGCCAGGATCAGCAATTCACGTACACAGCAGTTACATAACATGGACATCATCACACAGTGCTTAAATAGTATTAAAAAGGGAAATAATAGTCGATTACATCATATGTCTGAGACATCCACATAGTCTTTACAATAATCAAAGTGCGGAAAAGAAACGTAGATAAACGTGGCCTTCACAGGCAGCCGACTGGGGGTTACCGCTAACCCACGCCTAGAACTCGTCATAATCTTGGAACTCCTGATGGTCTCCTTCTACGGCTTCATCTTCTCCTGAGCAGTGGTTGCAATGCTGACAACCTGGGGATGGGGGGTTGGTGTGTAGAGCAAGGGTGAGTACACATCAACATACTCAGCAAGTATCATGTTTGGCTGTAGTGGACTAGCTTTATGTGGGGGTAAGTCAAGCAGTTGCTTTTAGTTGGTCAGGTTATTATTACTAGTAGAGAAAGCCAAGTTTTAGAATTAACCTATGTTATTAACCCAAACGTACTCCTTCCAAACGAAAAGAATACCACTTACCATTACCATAATCAATACCAAAACCATCAATCTCATTGCCACCTGTAATCCGAACATCCCTGATCAAGTACCACTAATCACTGGAGCTCCCTTGGCCGCTCATAACCGCGAGCATGGCTGATATATCAGTTTTCAAACAGTCTGCAGAGGTTGTGCACTTTACCCACAAGCCGTGATTTCCCTTTCTGCCCGGAGATCATGACTCTCCATTGATCACTACCAAGGTGACCCAGCAGGATATCACTATGTAGCCTTTACAAAGATTCCCCGGGGCTGTAGCCGCCCGTTAGGTTTCCTAAATGTACCGCACTCCTCCCCAAGGGACAAATCAACCTTGGCAGAGCGAGCCACATACACCGAGCCCCATTGACGGCACAACGGCTAAGCGGACTACACCTCGGTTCCTCTAATTATTCAGCTAAGGGCGTCCCACTCCACCCTCATGGTTGCACTGTTTTCCCGAGCGGTCATCCAACGAACAGGTCCTTACGGAGAGGCACTCGAGAAACCGCTCGAGCCCCCTTGAAGGTCACAAGTATAACATCATAAGAAAAGAGGGGAAAACAGCGTATCATTGATAATTCTCATCATGTTCATTGATTAGAGTTGAGCAATAGCATAAGACTAAGCAATAATAATCCGACCCAAATAGGTAAACAAGGACATGGACAACAAAAGCTAGTCAATCCTTAGGTATAAATGTGTAATGCGGGAGGTGAATTAAAGAATGTATAGGACAGAGATAGGTCAAGGGACACTTGCCTCCACCAACCGACTGCTGCTCAGGGGCTTCTCCTGCGAGTTCTTCAGGCTCTTCAACCGGACCGTTCTCTATGCGAGTGCAGACATACATACATCCATCCATTCAAATTAGGAAACAAACAATACACCATACAAGAGAACAAGTAGATTAAACATGCATAGAATATGACATACGATATTACATTTACCATGGTTAGAAAGAAACGGGGGAAGGTCTCACAGGGGTTAAAGCTTATGCTCGAGGCGCATTACGGGTAGACGAATAACTAGACGTTACGTGCTCTAGTTCTACTTAGCTCCAATAATAAGGATTAGCTACATGCACTAATAGAAACATGACCACTTTCAGTTGATCAACATTAAATGAGCTAGACGATTAACTATATGAATTAACTAACGTAACCAATTTCCAAATTGAGTTTCCTATTTCACTAACATGAACAACGTGATTAGCGCGCATAAAATATACGGGGGGGGGGGGGGGGGGTAGACGGGCACGTGTAGGGGTAGACGAGGGCACGGCGAGCCCTGCCAAGGCACCGCGCGCACCATGCGAGCAGCGCGCACGCAAGGCCGCACACACGCGCCGCGAACTAGCCGTTCACACGTCGGGGTCGCGCGCTGGCCGAGCTTAAGGCCGAGCTCGAGGCCGCGCCGGGGCCGTCACGACGCGAGCAGGACACGCCGGGGCGGGCGGGCGGGCGCGCCATGGCCGGGACGGGGCCGAGGCCGGGCGCGCGCGCATGGCGGGGAGAGGGCACGCCGCGCGGGCGCCATGGCCGGCGAGGCCACGGCCGGCCACCACGCCGGGGCAGGGGACGGCGCGGGCGCGACAGGCAGGGGTCACCATGGCCGGGGCGGGCGGGGTCGGCGAGCGAGGCCGGGGCAGGACGAGCTCGTGGCGGGCGAGCCGAGGGCGGGCGCGGCCGGGGGCCGGCGAGCCGAGGCAGGGCGCGGCCGCGGCGGGGAGGGCACCGGCGAGCGTGGGGGCGGGCTGGGGCGAGCGCGCGCGGGCGGGGCGGGGCTCGCCGCGCCGCGGGAGGGCGCCGGGGGCCGGGCGCCATAGCCGGCGAGCTTAAGGCGAGCGGGGCCGGGCGCGGTCGGGACGCGGGAAGGGCGTCGGCGGGCGGGGGAAGGAGGAGGGAGGGGAGAGAGAAGAGGAGAGGGGGAGGGAGGGGCTCACCATGGGCGGGGATCGGCGGCGGCGGCGGTTTCGAGCGAGTAGGGGATCGGGGCGGGCTGGGCACGGGAGAGAGAGAGATTTGGGGGGAGGGGAGGGGATGACAGGCGGGGCCCGCAGGGGAGGGGAGAGAGATTTGGGGGGGAGGAGAGGGGGGCGGCTGGGCCGTTCCTGGGCCCAAAGCGGGGGGGACGGGGGGAGGCGAGCTGGGCCGCCACACCACCGGCCCATGGCGCGAAGGGGGGGAGGGGAGAGGGGGCGTGGCCGGTTGGGCCGGCCGGCCAGCTGGGCCGTGCGCCCAGGGGGGCGGCTGGGCCAAAAAGGGGAGGAGAGGGAGGGGAGAGAAAAGAAAAGATTTCCCCTTTTTTGATATCTATTTTCTATATGAATGCTTTCACATTTTCAACAATCAAAAATGCATGGTTCGGCATGGTGCAGCAAATCAAAGAAATTAACTCTAGGGTTTACCATTATCACATGACTTAAAGTTTTGAAGACGAGTGAGGTTTTAGCGAAAAGAAATGGGAAAGAGGGGTAACGCCCGAATTTGGCGAGCGATAGAGAAAAGAAAAAATTCAACTCGAAATTCGGGGCGTTACAAAGTGTCACATTTTGCCACATAGCGTGTGATTTCAATCTTCATCTTCGTCCACCAGTAATGTTGTTTTAGGTCATGATACATCTTAGTGCTTCCGGGATGAATAGAATAGCGACTAAGATGTGCTTCATCCAAAATTTGTTGGTGGATTTATTCATTCTTTGGCACAACTATGCGGTTGTTGAACCATACAATGCCTTGATCGTCTTTTCTAAAGCACTTGGCTTTTTCGGCCTCTATTTTCTCATGGATGTGCTTCATACCCTCATTATCCTTTTGAGCATCCATTATCCGTTGTAAAAGGACTGACTCAAGCTTTAATTGATTTAAGGTTCCATGTTGGATCATTCCTAGGTTTAACTTCTCCATCTCCTGGCATAGTGTAACGCCAGAGATCTTCATGGTAAGACAGTGACAGGAAGCCTTGCGGCTGAGTGCATCTGCCACTACATTGGCCTTGACTGGGTGGTAGTGAATTTCCAATTCATAACCCTTAATAAGCTCGAGCCATCGCCTCTGTCTCATGTTCAACTCTGACTGGGTGAATATGTACTTCAAACTTTTATGATCTGTATAAATGTGACAGATATTCCCTAGCAGATAATGACGCTAGAGTTTTAGGGCATGAACCACTGCAGCTAACTCTAGATCATGAGTGAGATAGAGTTCCTCATGCCGGCGCAACTGCCTTGAAGCATAAGCTATCACTCGGCCTTCTTGCATCAGAACACAGCCGAGGCCACTGCCTGATGCGTCACAATACATATCCAGTTGAGCCAATACCGGAGCAGTGGTTAACAATACCTTCAATTGTTCAATGGCTTCATTACACTTTGAAGACCAAATAAATTTAGTATCATTCTTCAATAAACTTGTGATTGGTTTCACAAGCTTGGAAAAATCTGGTATGAATCGACGGTAATAGCCAGCTAGCCCAAGGAAACTTCGGACTTGATGTACAGTGGTTGGGGGTTTCCACTCCAAAATATCCTTGACTTTGCTAGGATCCACCGCAATCCCCTTGGCAGATAATACATGTCCCAGAAATTGGATTTCTTCTAGCCAGAACGCGCACTTACTGAACTTAGCATATAATTGGTGCTCTCTTAAGCACGTCAACACGATCCATAATGTTGAGCATGCTCCTTTTCATTCTTGGAATATATCAAGATATCATCAATGAATACCACCACAAACTTATCCAGCTCGAGCATAATACCGAGTTCATAAGATAGGTGAAGTGGGCAGGAGCATTTGTTAGTCCGAAAGACATAACCAGATATTCAAATAAACCATGCCGCGTAGTGAATGCGGTCTTCGGTATATCTTCGGGCCGGATACAGATCTGATGATAGCCCGATCTAAGGTCAATCTTGGAGAAGACCCTCGCTCTAGTCAGCTGATCAAATAGAATGTCAATCCGTGGAAGTGGGTACTTATTTTTGATAGTAACCTCATTAAGGGGTCTATAATCCACGCACATCTATAGTGTTTGATCCTTCTTCTTAACAAATATGGCTAGATAGCACCATGGTGACGAGCTTGGCCGGATGAATCCCTTCTCCAGTAGATCTTGTAAATGGGTCTTGAGCTCTGCCAGTTCATTTGGAGGCATTCGGTACGACCTTCTAGAAATAGGAGCCATACCGGGCTTTAACTCAATCACAAATTCAACATCTCTTTCTGGAGGCAATCCGAGCAAATCTTCTGGAAAAACATCTAGGAACTCACATACTACCGGAATATCTTGGATCTCCGGTATGATAGCTTCATATACTCTACCAAATGGTTTAGCTGGAATGGCCTTGGGGATGGTCAAGAGAACCTCTTCTTGGCCATAACTCAATTTGATAGTTCTCAATTCAGTATTGAGAATAGCTTTATGTTGGGCCAACCAATTCATGCTCAGAATTACATCTATGTCTTGGCCTTTCAGAACAATCATATTAGTAGGAAAGTCTCGTTCAGCCAATGTTACGGGCACTTGGTAAGCCACTTCTTTAGTAAATATTTGTCCCCCAGGCGAATGAATTTTAAACCCTTCCATTGATTCATGGTATGGAATGCAATGTTGCTCCACAAACTTCTTGCTTATAAACGTATGCGAAGCACCAGAATCAAAAAGAATAATTGTGGGGTGATTGGCCACGAGAAACGTACCCATCATAACCAGTTCTGAAAGTTCCCTTTGGCCTGGGAACAAGATCTGGATGTCGCCTAGAGGGGGAGGTGAATATGAGAATAAAAATTATCACTGTAAAACTTAAATTCTTACTCTACTCGAAGACTAGAACGCAGTGGAGTGAAGGACCCTTCGAGTAGGTTGCAGTGGAATAGAAGATCCTGTCTCAAAATGTCCTGCACTTCAAATAAAGCTTATACCAAAGATAAGTGTTGAAGTGCAGATATAAAAGCGAGTAAGACAGAGAGTCAGAATACAATATGGAACAGAGCACACAGACGCAAGGATTTATCCCGAGGTTCGGCCAAGCCTGAAACGCTTGCCTAGTCCTTGTTGGAGTTAGCCACACCTGGGCTTGGAGTCTGTTTCAACTCCTTCCTCTGGTTGCTCAAATCTGTCAATCTGACAGATAGAGCCTTCCACTATGTTGAGATGGTTACAACGAAACCGCGGCTGCTTACAATCTTCTTGGCAGCACTCCGGCAGAGTAACGATATGCTCAAGACCTTGCTCTAGCTCTTAGCAGATCTTCTCCACTCTCTAAAGGCGTATACCTTTTCCTTCTACAAACTAGAGAGATACACACAAGAGGGAGAGAGAGAATTGATCCGAGTGATGTCTACACTTGTTGGCTGCACTTGTACACTTGATTGAGGCGCCTAGAGGTCCCTTTTATAGGCACAAGGGGCCTAGGAGCCGTTGGAAGCAATCCAGGAAGGCAAATCTTGCCTTTAGTCGGGTGGCGCATCGGACAGTCCGGTGCACCACCGGACACTGTCCGGTGCCTGATTTCCTTCCAAAAGTGGTGCAGACGACCGTTGCAGTCTTGGAGCCGTTGGCGCACCAGACACTGTCCGGTGCGCACCGGACAGTCCGGTGCCCCCATCTGACCGTTGGCTCGGCCACGCGTCACGCGCGGATTGCGCGGCCGACCGTTGGCCCAGCCGACCGTTGGCTCACCGGACAGTCCGGTGCACCACCGGACAGTCCGGTGAATTATAGTCGTACGTCGCCAGACTTCTCCCGAGAGCGGCGACTTCGTCGCAGCTGACTCATCGGACACTGTCCGGTGCACCACCAGACAGTCCAGTGATTTATAGTCGTACGCCGCCGACTTCTCCCAAGAGCGGCTGTTCACCAGAGTTTAGCCTGGCACACCGAACACTGTCCGGTGCACCACCGGACACTGTCCGGTGCACCACCGGACACTGTCCGGTGCACCACCGGAGAGTCTGGTGTGCCAAGCCGAGCTGAAGTTGGCTGCTCATAGCCAACACTTTTCCTTTTCTTTTCTTCTTCTTTTCTTTCTGTTTCCAGCACTCAGACAGACCGTGTTAGTACTCAAAAACAATGTATTAGGTCTGGAAACATACCTCGTGCCTTTATTTGCGCTTTACCCAATTTTAGCATTTGGCATGTTTTGATATTTAATGTGGAACTCCAAAACCTCAAGTCAGCTTGACTTGATCTAGATTGATATGTCGGAGTTCCAACACCCTGCAAAGGTCATATAGAATGTATCCAAACATAGGAACAACCCAAACTAAGGATCAAGGTGAACTTAGCTCTTTTGGGCTGCTTCCAGTTCTGGTTTTGACACTGCTTCTTCTTCTAGTGACCTTGTGCACTTCTTAGAGCTTGATCTTGAGCCTTATGACTTACACCACAAAACTGTAGCTGTTATCTCATTGGTTGTAAGTCACGTCCTTATGTAGTGATCCTTGATGTGCCATAGCTCTTCTCAACTCGATCATCCTTGACTTTGCAAGTCTTCTTCTTCACCCTTGGCTTTGGGTTCCTCAGCCTCTTTGACCTTCTCCCGTGCACTTGGTACCTCGAAGCACTTCTTGCCTCCATCCTTGGCTTGATCAGTTGTCTTCGAGCTACGCACCCGAGTCTCACTTTATGCAATGTCCATCTTACTTGTGATGCCCATTATCCATCCATCATCTAGTCCTTGGACAATCACACTTGTTCACTTGTGTTGAACCCTGTTAGCTTTATATTAAGCACCTGTTCAACACTTAGCACACTTGTTATCCTTTAATTGAGTTGTCATCCAAACACCAAAACCCAAGAGAGCTTTCAATCTCCCCCTTTTTGGTGATTGATGGCAACACAATTAAAGCTTACATATGAGTGAAATTTAAAGCACAAATTGTGAGTTCTAAGATTGTAGAATGCTCCCCCTAAATATGTGCTTACATTAGAATCTTAGCTTTGGCTTTAAATGCCAAAATGCACATACTTAGGCTATTCGAAACATTTCTACACCTTAGCACTTTTTGGGATGCATTGTGTCAAGAATCAAACCATGATGCTATAACACACAAATGCACATAATCAGAGTTAAACACCATTCAATTGAGTGGATATAACACAGGAATATCAACCTACCACTATTCACCATTAAGATACCAATTTAAACTAAGATACAATTTAAAACAATCTTAAAGCATCATTAAACCATTAACCACATGCACCATTATCCACATGGCTATCTATTTCAGAATGAACACAATAGATGCCAATTAATTCATAGCAGCGGAAGCACTAGTCCATATGATGCAACACATATAATACTGCAAGAAGCATATGAATAACACACTAGCAAAGCTCAAACTAACACATCACCCCTTAGGATAAGCTTTCCTCTCAGGTTGAGATAAGCTTTAATGCACAACTTCTCCCCCTTTGACATCAAACACCAAAAACCATACTCAAGCAAGAACATAGGATGATGTCAAGGGACAGCAGGGTGTTAAGGAGGAAAAACACACTATCAAAACTCCCCCTTATTCATTAAACATATGCACCAGAGATATTAGGATACATTTACGCAAAATATCAATACTTCCTTTTGTACCTTTACCATGTTGTGATGTGCTTCCCATCTTGAAAGTATTAATCTCCGGGAGTTTCTCCACACTTGTGCCTGATCCTAACCTTTTCTTGTTGCTAAGACACCAAGCTTAGAGCAAGTTATAGTATTGGCACACAATGAAGCTACTATTCTAGTGATTATCAAAAGATGTCAATTGAAGCAAACTATCACAGCTACCAATTGAAAGGTCATTTATTATCATAGCTCCATGATATTTAAGGATAAGCATCTAGTATCACCAAATATTATAGAGCATGAGCAATCTAAAAATATGCAATTACTCACGACTTAAGATACCAATTTCTTGACTTACAGAGGTACCCAAGTCCTAGTTGCTCCATTTCTTGCTCATCTTCTCTTTTCCATCTTGAGACTATACAAGATTGCTCAAGAAACAATTAGTCTCAAAAGACACAAGTTATGTGTGCTCCCCCTAAACTTGTGCATCAAGTATTTGAATAACTTGCACTTTGCACATTCTAGCTTTCTCAGAACTAGAGGGGATCACAACATCTCATGGTCAAGGCATACTCTATCAATTTCATCACAAGGATATACCAATTGAATACCAAATGAAAGGTTGACTTAATACAATAATGCATGCCTCAAGAAGTATAACATTTTACCAGTAATCTAGGCATGCTTCATACATGATAATCATCCTACCACATATACCAATTGAAAATTACAAGATCATGCACATAAGTCACAATGTCTAAGCACATCATAATTAAGAAGGTTCCTTAGGTACACCAAAAGAAACAACATTTTAAAGTAAGGAGCACTTAAGCCAAGATACTACCAATTCAGAGGCAAGAACATAGCTGTGATCACAATCAATGAAACTTCAGTATATTCAATGAAATTGCATAGTTCCATTCTCCATACCTTTGCCTTTTCCTGAATTGCCATGAGAGCACCAGTTGTTACCACAAGTTCCCTATTGTTTATGCACTTCATAGCTCGAGAGGTTGCATTAGAGGCATATCACATAGTGCCAAAATAGGGTAATTATGTGATCATGGACTAAACAAGATGTCATGCTTGCGCACATAGGTTACTCATTACACACGTATAGCATGATTTACAAAAAGATACAGGTTTATCCATGAACACATAAAGGATTAATCATGTTAAATATCTCAAATGATAAGCTACCCAATGAATGATTCGAAAGATATGACTTATAGAGCACCCAGTCATGATTAAGCAAACATGAATGTGATCTTTGAAATCATGAATCAATTATTAACAAGGTTCAACACGAGCAATCTTAAAAGTGTAACTACTCCAAGGACATATAGCATGACAATCAATTTTTAAGAGTAATACTGATAATGTACTTAAGAAGCACAGGTACCGTCCTTTGGAGAGCCAGATGCACAATCAAGGTCCTTTGCTTGATTCACCAATAATGATTAAGAACCTCTACAACTTATTTCACTTGAGATGAACATGGGATTAGTGTCTCACAATAATTCAACCTTGGGTAAATGAATAAACACCAAAACAATTAACAGCTTAAGCATAGAGTTTAAGTTAACTGTCTTAAGCTCTCCCATGGTCTCTAGTCCATCTCAAGACACCTGCATGGTCTAGTTAGCACAGTTTGGTACCCACCTCGGGATGGGTCCACGACGTTCAACTAAAAGTGCCTTTGGTACCCAAATAGTCTTTGTGCTAGTTCTAGGTGATCTCGTTATAGATCTAGCACAAGTGTATGATTTGGGTCTCCTAAGCGAATGAGATTGAGACAAATTCACTTGCTTAGGAACCTCACCTTTATTACATACCTTGGATAGATGACCCTGCTCACCACACTTGTAGCAGAAGCGTCGCTCAACCTGACATGACGCTTGTTGTTTGTCATTTTCCTTGGTGAGAGTCATCTTGGAGAATGCACATGTTTGATTCTTCATGACTGGACATGAAGTGATCATGTGGTCCTTGTTGTTGCATCCAAAACATCTCCTTGTCCCTTCGTCCTTGTCTTTGTATGGACAAGATGCGATGAGGTGGCCTAATGCCTTGCACTTGAAGCATCTCCATTTTCCTCTTCTCTTGTTACTTTTAGATGACATAGAGAAATTATTAGTGCAAATAACATGATTAATTGAATCATTACCTTTTTCCTGTATCATGTTGACAGCTTCACTTATTGCTTTAGGAACATCTCTTTCAAGGAGTTTGACCCTTGCTGCGGTTTCTCCTTCCTCAAGCTTCTTCACCACGTTTTCACAGATATCTTGAGGAAGTTGAGCATGGCGTCTTCTCCTTAATTGTCTTTGTTTCTTGTTCCCAAGCAATTTCCTTTTTGACCCTACAACTTGTTGCTCATTCAAACATTTGCTTCCTTTTGAGCGACAGGGGTTAGCACATGACGATATATTTTCTAGATGTGTACTTGTGCAAGAATGAGGTTCACATAAATTTAAGTTTGTAATTTCAACCTCATGAGCAACATTAAGCATGATATGGTCATCAACTAGTTTACTATGAGAATATGATAACCTATCATACTTTTTACCTAGAGCAAGCTTTTCTAGATTTAGAAATTCTACTTGCCTCTCAAGCATGGCATTTTCCATTTTAAGTTGAGCAACACAAGATAAATCATCATCATTATTTCTTTGCTCAATTAAAACTGACTCATACCGTTGGACCAAATCATCATGAGAGCACTTTAGCTCCTCATGTTCTTTGGTCATCTTCTCCAGGCTGTTGTTGGTTTTGATGAGGGACTCCTCTAGCCTGAGAAGCGTCTCGCCTTGTTCCTTGTTCCTTCTCAACAGCTTAACCAAGAGTGCTTTGTCCTCTTTGTTGAGATGGATATAGAAACGGCGAATCTCCTCTTCTTCCACATCATCGGTCTCATTTTCCCTATCATTAATGTCAGTGGAAGCAATATAGGAAAATGTACCTTGTGGTGATGAAGATTCATCCTCGCTATCATCCTCATATTCCTTCTCATCATGGCTTTTGTCTCCACCGTCATTGTTAGCAATAAAACATTTATTATTAGTGGAGAGAAAACCTGTCGACGAGGTGGATTCATCGTTTGGTGCCCAACACTTTTCTTCTCCCTTTGAATGGTTAGTATCACAAGTAATATAGGGAGTAGGAGCATCACAATTTGCCATAGAATATTTTCCTTTAATTCTATTCCATAAATCATGAGCATCAACAAATAAATCACTATCACTACTCATGATGGCAAAATAAGCACTTCTAGAAAGAGAGTCAACTAAGATGTTGCAAGCATGGTGATTGAGAGATAAACATCTTAGTTCAACATTACAAGGATTTTTACTAATATCAGAGGGAAAAATACTTCTACTAAAGACCTGTCTCAAATCAGGATCAACACTCATGAAAGCATTATAAATAGAGACAGACCAAGACATGTAATTAGAGCCATCGCCTAAAAGAAGTTCTACAGTTACCTCTTGTGACGACATCGTCATCTCCGGATAGCTAAGCCCACACTGGAGAGGCCTTGCTCCGATACCAATTGAAAGTTCCCTTTGGCCCGGGAACAGGATCTGGATGTCGCCGAGAGGGGGGAGTGAATAGGCGAATAAAAATTATCACTGTAAAACTTAAATTCTTACTCTACTCGAAGACTAGAACGCAGTGGAGTGAAGGACCCTTCGAGTAGGTTGCAGTGGAATAAAAGATCCTGTCTCAAAATATCCTGCACTTCAAATAAAGCTTATACCAAAGATAAGTGTTGAAGTGCAGATATAAAAGCGAGTAAGACAGAGAGTCAGAATACAATACGGAACAGAGCACACAGATGCAAGGATTTATCCCGAGGTTCGGCCAAGCCTGAAACGCTTGCCTAGTCCTTATTGGAGTTAGCCACACCTGGGCTTGGAGTCTGTTTCAACTCCTTCCTCCGTTTGCTCAAATCAGTCAATCTGACAGATAGAGCCTTCCACTATGTTGAGATGGTTACAACGAAACCGCGGCTGCTTACAATCTTCTTGGCAGCACTCCGGCAGAGTAAGGATATGCTCAAGACCTTGCTCTAGCTCTTAGCAGCTCTTCTCCACTCTCTAAAGGCTTATAGCTTTGCCTTCTACAAACTAGAGAGATACACACAAGAGGGAGAGAGAGAATTGATCCGAGTGATGTCTACACTTGTTGGCTGCACTTGTACACTTGATTGAGGTGCCTAGAGGTCCCTCTTATAGGCACAAGGGGCCTAGGAGCCGTTGGAAGCAATCCAGGAAGGCAAATCTTGCCTTCAGTCGGGTGGCGCACCGGACAGTCCGGTGCACCACCGGACACTGTCCGATGCCCGATTTCCTTCCAAAAGTGGCGCAGACGACCGTTGCAGTCTTGGAGCCGTTAGCGCACCGGACACTATACGGTGCGCACCGGACAGTCCGGTGCCCCCATCTGACCGTTGGCTTGGCCACGCGTCACGCGTGGATTGCGCGGCCGACCGTTGGCTCACCGGACAGTCCGGTGCACCACCGGACAGTCCGGTGAATTATAGCCGTATGTCGCCAGACTTCTCCCGAGAGCGGCGACTTCGCCGCAGCTAACTCACCGGACACTGTCCGGTGCACCACCGGACAGTCCGGTGATTTATAGCCGTACGTCGCCGACTTCTCCCGAGAGCGGCTGTTCACCAGAGTTCAGCCTGGCGCACCGGACACTGTCTGGTGCACCACCGGACATTCTGGTGTGCCAAGCCGAGCTGAAGTTGGCTGCTCATAGCCAACACTTTTCCTTTTCTTTTCTTCTTCTTTTCTTTCTGTTTCCAGCACTCAGACAGACCGTGTTAGTACTCAAAAATAATGTATTAGGTCTGGAAACATACCTCGTGCCTTTATTTGCGCTTTACCCAATTTTAGCATTTGGCATGTTTTGATATTTAATGTGGAACTCCAAAACCTCAAGTTAGCTTGACTTGATCTAGATTGATATGTCGGAGTTCCAACACCCTGCAAAGGTCATATAGAATGTATCCAAACATAGGAACAACCCAAACTAAGGATCAAGGTGAACTTAGCTCTTTTGGGCTGCTTCCAGTTCTGGTTTTGACACTGCTTCTTCTTCTAGTGACCTTGTGCACTTCTTAGAGCTTGATCTTGAGCCTTACGACTTACACCACAAAACTGTAGCTGTTATCTCATTGGTTGTAAGTCACGTCCTTATGTAGTGATCCTTGATGTGCCATAGCTCTTCTCAACTCGATCATCCTTGACTTTGCAAGTCTTCTTCTTCACCCTTGGCTTTGGGTTCCTCAGCCTCTTTGACCTTCTCCCGTGCACTTGGTACCTCAAAGCACTTCTTGCCTCCATCCTTGGCTTGATCAGTTGTCTCTGAGCTACGCACCCGAGTCTCACTTTATGCAATGTCCATCTTACTTGTGATGCCCATTATCCATCCATCATCTAGTCCTTGGACAATCACACTTGTTCACTTGTGTTGAACCCTGTTAGCTTTATATTAAGCACCTGTTCAACACTTAGCACACTTGTTAGTCCTTTAATTGAGTTGTCATCCAAACACCAAAACCCAAGAGAGCTTTCAGGTTCGTTGTCCAGTATTGTGGCCACTTGAGTATAATAAGTTCGTCCCGTTTTATTTGTACTTTTGCCCGCGGTATTGTTTGCCGCATTTCCCTTTCCTTGAGCGGAATTCCCAGAACTCTGCTGATTACTTAATCGATTCTACTTCTGGTATGGACGGTCCTTGATAAAGTGTCCGGACTTTCCATAGTTGAAACAGTCAGTTGAAGAGCTTGGGAGGGCAGGGAAACGAGTGCCAGGGGCACCCGGCTAATTTGTTGGAGTGGGGGCAGTGGCGGGGCGAATGAAGACCGGTTGCTTGAAAGGTTAGGAGGGTGGACGTGGGGAAGAGCGATTAGGATTGAAAGGTTGGATTACCAACCTTTGTCTTTTCTCAGACCCTTGACTGGGCCTGTCGCCTCCGTAACCCTTGGATTTTCCGGAGCCTGCATATTTAGCCTCGACTGCCAGTGCAGTACTGACAGCCCTTCCATAGGAAAGATCAATGCAGGTGGCCATCTTTCGTTGCATTCGATCATTAAGACCTCTCATGAAGCAATTTCTCTTCTTTAGATCCATGTTGACTTGATCTATCGCATATTGGGACAAGTGAATAAATTTATTGAGATACTGGGTAACAGTATCCCCGCCTTGTTTCAGCTTCATAAACTCCTCCTGCTTCATGTGGAGCACCCCTTCAGGTATATAGTGCTCACGGAAAGCCAACTTGAACTCATCCCAAGTTATTTGATGACCAGCCGGTTGAACGGCTACAAAATTTCCCCACCAGCTGCTGGCAGGGCTACGCAATTGTTGTGCTGCGAATAGGGGCTTTTGAATCTCCGTACATCGGAGAAGCCCAAACTTCTGTTCAATGACGCGGATCCACTCATCCGCTTCCAGAGGATCTTCTGCCTTGACAAACAATGGAGGGCGTGTCTCTGAGAAATCTAGGTGTGATGTTTCGTAGGGTCCTTGCGGATATGCCCGCCCGCCTTGTTGCTGCATTTGTTGCCCTACCATTTCCCGCAGAAAGCGGGTGTTGTCGGCCGTAGCATTAACCAAGGCAGCGATAGCCTCGGCTAACGTTGGTGGTACTGGAGGTGGATTCGGGGTTGCTTCCCTCCCACTGGAGGTCCCTGCTCCATCCTGTGAACGTGTCTTGGAGGGCATCTGAGGCAACAAACATTTGGAAGAATATAATATGCCAAAGAAAACCATCCATTTTACATTAAAAAGGTAATGTTACAGACTCGAATTTTTACAACAGGATTACATTACCTATTGTTGGGGTCGTGCTTCGGTGCGCCGAAGGTCCCACACGAAGAAGCAACTTCGGCTGAAGTCGTCTCCAAAAGATGGCCGAAGGTTCCTTTTTATGGAGCTTCGGCGTTACAAACCGACATAGAAATAGAATGACCTTCTTATCCACAAGAGGTCTGAGTCAATGTTGTAAACTTTTGTAAGGGGCATAATTGTAATTTGTCACAGGCTGCGACCTGTGCCTATAAATAGATGAACAGTACCTCTGTACTGTTCACGCGAACCTGTCATTTGCCTTCGCATCACACTTGTACTCCTGCCTTCCTCAAGACCGAAGGTACATCTGTCATTTATATTCATTCGTATTAATAGAAATGGAAATGATTCTATGTTAACATTTGAATGTCCATTTTATACCTCATGATTTATATGAATGCTTCATCCTACGTTATTATGTTTACGAAGGTGCGTCCTTCGTAACCTTCGTCCGAAGTTCCTTATGTCCCGAAGGGATATAATGAAGTGGAGGACGAAGGACCTTAATATTTAACATTTTCTGTGTTGCCTTGTTCTTAACTCTTAGCATTTGAGAACAAGCCCCCAACATTGGCGCCCACCTCCGGTGAACTCACTTCCACTTTTCTGAGCTGATGGCTTCGTTCAACAACCAAGCTGGAGCTGCTTCGGCTTCGAAGCTGGTGCTCCCGATAACAGGCGGTTCTTGCTCAGAGCCGGCTAACAAGAAGCAGAAGAAGGAGGCTCAGAGAAGGGTGCAGCATGTTGGAGTGCAGGGACCCTTCATCAAGTCAAAATGGTCCCATATTCCAATTACCTTCTCTCAGGAAGACCTTCAGCTTAAGGATTATCCCCCACAATGATGCCATGGTTATCTCTTGCGTGATCAAAGGATTTCTGGTCCACAATGTCCTAGTTGACACAGGCAGTGCAGCTGACATTATATTTGCTAAAGCCTTCAGACAAATGCAAGAGCCTGAAGACAAGATTCATGATGCTACGCACCCTCTTTGTGGCTTCGGAGGGCGGCAGATTGTGGCACTTGGGAAGATTACCATGCCGGTAACCTTCGGATTTGTCAACAACACAAGGACTGAGCAAATTGTGTTTGATATTGTTGACATGGAGTATCCTTACAATGCTATCATCGGCCGTGGTACTCTTAATGCCTTCGAAGCAATTCTTCACCCAGCTTATCTCTGCATGAAGATACCTTCGGACCAAGGACCTATTGCTATTCATGGAAGCCAGGAAGCTGCTAGAAGGGCCGAAGGAAGCTGGACTGACTCCAAGGCAATCCATAATATAGATGGAGCTGAAGCTTGTGAACAGTACAAATTCAGGAGGGAGAAGGCAGCTTCAGCGGATCAGCCGAAGCCTATGTTATTGTGTGAAGATGTAGCAGAGCAGAAGGTGTTGTTGGGCTCGCAATTATCTGAAGACCAGGAGAAAACCTTGATAAGGTTTTTATTCAACAACAAAGATGTCTTTGCATGGTCAGCTAATGATCTCTGTGGAGTAAATCGGGATGTTATTGAACATTCGCTTAATGTTGATCCATCCTTCAGACCCCGAAAGCAGAGGCTTCGGAAAATGTCTGATGATAAGGCCGAAGGGGCTCGCAATGAAGTGAAAAGACTCCTCAGTGCAGGAGTTATCAGAGAAGTGAAGTACCCAGAGTGGCTAGCTAACACTGTTATGGTGAAGAAGGCCAATGGCAAGTGGAGAATGTGTATTGATTTCACAGATCTCAACAAGGCTTGTCCGAAGGATGAATTCCCGCTGCCAAGGATAGATTCTTTAGTTGATGCAGCAGCTTCTTCGGAGCTCATGAGTCTCCTGGACTGCTACTCAGGCTATCATCAAATCTGGATGAAGAAGGAAGATGAGCCGAAGACTAGCTTCATAACCCCAAGTGGTACATATTGCTATCTTCGGATGCCTGAGGGGCTCAAGAATGCTGGAGGGAGTTTCAGCAGAATGACTGCGAAGGTTCTCCAATCTCAGATAGGCAGAAATGTGTTGACCTATGTTGATGACATCATCGTAAAGAGCACGAAGCAAGAAAATCATATTGCTGATTTGCAGGAGACCTTCGCCAGCTTCAGACAAGCTGGGCTAAAGCTGAATCCAGAAAAATGTGTCTTCGGAGTGAAGAAGGGTAAATTTCTTGGATGTTTGGTTTCAACGAAGGGAATCGAAGCTAACCCAAATAAAATCGAAGCTATACTTCGAATGGAGCCACCAACCACAAGAAAGGGGGCCCAAAGATTGACAGGAAGGCTGGCATCTCTCAACAGATTTATATCCAGATCAGCAGAAAGAAACTTACCATTCTTCGAAGTGCTGAAGTCAGCTGAAGTCTTTCAATGGGGCCCAAGTCAACAAAAAGCCTTTGAAGAGCTGAAGCAATACTTAATAGATCTCACAACATTAACTCCACCAACGCCAGGGGCTCCTCTGTTGTTGTATGTGGCAGCTTCGCACTCAGCAGTAAGTGCGGCACTTGTTCAGGAGAAGTTTGATGGACAAGTCAAGAAGCAAGTCCCAGTATATTTTGTATCTGAGGTTCTTAGTGTCTCAAAGAAAAATTATACAGAGCTGGAGAAGGTGTTGTATGCTGTTTTAATGGCATCCAGGAAGCTTCGGCATTATTTTCAGGCATACAATATCATTGTTCCTTCTTCGCAGCCGTTGAAGGATATCATAAGAAATAGAGAAGCTACTGGCCGGATTGGAAAATGGGCTGCGGAGCTCAATGAATTTTACATTGATTATGTGCATAGATCCTCAATCCAGTCTCAAGCATTGGCAGATTTCATTGCCGACTGGACGCCAGGGGCTCAGGACGAAGAAGCGAATAAAGATGCCGAAGCATGGACAGTGTTTTGTGATGGCTCTTGGGGAACCTTCGGAGCAGGTGTAGCTGCTGTTTTGGTCTCACCATCAAAAGTTAAAACTTGCTATGCAGCAAGACTTGACTTCAGCTGCACAAATAATATCGCTGAATACGAAGCTTTGCTCCTGGGTCTTCGGAAACTAAAGGCAATGGGGATCAGAAGGGCGATTCTTAAAACTGATTCCCAGGTTGTTTCGGGTCATATTGATAAAAGTTGCAAGGCTAAGGACCCGAAGCTTGAAAAATACCTAGACACGGTCCGAAGGATCGAAGCTTCCTTCGAAGGATTTTCTGTTAAGAATATCCCTCGAGGACAAAATGAGCATGCTGATTTATTAGCCAAGTCTGCAGCACAGGGGCTGCCGCTACCTTCGGACGTGTTCTTCGAAACATTAAAGGCACCTTCAGTGGAGCTACTTGAAAGAGCAGTCCTTAACATTTCTCCTGTCTACAGTGAAGATTGGAGAACAGAAATAATCTCTTACCTTCAGGGAAACTTTCTATCAGATGACGAAGCTTATAATAAAAGGATAGAGGCAAGAGCTCGTCCCTATGTCATGATAGAAGGGGAGTTATACAAGCATGGAGTTTGTGCCCCGCTGCTCAAGTGCTTGTCTAGGGCCGAAGGTATAGAGTTGATGAAGGAGATACATGCAGGCCTGTGCGGATCCCACATTGGATCCAGGCCGTTACTTGGAAAAGTGTTCCGCCAAGGATTTTATTGGCCGAAGGCAGCTTCGGATGCAGCGGAGTTAGTCCAAAAGTGCGAAGGTTGTCAAAAATGTGCAAGAGATCAAAAATAACCTTCGTCATTAACACAGCTGATACAACCCATCTGGCCATTGCAAAGGTGGGGCCTCGACTTGTTGGGTCCATTGCCACCGGCCCAAGGGAACCTAAAATATGTTATAGTAGCTGTGGAGTATTTTTCCAAGTGGATTGAGGCGAAGCCATTAGCCACAATAACTTCGGCCACTGTCCAAAAATTTTTCTGGCAGAGTATTGTCTGTCGCTTCGGAGTGCCGAAGGCTATCGCTGTAGATAATGGAACACAGTTCGACTCCGAAGATTTCAGAAATTTCTGTGATCAAATTGGCACGAAGATCCACTTTGCGTCAGTCATCCGGAGTCGATGGGCTTGTTGAAAGGGCCAACGGCATCATAATGACAGGAATAATGAAGCTAATCTTTAATCAGCCAAGGGGAAAGTGGCCAGATCAGCTGATCAAAGTGGTGTGGGGCCATAACACAACAACATCAAGGTCTACAGGCTTTACCCCATTTAAGTTGTTATTTGGTGACGAAGCAATAACCCCGGAAGAAGCCAAAGCTGGATCAATAAGAGTGGTAGCTTCGGCAGAATCACGTCCCGAAGATACTTGTCTCGTGGAAAAAGATGCCTTAGAAGGGATCAGGCTTCAAGCCGTGGAGAATATCAATAAGTACCAGGCTGAAACAGTTAAATGGCGAGATAGAAAGGTCCGGCTAAAAAATATTGAGCCGGGACACTTGGTGCTTCGGAGAGTAGCCAACCCAGATACAGTGGGCAAGCTGCAATTGAAATGGGAAGGGCCTTTCTTAGTAGCATCTTCGTCAAGGCCTGGTTCGTACAGACTGAAGGACATGGATGGCAATGAAATTCCAAGATCTTGGAATGCGGATGAGCTTCGGCGATTTTATGTATAACTCGATGTAATTTTTATGTTCCTTCTTTTCTTTTTTCATGGCACCCTTTTCCTTTCTAAAGGGGGAGAAAGGTTTTTAATGGGGCCATCATATGTAATTTTCCTTTTTAGTTTTATAAGAGCAAAATCCCCCAAAGAATGTAAATGTAAAAGCTGAGAGCGCACCATCGAGTGCCGAAACTGAAAAAGAGAAAAAAGCTCCGAAGACGTCCCTAAGGGGATGCAGAGCTCACAGCGAAAAGTCAACGCTGATTCCGCCGAAAGTAAAAGGCGAAGAAGCTCCAAAGTCGTTCCCAAGGGAATGCAGAGCTTATACCGTCTAAGTAAAAGGCGAAGAAGCTCCAAAGACGTCCCTAAGGGGATGCAGAGCTTACAGCGAAAAGTCAACGCTGATATTGCCTAAGTAAAAGGCGAAAAGGCTCCGAAGTCGTTCCTAAGGGAATGCAGAGCTAATGTGTGGTTGTTTCTAAGGAAGTAACGGCTGACAATGTGGCTTCGGACATACGCTTCGGACATTCATTCGCACATTACATTACATCATGGCATTTGCATGCATAAGCATTCATTCATAGCATTTGTGTTCCCAAGTGGTTGCTTCGGCAAAAAGAAAAAGCTTCGGCAAAGTGGTTTTTTATGATTAGATATGTAAAAGAAAAGCTTCGGAGAAGTGGTTTTTTATGATTTGTTACGCTATGTTGTGTACAAAAGAGAAAAGCTTCGTTGCTCGGCAAAAAGAAGAATTGTTTTTATGCTTCGTTGTGTACGAAAAGAAGGGAAGGTGTTTTTTCGCCTTCGGCTCAAAATACTGATTTCGTCCACATCAAAGCGCCTCAATCGAAGGGTAAGAATATATTACAAGGTATGTACAAAGTTCCTTGAAGAACAGTTTAATTCTATTTACAAGAGTTGTTACAAAATTATCCTGAGTTTCTCTATAGCACACTTCTACTAATCTTCATTAAGCTTCAGCTTCGGCGACAGCTTCGGCGACATATCTTAGGCATCATCTTCACCTTCGTCATCCTACATGAATCAAGGAATCGTGAGTAAAAATCAAGTCCAAAGGAAAAGGTAAGTACAAAATATCATTTCTTACTGGTTCAAGATGACTTCGGGCTTCGTCTCCAGCCTTCTCCCGCCCGCCTTTTGTCCATATCATTTTTATAAATCTATTGGAGATACTTCGGGCGAGGTCAGGCATATCATCCAGGATTGATGGAGATAAGGTGAAGTTGGGCCTGTTGACAATTTTTCCATGTTCGCAGCCGGCCTTCAGGAATGCAGCAGCGGTACCCCGAGAAGCTACCCAGGCACAGAAGTCGCCGTGCCCGGCTATAACTTCGTCAAGTTCTTCGATTTCAGCTTCAATATGATCGAAGGCCTGTGGTAAACTTTCTGCCGAAGGGTTAAATTTCCCGCTGCTGGCTCCAACAGAGTAAAATATTTTCTTCAATCGTCCAATACAATTATTGCTAAAGTTTAAGCATTTGTCTTGAAGACTTGTCAACATTTTCTTCAAATCTGAGCTGGTCTGGACTTCGGCTTCAAGCTTCGAATTAAGCTCTAGCTTCTCCTGATCAAATTGTTTTGATTGACTGACAAGCTTCGAATTTAACTCTGATACTTTAGCCTCAGTCTCAGCCAGCAAGCCTTCGGCGGATTGGAGCTCGAAGTCTTTCTTTTCAATGATGGCAGATTGTTCTTTTATCTTGTTTTCTAAGTTTTCAATTATAGCTTCGTGTTTTCTGTCCTCCAGGTCTTGCTGCATCTTCAGAGCTTTGCTCAGTAGCATGCTCTGCACAGAAAAATTTACGTTAAGTAATATTTTCATTATTAACAGCAATAAAAACCAGCGAAACGGTTATTTACCTTGAAGTTGGAGTAAAATAAGCTGCCGACGATATGTTGCCGTCGGTAGCGGCTGATGTCTGTCTCTAACTTCGGAAAACCGATACTCTTTGATAGAGTACCGATTACCTTAGCTCCAGTCTGGTCTCGAATGCAGCCTAGTTTTTCATCGTCTACACCTCCAAATAGGAGGGCACCTGACTTGTAGCCGCAAGATTTGGCATAGTCTTTAAGTTCTTCTATTTCGTCCTTCGTCAGTTTTTGCCCAATTAAATTCTGAAAGGAGTAGGCTTCGTCATCCGAAGTATCTTCGGCTATTTCTTTTCCTTTTTCAGGCACTGTGGCCATGGATTTTTCAGTAGCAACACCAGCTTCTTCTGCATCTATGTCTTCCAAAATTTTGTTAATATCCTCAATGGTTGTTTCTAAATTAACATCTTCGGCTGTAGCGGCTTCGGTAGCCGCGACCTCCGAAGGTGCGACTTCGACATTTTTGGTGCTTTCGGCAGCTGCTGTTTTCTGAACTGACGCCCTTGGCGGCGTCTTATCGATAACTTCAGTTACCGTAATGATTCTTTGCCGCTTGGGTTTGCTTATCTTCGTCTGATCCGGCTCGTCCACCTTTTGAAAAAGCTTCGTCAGTTGGAGCCCTAATGGACTTAGCTTCGCGGGCATGGGTTCAGTCATTACCTTTAAAATTTCTTCCACGTCGCTGGTAGAAGGTGGTGTGGGGGTCCCCTCTTCTTCGGATATTTTCCGTTTCGGAGTTGATATTTTCCTTTTCTTGGGAATCTTCTTCTCTGCTGCTGGTTGCTCTTCATCCTTGGTCAGACTTTCGGCCACTCTTTTTCTTTTGTGGCCCTCGGCACCCTTGTTCAACTGCTCATAGTCTGGGTACTCGAAGCCCAGGGCATCGAATACTCGGTTCAGCCTTCGCTTCGGTCGGGCGCCAAAGGCCGCTGTCATTAATTGATCCTCTTTTTTGGAGTAATTCCCCAAGATTTCATTGCACATTACCTCAACGGTGTCTAACCACTCTTTGCAGGGTTTTTTAAAGTACTTCTTGAATTTAAAGTGATAGGGCAGACGGACCAGCTCCCCCTTCTTCTTCTCTCCCTTCAGCTTCGGCATTTCCCACTCTTTTAGAGTAGGGAAAATTCTGAATGCCAAGAACTCCTGAACTAGATCCCTGGTGCCAATATGTTCTGAAATAATTTCAAATTCACCCAGAGCAGCCCAGGTGGGACCTTTTAGATCGCCGATGCGGCATCGTGGCCTCGTCTCTCCGAAGATCAAATCCAGAGGGCTTTGTACCAATTTTTCTTTGTCTTCGTCAACTTTTACATAAAACCATTCAGATTTCCAGCCTGCTGGCCATTTGCTTCGGTAGCTGATTACAGGACACTTTGTTGTCTTCCGGTAGGCAAAATTGTAGCAACCGAAATTATCATGTAGCCCATCTTTTCTGGCCTTGGTTTGGTAATGTAATTCGTGAACTCGGCAGAAGCTATCAGCAAACGGCTCCACAGCTTGGCTTCGGAGGGCCCAGATATAAACATTGAGCCTAACGATGGCGTTAGGAGTCAATTGATGGAAGTAAATGCCAAACCTCCTCAGTATCTCCGCAACAATATTGTGAAGAGGGAATCTTAGCCCAGCTTTTAAAAAACTCTTGAAGATAACAATCTCATCCTCCTCTGGCTTCGGGGTGGTTTCCTCTCCCCCGAAGCGAAGTAGCTTCTTCTGATCTTCATTGAAATAACCTGCTTTTACCATCTTCGAGAGGTCAGCCTTTGAGACAGTTGATTTCCCAAAATCCAGGTGACTAGGCTTGCTGGGCATAGCAATGTGGTAGTCATCTTCGGGGTCAGTCCCTTCAATGTTTTCTTCTTCTCCTTCGGCTGTTGTCGGGTTTGCTTCGGCAGCAGGCCTTTCTTCCGCAGTCACTAGACCGGAGCGCTGCATCGCTTCGGAGATGGGCACAGTGTCCGAGCCTTCGGCTTCGTCTCCCTCACGTACAACTTTGGCAGTAGATCGCACTCTCGCCATTTAATTCTGAGTTTGGGGAAGTCAGAAACTTTTTTCTTTTTTCTTTTCTCCGAAGCTCTCCTTTCTGACGAAGCAGACGTCGAGACTGACCTTCGTTCGATTCTGGGAGTCAAGCTTCGGCTATGGTGGAAAATTTTGGCAGCAAAACAGTGCAAATAGCAATGAATGCTGTGGTAACTTCACACCTACCCGTTTGTTTATATAGTGCTGCAGGTAAGAAGGCGAAGCGGCAAGATTTTTACACCAGACGGGCGGTCACTCGTACTCGCTGTACAGTGGACCGCAAGGATCAAACAGTAACTCTGCAAGGTGGACCTGGCACGCGCTCGGGAGCCGGATCGTTTCTCCGCAACGAGCTCAGGGAAGGTGTTTTTTGGACCTTCGGCTTCCCGAAGCTGAAGAGGCTTTTTTCACGGGTCAAGCTCGTTACGAAAAACGATCTAGCACCGCGAAAGGGGCTACTGTTGGGGTCGTGCTTCGGTGCGCCGAAGGTCCCACACGAAGAAGCAACTTCGGCTGAAGTCGTCTCCAAAAGATGGCCGAAGGTTCCTTTTTATGGAGCTTCGGCGTTACAAACCGACATAGAAATAGAATGACCTTCTTATCCACAAGAGGTCTGAGTCAATGTTGTAAACTTTTGTAAGGGGCATAATTGTAATTTGTCACAGGCTGCGACCTGTGCCTATAAATAGATGAACAGTACCTCTGTACTGTTCACGCGAACCTGTCATTTGCCTTCGCATCACACTTGTACTCCTGCCTTCCTCAAGACCGAAGGTACATCTGTCATTTATATTCATTCGTATTAATAGAAATGGAAATGATTCTATGTTAACATTTGAATGTCCATTTTATACCTCATGATTTATATGAATGCTTCATCCTACGTTATTATGTTTACGAAGGTGCGTCCTTCGTAACCTTCGTCCGAAGTTCCTTATGTCCCGAAGGGATATAATGAAGTGGAGGACGAAGGACCTTAATATTTAACATTTTCTGTGTTGCCTTGTTCTTAACTCTTAGCATTTGAGAACAAGCCCCCAACACCTATTATACATTATTACTACTTCTACACTATACTACTCTTGTTTCTTGTCACTTTTGGTAGCCTCGCTGTCGGGAGTAGGAGACCATTCATCTACCAACTTCATAGAGGGAGGGGGCCTGAACAAGTCCAGTTCACCACCGAGTGCTTCTCCCGCTACTCCAGAAGGTCCAACTTCTATCCCGACAGGATCCGCAGGTACATTGGGGTGTAGTTGGGAATACAACACATGAACTTCTTCATGTAGAGTATTACAATAAACCTGCAAGTTATCTACGGCTGTGCTGAGCTCTTCCACGCAGGCTCGAGCTCTAGCTTCCTTAGCCCAAGCAAGCGAACGAGAGTTAACCGCCCAGTCGAGCGCTAGATCTTGTTCCGCGAGCTGATCTTGCAGGTGACAGATGTCTGTTCTTAATTCGTTTATTCTTTCACCATCCGCGACCCATATGTCATTCCTGCGACGGAGTTCTGTTCGAAGCTGATCCACTTGGGCTTCCAGATCCCCGATTGGATCGTTGCTACCACTGCTGCTATCTTCATGCCATGGGGCAAGTTGATGACGGGGTACGCCAATCGGCCTGGTAGACTTGCGCGTGGTCTTTCTTGTGCGCGGCGGCATTTCTTAAGGGGGGAAATCTTATTAGCATAGTTTTTAGCATGATGCATGTGTAATTACAGAATCAACCTTAGTCGATTCACACCTTCTATACATTGCACTCTATATCTGGTCTTTCAAATAAGTTCTTCAGAAAGAAGCTAGATAAGAAAGAAAGAAATTTTCTAGGTAAGTCTTAGATAATTCTTTTTGAAAATGCCTCATAACCTCTACAGAGATGGGCTTCGCTCCGATACCAGCTGTGACGGAACCTCCCAAGTCATTAGGCCCACCTACAGTTGTCCTTGTCCAACGGACCTCAGACAACCCTACAGGTGCCCCTGAATCACTTGACAAGTTCGGTATCTGCTTTCCTTACCTTTCCCAAGAGCATTTCACCTGTCACGCAGACATTACAAGCATCAGAGATACAAAAATGCGGAAGCAGTTACATTAACTTACCTTTATTAGAAAGTAAGACAGAGTTATATAGTTACAGACCAGAACATAATATATGAGTGTTGAGTATTATTATTACAAACCATGGGAGGCAAAAACCCCTCCCGATAAGTATTAAAAAAAGTTTTACGAAGGATCCTTTCCTCCAGCAGCTTTAGTCTTGATGCTCTTCCTTTGGTACCACCTTTGAACAGAAGCAACAAAAGTTTGCCGCTTCTTCACCTAAAACAACATGGGACAAAGCCCTGAGTATGGAATTACTCAGCAAGTCTTACCCGACTAAAGAAAAGACTCTCAAGGGTATGCTGGCTAAAGGAAGTCAAGGTAAGGCTTATCAATAATCAATGACTCTATTTGCAGAAATGCTTACTAAGAGTGGATCCTTAAAAATCTAGTTTTATTTGTCAGGTTAAGTAAAATTACCTGCAACTAGGGTTTTCTCTATCCTAGTTCAATCACTTGACCTGCACTAGCCAATTTCTTAACAACCCTTCATCTTTATTGGACTTCTACGTATAGGTCAGTGACCAAGTCTTCATAACCGCGAAGTTACGGCGATCCGAATCGATTATACTCAGCTGAGGATCTCCGATCACACGACATATGTAGCACTTAACCCTTGCATATGTCAACCCGCCACCAGGGTTCTTAAGACCAGATAAGGTTCACGCCAACCGAGAGCACAGATACACCACCGTCCAACCTCTTGCCACGGAGGGTACACGCTACTCTCGCCATCTCTCCACTCCCATTGCGTGGTATCTTATTCTGGTATTAGTCTGCCCGAGGCAAAGCTTACCCATGACGAGGCATGTGACCAGTTAAAGGGTCCTCGGTCATCAAGCCTACATCGGCACGGTCCTTAATCGACTCAAACGGAGACACTACACCGAGACTCTCTTCTCGTGCAAGTCACCCGCCCGGTCTCAGCTTAATCATTTCAAACCCAAAGTTTGGTACCTGACAGAGGTACATCTTCTCGGATGTTGAACCCATCATGCCCATGATGGATCCACTATCAAGTTTTATTTTCAAAAGCATCCCACCCACTTTGCAACATCATCTTTGAGAAAACAAAACATTTTGTCTTTCTAAAGCAAAGCTAAGCATAAGAAAACCTTTTGTAAAACAGGGATTAGGATGTAATCCAAGGAAGGAGATGCAGCAACAGTTTAGCACACAACTCCTATTACCTAATGCATCAAGTAAGTGAGAAAGATTTTAAAAGGAACAAGGAGGTGGCAAATGCATTGGGGCTTGCCTTGTGTTACTAGTGAATCAGGCTCAGTTCCGCAGATATCAAAATAGAAACAGTTTCCTGCCTGATGTTCCTCAGGTGGTGGTGGTGAAGTCTTCTCTTCTTCGACTTCTACTTCTTCTTCGTTTTCTAAATATAACCATACATAATAATGAATGCCCATGCAATGCTCATGAGAGTGCAAAGATAATAAAAGTTCATTATCTAAAGTCTTGAACACAACTTTCCTTCACGGTTCTCCGAGAACTTAGGGTTTCTGGAGTCTTTAGTGAAGTTCATAAGGTAGGGGCTAGGGTTTTGGGTTCTAAGTATCAAACATGGTCCAAATCATATCAAACTTTACCCAAGGCTTCTAAATAATATTTAAGGGTCATCTAAAAAGTTTGGGGATTTTTGGAATTATTATTGATTCTCTAAAAATCCAGAAATAAGGTCTTAGACTGTTTTAAATACTTTATAATTTCCTATTTGGACTAAAAATTATGAAACTATTTTTATTAAATTCTATAGGAAATTAGAAACCTAGCAAAATTGGTTTGGTACTTTATCATTTTTCTACAATTTCTTATAGGTTTCCAAAGTCTGGCAGAAAAAGAAAAAGGAAAAGTCATGAATTAGAAACCTAGCAAAACTGCACCGAATCGGGCCCAAGTCAGCCCATTAATAGCAGAAACGCGCCCGCGCGCGCGCCCGCGCCGACTTTTGCAAGAACAACCCTGGATTCTTGAATAACCTAAAGTGGGGTCGCGGCACTATTAACTCAGTCACTGACACCTCACACAAACACCCCTCAAGTTCTATCTCTTCACAACACTCAGTCCACGATAGTGACTGGCAGGGAGCCGAGCTCCAGCGAGCCACTACTGGCCGACTTATGCCAAGACCGGTGCTCCCTGATGACTAGAACCTAATTCGAACCTTAACAAATGTTTTCCCTCAACTAATTTCTAGATTGAAGCCCTACAGCGCCCTGCCCACGGTGACCGCGAGCACCACGGGCAATCCAGCGTGTTCCCGGTGATCTATGGGGTTCTAGCTCAACTGGACGGGTCGGTGAACATTAAGAGCAAGCAAGGGTGCCAAAACAAGAACGCAGTGGGCGAGATTGGACCTGAATTGGGCTGGCCACGACGAGGTCTTTTCTGCAGCGTTCTTGAGAGATTTGGGGGAAATTCTAAATTGAAGCTCTCTGTTGATCGATTGAGGGCACGATTTGGGTGGCTTGGTGCTTGACTACCCTACGGAGCTCACGGTGGCCTCAATTTATAGTAGGCAAGAGCGGTGGCCATTGAATCGGACGACGACACGCGACGGTCGGAGGAGTGGGAGGTCACTGGCGCAAGGAATTCGTGGCATCTACCGTGGCAACCCTCACCAGCGAAGATCAGACGGCCAAAGTGTGCCACGGCGATGCGGTGAATGTGCCTAGGTACGTGGCGCAAGGCCGTGAAGCGGCTGTCACCTGCGAGCTCATCCGAAGCGACCGTGGCAAGCTCAGTACGGTGGCCGGAGTAGTTTAATGGTTGGAGTATATCCACGGCGATGATACTTACTCAACCCTGAGCATTATCCAGTCGATCCGAACGCGAATCACGGTGGCGAAGGCACGAATCTGCGCGCGGCTTGTCGGCGGCGAGGTTCTCTGAACCTGATCCCCCCCGTTTACTGTGCCATGGTGATTACCATGCAGTCAGTCTGTCAGAGCAAAATCAGAGCCACTTTTCTCCTCATTTCATGTGACAACCCCATCATCCCACTACTTCAAAGTTATAGCCCAATTAACCAACTGCAATCTTGCTATGGGGATCATGCCCAAACTTGCGCTGGATTATGTTCAAATCTGGGTTCAAAGATTGCCCCATTACACTGTCAGACCAGGTTCAGTCTCCAGACAACCTGACAGTCCATCTTTGGGTGTATTTTTCTTCACATTTTTCATAACAACAGTGTTGCATCCCTAAAGCAAAGTTGTTCTCCTTTGATAGATCTACAGAATTGATGTGGTGACCTAGGGCAAAACCCTTATGGTTTGAAAGTTACAAGGCCCCAAAGTTGAGCTAACATTACTAATTTCAGACGTAAGCAATTGGAGTATGAGTGGGGCTCTTTTGCAAATAAGTCCAAAACTCAAGGTTTAGGTTGCAAATCTTCATAATTGTGAACCATATAACTTAAGACACCTTAGTTTCATGGTTTTTGCACTTTACCCCAAAAGTGCACTAATTTTGCACTTTAGCCCCCTAGGGTTTAAGTTTAGGCCTTCTAGGGTTCCATTTAGGGTTTGTGATACTTTTAGGGTTTTAATGCCACTTTAGTCCACTCATGGTGATATTTTATTATTATTATAACCAAGCTTTGGAGTTTTCTCTTGGTTAAACTCTGGTTACCCTGTTAAGCTGAATCTAGGGTTAAGTATAGGGTTTTGTTCACAAAATGTCATATCAATACAACTTGTTTGAAATTTTTGCCTAGTGAATGCACTCTAAGTGTGACAACATATGATATGATAATGCTTATGATGTTATGCTCAAGTTTTAGTAATAGTAACACCAGGGGTGTTACAATGATCGTGACGAAGGTTGGAGTCGCTTCGAAGCTACGCGTAAGGGAGCTCCGGCTAAATAGCGGAAAGAAGGAACCGACTTAAAGGGGAAAAGGCCATCTAGTCCTCATAGTTTCATCTATAAATCGATAGTAAATATAAAGGGCATGAATGTAATTTCTCACAGGCTACGTTCTGTGCCTATAAATAGATGAACAGTTCCCCCTGTACTGTTCACGCTGACTTGTACTTACTCGTGCGTCACGCTTGGACTTTTGCTTTCTGTCAAGCCGAAGGTATAAATGTAATTCAATATTGTTTCTGTTTATCCATGATAATGAGGAATATATTAACAATGTCATATAATTATTCATGTTATCTTTTATATTGCATATGCTTCTTCTTTCATTAACATGCGTTATGATGATGAAGGTATGTCCTTCATCACCTTCGTCTGAAGACCATTATATCCTATGGGAAATAATGCTTCGAAAGACGAAGGGTATTAACTCTTAACATTTTGTGTTGCCTTGTTCTTAATTCATAGCACTTGAGAACAAGTCCGCAACACCCGCTAATCTCATAGTAATGGGTACTCAGGGAATAGATGTCATCCTAGGGATGAATTGGCTAGATAAGTACCAAGCAATTATTAGTTGTGATAAAAGGACAGTTAAGTTGGTGTCCCCACTAGGAGAAGAAGTGATAGCCGAGCTAGTCTCACCTGAACCAAGGAAAGGAAGTTGTCATCAGATGGCTATTGATAGGAAGGAGCCAGATTCACTCGAGATTATCAAGGTTGTGTCAGAATTCCTAGATGTGTTCCCGGAAGACTTACCAGGTATGCCACCTGAGCGGAAAGTTGAGTTTGCCATAGAGCTTCTTCCTGGCACCGCCCCCATTTCTAAAGGAGCCTACAGAGTGTCTGGACCAGAGTTGGTTGAGCTTAAGAAGCAGATCGATGAGCTGTCAGAGAAAGGTTATATAAGGCCAAGCACCTCGCCTTGGGCCACCCCTGTCCTGTTCGTGGAGAAGAAGGATGGCCCCAGAAGGATGTGCATCGATTATCGAGCTCTGAATGAGGTCACGATTAAGAACAAGTACCCCTTGCCTAGAATAGAAGATCTGTTCGACCAGCTTAGAGGAGCCAGCGTGTTTTCAAAGATAGATCTGAGGTCAGGTTATCACCAGCTCAGGATCCGACCCTCAGACATTCCGAAGACGACATTCATTACCAAGTATGGGTTGTATGAGTTCACTGTTATGTCCTTTGGTCTAACGAATGCATCAACCTTCTTCATGAATCTGATGAACAATGTATTCATGGATTATCTTGACAAGTTTGTGGTGGTATTTATTGGTGACATTCTTATATATTCTCAAAGTGAGGAGGAGCATGTGGATCATTTGAAGATGGTATTGCAGAGATTACGAGAGCACCAGTTGTATGCAAAGTTGAGTAAGTGCGAGTTCTGGATCAATGAAGTCCTATTCATGGGTCACATAATTAACAAAGATGGATTAGCTGTGGACCTGAAGAAAGTGGCAGACATTATGAATTGGAAAGTGCCAACAGATACCCGAGGAATCAAGAGCTTCATCGGAATGGTCGGATATTATCGACGATTCATTGAAGGATCTTCGAAGATTGCGAAACCGATGACAGCTTTGTTAGGCAACAAAGTTGAGTTCAAGTGGACCCAGAAATGCCAAGAGACCTTTGAAGCACTGAAAGAGAAGTTGACTATAACGCCTGTCTTAGTCTTACCTGATGTTCACAAGCCCTTCTCAGTGTATTGTGATGCTTGTTACACTGGTTTGGGATGCGTGTTGATGCAAGAGGGAAGAGTTGTGGCTTACTCGTCCCGACAGCTGAAGGTTCATGAGAAGAATTATCCAATCCATGACTTAGAGTTGGCAGCAGTGGTTCATGCACTGAAGACATGGAGGCACTATCTGTATGGGCAGAAATGTGATGTTTACATAGACCACAAGAGTCTAAAGTACATATTCACTTAGTCAAAGCTGGATATGAGGCAACGAAGATGGTTAGAGTTGATCAAAGCCTACAAATTGGAAATTCATTACCATCCAGGCAAAGCGAACATAGTAGCAGATGCTTTGAGTAGGAAAAGTCAAGTCAATATGATGGTCGCTCACCTGATGCCTTATGAGTTGGCCAAGGAGTTTGACAGGTTGAGCCTTGGATTTCTGAACAATATGCGAGGAGTGACAGTTGAGTTAGAGCCCACCCTAGAGCGGGAAATCAAAGAAGCACAGAAGAATGATGAGAATATCAATGAAATCCGGCAACTAATTCTAGAAGGAAGAGGCAAGGATTTTCGAGAAGATGTAGAAGGTGTGGTATGGTTCAAGGACCGCTTGTGTGTTCCCAATGTCCAGTCCATTCGGGAGTTGATCCTCAAGGAAGCTCATGAGTCAGCTTATTCTATACACCCTGGAAGTGAGAAGATGTATCAAGATCTGAAGAAGAAATCCTGGTGGTACGGAATGAAAAGGGACATTGCAGAGCATGTGGCTATATGTGACAGTTGTCAAAGGATCAAGGTAGAGCATCAGAGGCCAGCTGGATTGTTGCAGCCGTTGCGAATTCCTCAGTGGAAATGGGACATTGCAGAGCATGTGGCTATATGTGACAGTTGTCAAAGGGTTTTTTTAGTACATTAAAACTAATAGTTGTCTAAAAATTATTAGTGAAATTAGTTAGATAACGAATAACTACCTAACTATTACCTAATTTACCAAAAATAGCTAATAGCTGAACTATTAGCTAGAATGTTTGGATGTCTCAACTAATTTTAGCTACTAACTATTAGCTATAGTGTATTTAAACATCCTCTTATAATCGGTGTTTACGCGAGTGGTATCGGTACAAAGAATTAGTATTATGCCCCCAGACGCATGTATTCATACTGCACTAAAACAAAGAATGCCTCGTGACTCGTGAGGGCTAGTTTGGTGGACAGAAAAATAAAGACGATCTATAGAGGAGAAATCGCATTGCTATTCAATGTCCATTAAACAAGCTCTGAGTAGAGATGGCAATGGGA
Organism: Zea luxurians; assembly: GCA_029449295.1. Lineage (NCBI taxonomy): Eukaryota > Viridiplantae > Streptophyta > Magnoliopsida > Poales > Poaceae > Zea > Zea luxurians. The sequence continues at coordinate 73,319 of JAOPSE010000408.1, read as the reverse complement.
CCCCGATCCCCGATTCCCCGCGGGGAATTCCTCCATTAGGGGATGGGGCTGGGGAAGGTTCTCCCCCGTGGGAATGTAAACGGGGAAAAATCCTTCCCCGATGAGTAAACGGGGACGGGGATGGGAAACATTCCTCATCCCCGTTCCCCACGGGGACCCGTTAAACTTATATATGGTGATGTTTTCATGTAATATATAATGATAAAAATAAATAATTGCATTGTTAAGAGATAACTCGTTGTACAAATATGTTTATTTTGATGTACACATAATGGGTTCTAACATCTGATAATATATATAAGTGACAATGTTTTGTATTAATAACAAAGAAAGTATGTCATAATTATAATTTAAGCGGGGACGAGGATCCCTAATGGGGATTTATCCCCGCGGGGAACGGGGATGGGAAAGAAATGTCCCCCGCAAAAGTTCGTGGAGATCCCCGTGGGGAAGCTTTTTTTTATCGCGGGGACGGGTATAGGGAGTCAAAACCCGACGGGGATTTCCCCGTTGCCATCCCTAACTCTGAGTGTTGATATCCGCAGAAGGAGAAAAACTGTTGTTTTGTGCCAAGTTCTTGTGGCATCGAACATCTTCTATTGGTACGAATTTCTTTGCAGGTCTGCAAAGGGAAACACAAACTTTTGATGGAACTTTAACTTTCTATAAATTTTGCCTAGTTTTTTTATCCGACCTTATATCTGACCTGCCTAAATTATGTTTGATCCAATCTATTATTCAGATACTAACTAAAAGGTGTTTGGTTTATATGGACTAATTTTTAGTCCCTCTATTTTATTCTATTTTAATCTCTAAATTATCAAATACTTCTGTTTTACTTTCCGTATTCGATAATTTAGAGATTAAAATAAAATAAAATGTAAAATTAAAAATTAGTCCCTAAAAATCAAACACCCCTGAACATCCGATATCCCGATCAAACTGAAAATGGTCAGGGGATGTTCATAATCTGTTCCTAGTCCATAGGCATGAAATAAGACTTCAGTGCCTGCAGATCCCATGTTTTGTTATTGATATTGTTTTTTTTCATATACAAGCCGTTAGAACCGATAATAATATTATATGTAATCAATCACCCTGGCATAAAGGCTGACTGCTCCTCCATGATCAACCAGCCCTATCTGGAACCTGCCGTCGTGGCCCTGTGCTTTTTATGGGGCCGGGCTGTAGCGACGGTTCGACTTTCGAGTGTCCTAGTCACGTAACGACGCACCCAACCCAGCGCTGCAGCTAGTGCTGGGAATTCAACCAGACCGGGCCAGCCCGGCCCAAGCCCATCATGCTTCGTGTCAAACGGGTTCGGGCCAGCAAAGCCCAAATAATTTTTGGGCCGTACCGTGCCAGTCCAAAGTATAAAAACAGTAGCTCAGCCCGGCCCTAAACCATGTTGTGCCTTCTTTGGACCGTGTCGGCCCAAGCTCGACCCGTGTATTTGACCACATAAAATCAAAATATTACAACCATATAAAGTTCGTAACTTACTAAATTAAAGATATTAAACAATTATATCATCATTTGACCACATAAACTCTAAATATAACAACAATATAAAGTCGATATCTTACTAAATTAAAGAAATTAAATAGATTGGGCTTAATTGGGCCGTGCCGGCCCAAGCCCGGCCCATCTATGCGGGCCGTGCTGGGGCCCGACGGGCTGGAAATTGAGGCCCGGCCCAAGCTCGCCTTCGGGCCATGCTAGCCCGGCCCAAATTATTTCGTGCCGGGCCGTACTTTGGGCTCCTATTTTCAGGTCGTGCTCGTGCTGGCCCGAAAAGCCCGGCCCATATTCCTAGCACTAGCTGCAGCTGCGGCAGATCACCAACAGGCAAAAGCTCCACTTGGCATTTCAGCACCGACGTTTCTCCGTAAGAGCAAGTTTAATAATAGAGTTTACAGTGGACCCTAAATCCTTGTCATATCATCTAGAACCAATAATAAAAACATCCATATAATGATTTGGCTCTTATATTACTATCTTATCTCTTTCCATTTCACCCATTTGTCTTATAGCACATGTAGCAGTTGGCTTGGCTCTTACACGAGAGCTCAATTTCTTTACTTGTCTCTCTTCTACATAAGAAAAAAATGATATGTAAACAGTCTTATATCCTATTACTATACTTGCTCTAAAGCGAGTTTTGAGTAGTGAGCACTGACGGTTCTCTTTTCCTCGCCCAGCAGACACACTTGCTGAGCAAAGTATTTCAAAAATCATAGTTTACAATACTACGGTTTTAAGATTGTCGGGGACCATAATTAGGGGTACCCTCAAGACGCCTAATTCTCAGCTGGTAACCCCCATCAGCATAAAGCTGCAGAGGCCTGATGGGTGCGATTAAGTCAGGGATCAGTCCATACGAGCGACTCGATCACGCCTCGCCCGAGCCCAACCTCGGGCAAGGGCAGCCGACCCTGAGGGGTTTTCCGTCTCGCCCGAGGCCCCCTTTTTTACGGCAGACGCATCTCCGGCTCGCCCGAGACCTTGCCTTCGTTAAGAAGCAACCCTGACTAAATCGCCGCGCCGACCAACCAAGTCATAGGGCATTTAACGCAAAGAGTGAGACTGACGGGCGGCCAGGCCTTGCCAAAGGCGCCATAGGAAGCTCCGCCCGACCCAGGGCTCGGACTCGGGCTAAGGCCCCGGAAGACGGCGAACTCCGCTCCGCCCGACCCAGGGCTCGAACTCGGGCTAAGGCCCCGGAAGACGGCGAACTCCGCTCCGCCCGATCCAGGGCTCGGACTCGGGCTAAAGCCCCGGAAGACGGCGAACTCCGCTCCGCCCGACCCAGGGCTCGGACTCGGGCTAAGGCCCCGGAAGACGGCGAACTCCGCTCCGCCCGACCCAGGGCTTGGACTCGGGCTAGGGCCCCGGAAGACGACGAACTCCGCTCCGCCCGACCCAGGGCTCGGACTCGGGCTAAGGCCCCGGAAGACGACGAACTCCGCTTCGCCCGACCCCTGGGGTCGGACTCCGCCCTGGCCTCTGCCGAACGACCTCCGCCTCGCCCAACCCAGGAGCTCGGGCTCAGCCTCGGCCATGGAAGACAGACTCGACCTCGGCCTCAGAGGAGCCTCCACGTCGCCCGACCTAGGGCACAAGTCCGCCACGTCGACAGGAAGCGCCATCATCACCCTACCCCGAGCCGACTTGGGCCGTAGAGAACAAGACCGATCTGGCTAGCTCCGCCAGATAGGCAATGATGGCGCCCCGCTAGACCCGTGACGACGGCGGCTCTCGGCTCCCTTACGGAAGCAGGGGGACGTCAGCAAGAGCCCAACTGTTCCGACAGCTGTCCCTCCACCAGGCTCCGTTGCTCCTCCGACAGCCACGACACCACACCAGCTGGGTGCCAAGTTCTCTCCGGCTGCCACATTGGCATGTACCCAGGGCGCTAGCTCTCCCCCACTAGACACGTAGCACTCTGCTGCACCCCCGTTGTACACCTGGATCCTCTCCTTACGCCTATAAAAGGAAGGATCAGGGCCTTCTTAGAGAAGGTTGGCCCCGCGGGAACGAGGGCAGGGGCAGGCGCTCTCTTGGGCCGCTCGCTCCCCTCATCTGCGTGGACGCTTGTAACCCCCTACTGCAAGCGCACCCGACCTGGGCGCGGGACGAACACGAAGGCCGCGGGATCTCCGCCTCCCTCACGACTCGGCTCCGGCCACCTCGCTCTCCCCCCTTCGCGCTCGCCCACGCGCTCGACCCATCTGGGCTGGGGCACGCGGCACACTCACTCGTCGGCTTAGGGACCCCCCGGTCTCGAAATGCCGACAGTTGGCGCGCCAGGTAGGGGCCTGCTGCGTGTTGACGAGCAGTTTCCCGTCAAGCTCCAGATGGGCAGTCTCCAACGACCTCTCCAACCCGGGACGGTGCTCCGTTTCGGGAGCCTCGAGTTCATGTCTTCCGACGGCGGCTACGACATGATACTCCTTCCACCGCCGCGCGGCGGCGACAATGGTGGCCGACAGCCCGCCCGCCGGCGGCGGAATCGACGACGTCTTTCCCGCGTGGGGAAAGAACAACATTCGAGCTCGCCCCATCCTCTCCCTCGCCATCGGAGGAGGAGGCGGGGCAACCAGGGCCGAGCGGGAGGCTGCGCTCCGTCGGCTGTCGAGCGAATTGACATCCCCAGTGCCCCAACGGAGGACGCGTCGGGCGTCACCCTCGCGTTTGAGGCGAAGGCGAGCGCCGTCCCCCCGCAACACGCCAACCCCGAGCAGGTGGACGACGCCAGCACGCTCACGGAGGGCCTGCGGGACGTCGCCCTCGTACCCAGGACGACGGCGCGATCAGCCCCCGAGGTGACTTCGTCGCTCCTCGTCGACCAAAAGGTACCGACTGCTTCCCATCCTTCGTCATTTCGACTCGACCTCAACCCGCCTAGCGACCTCGCCCTGGCGGGCGCTCACGTTGAAGCGAGTGCAACCCCTTTTGGGCTTCGTGTGCGGTCGCCTTGGGACCGATTGACGGGCGTCTCGACCTACGGGCCCTCTGGGTCCGAGGAAGATGACGACCCCAGCATCTGCTGGGATTTCTCTGGATCTGGCAACCCCAGTGCCATGCGGGACTTCATGACCGCATGCAACTACTGCCTCTCCGACTGTTCCGACGGCAGCCGCAGCCTTGATGACAAGGACTGCGGCCCGAGCCGCGAATGTTTCCACGTCGAGCTAGGGGATCCCTCCGGAGGCAGCCGTCTCGGCATGCCGGAGGATGGTGATCTCCCTAGGCCAGTGCCTCACGCCGACACCCCGCGGGAGCTAGCTGTGGTCCCCGTTCCGGCGGGGGGTCACGACCCACAGCTCGAGCAAGTCCGCGGGGCGCAGGCCGGGCTTGACGAGGGGGCAGGAGCGCTCGAGTCGATCCGCCGGGACGTCGGGCAGGTATGGGCGGGCCAGCCTCCGGTCGGAGAAATACGTCACCTGCCCCAGGGTCTCCAGCACCGCATCGCCAACGATGCCAGGGACAGGCCGCCACCCGCATCCGGCGGAACCGGTCAGGACCTGGCAGCCGCAGCGATGCTCCTCCGCGCGATGCCGGAGTCATCAACCACCGAGGGTCGGCGAATCCAGGGAGAGCTCAAGCATCTCCTGGAAGGCGCTGCGGCCCGGCGGGCCGAGAGCTCTGCCTCCCGAAGGCAGGGGTACCCCTCGGAACCTCGTGCCGCGACCTCCCGACTAATGCGGGAAGCCTCGGTCTACACCGGGCGCACGCGCAACACCGCGCCTGCGGCCCCGGGCCACCTCGGCGACGAGCACCCTCATCGCGACCGTCGGGACCGCCTCGACGAAAGGGTGCGCCGAGGCTATCACCCCAGGCGTGGGGGACGCTACGACAGCGGGGAGGATCGGAGTCCCTCGCCCGAACCACCCGGTCCGCAGGTCTTCAGCCGGGCCATTCGGCGGGCGCCGTTTCCGACCCGATTCCGACCCCCGACTACTATCACAAAGTACTCGGGGGAAACAAGACCGGAATTGTGGCTCGCGGACTACCGCCTGGCCTGTCAACTGGGTGGAACGGACGACGACAACCTCATCATCCGCAACCTCCCCCTGTTCCTCTCCGACACTGCTCGCGCTTGGTTGGAGCACCTGCCTCCGGGGCAGATTTCCAACTGGGAGGATTTGGTCCAAGCTTTCGCCGGCAACTTCCTGGGCACGTACGTGCGCCCCGGGAATTCCTGGGACCTCCGAAGCTGCCGGCAACAGCCGGGAGAGTCTCTTCGGGACTACATCCGGCGGTTCTCGAAGCAGCGCACCGAGCTGCCCAACATCACCGACTCCGATGTCATCGGCGCGTTCCTTGCCGGCACCACCTGCCGTGACCTGGTGAGCAAGTTGGGTCGCAAGACCCCCACCAGGGCGAGCGAGCTGATGGACATCGCCACCAAGTTCGCCTCCGGCCAGGAGGCGGTCGAGGCCATCTTCCGAAAGGACAAGCAGCCCCAGGGACGCCCGTCGGAAGATGCTCCCGAGGCGTCTACTCCGCGCGGCGCCAAGAAGAAAGGCAGGAGGAAGTCGCAAGCGAAACGCGACGCTGCCGACGCAGACCTTGTCGCCGCCGCCGAGTACAAGAACCCTCGGAAGCCCCCCGGAGGTGCCAACCTCTTCGACAAGATGCTCAAGGAGACGTGCCCTTACCATCAGGGGCCCGTCAAGCACACCCTCGAGGAGTGCGTCATGCTTCGGCGCTACTTCCTCAAGGCCGGGCCACCCGCAGAGGGTGGCAGGGCCCGCGACGACGACAAAAAGGAAGATCACCAAGCAGGAGAGTTCCCCGAGGTCCGCGACTGCTTCATGATCTGCGGAGGGCATGCGGCGAATGCCTCGGCTCGGCATCGCAAGCGAGAGCGTCGGGAGGTCTGCTCGGTGAAGGTGGCGGCGCCAGTCTACCTAGACTGGTCCGACAAGCCCATCACCTTCGACCAAGACGACCACCCCGACCACGTGCCGAGCCCGGGGAAATACCCGCTCGTCGTCGATCCCATCATCGGCGACGTCAGGCTCACCAAGGTCCTGATGGATGGGGGCAGCTGCCTCAATATCATCTACGTCGAGACCCTCAGGCTCCTGCGCGTCGATCTGTCCTCCGTCCGAGCAGGCGCTGCGCCCTTCCACGGGATCGTTCCTGGGAAGCGCGTCCAGCCCCTCGGACAGCTCGACCTTCCTGTCTGCTTCGGAACACCCTCCAACTTCCGAAGGGAGACTTTGACGTTCGAGGTGGTCGGGTTCCGAGGAACCTACCACGCAGTATTGGGAAGGCCATGCTACGCGAAGTTCATGGCCATCCCCAACTACACCTACCTGAAGCTCAAGATGTCGGGCCCCAACGAGGTCATCACCGTCGGCCCCACGTACAAACACGCGTTCGAATGCGATGTGGAGTGCGTGGAGTACGCCGAGGCCCTCGCCGAATCAGAGGCCCTCATCGCCGACCTGGAAAACCTCTCCCGAGAGGTGCCGGACGTGAAGCGACACGCCGGCAACTTCGAGCCAGCGGAGACGGTTAAGGCCGTCCCTCTCGACCCCAGTGGTGACACCTCCAAGCAGATCCGGGTCGGTTCCGGGCTCGACCCCAAATAGGAAGCAGTGCTCGTCGACTTTCTCCGCGCAAACGCCGACGTCTTTGCGTGGAGTCCCTCGGACATGCCCGGCATACCGAGGGATGTCGCCGAGCACTCGCTGGATATTCGGGCCGGAGCCCGACCGGTCAGGCAGCCTCTGCGTCGATTCGACGAGGAAAGGCGCAGGGTGATAGGCGAGGAGATCCACAAGCTGATGGCAGCAGGGTTCATCAAAGAGGTATTCCATCCCGAATGGCTTGCCAACCCTGTGCTTGTGAGGAAGAAAGGGGGGAAATGGCGGATGTGTGTAGACTACACTGGTCTCAACAAAGCATGTCCGAAGGTTCCCTACCCTCTACCTCGCATTGATCAAATCGTGGATTCCACTGCTGGGTGCGAAACCCTGTCTTTCCTCGATGCCTACTCAGGGTATCATCAAATCAAGATGAAAGAGTCCGACCAGCTCGCGACTTCTTTCATCACGCCCTTCGGCATGTACTGTTATGTCACCATGCCGTTCGGTTTGAGGAACGCGGGTGCAACGTACCAGCGGTGCATGAACCATGTGTTCGGCGAACACATCGGTCGCACGGTCGAGGCCTACGTCGATGACATTGTAGTCAAGACAAGGAAAGCCTCCGACCTTCTCTCCGACCTTGAAGTGACATTCCGGTGTCTCAAGGCGAAGGGCGTCAAGCTCAATCCCGAGAAGTGCGTCTTCGGGGTGCCCCGAGGCATGCTCCTGGGATTCATCGTCTCCGAGCGGGGCATCGAAGCCAACCCAGAGAAGATCGCAGCCATCACCAGCATGGGGCCCATCAAGGACTTAAAAGGCGTACAGAGGGTCATGGGATGTCTCGCGGCCTTGAGCCGTTTCATCTCGCGCCTCGGCGAAAGAGGCCTGCCCCTGTACCGTCTCTTAAGGAAGGCCGAGTGCTTCACTTGGACTCCCGAGGCCGAGGAAGCTCTCGGGAACCTGAAGGCGCTCCTCACCCAGGCGCCTGTCTTGGTACCCCCCGCTGATGGAGAAGCCCTCTTGGTCTACGTCGCCGCTACCACTCAGGTGGTTAGCGCCGCGATCGTGGTCGAAAGGCAAGAGGAGGGGCATGCGTTGCCCGTTCAGAGGCCAGTCTACTTCGTCAGCGAGGTGCTGTCCGAAACCAAGATCCGCTACCCACAAGTCCAGAAGCTGTTGTATGCAGTAATCCTGACGAGGCGAAAGTTGCGACATTACTTCGAGTCTCATCCGGTGGCCGTGGTGTCATCCTTCCCCCTGGGGGAGATCATCCAGTGCCGAGAGGCCTCGGGACGGATCGCAAAGTGGGCGGTGGAAATCATGGGCGAGACAATCTCGTTCGCCCCTCGGAAGGCCATCAAGTCCCAGGTACTGGCGGACTTCGTAGCCGAATGGGTCGACACCCAGTTGCCGACGGCTCCGATCCAACCGGAGCTCTGGACCATGTTTTTCGACGGGTCGCTGATGAAGACGGGAGCCGGCGCGGGCCTGCTCTTCGTCTCGCCCCTCGGGAAACACCTGCGCTACGTGCTACGCCTCCATTTCCCGGCGTCGAACAATATGGCTGAGTACGAAGCTCTGATCAACGGATTGCGAATCGCCATCGAGCTAGGGGTCCGACGCCTCGACGCTCGCGGCGACTCGCAGCCCGTCATCGACCAAGTCATGAAGAACTCCCACTGCCGCGACGCGAAGATGGAGGCCTACTGTGATGAGGTTCGACGCCTGGAGGACAAGTTCTACGGGCTCGAGCTTAACCACATCGCCCGGCGCTACAACGAGACTGCGGACGAGCTGGCAAAGATAGCCTCGGGGCGAACGACGGTTCCCCCGGACGTATTCTCCCGGGATCTGCACCAACCCTCCGTCAAGATCAGCGACACGCCCGAGCCCGAGGCGCCCTCGGCCCCGTCCGAGGTGACCTCGGCCCAGCCCGAGCCATCCTCGGTTCAGCCCGAGGAACCCTCGGCCCCCGAGGGCAAGGCGCTGCGCATCGAGGAGGAGCGGAGCGGGGTCATGCCTGATCAAGATTGGCAGGCCCCGTACCTGCAATATCTCCGCCAAGGAGAGCTACCCCTCGACCAGGCCGAGGCACGGTGGGTAGCGCGACACGCCAAGTCGTTCGTCTTGCTGGGCAATGAGAAGGAGCTTTACCACCGCAGCCCCTCGGGCATCCTCCAGCGGTGCATCTCCATCGCCGAAGGTCAGGAACTCCTGCAAGAGATACACTCGGGGGCTTGTGGCCATCACGCAGCGCCTCGAGCCCTTGTCGGGAACGCTTTCCGGCAAGGCTTCTACTGGCCGACGGCGATGGCTGACGCCACTAGAATTGTCCGCACCTGCGAAGGGTGTCAATTCTATGCGAAGCAGACCCACCTGCCTGCTCAGGCTCTGCAGACGATACCCATCACCTGGCCCTTCGCTGTGTGGGGTCTGGACCTCGTCGGCCCTCTGCAGAAGGCGCCCGGGGGCTAAACGCACCTGCTGGTCGCCGTCGACAAATTCTCCAAGTGGATCGAGGTCCGACCCCTGAACAGCATCAGGTCCGAGCAGGCGGTGGCGTTCTTCACCAACATCATCCATCGCTTCAGGGTCCCGAACTCCATCATCACCGACAACGGCACCCAGTTCACCGGCAAAAAATTCTTGGATTTTTGCGAGGATCACAACATCCGGGTGGACTGGGCTGCCGTAGCTCATCCCATGTCGAATGGGCAAGTAGAGCGTGCCAACGGCATGATTCTACAAGGGCTCAAGCCTCGGATTTACAATGACCTCAACAAGTTCGGCAAGCGATGGATGAAGGAACTCCCCTCGGTGGTCTAGAGCCTGAGGACGACGCCGAGCCGAGCCACGGGTTTCACGCCGTTCTTCCTGGTCTACGGGGCCGAGGCCGTCTTGCCCACAGACCTAGAATACGGCTCCCCGAGGACGAAGGCCTACGACGATCAAAGCAACCAAGCTAGCCGAGAAGACTCGCTGGACCAGCTGGAAGAGGCTCGGGACAGGGCCTTACTACACTCGGCGCGGTATCTGTCGGGGACCATAATTAGGGGTACCCTCAAGACGCCTAATTCTCAGCTGGTAACCCCCATCAGCATAAAGCTGCAGAGGCCTGATTGGTTTGATTAAGTCAGGGATCAGTCCATACGAGCGACTCGATCACGCCACACCCGAGCCTAGCCTCGGGCAGGGGCAGCCAACCCTGAGATGGTTCCGTCTCGCCCGAGGCCTCCTCTTTCACGGCAGACGCATCTCCGGCTCGCCCGAGGCCTTGCCTTCGTTAAGAAGTAACCCTGACTAAATCACCGCGCCGACCGACCAAGTCACTGGGGCCTTTAACGCAAAGAGTAAGACTGACGGGCGGCCAGGCTTGGCCAAAAGCGCCAGAGGAAGCTCCGCCCGACCCAGGGCTCGAACTCGGGCTAAGGCCCCGGAAGACGGCGAACTCCGCTCCGCCCGACCCAGGGCTCGGACTTGGGCTGAGGCCCCGGAAGACGGCGAACTCCGCTCCGCCCGACCCAGGGCTCGGACTCGGGCTAAGGCCCCGGAAGACGGCGAACTCCGCTCCGCCCGACCCAGGGCTCGGACTCGGGCTAAGGCCCCGGAAGACGGCGAACTCTGCTCCGCCCGACCCAGGGCTCGGACTCGGGCTAAGGCCCCGGAAGACGATGAACTCCGCTTCGCCCGACCCAGGGCTCGGACTCTGCCCTGGCCTCTGCCGAACGACCTCCGCCTCGCCCGACCCGGGAGCTCAGGTTCGGCCTCGGCCATGCAGGACAGACTCGACCTCGGCCTCGGAGGAGCCTCCACGTCGCCCGACCTAGGGCACAAGTCTGCCACGTCAACAGGAAGCGTCGTCATCACCCTACCCCGAGCCGACTCGGGCCGCAGAGAACAGGACCGACGTCCCATCTGGCCAGCTCCGCCAGATAGGCAATGATGGCGCCCCGCTAGACCCATGACGAAGGCGGCTCTCAGCTCCCTTACGAAAGCAGGGGGACGTCAGCAAGGGCCCAACCACTCCGACAGCTGTCCCTCCGCCCGGCTCCATTGCTTCTCCGACAGCCACGACGCCACACTAGCTGGGTGCCAAGATCTCTCCGGCTGCCACCTTGGCATGTACTTAGGGCACTAGCTCTCCCCCGCTAGACACGTAGCACCTTGCTACACCCCCATTTGTACACCTGGATCCTCTCCTTACGCCTATAAAAGGAAGGACCAGGGCCTTCTTGGAGAAGGTTGGCCTCGCGGGAACGAGGGCAGGGGCAGGCGCTCTCTCGGGGCCGCTCGCTCCCCTCACCCGCGCGGACGCTTGTAACCCCCTACTGCAAGCGCACCCGACCTGGGCACGGGACGAACACGAAGGCCGCGGGAATCTCCGACTCCCTCACGACCCGGCTCCGGCCACCTCGCTCTCGCTCTCTCCCCCCTTCGCGCTCGCCCACGCGCTCGACCCATCTGGGCTGGGGCACGCGGCACACTCACTCGTCGGCTCGGGGACCCCCCGGTCTCGGAACGCCGACAGTTGGCGCGCCAGGTAGGGGCCTGCTGCGTGTTGACGAGTAGTTTCCCGTCAAGCTCCAGATGGGCAGTCTCCAACGACCTCTTCAACCCGGGACGGTGCTCCGTTTCGGGAGTCTCGAGTTCATGTCTTTCGACGGCAGCTACGACATGATACTCCTTCCACCGCCGCGCGACAGCGACAACGGTGGCGGACAGCCCGCCCGCCGGCGGCGGAATCGACGACATCTTTCCCGCGTGGGGGAAGGACAACTTTCGAGCTCACCCCATCCCCTCCCTCGCCATCGGAGGAGGAGGCGGGGCCACCAGGGCCGAGCGGGAGGCTGCGCTCAGTCGATTGTCGAGCAAATCGACATCCCCAGCGCCCCAACGGATGACGTGTCGGGCATCACCCACGCGTTTGAGGCGAAGGCGAGCGCCGTCCCCCCGCGACACGCTGATCCCGAGCAAGTGGACGACGCCAGCGCGCTCACGGAGGGCCTGCAGGACGTCGCCCTCGCACCCAGGACAACGGCGCGATCAGCCCCCGATGCGACTTCGTCGATCCTCGTCGACCAAAAGGTACGGGCTGATTCCCATCCTTCGTCATTTCGACTCGGCCTCAACCCGCCTGGCGACCTCGCTTTGGCGGGCGCTCACGTTGAGGCGAGTGCAACCTCTCTGGGGTTTCGTGTGCGGTCGCCTTGGGACCGATTGACGGGTGTCTCGACCTACGGACCCTCTGGGTCTGAGGAAGATGACGACCCCAGCATCTGTTGGGATTTCTCTGGATCTGGCAACCCCAGTGCCATGCGGGACTTCATGACCGCATGCAACTACTGCCTCTCCGACTGTTCCGACGGCAGCCGCAGCCTTGACGACAAGGACTGCGGCCCGAGCCGCGAATGTTTCCACGTCGAGCTAGGGGATCCCTCCGGAGGCAGCTGTCTCGACATGCCGGAGGATGGTGACCCCCCTAGGCCAGCGCCTCGCGCCGACATCCCGCGGGAGCTAGTTGTGGTCCCCGTTCCGGCGGGGGGTCACGACCCACAGCTCGAGCAAGTCCGCGGGGCGCAGGCCGGGCTCGATGAGGGAGCAGGAGCGCTCGAGGCAATCCGCCGGAACGTCGGGCAGGTATGGGCGAGCCAGCCCCCGGCCGGAGGAATACGTCACCTGCCCCAAGGTCTCCAGCACCGCATCGCCAACGATGCCAGGGACAGACCGCCACCCGCATCCGGCGGAACCGGTCAGGACCTGGCCACCGCAGCAATGCTCCTCCGCGCGATGCCGGAGTCATCAACCACCGAGGGTCGGCGAATCCAGGGAGAGCTCAAGCATCTCCTGGAAGGCGCTGCGGCCCGGCGGGCCGAGAGCTCTGCCTCCCGAAGGCAGGGGTACCCCTCGGAACCTCGTGCCGCGACTTCCCGACTCACGCGGGAAGCCTCGGTCTACACCGGGCGCACGCGCAATACCGCGCCTGCGGCCCCGGGCCACCTCGGTGACGAGCACCCTCATCGCGACCGTCGGGCCCGCCTCGACGAAAGGGTGCGCCGAGGTTATCACCCCAGGCGTGGGGGACGCTACGACAGCGGGGAGGATCGGAGTCCCTCGCCCGAACCACCCGGTCCGCAGGTCTTCAGCCGGGCCATTCGGCGGGCGCCGTTTCCGCCCCGATTCCGACCCCCGGCTACTATCACAAAGTACTCGGGGGAAACGAGACCGGAATTGTGGTTGGCGGACTACCGCCTGGCCTATCAACTGGGTGGGACGGACGACGACAACCTCATCATCCGCAACCTCCCCCTGTTCCTCTCCGACACCGCTCGCGCTTGGTTGGAGCACCTGCCTCCGGGGCAGATTTCCAACTGGGAGGATCTGGTCCAGGCTTTCGCCGGCAACTTCCAGGGCACGTACGTGCGCCCCGGGAATTCCTGGGACCTCCGAAGCTGTCGGCAACAGCCGGGAGAGTCTCTTCGGGACTACATCCGGCGATTCTCGAAGCAGCGCACCGAGCTGCCCAACATCACCGACTCCGATGTCATCGGTGCGTTCCTTGCCGGCACCACCTGCCGTGACCTGGTGAGCAAGTTGGGTCGCAAGACCCCCACCAGGGCGAGCGAGCTGATGGACATCGCCACCAAGTTCGCCTCTGGTCAGGAGGCGGTCGAGGCCATCTTCCGAAAGGACAAGCAGCCCCAGGGCCGCCCGTCGGAAGATGCTCCCGAGGCGTCTACTCCGCTCGGCGTCAAGAAGAAAGGCAGGAGGAAGTCGCAAGCGAAACGCGACGCCGCCAGCACGGACCTTGTCGCCGCCGCCGAGTACAAGAACCCTCGGAAGCCCCCCGGAGGCGCCAACCTCTTCGACAAGGCACTCAAGGAGACGTGCCCCTACCATCAGGGGCCCGTCAAGCACACCCTCAAGGAGTGCGTCATGCTTCGGCGCCACTTCCACTGGGCCGGGCCACCCGCAGAGGGTGACAGGGCCCGCTACGACGGCAAAAAGGAAGATCACCAAGCAGGAGAGTTCCCCGAGGTCCGCGACTGCTTCATGATCTACGGAGGGCATGCGGCAAATGCCTCGGCTCGGCATCGTAAGCAGGAGCATCGGGAGGTCTGCTCGGTGAAGGTGGCGGCGCCAGTCTACCTAGACTGGTCCGACAAGACCATCACTTTCGACCAGGATGACCACCCCGACCACGTGCCGAGCCCAGGGAAGTACCCGCTCGTCGTCGATCCCGTCATCGGCGACGTTAGGCTCACCAAGGTCCTGATGGATGGGGGCAGCTGCCTCAACATCATCTACGCTGAGACCCTCAGGCTCCTGCGCGTCGATCTGTCATCCGTCCGAGCAGGCGCTGCGCCCTTCCACGGGATCGTTCCCGGGAAGCGCGTCCAGCCCCTCGGACAGCTCGACCTTCCTGTCTGCTTCGGAACACCCTCCAACTTCCGAAGAGAGACTTTGACGTTCGAGGTGGTCGGGTTCCGCGGGACCTACCACGCAGTGTTGGGAAGGCCATGCTACGCGAAGTTCATGGCCATCCCCAACTACACCTACCTGAAGCTCAAGATGCCGGGCCCCAACGGGGTCATCACCGTCGGCCCCACGTACAAACACGCATTCGAATGCGATGTGGAGTGCGTGGAGTACGCCGAGGCCCTCGCCGAGTCCGAGGCCCTCATTGCCGACCTGGAAAGCCTCTCCCGAGAGGTGCCGGACGTGAAGCGACATGCCGGCAACTTCGAGCCAGCGGAGACGGTTAAGGCCGTCCCTCTCGACCCCAGTGGCGACACCTCCAAGCAGATCCGGATCAGTTCCGGGCTCGACCCCAAATAGGAAGCAGTACTCGTCGACTTTCCCCGCGCAAACGCCGACATTTTTGCGTGGGGTCCCTCGGACATGCCCGGCATACCGAGGGATGTCACCGAGCACTCGCCGGATATTCGGGCAAGAGCCCGACTCGTCAAACGGCCTCTGCACGGACGACGCCCGGGGGCTGCGCCCTTCCCCCACTCACATACGAGAATTAGTCATCAAGGAAGGGTCGGCCTCGCCCCGGCGGAGCCCGACCCTCCCTCGGGGGCTAAAAAGGGGGAACCCCTCTCGTCGAGTTTGGATGCACCTCTCCGCGTCAAAGAAATTCTTTTTTTGTCGATCAAGAAGGGGTTTTTGCGTTCTCCCGGATGCGTCAGAAGCAGGGTCCCGAGGAGCGAACTTGGGTACAAATAAGTGGCGAGACCGACTGGGCCGAGGAACACCTATGCCTCCGGGCTAGGAACACCTCACTCATCGCCTGCCACGAAAAAGGACCCAGCTCGGGAAATCACCCTGTTGTTGACAAGTCGGGCCAGGCGCGCAAACTGAAACAGAAAGGAGTATGACTTCACGCAAGAAAAATAAAGTGTCCAGGCCCCGACGGCCACGGCAGAGCGTACATCCAACAGAAATTGCCCCAGCAAAAGTTAGGCGTCGCCTTGGGAAGGCGCCGCGCCCTCAGTTCCACCCCCGCCGTCGGCGAGGTCCATCTTCGCTTCCGGCGGCAGCACAGGAGGAAGAATCTCCGCCTCGAAGATGGTCGCCAGCGCCGCGCTCGGACCCGCAGCGACCGCGTCGAGCCGCTGAACTTCTACCAGGGCGGCCTCGTCTTCGTCAGGAAGGCAATATCCCTCACTGACCCGCTCCAGGTCCACGACGTAATGGGAAGCGAGCACGGCGAAGGCCCGCCTGACGCCGTGGTGTAACGCCCCGCGGACTTTACCGCGCGCGTAATCACCTAGGGCTTGAAGGCGGCTTTGGGGGGAGCTTCCTGAAGGGACGTCGCCGGGACCAAGGGTCCGATAGACATCCGAGACGGCCTCGGACATGGCCGCGAGATCAGCCTCCCTCTGCTCAGCAGCCCCAGCGAGCGCCTCGGCGAGTGCTTTGGCAGACTCGTCGAGGGCAGACTCGAGCTCTGCGAACATCCAGAAGAAAGACCTCAACTACAAGCGGAAGAAACGGACAAGAACGGGAACCGAGGACGGTCGGGGCATACCTCCGGCTCGGACGCGCTGCTCCGAGGCCGCGACTTGGGCTGCGGCCAGATCGGCCGCGAGGGTCTTAGCCCGGCTTTCGGCCTCGGCAGCCTGGCCCCGAGATTGGTCCCGCTCCTCGGCAACCTGGACGAGCTCCGACCGCTGCCTTAGCGCCTCTGTGCGCGCTGCCGCCGCCTCGGCCCTCAGGTCAGCGCAGAGCAACTGGAGGTCCGCTATCTTAGCGTCCTGCTGAGAAAGGCGCGCGGTAGCCCCGGCGAGCGAAGTCCTCAGGGACCGCAGCGAGCCCCAGACGTCGGCCTCGCGGCGGATGAACGACGACTTGGCGGCGCTCCGGTCCGTCAGATCCTGGAAAGGAAAACAAGGCATCACGACGGACGCCTCGCTCGCAGAAGGGAGAAGGTATGCCTGAAACCATTACCTGGAGGATTTTGGGGACGTCCCCGCAGAGAACCTCCAGCGACGATCGGAGCGACCCCACCGTTGCTTCCGCACGCTTGCGGAGCTCATCCCAGGACTGGTCCTCCTGTTCGTCGTCAAGAACGAAGATAGGGTCCGAAGCCTCGCGGGTCCGGAATCGGAGCAACTGCCCTCGGGCCTCGGGGCTCCGCCGCACTGCGACAAGGCTGCCGCCCGCCTGGATGAGCTGCGCGTCCACGCCCACCTCTTTCGAGGCCCTGGGCGCCGACGCTGTGGCCGACTCAACGTCAGCAGCAACCAAATGCTCTCCGACTGGGACGGTGCCAACTGCGGTGGCGGCAGGCGCCGGCATGGCCGACATGGCAGGCGGGCTCGGGACCGCGTCGGCGCCGGCCGCCTCCCCGATCACGATGGCCGCCTCGGCAGAGGAGCCCGCCTCGGGGACCTGCTCCCCCGGGACATGCGACGCCTGAGCCCCATGCGGCAAAGCGCCCTGCGAAAGGGTCGGCTGAGCGGCGGGGCCCGGGATGGCGCCAGGCGCCTGGGCTGACGCCGTCTTAAGGGCCTTCCGGGGCGCCAGGTCGATAGGGCCATGGCTCCGCTTGCTGGAAAAAAGAAGAAAGGGAAAATCACGGCCAAGACGTATGAACGAAGCGCCGGGACGGAGACATTCCAAGGTATTTACCCGCTCCGGGCCATGATCCACTGTGCCTGGGGAGAGGTCTCTTGGCTCCCGCTCCCTGGAACCACCGCCGAGGTCCGCCTCGCCGACAGCTCTGGCACCGCCCTCGCCTTGGGCGCCCCTGACGCCCGGGAGGCGGACTGCCCAGGCGCCGCCATGGCAACCTGAGGACCGCTCCCCCGCACCGCCGGCGCGGGGGACGGCTCTCGAGGGACGAACGCCTCGGCCCGGCTCCCTGGAGTCGCGTCAGCTCCTCCAGCCAAGGGGTCAAGTACCCTCTCGGGTTGCCCCCGCCCCTCGGGTCGGGGATCCGGCGTCTCGGCCCCAGGAACCGACGACATCGGCCCGCTCGGGGGCTGACTCGACAGCTCTTGGCCACACCCCAAGCTGGGGCTGACGCCGAGACGGGCGGCCATGTCGTCCTCCTCCTCCTCATCATCGTCGTCGTCGTCGTCGGTTGTCTCCAGCGACAGCTCCCTGGGGAGTCCTTCTCTCTCCTGCTGGCGACGGCGTTTCTCCAGGGCGTCCCGAGCCCGCCTCCGCTTGCGGGCCCGGGCCTTCTCCGCGTCCTTTTTCTTTTTCTCCTCCGCGGCGACCCGCCGCGCTGCCCGACCCACCGCGTCCTCCGGGACCCGTGTAACACCCGGATTTTAGGGGTCCAAAACCCGGGCGTAAACATAAACACCAGGTATGCTGGGACCAAGTCTCACACATATGATGTATAGTGGCACAGGATCGAATGTCACAACTTTATATATAACAGGAGTTCTATACAAAATAAATAATTACATTATAAGGAGACAACGGTCCAGCAACCCAAAATTGACTGGGAGACGACGACCTAGACCTCTCACGAACTCATCACAGCAGCCTCCATGAGCATCATCCTGCAGTACCTGTTCTTGACCTGTGGTGTGTGAGACAGCAAGAGTGAGCTCACATACGTTCATCGCTCAACAAGTTGTGGGGAATAATGTGCATGAACTCGCCAAAGGTGGGAGCTCACGTGAAGTGTAAGGCTTACCAAAGAAGATGGTTAGAGCTGAGCATTGCTTTTAAAGTTGGTCAAAATTTTATTAGCAGTTACTAAGTATAAGTAAATACCAGCCCAATTAAATAGTAGAACAAAAGTAACAACTTCACCTGCGATGCAATGCATATGACAAATTGAGTTTAAGTTCCATAATTTAATCATGTGAGTGTCCGAGCTGCTCATGACCGTGAGCACGGCTAGTATACTAGTTTTACACTCTGCAGAGGTTGCGCATCTTTACCCACAAGTCGTGTATCCCATGTCGCCAGGGTTTGCAAAGCCCTTAGACACTTCCGAGGTGAATGGCTAGGGATCCACTACGAGGCCTTTACAAAGTTCCACTAGCTTCCGAAAACCCGCTACAGTTTATAGGAAGATCCAGTGCAGGAATCCCTTGCAGGACCGCCATCGCAGCAAAATCCTCCCGAGGGCCTCCCTACACTGACCTCTCCCCTACTGCCCTTGCCCCTTTCGGGTAAGGTAGTCTTCCACTAGCTTTCCTAATTAATCAGCCAAGGGCGTCCCATTCCACCCTCGTGGTAGCACTGTTTTCCCGGGTGGTTCTCCATGTTCCAATTAACATAATGATCTCATCATGAACAATAAATAACAACTGATAACAAAAGTGTAACCATGAACAGTGTATCTCCATACCCAAAACCACATATAGCACTAGCAAGTACTACCCAGAAAGTTCAGTGGTAAACAAGGTATAAAGATAGACAAACTAGGGTAACCTATTGGGTCCCATCAAAATTAACCTATGCAGATCATTATGATTAATTAGAACATGAGTAGGTAAAAAGAAGTGATCAAGGGCACAACTTGCCTGGGCCTTGAGATTCCAGGTACCAGGATGATCTTCAGGTGACTCGTGACCTCACTGCTAGTCGTAGCAATTCAAACAAACATGGTGTAGGCAAAATTAACATTACACCAAACATAAGAACAAAATACACATTAATAATATACATATTAAAATAAGATCATAGGAACAGGAACCATTAATTTTGGAGTTATAGATTTTAAGTTATGGATTTCCAAAGATTCTATGTGCTTGGTACAAGATTAATTAAGATAAAAATTTTAATGTGACTTTTATGTAAAACCAGTGGCACTAATTGATAAACAATAATATTACAAAATTATAGGAAGTGGAATGAATTAATTTGGAGTTCATATGCATTTTCTATGAATTATATAAATTCTAGGAATTATTTTTATATTAAAAACTCATTTTCTAATTCATTTTTCTGATTTTATAACTCTCTGGACTGGGCCTCAATAACAGAAAACCGCAGGGGGCTCGGGGTAAGTTTCCTAAGACACAGGGAATAACACACTCTGGACGGCGGGTTTATTTCAGTAAAGTAGAGGGGCTCTTTTACAAAATAGGCTCGACGAAGGGGTACGGGCCGATCTCGACCGTCCGATCTAGAATCCGTGGATCAGATTAGATCCAACACCTAACCGAACCGGTACGCATTCTCAGCCGTTGGATCCTGTGTCAATGCCTCAGATTTAAACAACCGCGATTTAACATGGACCATTCGATTCCGCTCAACGGCTCAGATCAAATCACCGAAAGGGTACTTCTACATCTAATTTTAGTCGTATGATTCCGGATCAACGGCCAAGGGATCTTCTTCATCCCCCCACCAAGTCCGACGGCGGCGTATTGGAGCTGCGGCGGCGCGCCGACCGGAGTAGGCCAAGGTTGCATCAGAGGGCCACACCACCCAATCGGACTAGTGCAAAACGATGTGGAGGCGGTCGCGAGACAGAAGGTGTGCTTACCTCCATGAATTATGGCGTTCAGAGCCCTGCCCACGGTGTAGCGCGGAACACCGGCGGAGCGCCAACTACGGCGAGGAATCCCCGCGGTCTGGAGCATGATTCCACCCAGGCGAAGCCGCGACGAGCAACCACGTGCACTGGGCTTCCTCCTGGGTTGATCACCGAGGCCCGAACGGCAACCAAGGCGGGGTTCCGTGGCGGCGCCCAATTTTCTCCCTTTCTCTCACTGCGACGACGGCTCAAGGCTTTCTTGGAGATGATTCTTCGAGTTGATAGAGTTGGCGCATTATATAGGGCAAAGGCCACCAAGATCGGTGGGATGGTTGCAACAATCTCCGAGTTTGGCGCGAGATCCGGTCATGGTGCGCGTGCGGCAAAGGCGGCCCGGTTTGTTCCGCAGTCCGACACAATCGCGAGGGAGGAGCTGACAGCGGGGGTCCCACGAACTTCGGCAGCCAATACACGAGCGAGGGTCTTCGGTGGATTCTGGCGCGATTCAATTGCGCAGCCGAGCGGATTCATGACCACCAGTGCGCGGATGGCGGAAATTTGTTGGGGGAAGAAGAAAGCTTGGCCTGACTTCTAGGGCCCACACGTCATCGCCACAGCCCGAAGACCCCTTGCGCTGGTTTGACTGGCACACGGGCCCCACGTGTCGGTGAACTGAAAGCACGGAGCGCGCGTGAGGGAGCCAAGGCGAGGCAGTGGCTGGACGGTGGGACCCGGCCGTCAGCGTTGAGCGTGCACGTTGGCGAGTTTGGGCCGCGCGGTGGTAATGGGCCAAAATCAGGTATTCCAGCCCAATTAGCTATCTTTATTCTTTTCCTTTATTCTCCTTTTTCTTTTTGATTTATTTTCTTTTCATTTGAATCTCTAGTTTGAATTTGAATCTGTTATGAACTTCACCTTTGAGTCAAATGTACAAACTCAAATCTGTACAAGAATAATATATATTATAATTATTTTTTTTTATTCACATAGTAATTTCTTCCTTCTCTTTTCTCTTTTACATGTTATTTCTAAAACCCCAAAGTGCAACTTTTGGTTAAATTCAAATCTCCATCTCATTATTGTATTTTATTATTATTTTAAATGCACATACAATTAAAACTCCATCTTG
The DNA here is from genome assembly GCA_029449295.1 of Zea luxurians. Taxonomy (NCBI): domain Eukaryota; kingdom Viridiplantae; phylum Streptophyta; class Magnoliopsida; order Poales; family Poaceae; genus Zea; species Zea luxurians. The sequence continues at coordinate 52,132 of JAOPSE010000408.1, read as the reverse complement.
AGTGCCAAATATGGTTCTATTTATTATTTTATTCACTTAAGCAAATGCTTTTAAATAGGGAGATGAGTCTTCAAATGTTATGAGAGTCTTAAAGAGAGAAAAAGAAAAATTCTAATGCAAGATTTTTGAAAAGTTTTTACTATATTCTCAAAAATGAGATTTAGGGTGTTACAAATCCTACCCCCCTTAAAAATAATCTCGTCCTCGAGATTACTAGAAAGGAGATAAAGAAATAATGGTTGGTAATTTATGTTTCAGTTTCTAAGTGGTTTTAATACCAAAAGGTTTTATTCTGTTCAAGTTTATAACACAATTAGCAGGTGATTATGGGTATATATATGTGGATCCACTTTATCATGTAGGATAAAAGATGTTTTTTTTAAAGCATAAATAGGTTTGGGTAAGAAAGTGTAGGGTAAGGAAAGACTTCATCCAAGATTTGTGGATCTTGATTCATCTGATGATTTAGCTTGATCTTTGAAGGCTTGAGTTGATGCTTATCCTTCTTTGACGTGGTTGGTCTTCTTTGGCCTTTCTTCTTGGAGTTGCTATCCGAGTTAAGGACATATGGTTAAGATATATGTGAGTAGGATGGATGATGTGTAGGTAGGTTAGAATCTCTTGCTAGGTTAAAATCGAGGGGTTATGCAACTATCGGATGGTTAAGGTAGTTGCATATGGTCAAGTTGGTCTGTCGTTCTTAATTTAGTGCAGGGTGAACTAAGTTAAGACATGTTTTTATAGGAGTAGAGTCTAATCTATTTTATCAGTATTATCTAACATGTTTGATAAGTCACTTTAGATTAGATCATATTAGGTTAGATGAGATCTAGATTAGATTAGTATGACTAGTTTAACTAAATAAGATCTAATTAATTTGCATTAGATCATGGTTGATAAACTAGGGTGGATAAGTATGCCTATTAGGATAAGATGGATCCATAAAGATAAGATAGAATCTTTTGAGACCAGTTAGACCTATTAGGATGAGATACAATCTTTTCAAGATAGGATGAGTATCTTTTAAGATAAGATGGATCTATTAAGATAAGGGAGAATCTTTTAAGATAAGATGAATTGGTTAGAATGAGAGCTTTTTTTTTTAGGATAAGATAAATCTCTTAAGCTAGATATGTTCCAATGGGGACAATCTAGGTTGTCTAATTATTTTATAATTATATATTTTTTTTCATACCTATGTGTATATGCAGATGCAATTGTGGACATTACTCCACAACTCATCACACTCAAACAAAGATCCAAATCAGACATGTATCATAAGAACAAACATTCAAATATATAGACACTTATAAAAAATAGTTTTGTTTTTGTTCCTAGGATTAGGTCTCCTATTCCTAAAGGTCACTTTAGGCACTGAATTTCAAAGTGTAAAATCCAAGTTTGTCTTTAGAAAGAAAAGGTAAGAATAATCAGAGTAAAGCGGAAATAGATGAGAAAGATTAAGAATAGTTTAGAAAAGATCAGAGTAGCAAAGGTAAGTAGACAAGGGTTGTCCAGTTCTATCTAGGTTTCGTCCTACAGTCAACATTCCTCTGATACCACTTCTGTAACACCCGGATTTTAGGGGTCCAAAACCCGGGCGTAAACATAAACACCAGGTATGCTGGGACCAAGTCTCACACATATGATGTATAGTGGCACAGGATCGAATGTCACAACTTTATATATAACAGGAGTTCTATACAAAATAAATAATTACATTATAAGGAGACAACGGTCCAGCAACCCAAAATTGACTGGGAGACGACGACCTAGACCTCTCACGAACTCATCACAGCAGCCTCCATGAGCATCATCCTGCAGTACCTGTTCTTGACCTGTGGTGTGTGAGACAGCAAGAGTGAGCTCACATACGTTCATCGCTCAACAAGTTGTGGGGAATAATGTGCATGAACTCGCCAAAGGTGGGAGCTCACGTGAAGTGTAAGGCTTACCAAAGAAGATGGTTAGAGCTGAGCATTGCTTTTAAAGTTGGTCAAAATTTTATTAGCAGTTACTAAGTATAAGTAAATACCAGCCCAATTAAATAGTAGAACAAAAGTAACAACTTCACCTGCGATGCAATGCATATGACAAATTGAGTTTAAGTTCCATAATTTAATCATGTGTGTCCGAGCTGCTCATGACCGTGAGCACGGCTAGTATACTAGTTTTACACTCTGCAGAGGTTGCGCATCTTTACCCACAAGTCGTGTATCCCATGTCGCCAGGGTTTGCAAAGCCCTTAGACACTTCCGAGGTGAATGGCTAGGGATCCACTACGAGGCCTTTACAAAGTTCCACTAGCTTCCGAAAACCCGCTACAGTTTATAGGAAGATCCAGTGCAGGAATCCCTTGCAGGACCGCCATCGCAGCAAAATCCTCCCGAGGGCCTCCCTACACTGACCTCTCCCCTACTGCCCTTGCCCCTTTCGGGTAAGGTAGTCTTCCACTAGCTTTCCTAATTAATCAGCCAAGGGCGTCCCATTCCACCCTCATGGTAGCACTGTTTTCCCGGGTGGTTCTCCATGTTCCAATTAACATAATGATCTCATCATGAACAATAAATAACAACTGATAACAAAAGTGTAACCATGAACAGTGTATCTCCATACCCAAAACCACATATAGCACTAGCAAGTACTACCCAGAAAGTTCAGTGGTAAACAAGGTATAAAGATAGACAAACTAGGGTAACCTATTGGGTCCCATCAAAATTAACCTATGCAGATCATTATGATTAATTAGAACATGAGTAGGTAAAAAGAAGTGATCAAGGGCACAACTTGCCTGGGCCTTGAGATTCCAGGTACCAGGATGATCTTCAGGTGACTCGTGACCTCACTGCTAGTCGTAGCAATTCAAACAAACATGGTGTAGGCAAAATTAACATTACACCAAACATAAGAACAAAATACACATTAATAATATACATATTAAAATAAGATCATAGGAACAGGAACCATTAATTTTGGAGTTATAGATTTTAAGTTATGGATTTCCAAAGATTCTATGTGCTTGGTACAAGATTAATTAAGATAAAAATTTTAATGTGACTTTTATGTAAAACCAGTGGCACTAATTGATAAACAATAATATTACAAAATTATAGGAAGTGGAATGAATTAATTTGGAGTTCATATGCATTTTCTATGAATTATATAAATTCTAGGAATTATTTTTATATTAAAAACTCATTTTCTAATTCATTTTTCTGATTTTATAACTCTCTGGACTGGGCCTCAATAACAGAAAACCGCAGGGGGCTCGGGGTAAGTTTCCTAAGACACAGGGAATAACACACTCTGGACGGCGGGTTTATTTCAGTAAAGTAGAGGGGCTCTTTTACAAAATAGGCTCGACGAAGGGGTACGGGCCGATCTCGGCCGTCCGATCTAGAATCCGTGGATCAGATTAGATCCAACACCTAACCGAACCGGTACGCATTCTCAGCCGTTGGATCCTGTGTCAATGCCTCAGATTTAAACAACCGCGATTTAACATGGACCATTCGATTCCGCTCAACGGCTCAGATCAAATCACCGAAAGGGTACTTCTACATCTAATTTTAGCCGTATGATTCCGGATCAACGGCCAAGGGATCTTCTTCATCCCCCCACCAAGTCCGACGGCGGCGTATTGGAGCTGCGGCGGCGCGCCGACCGGAGTAGGCCAAGGTTGCATCAGAGGGCCACACCACCCAATCGGACTAGTGCAAAACGATGTGGAGGCGGTCGCGAGACAGAAGGTGTGCTTACCTCCATGAATTATGGCGTTCAGAGCCCTGCCCACGGTGTAGCGCGGAACACCGGCGGAGCGCCAACTACGGCGAGGAATCCCCGCGGTCTGGAGCACGATTCCACCCAGGCGAAGCCGCGACGAGCAACCACGTGCACTGGGCTTCCTCCTGGGTTGATCACCGAGGCCCGAACGGCAACCAAGGCGGGGTTCCGCGGCGGCGCCCAATTTTCTCCCTTTCTCTCACTGCGACGACGGCTCAAGGCTTTCTTGGAGATGATTCTTCGAGTTGATAGAGTTGGCGCATTATATAGGGCAAAGGCCACCAAGATCGGTGGGATGGTTGCAACAATCTCCGAGTTCGGCGCGAGATCCGGTCATGGTGCGCGTGCGGCAAAGGCGGCCCGGTTTGTTCCGCAGTCCGACACAATCGCGAGGGAGGAGCTGACAGCGGGGGTCCCACGAACTTCGGCAGCCAATACACGAGCGAGGGTCTTCGGTGGATTCTGGCGCGATTCAATTGCGCAGCCGAGCGGATTCATGACCACCAGTGCGCGGATGGCGGAAATTTGTTGGGGGAAGAAGAAAGCTTGGCCTGACTTCTAGGGCCCACACGTCATCGCCACAGCCCGAAGACCCCTTGCGCTGGTTTGACTGGCACACGGGCCCCACGTGTCGGTGAACTGAAAGCACGGAGCGCGCGTGAGGGAGCCAAGGCGAGGCAGTGGCTGGACGGTGGGACCCGGCCGTCAGCGTTGAGCGTGCACGTTGGCGAGTTTGGGCCGCGCGGTGGTAATGGGCCAAAATCAGGTATTCCAGCCCAATTAGCTATCTTTATTCTTTTCCTTTATTCTCCTTTTTCTTTTTGATTTATTTTCTTTTCATTTGAATCTCTAGTTTGAATTTGAATCTGTTATGAACTTCCCCTTTGAGTCAAATGTACAAACTCAAATCTGTACAAGAATAATATATATTATAATTATTTTTTTTTATTCACATAGTAATTTCTTCCTTCTCTTTTCTCTTTTACATCTTATTTCTAAAACCCCAAAGTGCAACTTTTGGTTAAATTCAAATCTCCATCTCATTATTGTATTTTATTATTATTTTAAATGCACATACAATTAAAACTCCATCTTGAGTGCCAAATATGGTTCTATTTATTATTTTATTCACTTAAGCAAATGCTTTTAAATAGGGAGATGAGTCTTCAAATGTTATGAGAGTCTTAAAGAGAGAAAAAGAAAAATTCTAATGCAAGATTTTTGAAAAGTTTTTACTATATTCTCAAAAATGAGATTTAGGGTGTTACAACCCGCGGCAAGGAGGGTTTGTGCCGCCCCACCTCCTAAAAAGAGGGGGAGGGGAAAAGAAACCCAATCATGAGAACCGGGAGCAACCCGGTATATGAGGAAGGAAGGAGCGAACACTTACCAGAACGATGCACCCCTGGTCGGGGCGCATTCGAGGTTGAGAGAAGGCGTGGGGGTCTGGCTTCCCCATCGCGGCCGACACCCGCCATTGGAGGGCGTCACGGGGAAGAGGATCAGGGGACATCCGTGACCCCTCCCAGTCGGCCTCCAGGGTCATCTCCCAAAGCGACAGCCGCCGTTCCGCCAGGGGGAGCACCCTCCGACGGTGGATGGCGGCAACCACTCCCGCGGCGGTGAGTCCTTCCTCCCGCAACGCCTTCAGGGCCTGGAGAAGAGGTTCGAGGTTCTTCTGCCTCTCGTGTGGAGTCCCGTGACGCCAGGCGTCGGGAGCGGCGGTGACAACCCGCTGAGAGAACGGCGGGAGCGACTCTCCGTCATTCCGGAGGTAGAACCACCGGCGCTGCCAACCCTTGTTTGAGGACGCGAGGACGGCAGGGATATACTGCGACGACCGCGACTGCCTCAACAAAAGGGTGCAGCCGCCAGCCCGCACCGCTGCGCGGACCTTCCTCTCCCCCGTCGGCGAGGCAAAAAGCTCGGCGAAGAAGAGATGGGTCCACAAATCCCAATGGGGGGCGATCCCCAAATACCCCTCGCACACCGCTACGAAAATAGCGGCCTGCGCGATGGAGTTGGGGGTGAGGTTGTGCAACTCCACCCCGTAATGGAACAGGATGGCCCGCATAAAGCGGCTCGTCGGCACACCAAATCCCCGCTCATGGAAGGAGATGAAGCTCACGACATACCCCGGCGGAGGGGATGGAGTGACTCCACCCGCGGGAGGAATCCATTCCGGCCGCTGCTCATCGGTGAGAGGGCGGAGCAAACCCTCGCCGACGAGGTCCTCCAAATCACCCGCCGTCACCGTGGAGAAGGGCCACGGGTCGCGCGGTGGGATGATGGTCACCCGGTCGGCCATCGCCGAAGCAGAAAGGATGGCGGCGCGAAGGACAGGGGAGGGCGGTTTTCTTTTCCTGGCTAGATCTCTCAGGCTGCGAAAAACCTAAGAGGAACGCAAGAAGTGGAGTCGAGAACCGTCGCCGGACCCACTCCGGGGTATATAAAGACCAAGGTGACGACGGTTCCAACGTACCGCCCGAACCGGACGCAAGGTTCAAAAAACGCAAAGCAAAACAGCCGTTCCTCGAACGGCTCGCGCACGCAACGGCAGCCTCGCTGACCGCTCGCCCCGGCGCATTAACTCCGCGGCTCGATGGGCAGCGCTTCTAGCGGAAGCAGCTGGCGACGTTTCGCCTTCGCCAAAACGGCCACACCAAAAAAGGTACGCCACGACGTTCAATTTCGAATCCTTTTTCCCTTTTCCTTCTTTCTCTATCTCTTGCAACAGGGACCGGGAAAGGGGATACCCCCAAAGGGATCCTTCCCCGTGAAGGAACTAGGCTCCGAGCCTCCTTACTGATCAGGGGTTCGAAGGCTGGCCCCCCGAAGGGTTCAACAGCCGCCTCAGATCGCGTGGGCCCGACACCCACTACTGGTCAGGGGTTCGAAGGTCGGCCCCCCGAAAGGTCCCACGACCGCCTCAGGCTACTCGGGCTCCGCGCCCATTACTGATCAGGGGTTCGAAGGCTGGCCCCCCGAAGGGTTCACAGTCGCCTCAGACACCGAGCGAGGGATGACCAGGGGTACGTTCGATACATAACCAAGGCTCGGGCTGCGCTCCCGAGGTACCCTAGGACATTTCCGAGACCAGCGGGAACGACTCTGTAACGGAATCCCATCGGAGGGAGGCAACGAGCCCTCGGACCCCGTCGCCAGGGGACCGGGTCCGGCAGATCACCCGCAGGTACTTTTGGGCGTGCCTCCGGGCCCCTAGCCGACCCCCAACGAACGGGGCACGGACGTCCACTCGGATTACCCGATTGCAGCTCACCGGAGACACCATGTTCGGTGCCCATCGAGGGTAACATGGCGCACTCCCCCCCTCCTCCTTGCGGAAAGGCGATGTAGGGGCGTATGTAAAAAAGCCGAGTCTGTCCCTGATCGTCCTCTCGCTCTATGCGGAGGCTCGGGGGCTGCTCTCGCAAACCCGGCTCCGGCCGAACCGTTGACAGCGTCAACATACCAGCCCGAGAACTTGGGCCCCGACAGTGCACCCGGGCTACGGCCTGTTCGCATGAGGGAACCGCCAGACCAGCCGAAGCGTTACGCAAGGCATTAAGACCTCGAAGGAGTGAAACCACTCCTCCGAGGCCTCGGGGGCTACACCCGGCGGGTGCGCTCGCGCGCACCCACCGGAACAAAGTACAACCGAGAAAGGCTGGTCCCCTTGCAAAAAAGTGCGACAAAAGCCTCCAAGCGAGTGTTAACACTCCCTTCGAGGCTCGGGGGCTACTGTCGGGGACCATAATTAGGGGTACCCTCAAGACGCCTAATTCTCAGCTGGTAACCCCCATCAGCATAAAGCTGCAGAGGCCTGATGGGTTTGATTAAGTCAGGGATCAGTCCATACGAGCGACTCGATCACGCCACGCCCGAGCCTAGCCTCGGGCAGGGGCAGCCGACCCTGAGATGGTTCCGTCTCGCCCGAGGCCTCCTCTTTCACGGCAGACGCATCTCCGGCTCGCCCGAGGCCTTGCCTTCGTTAAGAAGTAACCCTGACTAAATCACCGCGCCGACCGACCAAGTCACTGGGGCCTTTAACGCAAAGAGTAAGACTGACGGGCGGCCAGGCTTGGCCAAAAGCGCCAGAGGAAGCTCCGCCCGACCCAGGGCTCGAACTCGGGCTAAGGCCCCGGAAGACGGCGAACTCCGCTCCGCCCGACCCAGGGCTCGGACTTGGGCTGAGGCCCCAGAAGACGGCGAACTCCGCTCCGCCCGACCCAGGGCTCGGACTCGGGCTAAGGCCCCGGAAGACGGCGAACTCCGCTCCGCCCGACCCAGGGCTCGGACTCGGGCTAAGGCCCCGGAAGACGGCGAACTCTGCTCCGCCCGACCCAGGGCTCGGACTCGGGCTAAGGCCCCGGAAGACGATGAACTCCGCTTCGCCCGACCCAGGGCTCGGACTCTGCCCTGGCCTCTGCCGAACGACCTCCGCCTCGCCCGACCCGGGAGCTCAGGTTCGGCCTCGGCCATGCAGGACAGACTCGACCTCGGCCTCGGAGGAGCCTCCACGTCGCCCGACCTAGGGCACAAGTCCGCCACGTCAACAGGAAGCGTCGTCATCACCCTACCCCGAGCCGACTCGGGCCACAGAGAACAGGACCGACGTCCCATCTGGCCAGCTCCGCCAGATAGGCAATGATGGCGCCCCGCTAGACCCATGACGAAGGCGGCTCTTAGCTCCCTTACGAAAGCAGGGGGACGTCAGCAAGGGCCCAACCACTCCGACAGCTGTCCCTCCGCCCGGCTCCATTGCTTCTCCGACAGCCACGACGCCACACTAGCTGGGTGCCAAGATCTCTCCGGCTGCCACCTTGGCATGTACTTAGGGCACTAGCTCTCCCCCGCTAGACACGTAGCACCTTGCTACACCCCCATTTGTACACCTGGATCCTCTCCTTACGCCTATAAAAGGAAGGACCAGGGCCTTCTTGGAGAAGGTTGGCCTCGCGGGAACAAGGGCAGGGGCAGGCGCTCTCTCGGGGCCGCTCGCTCCCCTCACCCGCGCGGACGCTTGTAACCCCGTACTGCAAGCGCACCCGACCTGGGCGCGGGACGAACACGAAGGCCGCGGGAATCTCCGACTCCCTCACGACCCGGCTCCGGCCACCTCGCTCTCGCTCTCTCCCCCCTTCGCGCTCGCCCACGCGCTCGACCCATCTGGGCTGGGGCACGCGGCACACTCACTCGTCGGCTCGGGGACCCCCCGGTCTCGGAACGCCGACAGTATCAGCAGTCCCTACGACGCTACCACGCCCGAGGGGTCCGACCCCGAGACCTCCAGGTGGGCGACCTGGTACTTCGGCTGCGGCAAGACGCCCGAGGGAGGCACAAGCTCACGCCCCCCTAGGAGGGGCCATTTGTCATCGCCAAAGTTCTGAAGCCCGGAACGTATAAGCTGGCCAACAGTCAAGGCGAGGTCTACGGCAACGCTTGGAACATCCAACAGCTACGTCGCTTCTACCCTTAAGATGTTTCCAAGTTGTTCAAATACCTCGCACCCACGCAAAGTTTAGTCAACAAGGAAGGGTCGGCCTCGCCTCGGCAAAGCCCGACCCTCCCTCGGGGGCTAAAAGGGGGGAAACCCCCTCTGCGTCAAAATTTTCCTCGAAAAAAAAATCTCTTTTACCAGAATATCTTTCGTGCTTTTTGACTACTTCGAAAAGTGGGTCCTAGAAACGACGGGGTACACGTAAGCAGTCAAGGCTGACCGAGCCGAGGGACTCCTACGCCTCCGGGATATGGATACCTCACTCATCACCTTCTGCGATAAGTAACTCGCGTTCGGGTAAAGTGGCTCCGCGGATCGAACAAGTCTTTACGTTCGGAAGCTCTTCTGCCGAAGCGATCCTTCGAGTCTTCTCGACCAAGTACGCGTAAGCGGCAAGGCCGACCGAGCCGAGGGACTCCCATGCCTCCGGGATACGGATACCTCACTCATCACCTTCCGCGAGAAGCAACTCTCGCTCGCACTAACATCCCTGTTACCGACAAAAAGTCCAGATACTCGAAACAAGAGGAAAAGAGACGCAGCTTTACAACGCAGCAAGGGTGTGTGTTCTGGCCTCGACGGCCGCACAAAGCACACACTACAAGACAGTCTGATCCTGCAGGCTCGGGTCTTGACGCTGGAAGGGGGCAGCAACACCCTCGGCATCAACGGCACCTTCGGCGAGGCCCGACCTAGCCTCGGACGGCGACGCGGTCCGAGGGTCTCCGCTCCGAAGGACGACCTCATCACCACGCCCGGGCAATCGCTGTCAGGGACTTCTCCAGGAATCCGGCCCGAGCAGGCGGCTCGGCCGGCCACCTCCGGGGCCTCGGCCAACCACCTTCCAGGGGCGCCGGCCCGGTCCGAAGCCTCGGCTGATCAACTCCAGCGTCGATCCTGCCAACGGACAACCCGGCTAGGCTTCGGCCAACCAGGTTTCATTTTCGAGCCAACTCCGCCTCTGTTCATACTAATATCGCTACCTCTGGCCTCGGCTCGTCGAAGAGCGGCCAAGGGGTCTCTTTAACTAAGCTAGAGGAGCCTCGGACAGCAGGGCCGACCGAGCCGAGGGACTCCTACGCCTCCGGGATACGGATACCTCACTCGTCACCTTGACACGGGGCGACTCATGCTTGGTGAAGCGGTTCAGATAATCAGCAGACGAGTCTTAGCGCTCGGAAAATGAGGAAAAAATACGGCCCTGTGCCGACGTTACATACATGTTCAGGCCCCGAAAGCCGAAACAAACAAGAAACCCTGGCATTCGAAATGCCAATACAAACGGAACTCCGGTTCCGTCTCCATGGGTACGGACAACCTCCCCGCCAGGGAAGCCCGTGGAGCGACAAGCTCTGGGCGAATCACCAGCAAACGCGGGACGCCCCCGAGCATCCCGGCAGATCCTCGCAGCCGTCCTCGCCGCGAATGCGAGGAAGAAGATGGAATGTTGCATCCTAGCTGGGCAGCAACAGTTCGCCTTTCCCGGCATGGCTGGAGGATGTCTCCGCCACAGGGCTAAAGGGCGATTGCCACCACCAGAAGCTGGAAGAGGAGGTGGTCCGCCTACCCGCGCAGGAGGTGAAGCCCCGGCTCGCCTCGCCCCCCGCCCCATCGAGGATGACGAACACCCTCAACACTGAGGGCGGGGCCGGGATCACAGCCCGGTTTGCCTCTCCCCATCCAGGAGCTGGAGGTCACCGTCTTGGGTGACCACCAGCGGAGGGGAGCAACCGAGCTATGTGATGAAAATCCTTGAAGCCGAACGATGGCTGAAAGGTACCAACTCCCACGGAGTTGCGTTCCTCCAACGATGGGGCGAAAAGACGGCGGTTTCCCCCATCCGGGGGCTTGAAAGGTGGAAAGACACGACGCATAAGGGAGGAAGAAGACATGGTCACCTTACGAAAGGGGTCGCCCTCCTTTTAAAGGCGACTCTCCCTGCTTGCGCCCCCAACCGTCACGGGCTGAGTCTTCTCCAACACGCCTCTAAAGCCCTCCCCTGCGGCGCGGGGGCTGGGTCCCGCATGTCATGCAGACCGGCTCCGAGCAGAAGAAGCCAAACCGCCGCGCACAGCGCACGCAACCACCCAGCAGTTACAAGTGACCCTCCACTTTTGCCCAGACCAACGGACGAAAGGAGCGGGCAGCCATGCAGGCGGCATGCAACCGCGCCAAGTGGACGCGCCTCTCCGACTCCTGACATGCCAGCACGAAGGCCCAAGCCCACGCGTCGCGCGACCGGCGCGCCGGATGCTGCATGCAGGCAACTGTACCACTTGCGCCACCGCCGCACCTCCTCGATTGTGGAACCGGTACCGCGACCCGAGGCGACCCAGCAGCGCCAGCCTGACGCAGCGGTCAAACACGGTCAAAAGTGGGCCGGCAGTAATGACGGTGGCAGGCACACGGGAGCAGCGGTCACGCCATCAGCCAAGCTCACGTCCCATCCGGAGGCAGCGAGAGAACCCCCTCTCACGGCGTGAAGACGACGCGCCCGTGACCCGTTCCTCGAACGGCTCGCGCACGCGCAACGGCAGCCTCGCCAACTACTCGCCCCGTCGCATTAACTCCGCGGCTGGACAGGCGGCGCTTCTGGCAGGAGCAGCTGACGACGCTTCGCCTTCGCCAAAACAACCGCGCCAAAAAAGGTACGCCGCGTCGTTCAAATTCGTATCCTTTTCCCTTTTTCCTCCTTCTCTATCTCTTGCAACAGGGACCGGGAAAGGGGATACCCCTAAAGGGATCCTTCCCCGTGAAGGAACTAGGCTCCGAGCCTCCTTACTGATCAGGGGTTCGAAGGCTGGCCCCCCGAAGGGTTCAACAGCCGCCTCAGATCGCGTGGGCCCGACACCCACTACTGGTCAGAGGTTCGAAGGTCGGCCTCCCGAAAGGTTCCACGGCCGCCTCAGGCTACTCGGGCTCCGCGCCCATTACTGATCAGGGGTTCGAAGGCTGGCCCCCCGAAGGGTTCACAGTCGCCTCAGACACCGAGCGAGGGATGACCAGGGGTACGTTCGATACATAACCGAGGCTTGGGCTACGCTCCCGAGGTACCCTAGGACATTTCCGAGACCAGCGGGAACGATCCTGTAACGGAATCCCATCGGAGGGAGGCAACGAGCCCTCGGACCCCGTCGCCAGGGGACCGGGTCCGGCAGATCACCCGCAGGTACTTTTGGGCGTGCCTCCGGGCCCCTAGCCGACCCCCAATGAACGGGGCACGGACGTCCACTCGGATTACCCGCTTGCAGCTCACCGGAGACACCATGTTCGGTGCCCATCGAGGGTAACATGGCGCTCTCCCCCCCTCCTCCTTGCGGAAAGGCGACGTAGGGGCGTATGTAAAAAAGCCGAGTCTGTCCCTGATCGCCCTCTCGCCCTGTGCGGAGGCTCGGGGGCTGCTCTCGCAAACCCGGCTCCGGCCAAACCGTTGACAGCGTCAACATACCAGCCCGAGAACTTGGGCCCCGACAGTGCACCCGGGCTACAGCCTGCTCGCATGAGGGAACCACCAGACCAGCCGAAGCATTACGCAAGGCATTAAGACCTCGAAGGAGTGAAACCACTCCTCCGAGGCCTCGGGGGCTACACCCGGCGGGTGCGCTCGCGCGCACCCACCGGAACAAAATGCAACCGAGAAAGGCTGGTCCCCTTGCAAAAAAGTGCGACGAAAGCCTCCAAGCGAGTGCTAACACTCCCTTCGAGGCTCGGGGGCTACTGTCGGGGACCATAATTAGGGGTACCCTCAAGACGCCTAATTCTCAGCTGGTAACCCCCATCAGCATAAAGCTGCAGAGGCCTGATGGGTGCGATTAAGTCAGGGATCAGTCCATACGAGCGACTCGATCACGCCTCGCCCGAGCCCAACCTCGGGCAAGGGCAGCCGACCCTGAGGGGTTTTCCGTCTCGCCCGAGGCCCCCTTTTTTACGGTAGACGCATCTCCGGCTCGCCCGAGGCCTTGCCTTCGTTAAGAAGCAACCCTGACTAAATCGCCGCGCCGACCGACCAAGTCATAGGGGCATTTAACGCAAAGAGTGAGACTGACGGGCGGCCAGGCCTTGCCAAAGGTGCCATAGGAAGCTCCGCCCGACCCAGGGCTCGGACTCGGGCTAAGGCCCCGGAAGACGGCGAACTCCGCTCCGCCCGACCCAGGGCTCGGACTCGGGCTAAGGCCCGGAAGACAGCGAACTCCGCTCCGCCCGATCCAGGGCTCGGACTCGGGCTAAAGCCCCGGAAGACGGCGAACTCCGCTCCGCCCGACCCAGGGCTCGGACTCGGGCTAAGGCCCCGGAAGACGGCGAACTCCGCTCCGCCCGACCCAGGGCTCGGACTCGGGCTAGGGCCCCGGAAGACGACGAACTCCGCTCCGCCCGACCCAGGGCTCAGACTCGGGCTAAGGCCCCGGAAGACGAGGAACTCCGCTTCGCCCGACCCCTGGGGTCGGACTCCGCCCTGGCCTCTGCCGAACGACCTCCGCCTCGCCCAACCCAGGAGCTCGGGCTCGGGCTCGGCCATGGAAGACAGACTCGACCTCGGCCTCGGAGGAGCCTCCACGTCGCCCGACCTAGGGCACAAGTCCGCCACGTCGACAGGAAGCGCCATCATCACCCTACCCCGAGCCGACTTGGGCCGCAGAGAACAAGACCGACGTCCCATCTGGCTAGCTCCGCCAGATAGGCAATGATGGCGCCCCGCTAGACCCGTGACGACGGCGGCTCTCGGCTCCCTTACGGAAGCAGGGGGACGTCAGCAAGAGCCCAACTGTTCCGACAGCTGTCCCTCCACCAGGCTCCGTTGCTCCTCCGACAGCCACGACACCACACCAGCTGGGTGCCAAGTTCTCTCCGGCTGCCACATTGGCATGTACCCAGGGCGCTAGCTCTCCCCCACTAGACACGTAGCACTCTGCTGCACCCCCGTTGTACACCTGGATCCTCTCCTTACGCCTATAAAAGGAAGGACCAGGGCCTTCTTAGAGAAGGTTGGCCCCGCGGGAACGAGGGCAGGGGCAGGCGCTCTCTTGGGGCCGCTCGCTCCCCTCACCCGCGTGGACGCTTGTAACCCCCTACTGCAAGCGCACCCGACCTGGGCGCGGGACGAACACGAAGGCCGCGGGATCTCCGCCTCCCTCACGACTCGGCTCCGGCCACCTCGCTCTCCCCCCTTCGCGCTCGCCCACAAGCTCGACCCATCTGGGCTGGGGCATGCGGCACACTCACTCGTCGGCTTAGGGACCCCCCGGTCTCGAAACGCCGACAAAGATGTCATAACATAACTATAGTATTTTTATATCATTCTAAGAGCAACTCTAAGAGACTCCCTATATCCTTCCTAATCTATATAAATGGAGATATTTGTACAAAAATATCTTCCAACATCTTATCTAAATGGCAATCCAAATATAGCAATCTTATATTCCAGGTTTCTCGCTAGCCAAATATAGAAAATATGAATGGCTCTCTAAAGTACAAACAAGATATAGAAAGATTGTTGAAGATTGAAAAAATATAGAAAGCGGTTTTAATGCAAATGACTCTCTAAATAATAATTTAGAGACTGGAATTTAGAAAGACTTTTGGACATGCTCTAAGCAAAACTGGTTTAGAGACAAAGTGTATGAAACCATAATATTTAGTATACATGTGCAAGATGCTAGCTATAGACAAAAACTTTGGGTTGAAGTGGAGTTTCGAATACTCCAAAAAATACCATGATAACTACAAAACCATGGTATTCAAAACAAAACTTTTACAAAGGTAGCCAAACACATATTTGCAAAAAAAATCATGGTATTCTCTAATACAATCACTACCAGAATTCGGCTCTTTGTCGAGTGCCAAATATTTTGCCGAGTGTTTTTTCGGGCACTCGACAAAAAAACTCTTTGCCGAGTGCCAAGCAAAAAAACCTCGGTAAAAGTAAACACTCGGTAAAGAAGCTCTTTACCGAGTGTTTTATTTTTGACACTCGACAAAGAGTTTCTTTGTCGAGTGTCAAATATATAACACTCGGCAAAGAGCTTCTTTGCCGAGTGCTTTTTTTAACACTAGGCAAAGATAATTTAAAAATCATATTTTAAAGCAGTAAATTAATTCAAATGAAAAATGTTTTAACTACAAATTTGTATAACTTATCATGATGTACAATTTATATTTTGAACATTTCTTCATATGACAAAATAAGAATAAATTTGTTCATGAAACTACGAGAGAGATGTATAGATTTGTGCATATTATTAGAACCATCATGTGAGATGAACAAATGACCAAACAACCAAAATAAACTTTATAGATCTTGATAAGTTATAGAATTTTATAGTTGGCAACTTTTTCATTTGAATTCATCTTGTCAACTAAAACTATGTCTGGATTTAAAAATTTTAAAATTTAAATTTTTAAAACGACCTGGAAAGAAAAAACACCAACATGAAAGTTGTAGGTATTAAAGAGTTATGAAACTTTGTAGTTGATAATGTTTTGGTTTGAAATCATCTTGTCATGCAAAACTATATTTGAATTTTAAAAATTGAATTTTTGAAACTACCCCGGATAGAAAAACCACAAAAATAAAAGTTGTAGGTCTTAAAATGTAATGAAACTTTGTAATTGACAAATTTTTAATTTGAAATCATCTTATCATTGAAAAATTCGTGTGAAGTTTTCAAATTTGAAATTCAAATTTTGTAAACGGCCTCGGATGTAGAAACTATCAAAATAGAACTTGTAGATCTTGAAAAGTTATGCAACTTTATAGTTGGCCACATTTTCAAATGAATTCATTTAGTGTCTCAAATAATCAAATTACTCTCGGTTTGTTATAGTACATGAGAAATAAAAACGTAGTATAGATATAATTGATGTAGTATACGCGAGAGAGGTTGCGAGTTCGAATCTTACTATTCACAAAACATATAAATTTAATTTAAAATAATAGTGAAAAATGATAGAGCGATGGGTATGAATTATGATAATGAGTAGTTTGAAGAGGTTCACATAATTTTAAAAATGTTTTGCTATTTTTTGGGTTTTTTGTGATTCTTAATTTGCCGAGTGTTTTTCTTTATCGAGTGTTTTGAAGTCTTTGTCAAGTGTCCGAAAAAATACTCGGTAAAAACCCTTTGTCGATAAAATATTTGTCGAGTGTAAAGGCTTTGCCAAGTGTTTTAGACACTCAGTAAATAACACAATTCTAGTGCATGGTTTTTACGTCAAAACATAAAAAAAAACTTTGGTTCCAAACATCCCTAAAACGAAACCCAACTAGTAAACCAGAATTGTCTCTCTATAACACGTAATAATGTCCTTGGGACAATGAATTTTGTTTTCCGAAACCGCATGATTTCGTCTAAGGTCTAACCTAACAAACTTTTGTCATTTCTATCATTGTTTGTGAGCACTAGCAGCAAACAAGGCAATAAGTATGGTTTGCCAAGTTGAGGTCATATATTAAAATCCCCTTTCAATACATTAGTTGTTTTTTTATCTTTGGTACCGTTTGATTTAATTCTTCTCTAAGTATAAATGAAGTATAGCTCTTTTTTATGTATGCATGAGGTCAATCTCGTCACGTAGCAGAGGACCTATATTTGCCTTTCTCAGTCAAGCTTGAGTTAAATTAAGAAAAACTGTATTTCTCAGTCAAGACAAATTAGTTAGATTTGAAAACGAGAGGGTTCTCAACTTGACGGCGTATTCGTTTAAAATTTATTTTATGTTTTACGATATTATTCTTTCAGAATACGGTTGGGGGTGCAGATATGAATAGAGGCTGTATTTGTGCCTTCGTATGTGCATTTATGTATACGCTACTTTTTTTTTTACTTGGAAGAAAAAATCTTCACTCCACAAGCCTCGCCCGCAAGTAACCAACGGGCTCTCTTGTGTCGCGATCGTGCAACAAATTTGAACTATACTTTCAACTCGATAATCAATCTAAACAGTAGTACCTTTAACTGGAAAACCCTAATTAAATAGCAACTGATCAACCTATACAGCTACAAGCTTACAACTCCACGAGCTTCCACGGCTCAGCGTCGGCGCGCAGGGCCATGACAGCTCCGAGGGCGCTACCAGTACCAGTACCACCGCACACCGCGCGGCGCGCCCAGGGCCGCCACCCCCGTTCCACGCCTGCGCCGCCGCCGCGCCACCATCTCCATCCACAGCAGCAGGGTGCCACGGCGTCCGTGCTGGGCGTCGGCGTCCCGAGAGCCTGGCTCTCGCAGCGCACCCCAGTCCTCGGCCTCCGCGCCTGGGTCCTCGTCGCCGCAGGCGCTGCGGCGGCCGCCCTCGCCCTCCTCTGCCTCGCCGTCTGCCTCTGCCGCCGCTGCAGCCGGCGCCGCGCACCGCGCCTGGCCCCGTGCCCGCATCGGCCCGGCGCCAGCAAGTCCCTCAAGCACCGCGTGCATGCGCACCATCAAGCAGCGACAATGCCGCCGCTCCCGCCGCCGCCCAACAAGGACGCCGAGGAGGCTGCCGCTCGATGGCGCCCCGCTTCCTTCGAACAGCCGCCGATCCAGGCCATCAAGGCGGAGCAGAAGGCGCCGCTGATCCTCGCGGAGCATTTCGCGAATTCGACGAGCGGCGAGAGCGCCGCGAGCGACCAGGGCGGCAGCGATGCGGAGGTTCCAGAGGCGGCGCGGCGCGGGTGGGGCCGGCGGTACACGCGCCGCGAGATGGAGGAGGCCACGGGCGGTCTCGCCGCCGCCAACATGGTGGGCGAAGGCGGGTACGGCGTCGTGTTCAGGGGCGTGCTCCGGGACGGCACCGCAGTCGCCATCAAAAACCTCCACAACAACAGGTTGGCTTCTTCCCTCCGCTTCAGGATTCGTCCGGTTGGATCCGAGGCGTGAGCAGAAGCACACGCAAAGCTTTTCTAGTCTGGTCGCGATCGTATTTTTCAGTTTTTTTTTTCTAGCTGGATCTGATGCTGAAAAATCTCTCGTTTCATTTTTTTCAAAAAAAAGAAAAGTTTATTATCACCAAATATGTGCTTGATGCCCGCGAGAATAGATCGAGGTGGTTGGTACGTTTCGATTTGGAGTAAATTGCTTCACGTTTCCTCGTGTACACAAACAAATTCAAATTCTAAACACTATTCAGATCAGTGTCAGATGTACCGCGTAATTAGCCACGCCAGTGATCGTATGGATTGATGATTTTTTTTTTCGGTTGCTGTATACTTGATCAGGGGTCAGGCCGAGAAAGATTTTCGAGTGGAGGTTCAGACGATCGGGCGGGTCCGGCACAAGAACCTGGTGAGTTTGCTCGGCTACTGCAGCGAGGGAGCTTGCAGGTACAGTGCAAATATTACCATTACCATTGTATCTAAACGAGACATGAATGTACCTCATCGGCAGTACGTTGATCCAAAGAGTTGTTGTGTCCCCCCCCCATCGTCACTTCAGGATGCTTGTTTACGAGTACATGGAGAAGAGTAATCTGGACAAGTGGCTGCACCACGACGACAGCGAAACCAGCTCACTGACCTGGGACATCAGGATGCGCATACTCCTTGGAACGGCTAGAGGGTAAAACAACGCTTTCCTTTTGCTTTTATCCGTACTTCTTCACTACTAGCCTGCCTGCCCTGCCCTGCCCTGCCCATCCATCTAATGTCCTCCGGACTGAGAAATTATGATGGCCAGAAAACGTTAGCACTTTGTTGACACGGCACGGCAGTACTGGTCTTGCTGTTTTAATGGGCATGATTAGGGGGAAGTGGCGAGTTGCGTCTGAAAGCAACACTGTCTGTCTGTCCTCTGCTCCTGTGTCCTCTGTAGTACCAGTTTGCCACAGCTGTCGAAACCTAGATTTTTACGTGAGGTTTCAGGCTGGCCTACCTCCACGAGGGTCTGGAGCCCAAGATAGTTCACCGCGACATCAAGTCCAGCAACATCCTCCTGGACCGGCAGTGGAGCGCCAAGGTGTCGGACTTCGGGCTCGCCAAGCTCCTCTGCTCGGAGAGGTCCTACGTCACCACCCGTGTCGTGGGAACGTTCGGGTCGGTGTCGCTTTTTCTCTGTTTATTTTTTTTTCCGCAGGGAGGGCTGTTGTTTCAGTTCGAGGGAGTTCGTCATCGGCTCCCGCGTGCGTTGCAGGTACGTGGCGCCGGAGTACGCCGAGACCGGGATGCTGAACGAGAGGAGCGACGTCTACAGCTTCGGAGTGCTCGCGATGGAGGTCATGACCGGCAGGACTCCAGTGGACTACACTAGACCAGCGGACGAGGTGGGCTACCGGCTACCACTACCAGCTCCCATGCGTACAAAGCGTCAATGTATCCAAACATGCTCTAGATCGCTGCTGCTCTTCTCTCCTCAGGTGAACCTGGTGGAGTGGCTGAAGCGCATGGTCGCCGACCGGAGGGTGGAGGAGGTGCTGGACCCGAGGCTGCCGGAGCCGCCGCCGTCCAAGGCGCTGAAGCGGGCGGTCCTCGCCGCGCTCCGGTGCGTGGACCCGGACGGCAGCCAGAGACCCACGATGGCGCACGTGGTCCATATGCTCGAAGACGACCAGATTCTCAGAGACGTACGGCGATGCCCCGTGTGTGTAATGTCAGGTTGAGCTTCACGGTGTTCTCGCTCTGACAGTGACCGCTTTGAAAATGCCTGCAGGAATTCAAGCTCGCGCGGGATCTGTCTCCTCGGGAGTCGGATAGCTACGAACGCGAACACAGCAGGTGATGGATGGGAGGCAGGGCAGCAGTCTGGGACAGGGACAGGACACTGGGAGGGATGTTAATAATAGCAAGATGTTTTTGGTACAAGTTGAGATCTCTTGCCTTGTAAGATTGTACGTATGTGACACCTTTGGTTAATAACAGGCATACGGTATTCTTGATCATCAACAACAGTGCCACCAGCTACTCCTCCATCAGCCCGCTATGCGTTGCCAGTTGCCACTTTGTGAAGGAAGAACCATCACATGGTGCTGCGCAGTACCTGAATCCGAGAACTATAAACTGAAAAACATGTTCGTTTTTGAGCTGGCCTGGATACTAAATTTGTCCAGCTTGGGCCTCCTCCCCATACACGGCCCGGACTTGAGCCCCATCTCATATCCTCACATCGCCCTTTTCACTAGCAGCAGGGTCTGCGTTTCCTGACTGTCACGACCCTACCAGGAGTGCATAGATGCAGACAATGTAACAAGAGGGCAAGGAGTACAAAGGGGATAGAGTAATACAGCTGTAAGCTGCTGGCATTTAGCTGTAATAACCGATTAGATCTGTCATCTAGCTGTAATCCAGCTGTAATAACTGATTAGCAGTTAGAGCCACTTGGGCTGCTATAAATCTGAGCAGTTGTAATGGAGAAGACATGAAATGAAATAGAAGAGAAACTACACTGCCACATACCTATGTTCGGGTGTTTGGTCAGATCCGGCCAAGGGGAGACTTCCTCACGTCGGTAGAACCCTAGGGTTCTTCACAAGGGGAAGAACAAACCTGGAGCAGGCAAATTCTAACCCTAGAGTTCCCACAATACATACCTGGCAGATCTGAGCGAACCCTAACTCTAGGGTTCCTCACAATTGGTATCAAAGCTGTCGAATCCTTGGAGGAGAGATTGGCGGGAAGACAGTTTGACACAAGTTTGAAAGAAGGGAGGTGCTCAGAAAATTTTGTTCATCACGGCACCTTCAATTAAGCCGTCGGCCCAGTCCCGGTTGGTGATCGAGGCTGTCACCATGGAAGCGAAGCAGGCTGAAGCACGCTGGGAGAAGATGATGCTGGCCATCGAGAAGCTGACAGGAAAGGTTGATGCCATGGAGGAAGAGAGGACGCTGTTTCGCAAGCAAATGGACGAGACCAGGAAGGCTGTTTCTCTTCTTCGGGTAGAAGCCATGGCAAGGGATATGGATCGTTATGGGAATGAAGAAGCAGGAGAAAGAGACAGCAGAAATTCTCAGAACAGAGGAGAAAGAATGTACAGAGGTAGAGAGGAGAGTTCTGGGCAACTGGACAGAGATGGGGAACAGTTGCAACAGCATATACCAAGGATGCCCTTTCCAAAGTTTGGAGGAACAGATCCAGCCATTTGGATCATACAATGTGAAGATTACTTCAACCTCTACCGGGTCCCTGATTTTTTGAAGTCCACTGTGGCGTCTCTCAACTTTGAAGGTACTGCAGCACGATGGTTGCAGGTAGTCAGGTTGAAGCAAGGGTTGGGTGATTGGAGAAATTTGTCTAGGCTGGTATTAGACAAATTTGGAGCTGAGGAATACCCAAGAGCGATGAGGAAATTGTTGAATATGAGGCAAAAGGGGGGAGTGGAAGAATATGTGAGTGAGTTTGAGGAAGCAAGATATGCTACTGCTGTTCATAATCCTATGATGGATGAAACATTTTATGTCAGTCAGTTTGTCAAAGGACTGAAGAATGAAATTTAGTATCCAGTTATGTCCCAGCTCCCTGCTACTGTTCACAAGGCACAACTATTGGCTCAAGTTCAACAGGATATTATTGATAAGGGAGGAATGAAGTTTACCAAGCAGCCTGTTCTTGGTAGATTAGGAGGAGGGAATAGAGCAGATGGTAAAGGTGTTGAGGTGGGAGGATGGAGTAAGGAGAGACAACTAAAGGAGTATAGAAGAGTGAATGGTCTATGCTTCACTTGTGGAGAGAAATTTGAACCTGGTCATCAAGCAAGGTGCCAGAAAGGGAATGCAGTCCAGTTACATGTTCTAGTTCCTGAGGACATGGAGAAGGTTTTAACTCCTGAAGTATTGGAGCAAATAGAGCAAGAGGAGAAACAGGAAGAAGAGGAACTGAAGCTGTCTCTGAATGCTATTAATGGGGCTGATGATTCTCAATGTATCCGACTTAGAGCATTGATTCAGCATCAGATGCTATTAATGTTGGTTGATTCTGGAAGTTCTACCAGTTTCATTAGCAAGCAGATGGTGGAGAAGTTAAAGTTGGAGGTGGAAGAATGTGACCCAGTGAAGGTCAAGGTGGCTAGTGGGGATATTATGGTCAGCACTCAGAAAGTAAGGGAAGTAAAATGGTGGACTGGAGGGCACACCTTTGTTTTCCCTATGAGAGTGTTGGACATTGGAGTATATGATTCCATTTTGGGATTTGACTGGTTGAGGGCCCATAGTCCTATGAACTGTGACTGGGATAACAAGACCTTGGAGTTTTACCATCAGGGACAGAAAGTCCAAATACAAGGAGACTGTGCTAAGGTTACAGAAGTTTCTCAAGTGCATGCTGT
This sequence comes from Zea luxurians, assembly GCA_029449295.1. Taxonomy (NCBI): domain Eukaryota; kingdom Viridiplantae; phylum Streptophyta; class Magnoliopsida; order Poales; family Poaceae; genus Zea; species Zea luxurians. Next base: position 29,626 of record JAOPSE010000408.1, on the reverse strand, counting down.
TCAGGTGCAGAAATGGTTGAAAGGGAATGAGGTCTGGGCTTTTGTGTTGCTGGAACAGGTGGTACCAAAGAAAGAAGAGGTGAAGGGGCAGTTAGCAGCACTACTCACAGAATTTCAGGATTTATTCGCTCAGCCTGCAGCCTTACCTCCCAAAAGGGTGTTTGACCACTATATACCCTTGCTGCCAGGGTCGGTTCCAGTGAATGCCAGACCATATAGATACTCTCCACTACACAAAGATGAGATAGAGAGACAAGTGGCAGAATTGCTCAAAGCAGGCTTGATTGTTCCTAGTGTAAGCTCTTTTGCTTCTCCAGTATTACTGGTACAAAAGAAAGATGGAACATGGAGGTTTTGCATAGATTACAGAAAGCTCAATGATATGACAGTGAAGAATAGATTTCCAATGCCTTTGGTGGATGAGATTTTAGATGAGTTGGCAGGCACCCAATATTTTTCCAGTTTGGATATGACAGCTGGGTACCATCAGATTAGAATGGGCGAAGAAGATGAGCACAAGACTGCTTTTAAAACCCATCATGGGCATTATCAATTCAGAGTAATGCCATTTGGGTTGACAAATGCTCCTGCCACTTTTCAGTGTGCTATGAATAGTATTTTGGAACCCTTCCTCAGGAAGTTTGTGCTTGTTTTTATTGATGATATTCTCATTTACAGCCCAACATTGCAAGATCATGTTCAACATTTGAAGCAAGTTTTCACTGTGTTAAGGCATCACCAGTTTTATCTCAAAAGGAAGAAATGTGTGTTTGCTCAGGCGGAATTGCAGTATTTGGGCCATATTATTTCTAAGGAAGGGGTTGCTACTGATCCATTCAAGACTGAGGCCATGGTCAGGTGGCCAGTGCCTACTTCTGTCACTGAGTTAAGAGGTTTTCTCGGTTTGACTGGGTATTACAGGAAGTTTGTCAGGCATTATGGTACTCTGGCAAAGCCCTTGACAATATTACTTCAAGGCAAAAAGGCATGGGTGTGGACAATTGAAGCTCAGAAGGCTTTTGAACATCTTAAGAAGGCCATGACTCAAACACCTGTTCTGGCTTTACCAAGGTTTGAGATACCTTTTGTGGTTGAGACTGATGCTTGTGATGAAGGCATAGGAGCTGTTCTTATGCAGGAGCACAAACCATTGGCTTTCTTGAGTAAGGCCCTGGGTATGAAGAACAAGCAACTATCCATTTATGAGAAGGAATTTCTAGCCTTAATCATGGCAGTTGACAGATGGAGACCTTATTTGCAAAGGTCCTCTTTCACTATTATGACAGACCATCAGTCTCTGTCTTTCTTGGGAGAACAGCAGCTTCAGTCTGAATTGCAAAGAAAAGCTATGGCTAAGCTTATGGGTCTCCAGTTCAAAATAGTGTACAAGAAGGGAAAAGAGAATGTGGTGGCAGATGCTTTGTCTAGGGTGGGGGCAGCCATGACTTTAGCACTGGTTTCGGAGGTCCAACCGGTTTGGCTTCAGGAAATTTTGAACTCTTATGCCACAGATTTGCAGGCCCAGCAACTTCTACAGAAATTGGTAATACAGAGTCCTGATGAAGATGGCTATTTTCTTCAGCAGGGAGTGATCAGAAAGGATCAGCAAATTTGGGTAGGGGAGAATTCTGCCCTCAGAACCAAAATTATTGCAGCTTTGCATGATTCATCATTGGGTGGTCATTCTGGAATCACTGCTACTTACCACAGAATTAAAAAGTTGTTCTGTTGGTCAGGCCTGAAAACTGATGTGGAATTATTTGTGAAACAATGTGCGGTTTGTCAGCAGGCCAAAAGTCCCAAGCAGTATCCTTCTGGGTTACTTCACCCATTGCCTGTGCCAGCAGGAGCTTGGCAAGACTTAACTATGGATTTCATTGAGAAGTTACCCCGGTCAGAAGGATATGATACGATTTTGGTGGTGGTAGATCGATTCACCAAGTATGCTCACTTCTTTCCCTTAAAGCACCCTTTCACTGCTCAGGGAGTGGCCCAAATCATGGTAGATTCAGTAATCAAGCTGCATGGGGTGCCCAAAACAGTGGTATCTGATAGGGACAAGATTTTTACAAGTGCTTTTTGGAAACATTTGTTCAAGCTCTTGGATATTGAGCTTGCTTTAAGCACAGCCTATCACCCTCAGACAGATGGGCAGAGTGAGAGAGTTAATCAGTGTTTGGAGATGTATCTCAGATGTGCTGTCCACTCCAACCCTCAGAAATGGAAGTCTTGGCTATCTTTAGCCGAATTATGGTATAATACCACTTTCCACTCATCATTGGGTTGTTCACCTTTCCAGGCCCTTTATGGCTATGAAGCATCTGTTCTTGGAATTCCTTCAGTCACAGGGCAGGAGGATGAGGGAGCTGTCCAGTTTGTTCAGCACAGAGCTGAGCATAGTGAGATGTTGAAGGCCAATTTGGCTAGAGCTCAACAGAGGTATAAACATTTTGCAGATAAGAAGCGGGTTCCCAGGGAGTTTCAGGTCGGGGAACAGGTTTTGCTCAAGCTCCAGCCTTATGCTCAAAATTCTGTGGTCAATAGACCTTGTCCCAAATTTGCATTCAAGTATTTTGGGCCTTACACAGTGACTGAGAAAATTGGGCCAGCTGCTTATCGTTTGGCTCTTCCACCAGAAGCTCAGATCCATCCTGTCTTCCATGTTTCCCAACTCAAACCATTTGTTCCAAATTATACTCCGGTCTTTGATACTCTTCCTCAACCAATGGATTTGGACAGGGGATCTCTGGCTCCGGTAGAGATCCTGGATCGCAGAATGGTCAAGAAAGGCAATGCGGCTGTGGTCCAAGTGCTCCTCAGGTGGTCTGGGTTACCATCATCCTGTGCTACTTGGGAGGATTTTACTGTGGCCAAGATCATATTTCCAAAGGCTCTTGCTTGGGGTCAAGCAAGCTCTCAAGGGGGGGCGGATTGTCACGACCCTACCAGGAGTGCATAGATGCAGACAATGTAACAAGAGGGCAAGGAGTACAGAGGGGATAGAGTAATACAGCTGTAAGCTGCTGGCATTTAGCTGTAATAACTGATTAGATCTGTCATCTAGCTGTAATCCAGCTGTAATAACTGATTAGCAGTTAGAGCCACTTGGGCTGCTATAAATCTGAGCAGTTGTAATGGAGAAGGCATGAAATGAAATAGAATAGAAACTACACTGCCACATACCTGTGTTCGGGTGTTTGGTCAGATCCGGCCAAGGGGAGACTTCCTCACGTCGGTAGAACCCTAGGGTTCTTCACAAGGGGAAGAACAAACCTGGAGCAGGCAAATTCTAACCCTAAAGTTCCCACAATACATACCTGGCAGATCTGAGCGAACCCTAACTCTAGGGTTCCTCACACTGACCTGGGATATTTGCTGTGGGTCCGCACGAGATATTTTCCTGTGGGGCCGGCCGATCTGTGTCATGCGAAACCAAAAGGCATTATCTTATCTCCAACGCATGTACTACGCGCCACAGCTCGCTCAAGGCGATAAGGCCATTTATCATCGGCGAAACCACGCACTAAAACACCATACCGCGCGTGAGAGCTCGTCGTCGTTTCCGACGGTGAAGCCACGCGGAGGATAGCCATGGCCGCCTTACTCCACCAGGCGGCTACCCCGACCGCAAAACCACCCCACCGCCCATGGGCTCTCAACTCCACACACAGCCGCCTCTCACCGCTTTCTAAACGACGGCGCGCCCCAGCCATCCGCTCGGCGGCCACGGACAGCAGCTTCAGCTCCGGCGAGACGCCGTCCAAGAAGACCACCCGGAAGGAGAAGCAACAGGAGCGGCGGCGGCAGCAGGACGTGCAGGAACGGCAGCAGCAGCTCCTGGGGATGGAAGAAGCGTCCCTGGCGAAGCAAGAGGGCGGCGGCAGCAACGGCGAGGTTGACGACGACGACGAGCTTCCGCAGCCCGTGTTCGACCGCATCCTGCGCCGGATCGCGTTCACGGTGGGCCTTCCCATGGCGTCGGGCGTCGCGCTGCTCAACGTGTACGACGCGCTCAAGCGCGGCCAGGGGGTGGTGGTGCCGTCGTGGGTGCCGTTGCTGACCATCCTCGTCGCCTTCGGCACGTCGGCGCTGGGCATCGCCTACGGCACGCTGTCGGCTAGCTGGGACCCCGACAAGGAAGGGTCGCTGCTCGGCATCGACGAGGCCCGGGCCAACTGGCCCGTGCTGTGGCAGGAAGAGATTGAGAAGCAGAAGGCAAAGGCCGAGCAGAGGAAGAAATGACCGGCTGGACATGAGACTGAAAATCTTGCGCACCTTGCTACTGATCATGTAATATTCGTTGGGGGTATCGATCCTACCTTTCAGTAAAAAGAAAATATAAATTAGCTGAGTAATACACAAGTACTGAATTTTGAATAGAGAATACTAGAATAGTGATTGCTTGTCACACTGTATAATACACAAATACAATAGACACAGCTTACAACAAACATACAGTAAAAAAAAAACAAACAAACAAAAAAAGACTGCGTTGCGGGTCCATGTCCATGCAGATGCAGATGCAGTAGAACAGCCAAAACTGAGACTTGGCAAGACAGACTCAGAGAAGACCTAACCCGAGGATAGCAGTTGGGCTGGCTTTGGCAGCATAAGCCTAAATTGTTCTATAGAAACAACATAGCCTTAAAGTGTTCTCTAAATATAGCATAGCCTTGATGTATTAATCAAGCCACCGAACGACACCATCTTCACTCGGAGCTCCAAGGACCTCAATGTAGACCCCAAGTACAGCCTTCAGAAAAAAAAATAACCACCAGGAAAGGTATAAACAACACATGGAATCAGTGCAAGTAGTTCGTTTCGTCTAACTAATGGGGATATTTGTGTATGTTAAGTTTATCCTGCTTAGAATGGCAAGGATGAATGAACGTACCATAGAATTTTTGCGATTAACAAGTTTGCAGTATTCTGAAAGGCACCCTTCCAGCATCCAGCTCTCACAAACGTCAAAAGAATGACTTGCGAAGACGAACTCCATCTTATTATTAGCCTGACAATGCAATAAAAGCCAGTCCAACATTTAGAAACATCAACGGCGATCAAATATTTCACTTTACAAGATGAACACATTTACTTCCCATTCTCTTTTATTTGGCATTTGACAAACTGTCTTGGAAGGTTATTTAGACAAACATGAGATGGCTACATGCCCATAATGGACTAATTAATCCGCTTTATGTTCCACATTAGATTTGTCTGTCTCGTGAATCACCCCCATTTATTTTGGTTGCCAATTGAACAAAGACGTCTTGTAGACTGTAGTGTACACTAAATGCAGATAAGATATGGGAACTCTGGTCACCCATGCATATAGCCCCATATTCAGTGTATTAGGAATTGAAAAGATATATATAACCTGGTAGCTACGACTCTCAACCTTTTAAGCTTGAAGCTACAGATCAAGTATGATCAAGTGCACATGTACATCATCAAAAACAACAAAAAGGATGAAACAAGGAGAGCAGTTTAGCAGATAGCAACACTACACCTTTTGAACAAATCCTGCAGTCAATTAGATAACTGAGAACATGGAATAAAGGTACCAATAGTCATAGGATCAATACGGATGTGAATGCATGTCAATAACATTCATCAGTTACTACCAAACACAAACAGAGCATAGTTGCTTACCTAGTATCCTCCCTACTTCACTAACTCTGGAAACATAGGAATATAGCTCACTTTCTAATAACAGTAATTTAAAAGGCGATACCTGTAATAGTTTGCCTCCAGCAACAAAAGATCGCAATCCCATAGTGTCCTGACGATCATATAACATATTATCAGTATATGTATGTGCACATATCCAAATTAATGGGATGTTCAAGTAACAGCAAAGGATAGAAAAATAAAGGAAACAAACAATAACACCACCTTGTTTCTGAAAGTGACTAAAAACTGAGCAGCAGGATCCCTCTTTGTGGCATTTGGTATCACATCAAGATACCATCCACCGCCAGTGACCCTCTCTCTTGAAACATAAAAACCTGAATTGTCTCTTGCCTTTAGAGCAATAACAAAACCTTCTTTTAGCTTTTCAGGAGGCCTTCTACCAAGCCCTACAGGCAACTTATTTTCAGAAATTATCTCCATTGGAGACTCAACAGAAGACTTCTGTTTATTTTTTGAGTCCTCAGGCGATGCAAATCGTGAACTAGAACTTAACACTTGGTTATCATCGTCTCTGCGTGAAGAATAGTTACTTCCACCTTCTACAGTTGACAATTCATCCATTTTCTGTTGCGATCTACGGCGAGCAGGTCTCTTTTTCCCTTTCTTTCCAGATCGGCTGCGCCTCCCTTCAGATCTGGAGCCAATGCTTTGAGATTGTGCAGAAGCTTGAGGCTCTTCAGGTTGTGAAATGGCTCTTCTCTTGTCATATTCTGCAGTCAATTGGCTTTCTTCTGTTTGCTGTTCACCATCACAAATCTGTAAAGGATGTTCTTTTTGTTGTTTACCAAGTTGATCATCGTCACATCCCATTTCGCTTATCTCTTCATCTTCATCAGAAATAACATTGTTTGGAACAACACCATCATAGAGAAAGGACTGCAATATTGCGATTGCTTTCTCTCTGATCTCCATCCACACTTCTTCACTGTAATCTGCACTTCGAGGAAGAATTAATACATTTGGCATCTCACGCACCTGTGATCAATGAACACATAACAAGTATTAAATCATTTGTTTGAAAGGTGACTTTTCTATTGGCGTATAATAAGTAAAGCAAGTATCACAAGTGCAAAGTAAGAAAACTATAAACCTGCCACGAGGGAACAGCCTTACCAGCGACGAGGTAGGAAGCCAGCGGGCAGCGGCTGCTGAGGATCAGGTTGCTAGATTAACTAAGTTGGGGGAATTGAGATTAATTCTAGGAAATCATGATTGAGGGGTTATACAAAATAAGTTTGGCAAGGTTTTTTTTTGAACAGCGCTGAGGATCCCTGTGCTTCTCCTTCGTCAATCGACTCCGTTGGGCCAACACCACCAATCCTATGCTGGTCACACTAGGCATGGCCAACACCACCAATCCTATGCTGGTCACACTAGGCATTGGTGGACGGCTTGGTCACATTCTGCACCTAGCTATATGTGCCACCATCGTCCACGATGCTCCAGGACTTGGGCTGATGTCCACAACGACAGCCACGAAGGAGTCCAATGTACCCTACATTGACTCCACCGCGACTTCCACACGCCTAACCTTAGAGCTGTGGTGCAGGATCTAATCTGCAGGCCCACTTGCCAACATTACAAAACAGAGCATATCCAACCAATAGGTCTGGTCATTTGACATTATTTCAAAGTTTGTGATGAAAATTTCAGGTTTAGCCTATTCACCTCCCCCCTCTAGACTACTTTCAATTGGTATCAAAGCCACGTGCCTCGTTTACAACGCTTAACCACGTGAGGAAACAATCATATCGACTCCAAGGAACAACGAAGATCCTTTTATCGAGGAGCTCCTAACCACATCTAGTGGTTAGGAGATGGATCCCAAGATCCTTGATCTTGCTATGAAGATAGCCGAAAGGATGTTCCTCAAAATGAAAGAGGAAGACCCGAAGAAGAAGAGTCAAGAAGAAAAGCCGAAGAAGACAAAGGGAAAGACAAGTTGAGTACAATGATGACTTGGTTGAGCTTTTGGTGTCTAAGGTGATGAGCCAAGGTAAGTCTCAACACCGAAGAGTCATCCACCAAAAACAAAGGTAACGAACTTCACTGAGTTCAATTTAATTATTCCCGTAATTTTGTACCCAACTTCCCTTCGGCGCCCCTCGGAAAGCTTCCAACTCCTAATGAGTTGAATTATGACGAGTGGCCCGACAAGATGAAGTCGCATCTAATCGGTGTGCATCCAAGACTTTGGGAGATTGTCAATATAGGTGTGAACAAGCTCGTCCAAAGAGAAGAAATGACACCAGAATTGATGCAAGAGGTTCATCGCAGTACTCAAGCCGTAGGCATAATCAAAGGAAGTTTAAGTCCGAAAGAGTACCGAAAGGTCCAAGGTAGAGAGGATGCTAGAGACATTTGGAACATTCTCAAAATGTCACATTAAGGCGATCCTAAAGCAAAGAGGCATAGAATCGAGGCGTTGGAAAGTGAGTTGGCAAGGTATGATTGGATCAAGGGTGAGTCACTTCAATCACTTTTTGATCGGTTGATGGTATTGGTCAACAAGATAAGAATTCTTGGTAGTGAAGATTGGAGTGATTCTAAGGTCATTAGACTATTAATGAGAGCCTACAAAGAGAAGGACAAGAGCCTAGTAAAAATGATAAGAGATCGTAATGATTATGAGGAGATGACTCCTCATCAATTGTTTGCTAAGATCCAACATCATAAAGCGGAGGAGGCACCAACCAAGGCAAGGGATACGCATGCCTTGGTTGTCAATGATCAAAACTCAAGCAAGGGTCAAGTGAGCAAGGACCACAAGTGTAAGAAGGTTGTTGAAAGCTCAAGGGAGGATGGAAGTTCAAGTAATAAAGACACAACAATGTTCATCAAGAATTTTAAGAAGTTTGTTACAAAGAATGACAAGTACCAAAGGAAGGGAATGAAGAGGACATGTTATGAGTGTGGTCAAACCGACCATTTCATTGCGGATTGCCCAAACAAGAAGAAACAAGGAGAGAAACCTAGAGCTTCAAGAGTTAGTCATCAATAAGGATGAGATGTTGAAGGCTTTAATTAAAGAGTTATCTCTAGTCAAAGTTGCTATAGAGAAAAAGAAAAGTGAACTCGATTGCGCTAAAACCCCTATAGTTGGTCTTGCAAATGTCAAAGATGCACTTGAATCAAACATATCAAGTTTGAAGGTTCAAAACCAAAAACTACAAATGCAATTTGACAAATGCAAGAACTCCATCACTTCATCATTTGAAGTGAATTCTATTACTAGCTCCTCCAATACTAGCACATGTAAACATTGTTTAAAATACCATGCTAGTTGTTGTTTGATTAATTCATATTTGTTACCACCAATGCTTATGTAGGCCACCGGTCCGAAGAGGTCCTTGTGAAGAAGTTCCAACGGCCTCTTGGTGGTGACCACATTCTTTAGGGATGTGGAACGTCATGTTGCTTTCCTGTCTGACAATGCCCCACAAACCTTGTCTTTCTCAAACACAACATTGATTAGTCCTATAATGTGTCCATCCTTTTGAAGTTTGGCCAAGTTCATCATGCCAACATGGGCTAGTCGATGATGTCAAAGCCAACCCTTGTCGGATTTTGCCACTAGACAGATATCGGGTGACACTCTACTTGTTCTAAAATCAACAAAATAGAGCTTGTCAGTCAACCAACTCGTAAAAGCAACAGAGTGATCCTCCCTTCTAAAGATCTTCACACACATTTGTAAAGAGACAATTAAAACTCATTCCACATATTTGTGAAACAGATAGTAATTTGTAGCTCAGAAAATCAACTAACAAGACTTTAGAGAGTGATTGATGATTTGAGATAGGGATGTTACCAATACCAATTATGTCTCCCTTGCCACTACGCCAAACACAATTTCTTGTGATTCTTGGGTTAGATACAAGGATTGAAACATGTCTCTCTCCCTGGTCATGTGATTTGTACATCCACTGTCAAGCACCCAATTGTAACACCCTGAATTTTGGGGGTATAAAATTTTCTTTTCTCTGCTCTCAAAATTCAGGTGTTACCTTTTCTTTTTCTTCTCCTCTTTTCTTTTTCCTTAAAAAAGGGAGTTAATATGGGGTATACATGTGTTATTTTGAAAATATGTGTGTGTTGTATTTCATGCTGATGCACAATTTTTGTTGGCTAAAAAAGGTCTTGATGGTGTTTCCGTTAAAAAAAGGAAATATTAAATTTGGATGACCTAATATAAATAAATATGTTCATATATATAAACTAGGTATGTGCCCGTGCGTCGCCACGAGGCAAAGGAGCGGCGCCTAGGCTGCAAATATATATTTTGTTTATTTCTAAATACTAAGGTATGTGCGGTCTGATGGTTAGCCTCAAATTTCTGGGGCAGAGGGGTGTGGGTTCGAGTGCTCGTTCTGCACTATTTTTTGCGGGCGCTGGACGCGGGGAGGGTGAAGCCATGGTATCACCAGGTGCCCACATTAGGTTCTTAATAGAATAATATAGATATACATTTATACTTATATATATATATATATATAAAAGAAAAACAATTCTTTTTTTCTCCCACCCCGCCCGCCAGCTGGCCTGGTACATCGATCGCACGGATGCGCGCAGGTGGCCGGCGCCCCTGCCCAGTCGTCACCCTACACCGCGGGCCCACCCGTCGGTCGCACAATCCTTGTCCAGTCGTTACCCTGCGTGCGGACCCCACTCGTCATCTCCTTCATGGAACTGTTTCTCCCGCTTAGATCGTGAAAACCGCCTGCCCCTATCGCTCGCATAAACTGCACGCTCGCCCATTCGTGCTCCTCCCTTCCAGGACTGCTCCACACCGTTTTCTCGCAGCCAAACATAGAGCTCGTCGTCACGCCGTTTGTCGCCGTAGAGAAAGGATCGACGTCGCCTATCCTTATCTCTGAGAGGACACCTTATTCTTTCCATTCCTCTAGAACTAAGAGCTAGAAGCTGCTTGTATAGTCTATAGCTAGAAATTCCATAGAATATAAGGACCAAGTTTCCTATTGATGTAACACTTGAATTTTTCCCTATCCTCATCATGTAGAGCTATTTGCATATGTTAAACAGGGAACAATAGAGTGAACTGGATATTGCAGCATACATTGCTAAAAATATTAGATGAAATGGGACACCTACTTTGGTAAAAGCAAAATTCCAAATGAAACCTATTGGGTACAATAAACCAGTTTCATACCCATGCTTCCGTCCACTGGGGGCCTTCAGCGCCATCTAATGCACACCCAGCGATAGTGCCATCAATCAAGAGTTGTTTGAGTGCACAGTCATCTATGAGCTGACAGCTACCAGTGTTGACTATGAACGCTCCTGCAACATTCAGAAGGTAGTCATCAACAATGTGTTATAGGCTTATAGCATGAACATAAAAACAGAAAACTAATTATAATGCAGAGAGCATGCGACTGCCAAAAGGAGGGGCTAAAACAGAAAAAAGAAGGAAGCAAGTAAAGCACCGTCTTACCAGGTTTTATGTGCTGAAGGCGCTCAGCATTAAGTATATGTGTTGTATCATTTGTCAATGCACAATGAAGCGAAACTAGATCACTTGCTGCTAATAGATCATTGAGAGTATCCATTCTTCTTGCAGCAGAAGGAAATACAATAGAAGGACGCTTTACTTTCCCAGTAACCTTCACATAATGTCATTACAATTAACAAGGTCAGATCTATATCATGCTTTAACTTCATCGCCAATATTACATGTGCCAGTAACCCAGAAACACCATGAAGACTTATACAACTGAGCAATATGATGGAAATGAAATTTGCAGTAAAAAGTACCGGAACTGAGGATATATAGCCAAACTGATTTGATTTTTTAAACCAAATCAAACTGATTAACTGAATATGACTTACTTATGGCAACATATGTTTTTATATGGTCATTTGAATTGTATATTTTTCAAGTTAAAATCTTGTGGGAAGGTAGAAAAAAGAGTCAAGCTATCGAAGTGTTTGACTAGGAGTTCATACAAACCCAGAGACACAGCGCATTCAGATCCAGCATATTTTGAAAGAAGTATTAAAACTCCAGCATACTGGTTGCCAGAAATCAATCGGTATAAACAAAATCATGCCAGAAAGTTCAACTAATGCCAACAACGAGGCAGAAAAGACAATAATAGCACTAAATCTACAAGTAGGCGTGTGATGATACACTAGAAGCCAAAAGGCAGATCACCTTTACATGAAAGGACGCAGGAAACTAGTGAGCAATCATCTGCTAACACATTTTCAGAAATTTCAGATCACGTTAACTAATAATGCTCACGGGTCACGGCGCCTAACGGCATTTGAACCCTAGAACAACAAAACTGGCAACTGGAATCTAGCAGGCAGATCACAGGATAGAAGTGTATTAGCGGCGGATCCAGTACCTCGTAGAGCGGATCGAAGTAGAGGACGCTCATGCGGAAGGCAAGGCTGCGGGTGGCCAGGCACCGCGCGGCGGCGTTGACGCCGACGATGCCCAGCACGAGCCCCCTGCATCGGCGCATGCCCCGGCACAGCGGCTGCACGGAGCCGAGCCACCCAGCAGTCGGGGACGACGAGGAGGCGTGGCGGGACAGCAGGTGGGTGCGGCGGAGGAGGCCCAGGAAGAGCGCCATGACGGTGTCCGCGACCTCCTCGGCGCGGTTGGCGTCGACGTGGACGAGGCGGAGGCCGAGCTCGGCGGCCGCGGCGGTGTCCGCGGCGCGGTCCGGTGAGCCGAGACAGAGCAGCAGCTGCCATGGCCGGAGCCTGCGCTGCGCGGCGCGCGGGAGGAAGGCGAGCGAGGGGAGCAGCACGGCGGCGGCGGCCTCGATGCGGCCCGCGGATAGCGCCGAGAGCGGCGCGTGCTCGACGGCCGCGGCGCCGGACAGCGCGTCCTGCTCCAGCGACGGGTCCTCGAGGCAGTTGAGCGCCACCACCAGCGGCTGCAAGCCGCCGGCGGCGGCGGCTGCCATCGCCGGCGATGAAGAGTGGGCCGGGCCGTGCAGCATTTTCTGGGCCCTTTGGCCACTCGCGGGAGGAGGTTGACTACGTGTCCCGTCTGCTGTCTGGTCTGATTGCTGTTTTCCTTCTGTGTGCGAGCACTACCGCACTAGACAAATGAAGGCGACCGGTCCTGCGTGCGTGCGCTCTAGGCGCACAGCGCCCTCGGGTTCGAGCCGGTCGAGCGCGCACAAGGCGTTCCCGGAGCTGGGCTGCTGGCGTGAGCAGCGGATGAGCGCAATTCGCCAGTGCTTGCTGAATCCCATGCGCTGGGTCGGCATCGGCAACGGTCTACGCGGTGCACGGGACTATGGCCCACTGGTGCGGCCATTCAAGCTCAGCCCATGGACGTTCGCACGTACACCTTTTTTTTCATGGCAGCCCATAAGCAGGTATAGATGTGGCCTATGTGGCATTGCTTGATTTTCCCGCAAGGTGATAACAACAATCACTCATTACCCCCGTTTGAAGTTAGTTAGAGATTGTTTGTAAAAGATACATCCAACAACTTATATTAATGATTATCTAAATATAGTCATCTTATATTTTGGGTTATGCGCTAGCCAAACATACAAAACATGAATGACTCTCTAGAGTGCAAACAAGATATAGAAAATCTGTTGGGAATTAAAAAATATATAGAAATTGGTTTTATGCAAATAACTCTCTAAAAGTTAATTTAGAAAGACTCTTGTAGATGCTCTAACTATTAGCTAATTTTAGCTGGGTTAAACCAACTAATAACTAATGGATAGTTGAGAGAATAGTTAGTTGGACTATTAGACCGTGCCCAATAGTTCACCCATATGGTCACCTAAAACATTGTTTTGTACTGTATACTACATTGTTCGTGGAGTGCAGTTTGAATATGGGGTATGGAGATAGGTAAGTTGCTGGAGATAGCCTTAGATGGGGTTGTTTGGATGTCTCTAACTAAAAGTAGCTAATAACAGTGGCAAAGGCAAGATTTCTAAGGGTAAAAAAAATATTTGTACCAACTAAAAAATCGAAGCCTGCAAATACATAGATAATGACGCATATAAACTTCATTTGAACATAATAATTACAATTTAACTTAAAATTGATTTAAACAAGTGGTTATCTAACTAAGAAAATGATAAATCTTCGTCTCAATGATTAACTTATCAACTTTTTGGGTTGCTTTCATCAACAGTAGGCAGACTTCCTAAAATTGAATGATATTATATTATTACATACATAATAATAAACAAACTACAAAGTATAGAATTGTACAGAATTAAATGTACCACTCTTGCTTTGTCTTTGATATTTGCTCCCTTCATGTTCTCATGGCTTGATAATGCTCTATAATCTGACTAACTTCAATACTTGTAAATATATCTCTCGATATAGAAAATCACACCATGACTCATCCATTCACCACTCATTTTATTTCACAATCTATCTTGATGTTTTTCATTGCTAAAAATGCTCTTCCTACTATTGCAGTTGCAATAGGAAAAATCAAAACCAACTCAAATAAACGATAAACTAATAAAAATATATTGTGCCTGTATGTATTAACCATCTTCGTAGCAAGATCACCGAGATCACGACTAGGGAAGGGAAAGCTAGGCTCGTCAAGTCGCCCTAAGGCCTAACCGCCTGAGAGGCTAAGAAGTCGTCATCGAGTTGCCCCTGAGAAGCCGTCGTTGGCTGTTGCTGTCCTGCGCAGCCGATGTGCTGCTTGCTGGCTTGTCGCGCACGTCGCCTCATGTCTAGCCATGGGGCGAGTCTTTCTTGGTGGAGTTATGGTGGCAAAGAATGCATTCATATAGTTGATGTCTTTTTGGGTGTTTGTGTCCTGCTGCCCTGTAAGGAAAATGACCTAGACCATTTGGCTAAATGATTTTGGTGTTTGATGATCAACATAACCTATGGACTAATGAGTTTAATAGTGTTTGTATTTGTAGTTCACAGGATGCAAAGAGGATTGGACTACGACACTGAGGATGCAACACCTAAAAAGAAGACAGAAAAGATGTGTAGAAGTCTAAGACTCAAGAACAAAAGAAGTCCAAGGAAACAACGAAGAAATCCATGAAGTGGGCAGTTGAAAGTCGCCTAGAGGGGGGTGAATAGGCGTAACCTGAAATTTATAACTTTAAACACACACTATAAGCCAGGGTTAGCGTTAGAATTAAATTCAAGTCCGGGAGAGAGGGAAAAATAAATCAAATGGAAATCAAGCGAATGAATATGGTGATTTGTTTTACCGAGGTTCGATTCCAAAGAACTTAGTCCCCGTTGAGGTGGTCACAAAGACCGGATCTCTTTCAACCATTTCCCTCTCTCAAACGGTCACTTAGACCGAGTGAGCCTTCTCCTTAATCAAACGAGTCACTTAGACCCCGCAAGGACCACCACACACTTAGGTGTCTCTTGCTTTGATTACAAGTCACTTGGGAACAAGAATGAGAAAGGAAGAACGCGATCCAAGCAACAAGAACTCAAATGAATACAAAAATCTCTCTCACACAAGTCACTAAGTGTTTGGAGTGAATTTGGGACTTGGAGAGGATTTGATCTTTTGTATTGTGTCTTTGAGTGAATGCTAGAGCTCTTGTATTGAATGAGATGTGCAGAAAACTTGGATGCTTGGAGTTGTGGTGGTTGGGAGGTATTTATAGCCCCCAACCACCAAGGTAGCCGTTGGGAGGCAGCTGGCGATGGGCGCACCGGACAGTCCGGTGCGCCACCGGACACTCACAGTTCAGTGTCCGGTGCGCCGCCATGTCACCCAACCGTTAGGGTTCTGGAGCAGTTGACCATTGGCGCCTTTGTCTTCTTGTGGCACCGGACAGTCTGGTGGTGCACCGGATAGTCCGGTGCCCCTCTTACTTGCTGCTCTGACTTCTGTCGTGCACTATACTGCACTGTTCACGCGTCAGAGTCGACCGTTGCGTGGAGGTAGTCGTTGCTCGCTGGCTCACCGGATAGCCCGGTGAATTATAGCAGAGCGTGCCTGCGTTTTTCCGAGAGTGGCTAGTTCAACCCTGTATGGGCCTGGTGCACCGGACACTGTCTGGTGGCACACCGGACAGTCCGGTGCGCCAGTCCACAGCACACTCAAGTCCTTTTTGCTCCTTTTGAATTGGGTCCCTAACTTGAATATTTATTGGTTTGTGTTGAACCTTATGCACCTGTAATACATGAGTTCTAGAGCAAACTAGTTAGTCCATTTATTTGTGTTGGGCATTTAACCACCAAAATTAATCGTAGGAAAAGGTTAACCATATTTCCCTTTCAATCTCCCCTTTTTGGTGATTGATGCTAACACAAACCAAAGCAAATATATAAAATGCAGAGTTGAACTAGTTTGCATATGGCAAGTGCATAGGTTACTTGGAATTAAACCAATTGATATTCTCACTACATATGAATGGATTGCTTTTCCTTTTATTTAATATTTTGGACCACGATTGCAACACTGGTTTTGTTTTTGCAAATCCTTTTGGAAAATATTTTCAAAATTTTTTGCAAATAGTCAAAGGTATATGAATAAGATTGCAAGAAGCATTTTCAAGATTTAAAATTTCTCCCCCTATTTCAAATGCTTTTCCTTTGACTAAATAAAACTCCCCCTGAATGAAATTCTGCTCTTAGCTTTCAAGAGGGTTTTTGAAATGGATACAAATTTGAAAAGAGATACCAATTGAGGGATTAATTGTAAATTAGATACCAACTAAAATTTTACTTTCACAAATCAAGTGAAGCATAGATATCAATTGAGAATTTGCCAAATATCAATTAAAACTTCATTTCGAAAAATTTGAAATCGTGGTGGTGCGGTCCTTTTGCTTTGGGCTTAATATTTTCTCCCTCTTTGAAATTAATCGCCAAAAACGGAGACTTTGAGAGCCCTTTTGTACTTTCTCCCCCATTGATAAAATAAATATGAGTGAGAGATTATACCAATTGGAGAGATGCCGGAGTAACGACAAAGGGTAAATAATACCGATGGAGTTGAGTGGAAGCGTTGTCTTTGCCGAATACTACATTTCGCTTTCAATCTAAGACTAAGGATAGAAATGTACTTGAAAACACATTAGTCTTAGCCTTGGCATAAAAATGATAAGAAATATGCATTTGTACCAAATGAAAGAGATATGATCAGAGGTATATAAAATAGCTATATGTGCAATGTTTCAATCAAAATTCCAAGAATCAAGTATATTTAGCTCATTCCTGAGTTTGCTAAAGGTTTTCTCATCTAATGGCTTGGTAAAGATATCAGCTAATTGGTTCTTGGTGTTTACATAAGCTATCTCGATATCCCCTTTGTTGGTGATCTCTCAGAAAGTGATACCGAATGTCTATGTGCTTAGTGCGGCTGTATTCAACGGGATTATCCGCCATGCAGTTTGCACTCTCATTATCACATAGGAGAGGGACTTTGCTCAATTTGTAGCCATAGTCCCTGAGGGTTTGCCTCATCCAAAGTAATTGCGCACAACAATGGCCTACGGCAATGTACTCAGCTTCGGCGGTGGAAAGAGCTACGGAGTTTTGTTTCTTTGACGCCCAAGACACCAGGGATCTCCCCAGAAATTGACAAGTCTCTGATGTGCTCTTCCTATCAATTTTACACCCTGCCCAATCGGCATCGGAATATCCTATTAAATCAAAAGTAGATCCCCTGGGGTACCAAAGCCCAAACTTAGGAGTGTAAACTAAGTATCTCATGATTCTCTTCACGGCCCTAAGGTGAACTTCCTTAGGCTTGGCCTGAAATCTTGCACACATGCATACAGAAAGCATAATATCTGGTCGAGATGCACATAAATAGAGTAAAGATCCTATCATCGACCGATATACCTTTTGATCTTCGGATTTACCTCCTATGTCGAGGTCGAGATGCCCATTGGTTCCCATGGGTGTCTTGATGGGTGAAAGGGAATTAGGCTTACACCTAGTCCCTAAATAATTTTGGTGGTTGAATTGCCCAACACAAACAATTGGACTAACTAGTTTGCTCTAGTGTATTAGTTATACAGGTGCCAAAGGTTCACACTTAGCCAATAAAAAGACCAAGTATTGGGTTCGACAAAAGGGCAAAGAGACAACCGAAGGCACCTCTGGTCTGGCGCACCGGACTGTCCGGTGTGCCACCGGACATGTCCGGTGCACCAGAGGACTCCGAACTCAAACTCCTTACCTTCGGGAAATTCCAGAGGCGGCTCCGCTATAATTCACCGGACTGTCCGGTGTACACCGGACATGTCCGGTGCTCCAAGGAAGAGCGGCCTCAGGAACTCGCCAGTCTCGGGAATTCGCGAAGACGGCTCCGCTATAATTCACCGGACATGTCCGGTGTACACCGGACTGTCCGGTGCAACCTCGGGGCAACGGCTACTTCGCGCCAACGGTCACCTGCAGGCGCATTTAATGCGCGCCAGAACCGCGCAGTTGTCAGGCACGCGGGAGCAGGCACACCGGACATCAAACAGTACATGTCCGGTGTGCACCGGACATCCAGGCGGGCCCAGAAGTCAGAACTCCAACGGTCATATTGCAACGGCTTTGGGTGACGTGGCTGTCGCACCGGACATGTCCGGTGTGCACCGGACTGTCCGGTGCACCATCGAACAGACAGCCTCACCAAACGGCTAGTTTGGTGGTTGGGGCTATAAATACCCCCAACCACCCCACATTCAAGTCATCCAAGTTTTCCAACTTCCAACCACTATACAAGAGCTAGGCATTCAATTCTAGACACACCAAAGAGATCAAATCCTCTCCAATTCCACTCAAGCCTTTAGTGACTAGCGAGAGAGATTTGCCGTGTTCTTTTGAGCTCTTGTGCTTGGATCGCTTTCTTTCTTTCTCACTTGTTCTTGTGATCAAAACTCAATTGTAACCAAGGCAAGAGGCACCAATTGTGTGGTGGCCCTTGCGGGGAAGTTTTGTTCCCGTTTGATTGAGAAGAAGAAAAGCTCACTCGGTCCGAGGGACCGTTTGAGAGAGGGAAGGGTTGAAAGAGACCCGGCCTTTGTGGCCTCCTCAACGGGGAGTAGGTTTAAGAGAACCGAACCTCGGTAAAACAAATCCGCGTGTCTCACTTCATTATTCGCTTGCGATTTGTTTTGCGCCCTCTCTTGCGGACTCTATTATATTTCTAACGCTAACTCGGCTTGTAGTTGTGATTATTTTTGAGATTTTCAGTTTCGCCCTATTCACCCCCTCTCTAGGCGACTTTCAATTGGTATCAGAGCCCGGTGCTTCATTAGAGCCTAACCGCTCGAAGTGATGTCGGGGAGATCACACCAAGAGGGAGATGGAGACCGGCGACAAGCCCACTACAAGCCAAGGGAGCACTTCATCGGAAGAGTCCCGCACAAAGAGAAGGGAGAAGAAGAAGGACTCCTCCAAGCGGAAGGAGAAAAGATCCTCCTCTTCTCACCACAACGAGAAGAAGGAAAAATCTTCTTCCCACAAGCCGCATCGGAGTGGAAACAAGCAAAAGAGGATGAGGAAAGTGGTCTACTACGAGACCGACACTTCATCAACATCGACCTCCGGCTTCGATGCGCCCTCCGTAACTTCTAAACGCCAAGAGCGTAAGAAGTTTAGTAAGATCCCCCTACGCTACCCTCGCATTTCTAAACATGTACCTTTACTTTCCGTCCCACTAGGCAAACCACCGACTTTTGATGGTGAAGATTACGCTAGGTGGAGTGATTTAATGCGATTTCATCTAACCTCACTCCACAAAAGCATATGGGATGTTGTTGAGTTTGGTGCACAGGTACCATCCGTAGGGGATGAAGACTATGATAAGGATGAGGTGGCCCAAATCGAGCACTTCAACTCTCAAGCAACAACAATTCTCCTCGCCTCTCTAAGCAAGGAGGAATACAACAAAGTACAAGGGTTGAAGAATGCAAAGGAGATTTGGGACCTACTCAAGACGGCGCACGAGGGTGATGAACTCACCAAGATCACCAAGCGGGAAACGATCGAGGGGGAGCTCGGTCGCTTTCGTCTTCGCCAAGGGGAGGAGCCACAAGATATGTACAACCGGCTCAAAACCTTGGTGAACCAAGTGCGCAACCTCGGGAGCAAAAAGTGGGATGACCACGAGGTGGTTAAGGTTATTTTAAGAGCTCTTATTTTCCTTAACCCCACTCAAGTTCAATTAATTCGTGGTAATCCTAGATATCCACTAATGACCCCGAGGAAGTTATCGGGAATTTTGTGAGCTTTGAATGCATGATTAAAGGCTCAAAGAAGATCAACGAGCTTGACGAACCTTCCACATCCGAGGCGCAACCGGTGGCCTTCAAGGCAACGGAAGAGAAGAAGGAGGAGTCTACACCAAGTAGACAACCAATTGACGCCTCCAAGCTCGACAATGAGGAGATGGCCTTAATCATCAAAAGCTTTCGGCAAATCCTCAAGCAACGGAAGGGGAAGGACTACAAACCCCGTTCCAAGAAGGTTTGCTACAAGTGTGGGTAAGCCCGGTCACTTTATTGCAAAATGTCCTATGTCTAGTGACAGTGACAGGGGCGACGACAAGAAGGGCAAGAGGAGAGAAAAGAAGAGGTACCACAAGAAGAAGGGCGACGATGCCCACGTGTGCCGCGAATGGGACTCCGACGAGAGCTCCACCGACTCATCCTCCGACGAGGACGCCGCCAACATCGCCGTCACCAAAGGCCTCCTCTTCCCCAACGTCGGCCACAAGTGTCTCATGGCCAAGGACGGCAAAAAGAAGGTAAAATCAAGGTCCTCCACTAAATATGAAACATCTAGTGATGAGGATGATGATAAAAATGAGGAGGATAACTTGCGCATTCTTTTTTGCTAACCTCAACATGCAACAAAAGGAAAAATTAAATGAGCTAATTAGTGCCATCCATGAAAAGGATGATCTCTTGGACTCCCAAGAGGACTTCCTAATCAAGGAAAATAAGAAGCATGTTAAGGTTAAAAATGCTTATGCTCTAGAGGTAGAAAAATGTAACAAATTATCTAATGAGCTAAGCACATGCCATGACACTATTGCCAACCTTAGAAATGATAATGCTAAATTAATTGCTAAGGTTGATTCTCATGTTTGTATTGATTCAACTTCCAATTCTAAAGATGATAATATTGATTTACTTGCTAGAATTGATGAGTTGAATGTTTCTCTTGCTAGCCTTAGAGATGAAAAAGAAAAATTGCTTGCTAAGGCTAGAGATTGTGATGTTTGCATTTCCGACCTTAGAACTAAAAATGATATGTTGCATGCTAAGGTTGTTGAACTAAAATCTTGCAAACCCTCTACATCTAATGTTGAGCATGTTTCTATTTGTACTAGATGTAGAGATGTTGATATCAATGCTATTCATGATCACATGGCCTTAATTAAACAACAAAATGATCATATAGCATTATTAGACGCTAAAATTGCGGAGCATAACTTAGAAAATGAAAAGTTTAAATTTGCTAGAAGTATGCTCTATAATGGGAGACGCCCCTGGCAATCAAGGATGGCATTGGCTTCCAAAGGGGAGACAATGTCAAACTTAATGCCCCTCCTAAGAACTTGTCTAACTTTGTTAAGGGCAAGGCTCCCATGCCTCAGGATAACGAGGGTTACATTTTGTACCCTGCTGGTTATCCGGAGAGCAAAATCAAGAAAATTCATTCTAGGAAGTCTCACTCTGGCCCTAACCATGCTTTATGTATAAGGGTGAGACATCTAGTTCTAGGCAACCAACCGTGCTAAGTTGCCTAGAAAGAAAATTCCTAATGCATCAAATGATCATGCTATTTCATTCAAAACTTTTGATGCATCATATGTTTTAACTAACAAATCCGGCAAGGTAGTTGCCAAGATTGTTGGGGGCAAACACAAGGGATCAAAGACTTGTGTTTGGGTACCCAAAGTTCTTGTTTCTAATGCCAAAGGACCCAAAACCGTTTGGGTACCTAAAATCAAGAACTAAAATTGTTTTGTAGGTTTATGCATCCGGGGGCTCAAGTTGGATACTCGACAGCGGGTGCACAAACCACATGACAGGGGAGAAAAAAGATGTTCTCCTCATATGAGAAAAAACCAAGATCCCCAACGAGCTATCACATTCGGGGATGGAAATCAAGGTTTGGTCAAAGGATTGGGTAAAAGTGCTATATCACCTGACCACACTATTTCCAATGTTTTTCTTGTAGATTCTTTAGATTACAATTTGCTTTCCGTATCCCAATTATGTCATATGGGCTACAACTGTCTATTTACTGATGTAGGTGTCACTGTCTTTAGAAGAAGTGATGATTCAATAGCATTTAAGGGAGTGTTAGAGGGTCAGCTATACTTGGTAGATTTTGATAGAGCTGAACTCGACACTTGCTTAATTGCTAAGACTAACTTGGGTTGGCTCTGGCACCGCCGACTAGCCCATGTTGGAATGAAGAATCTTCATAAGCTTCTAAAGGGAGAAACACATTTTAGGACTAACAAATGTTCATTTTGAGAAGACAGGATTTGTAGCGCATGCCAAGCCGGGAAGCAAGTTGGCACTCATCATCCACACAAGAACATCATGACTAGTGACAGGCCACTGGAGCTCATACACATGGACCTATTCGGCCCGATCGCTTACATAAGCATCGGCGGGAGTAAGTACTGTCTAGTTATTGTGGATGATTATTCTCGCTTCACTTGGGTGTTCTTTTTGCAGGACAAATCTCATACCCAAGAGACCTTAAAGGGATTCTTGAGACGGGCTCAAAATGAGTTCGGCTTAAGGATCAAGAAAATTAGAAGCGACAATGGAACGAAGTTCAAAACTCTCAAATTGAAGGCTTCCTTGAGGAGGAGGGCATCAAGCATGAGTTCTCTTCTCCCTACACTCCACAACAAAATGGTGTAGTGGAGAGGAAGAATCGAACTCTATTGGACATGGCAAGAACCATGCTTGATGAGTACAAGACACCGGATCGGTTTTGGGCCGAAGCAGTCAAACACCGCTTGCTACGCCATCAACCGGTTATATCTTCACCGAATCCTCAAGAAGACATCCTATGAACTCCTAACCGGTAAAAAGCCCAATATTTCATATTTTAGAGTTTTGGTAGCAAATGTTTTATTCTTGTCAAAGAGGTAGAAAATCTAAATTTGCTCCTAAAACTGTAGAAGGCTTTTTACTAGGATATGACTCAAACACAAGGGCATATAGAGTCTTTAACAAGTCCTCAGGACTTGTTGAAGTTTCTTGTGACGTTGTGTTTGATGAGACTAACGGCTCTCAAGTAGAGCAAGTTGATCTTGATGAGATAGGTGAAGAACAGGCTCCATGCATAGCACTAAGGAACATGTCCATTGGGGATGTGTGTCCTAAGGAATCCGAAGAGTCTTCAAGTGCACAAGATCAACCATACTCCTCCATGCAAGCATCTCCACCAACTCAAATTGAGGATGAGGCTCAAGAGGTTGAACAAGAAGATCAAGAAGATGAGCCACCTCAAAATGACGGCAACGATCAAGGGGGAGATGCAAATGATGAAGACAAGGAGGATGACCAACCAAGGCCGCCACACCCAAGAGTCCACCAAGCAATACAACGAGATCACCCCGTCGACACCATCCTCGGCGACATTCATAAGGGGGTAACTACTCGATCTCGTGTTGCGCATTTTGTGAACATTACTCTTTTGTTTCCTCTATTGAGCCACACAAGGTAGAGGAAGCACTACAAGATTCGATTGGGTGATGGCGATGCAAGAGGAGCTCAACAATTTCACAAGGAATGAGGTATGGCATTTAGTTCCACGTCCTAATCAAAATGTTGTAGGAACCAAGTGGGTTTTCCGCACAAGCAAGACGAGCATGGTGTGGTGACAAGGAACAAAGCTCGACTCGTGGCCAAGGGGTATTCACAAGTCGAAGGTTTGGATTTTGGTGAAACCTATGCACCCGTAGCTAGGCTTGAGTCAATTCGCATATTATTGGCCTATGCTACTTACCATGGCTTCAAGCTTTATCAAATGGACGTGAAGAGTGCCTTCTCAATGGACCAATCAAGGAGGGAGGTCTATGTTGAGCAACCTCCCGGCTTTGAAGACAGTGAGTACCCTAACCATGTTTATAGGCTCTCTAAGGCGCTTTATGGGCTCAAGCAAGCCCCAAGAGCATGGTATGAATGCCTTAGAGACTTCCTTATTGCAAATGGCTTCAAAGTCGGCAAGGGCCGATCCTACTTTATTCACTAAAACTCTTGACAATGATTTGTTCGTATGCCAAATTTATGTTGATGATATTATATTTGGGTCTACTAACGAATCTACATGTGAAGAATTTAGTAGGATCATGACAAAGAAATTCGAGATGTCTATGATGGGGGGAGTTGAAGTATTTTCTAGGATTTCAAGTCAAACAACTCCAAGAGGGCACCTTCATTAGCCAAACGAAGTATACTCAAGATATTCTAAGCAAGTTTGGAATGAAGGATGCCAAGCCATCAAGACACCCATGGGAACAAATGGGCATCTCGACCTCGACACGGGAGGTAAGTCCGTGGATCAAAAGGTATACCGGTCGATGATTGGTTCATTGCTTTATTTATGTGCATCTCGACCGGACATTATGCTTTCCGTATGCATGTGTGCAAGATTCCAAGCCGACCCTAAGGAATCACACCTTACGGCCGTAAAACGAATCTTGAGGATATTTGGCTTATACTCCTAAGTTTGGGCTTTGGTACCCTCGGGGATCCACATTTGATTTGATTGTTATTCGGATGCCGATTGGGCAGGGTGTAAGATTAATAGGAAGAGCACATCGGGGACTTGCCAGTTCTTGGGAAGATCCTTGGTGTCTTGGGCTTCAAAGAAGCAAAATTCGGTCGCTCTTTCTACCGCCGAAGCCGAGTATATTGCCGCAGGCCACTGTTGCGCGCAATTGCTTTGGATGAGGCAAACCCTGCGGGACCTACGGTTACAATTAACCAAAGTTCCTCTTTTATGTGATAATGAGAGTGCAATACCGCATGGCGGATAATCCCGTTGAGCATAGCCGCACTAAACACATAGCCATTCGGTATCATTTTCTTCGGGATCACCAACAAAAGGGGGATATCGAGATTTCATACATTAACACTAAAGATCAATTAGCCGATATCTTTACCAAGCCACTTGATGAACAATCTTTTACCAGACTTAGGCATGAGCTTAATATTCTTGATTCTAGGAATTTCTTTTGCTAAACTTGCACACATAGCTCATAAGAATACCCTTGGATCATGTCTCTTTTATATGCTATGACTAATGTGCTTTCAAGTGTATTCGCAACCAAGTCATAGGTATGATTGAAAGGGAATTGGAGTCTTCGGCGAAGACAAAGGCTTCCACTCCGCTCTACCACCCATCCTTCGCCGTCGCTCCGCATCACTCTGCAACTTTGGTATAATCTTCACTCATTCATTTTATGACTAAAGAGGAAAAAAAGTACTTCATTGGGCTCTAATGATTCCGTTTTGGCGATTCATGCAAAGGGGGAGAAAATATGAGCCCAAAGCAAAAGGACCTCACCACCACCCTAATTTTAAAATTGATGATTTTCAAGTGGTAAATTTCAAAATTGGTATCTCTTTGTGTTCTAAAGGGGGAGCAAGTAGTATTTTCAAAATTGATGTCTTAAAACCCTCTTGAACACTAAGAGGAGACTTTATTTGAGGGGGAGTTTTTGTTTAGTCAAAGGAAAAGCATTTGGGACAAAGGAAGAAAATTTCAAAACTTGAAAATGCTTTGCAAAATCTTATTCATTTACCTTTGACTATCTTGCAAAAGGACTTTGAAAGAATTTACAAAAGAGTTTGCAAAAACAAAACTTGTGGTGTAAGCGTGGTCCAATATGTCAAAAACAAAGAAAACAATCCATGCGCATCTTGTAATGTATTTATTGGCTCAATTCCAAGCAACCCTTGCACTTACCTTATGCAAACTAGTTCAATTATGCACTTCTATATTTGCTTTAGTTTGTGTTGGCATCAATCACCAAAAGAGGGGAGATTGAAAGGGAATTAGGCTTACACCTAGTCCCTAAATAATTTTTGTGGTTGAATTGCCCAACACAAACAATTGGACTAACTAGTTTGCTCTAGTGTATTAGTTATACAGGTGCCAAAGGTTCACACTTAGCCAATAAAAGACCAAGTATTGGGTTCGACAAAAGGGCAAAGAGACAACCGAAGGCACCTCTGGTCTGGCGCACCGGACTGTCCGGTGTGCCACCGGACATGTCCGTGCACCAGAGGACTCCGAACTCAAACTCCTTACCTTCGGGAAATTCCAGAGACGGCTCGCTATAATTCACTCGGACTGTCCGGTGTACACCGGACATGTCCGGTGCTCCAAGGAAGAGCGGCCTCAGGAACTCGCCAGTCTCGGGAATTCGCGAAGACGGCTCCGCTATAATTCACCGGACATGTCCGGTGTACACCGGACTGTCCGGGCAACCTCGGGGCAACGGCTACTTCGCGCCAACGGTCACCTGCAGGCGCATTTAATGCGCGCCAGAACCGCGCAGTTGTCAGGCACGCGGGAGCAGGCACACCGGACATCAAACAGTACATGTCCGGTGTGCACCGGACATCCAGGCGGGGCCCAGAAGTCAGAACTCCAACGGTCATATTGCAACGGCTTTGGTGACGTGGCTGTCGCACCGGACTGTCCGGTGCACCATCGAACAGACAGCCTCACCAAACGGCTAGTTTGGTGGTTGGGGCTATAAATACCCCCAACCACCCCACATTCAAGTCATCCAAGTTTTCCAACTTCCAACCACTATACAAGAGCTAGGCATTCAATTCTAGACACACCAAAGAGATCAAATCCTCTCCAATTCCACTCAAGCCTTTAGTGACTAGCGAGAGAGATTTGCCGTGTTCTTTTGAGCTCTTGCGCTTGGATCGCTTTCTTTCTTTCTCACTTGTTCTTGTGATCAAAACTCAATTGTAACCAAGGCAAGAGGCACCAATTGTGTGGTGGCCCTTGCGGGGAAGTTTTGTTCCCGTTTGATTGAGAAGAAGAAAAGCTCACTCGGTCCGAGGGACCGTTTGAGAGAGGGAAGGGTTGAAAGAGACCCGGCCTTTGTGGCCTCCTCAACGGGGAGTAGATTTGAGAGAACCAAACCTCGGTAAAACAAATCCGCGTGTCTCACTTCATTATTCGCTTGCGATTTGTTTTGCGCCCTCTCTTGCGGACTCTATTATATTTCTAACGCTAACCCGGCTTGTAGTTGTGATTATTTTTGAGATTTTCAGTTTCGCCCTATTCACCCCCCCTCTAGGCGACTTTCAATGGGTTTGCCATCCTTCATTCCAAACTTCTTAAGAATGTCTTGAGTGTATTTTGTTTGGCTGATGAAGGTGCCATCTTGGAGTTGCTTGATTTGAAATCCTAGGAAATACTTCAACACCCCCATCATAGACATCTCGAATTTCTGAATCATGATCCTACTAAACTCTTCACAAGTTGACTTGTTAGTAGATCCAAAATATGATATCATCAACTTAAATTTGGCATACAAACAAGTCTTTTGCAACTATTTTAGTAAAGATAGTAGGATCGGCTTTACCGACTTTGAAGCCATTAGTGATAAGAAAATCTCACAGGCATTCATACTGAAAGTCGCCTAGAGGGGGGGTGAATAGGCGTAATCTGAAATTTATGACTTAAAACACAAACTACAAGCCGGGGTTAGCGTTAGAACTTAAATCAAGTCTGGGAGAGAGGGGAAAAACAAATCAAGAGCGAATCAGGCGGACGAACACGTGATTTGTTTTATTGAGGTTCGGTTCTAAAGAACCTAGTCCCATTGAGGTGGCCACAATGATCGGGTCTCTTTCAACCCTTTCCCTCTCTCAAACGATCACTTAGACCGAGTGAGCCTTCTTCCTTAATCTCACGGGTCACTTAGACCCGCAAGGACCACCACACAATTGGTGTCTCTTGCTTTGCTTACAAAGCACTTGAGAGTAAGAATTGAAAAGAAAAAGAAGGCCAAGCCAAGAAAACAAGAGCAACAAAGGAACACAAGAGATCCTCTCACAAGTCCTAATGCACTAGAGTTGATTTGGGGACTTTGAGTGGATCGATCGATTTGATTGTGTCTTGGAGTGGAGTCTATTGCTCTTGTATTGAATGCAGTGTTCAGAATGCTTGGATGCTTGGTGTGGTGGTGGTTGGGGGTATTTATAGCCCTCAACCACCAAATAGCCGTTGGGGAAGGCTGTTGTCGATGGGCGCACCGGACAGGCACTGTAGGCTATCTGGTGCGCCACCACGTCACCCAATCGTTGGGTTCGGAAGCAGTCGACCGTTGGCACTGTTGTCTTCTTGTGGCACCGGACTGTCTGGTGCCACATCGGACATCTTCTGTTCACTGTCCGGTGCACCTCTGACTCTGTGGCTCTGACTCTGCGTGCACTGTTCTTCAATGTTCATCTGATTCAGCGCCTTTTGTAGTCGACCGTTGCGCGAGTTAGCCGTTGCTCCGCTGGTGCATCGAACAGTCCAGTGGCACACTGGACAGTCCGGTGAATTATAGCGGAGTGGGCCCGAAGAAACTCGAGAGTGGCTAGTTGGACACTGTACGGGCCTGGTGCACCGGACACTGTCCGTGGCACACTGGATAGTCCGGTGCACCACACCACAGCACACTTGGTTTCTTTTGCTCCTTGAATTTTATCCCTAACTTGAATATCCATTGGTTTGAGTTGAACCTTTATGAACCTATAGAACACGTATTCTAGAGCAAACTAGTTAGTCCATATATTTGTGTTGGATATTCAACCACCAAAATTAATTGTGGGAAAAGGTTAACCCTATTTCCCTTTCAATCTCCCCCTTTTTGGTGATTGATGCCAACACAAACCAAAGCAAATATATAAAGTGCAGAAATGAACTAGTTTGCATAAGGTAAGTGTATAGGTTACTTGGAATTTAAACCAATTGAAAGTCTTATTTCATATGAATAAGAGTGAATGGATTGCTTTCTTTTGCTAATAGTCAAAGGTATATGAATACAATTGCAAGAAGCATTTTCAAGATTTGAAATTTCTCCCCCTATTTCAAATGCTTTTCCTTTGACTAAATAAAACTCCCCCTGAATGAATTCTCCTCTTAGCTTTCAAGAGGGTTTTTAAATGGATATCAATTTTGAAATCTTATTTTTGTAGATACCAATTGATACCAATTGAAAAACAATCATTTGTGAAAACAAATTAAATCTTTATTTCAAAAAAATTTGAAATGGTGGTGCATTCCTTTTGCTTTGAGCTTAATATTTCTCCCCCTTTGGCATTAATCGCCAAAATGAAGAGCATTGGAGCCCTTTTAAATTTTCTCTCCATTGATAAAATGAATATGAGTGAAAGATTATACCATTTGGAGAGATGGTGGAGTAACGACACAAGGTAAATAATACCGATAGAGTTGAGTGGAAGCGTTGTCTTTGCCGAAGACTCCATTTCCCTTTCAATCTAAGACTAAGGATAGACATATACTTGAAAAAACATTAGTCTTAGCCTTGGCACAAAAATGATAAGAAATATGTATATGTACCAAAGAAAGAGATATGATCAAAGGCATATAAATGAGCTACGTGTGCAATGTTTCAATCAAAATACCGAGAGTCAAGTATATTTAGCTCATTCCTAAGTTTGTTAAAGGTTTTCTTATCTAGTGGCTTGGTGAAGATATCGACTAATTGATCTTTGGTGTTTACATAAGCTATGTCGATATCCCCCCTTTGTTGGTGATCCCTCACAAAGTGATACCGAATGTCTATGTGCTTAGTGCGGCTGTGTTCAACGGGATTGTCCGCCATGCAGATTGCAATCTAATTATCACATCAGAGAGGGACTTTGCTTAATTTGTAGCCATAGTCCCTAAGTGTTTGCCTCATCCAAAGTAATTACACACAACAGTGGCCTGCAGCAATATACTCGGC